>CM075665.1:39611491-40869616 GCA_037954105.1 Canavalia gladiata
GAGAGAGACGAGAGAGAGAGAGAGAGAGAGAGAGAGAGAGAGAGAGAGAGAGAGAGAGAGAGAGAGAGAGAGAGAGAGAGAGAGAGAGAGAGAGAGAGAGAGAGAGAGAGAGAGAGAGAGAGGAGAGAGAGAGAGAGAGAGAGAGAGAGAGAGAGAGAGAGAGAGAGAGAGAGAGAGAGAGAGAAGAGAGAGAAGAGAGGAGAGAGAGAGAGAGAGAGAGAGAGAGAGAGAGAGAGAGAGAGAGAGAGAGAGAGAGAGAGAGAGAGAGAGAGAGAGAGAGAGAGACGAGAGAGAGAGAGAGAGAGAGAGGGAGAGAGAGAGAGAGAGAGAGAGAGAGAGAGAGAGAGAGAGAGGAGAGAGAGAGAGAGAGAGAGAGAGAGAGAGAGAGAGAGAGAGAGAGAGAGAGAGAGAGAGAGAGATTGAACCTGGGAGCTGGGAGGACCAGGAAGAAACGTAGGATAACTTTTATAGGACTTTAAATCATTCGGAGCAGTTCGTTCAATTAGGGAGGAATGAATCGCGAAACGGAGAAAGAGAACAATTCCTGTCTCTCCGGTTTGTTGTTTACGAGGCAAAACGATAATAGATGCTTTTTCCCATTGGTGTAGTTGTATTACTGTAGAGTAGAGTAACTACTAACTAATAATTCCGTTATGCGATCCAATTAAAGTTTAATTAAATATTAAAATTAATATATTGTTGTTATGAAATTATTTTGAGAAGCAATCAATGATATTATTAAAATTATAGAGTTAAATTTTTTATTTGAAAAATGTACATAAATATTTTTAAGAAATAAATAATTATGTGTTTCTAGCATAGAGTATGTTGATCAACTAAGGAAATTTAATCTAATTTAACTAAAGATTTTGAGTTATAATTCTGTTTACGAATATTTAATCAAGACAGATAAAATATTTTCATAAATTGATCATATTTAACTTAAATAAGATTAGATTAAAAAATTATGTCTGTTCCTAAAATATATATATTATACGTGTTATATTGAAATGAATTTTAATATAATTAATTTATATTAATATTTTTAAAATTGAATTAATTATTGCATCTTTTAAAATATTGGTTGAAAGTTGAATGATTTAATTATAATTAAATTAATATTAAATATTATTTTGATAAAATATAATATTATCATTTTATATGATTAAAATTTAAAAATTATATATATTTTTATTTTTTAAAATTTAAATTATATATAAACAATTAAATTAAATATAATATTATTTATTTTTATTTGTTTTTAACAATTCGTTATTAAATTTTTTAAAATAATTTCTATTTTAATTAACCAAAAAAATTAAAAGAAAAACGATCCCTTATTCAACAGATCTAACTACTTCAATCTAATTTTTAAAATCATGATTTATATAACAAATTTAATTTTTATATATTATAATAACAAAATTTATATAATCAATCAATTAAAAATTATAAATGATATAATTTTTAAAATAATTATTACAAAAATTAATAACTTTGATGATACATCAATCACGCTGTAAATTTGCATTATCAATCTATTCCACCTAAATTCTTATATAATAATTACATTAAAATTTTTATTTAAGATAATATATAAATCGTTGACAATATACAAATTTTATCATCGAAATTAATCTAAAAAATAATTAATTTATAAATCTTGAATATGTATGGATTATTTTATACTTATATACTTCAATAAAAATATAATTTTATTCAGATCTTTAAGATAATTAATTTATAAATCTTGAATATGTATGGGTTATTTTATATTTATATACTTCAATAAAAATATAATTTTTATTCAGATCTTTAAGATTCATTCCGTGTAAATTAATTTGTCAGAAGATATATAATAAAAAAATTCAAATATTATTTTTGTGATTTTAATTTGTATATATTATCAATATAAAAAATTTCTTATTGTTTAACTAAAAATTATTTTAATATAATTTTTAATATAATTATTATAAAATAAATAATTTTTAATAAAAATATTTTACCCTATCAATAATGATTTGAGTTTTAGTTAATGATATTTAAAAATATCAATTTGAGCTAAAATAGCTTATAGATAAATAAAACCTACATTTATAAAGCTTGTAGAGGTGAAAAGCTCATAAACCTTGAGTTAGAGCTGATTTATAAACTTAAAATTTTCAAAAATTAATATAATTTAAATAAGAAATTAAATTTATTCTATAGATCATTATATAAATTGATTAATCCTTTATATAAATATTAAAAAAAATTGGTTAAATTTACAACTAACAACAAATTTAATATTTTAATATCAAATATAAAAATTTTGTATTCTCTCTAAGTATATGAGTTTTTTTCTATCTATTTAATCACTAATAAAATTAAATATTTTTTATGTAATATAGTAACAATATTAATTTTTTATAAATTCTAACGTTTTTTATATATAATTTTTTTATTTCTTTAAATTCATTTTTTTAAAATTTTTTATCTATCAAATTTCTCTTAATTTTTTTCTATTAAAATATTTTTTTATTTTTTATTATTAAATAAAATAGGGATGAAAAATTAAAATAAATAAAAAAATTTAGAAAAAAAATTTAAAAAAAAGAGTAAAAGAAAAAATTGGAAAGAAAATAATTTTAAAAGCAGAAAAAAAATATATTTAGAAAAGATAAAAAAATACAAAAAATAAAAAAACTTAAGATAAAGAGAACAAATGATTTTAAAGATAGAAAAATAAGTATATTTAAAAAAAGGTAAAAAAACATATATAAAAAAGAAAAAAAATATAGAAAATTTTAAAAATGATGTGAGCTGAAAAAAAAAGAAAAAAAATTAAAAACAAATGAAAAAAATATTTAAAAAAAGATAGAAAATCTAAAAAGAAGGTAAATAAATTTAAAATATCTTAGTGTGATAAATAAAAAATTAGAGAAAAAATTTAAAAAATAATTGAAGAACATAAGTAAATATAAGATAAGATAGATGAACTAATCTACATCTATCCAATTTAATTTAAGGGTGGCATGAATTAAAAATTAAAATATTTTATATTTAAATTAATTATAAAATAAATAGTTATAAAATAGATTGAGATGAGTTATCTTACACTTATTATACTTGATTTATGAGTTATGTAGATTAGAGGAGGTTAGAGTTTAAAAAAATGTTATGTAGATTAGAGGAGGTTAGAGTTTAAAAAAATATACTCCTAAACAAGTTACAAAATATAAAATTATAAAATATGATGAGATGAACTAGTTTATATTTAATTAAATGATTATGTGTTAGGATTTAAAAATTTTATTTTTAAATAAACTATATAAAATAGAATTAAATAGGCCGATTTATGAATTAATCTATATTAAATTTATTTAAATTAAAAATTATATGAATTAGGTTTAAAAAATTTAACTTATGTATAGATTACAATCGAATGAAAATTTTAATAATGATAAATTTTACCATGATTAATCTATGGCTAATTATGGAGGTTTCTAACGGTAAATTGAAAATTTTAAATTAAAATTTAAGTGTTAAATGTTTATAAAGTGTAAAAAAATGTTTTATCTTCAAACAATGTTGTTGAAGAATCTTTTGTTAAGTTAGGAGACATAGTAAATTTAGAGAAAAATATAGAAAAGGAAAAACAATTTAGAAAACAAAATTAAAATATGTTAGAGAAAAACATCAATATGAAAAAATAACAGAATATTAAATTGAATGAAATTTTTTTTTAAAGGATCAAATTGAAATAGAAATCAGTAATTTAGAAAACAAAATTAAAATATGTTAGAGAAAAACATCAATATGAAAAAGTAACAGAATATTAAATTGAATGAATTTTTTTTAAAGGATCAAATTGAAATAGAAATCAGTAGAATGGTATGAGTTTTTATAAGGTCTTAAATTATTTGATCAAATAGAGAGACATGAAATAATTCTCGCCTATCTGCCTTGTTCTTCAAGTGACAATTTAATACTGCAAGTTATATCTACTTTTTCATGATTTATAGAGATAGTCAGAGGTTCTAATTATTGTATATTTTAACAGTCTTTATATTTTTTTATTTAACAATTTTAAGTTAAGTATATTAAAATTAATTTTATTCAACTTTAAATCAAATAGACACTAAAAGTCTAATTATTTCTATGATTTTGTGACCTGAAATTCTGTTTCACTAAAGTGAAATAAAATCACATTCATCCAACTTATCTTTTAAAGATATTAAAATCTGTGCAATTTATCTATAAACGTGTTTGGAAAAATATCATATCTCTTCGTATTCACGTATAGAATATAGAAGTTACATTGAGTATTATTTATCTTAAAGCGTGTCTATCATAAAATGTACCCATAATAAATATTGTGTTTGGAAACATAAAGTTTGTCGTCCATCTATATAATATGAGAATCCAAGCATGCATTTAAACATCTAAATATCATAATATCAATTTAATTTTTTTATTGTTTCCTCCTTTTTATTTATATTGATTTGACAATTTGAACATAATTATTTTTAATAAAAAATATACTTATAGCTAAAAGAAAAATTAAATAATTGGCATAAATTTCTTTTCAACATTATTAGTAAATCATATATTATCACCTCGTTAATTTTTTTCTTAATTATAACATATGGGAGTAGTTTTTTTTTTTGTAATAAAATTACTTTTCAGTTACATCGAATTGAAAATAAACTCAATGTTAAATAACTTTTCTTTTTTCCCTCTGACTAATGTTTTAATTGTAAAGATTTCTTATTATTAATAAAAAAAAGAAAAAGAAAAAAGAGAATGTAGCCTAAAGCGGAAATTTAAAACTACGAAGTTACATTATTTTTAATTGCTGTATCTTTGTTCCAGCTAAACCAATTGATCATACTAAAATGTTAGTTGGTTATAGAAAAAAGGGTACCTACTAATTTTATCAAATGAAAAAAATTTCTTTTTTTTATTAAAAATACGTTTAATTTTGATATATTATTAACGTAAAAATTTGATATTATTAATTAATTAAAAATTATTTTATATATAAAATTAAAAATATTTATTAGAACAGTTTTAATTTTGATACACTACTAGTTTGAAAAATTTTATATTGTTAACCAATTATACAAATTACTGTAAGTATAACTTTGAAAGTAATTAATGAAAAAATAATTTATTTTAATTATATGAAAAATATAAAAATATATTTAAACTATATTTCAATTAAATTTTTATTATAAAATTTAATAATTTTTAACTTATATATCAAATAATGATTAAATGGCACTATGAAAAATTTATACTATTATTTTATGTTTGGACAAGAAATTTTAAAATTTTAATAATTTATAAATAAAAATGAATAATTCTTAAAATATGAATAAAGTATGAAAAAAATTCTAAATAATAATTTAAGAAAAATAAAATAATAGAAAATTTTAAAAAAATTTAAATAAAAGTTATTTAGAATTTTCTTTAATTAACATAAAAACTACTTAAATAAAAATTTATAGTATTTTTTTAAAAATTTCTGTCATTATTTAAATACATAAAATTTAAAAATTTTAAATTATTCTATTTCAAACATGTTCAATTAAATTATTAAAAATATAAATTTAATTCGATACACTTTTAATACTTAGGAATTATTGCAGATATAATTTATGAAGTAGTTATTATATAAATAATAATTTTTTTATATAACAAATAATAAATGATAATAAAAAGGCTTTTACACTTTTAGTATTCCAATTACTTTTGCCCACTGTACATCAGTGTGGTGAAGGCTTCTCTTCTTAATTACCATCCTATACACATTCAGAGCTTGATTTTAAGAACATAGTACAATGGCATTGTACATTATCCAAGTTATATCTCATACTTCTGCTGGAGGATGATGTGAACATTTAACTGAACCTTTGATTTCTTCATCAATTGGGCTTTCACATATTAGTGATTGGTTAACTTCTTCCAAATTTTTAGAAGTATTCCCTTTCTTGTCATATAGTATATAATGTTGGCACATTAAAATAGAATCATAGACTATGGTTACCTGCAATGTTTTTATTAAGATAAATAAAGAAAGGAAACAGATCAGAATTCAACTATGAACATCATTAAGCAAAGTAATTAAACTCAAAATTTCCACAAATCTTTTGAGACCTACCTCTTGAATAGATTTCAACATTTAATACTCCACTATAATGTGCAGTAAATTTTTAGTCTTTTCACACAAAATAATTGAAATATAATACTTAATTGGTCAAAGACGAGGCAGACATAATTATTTTAAAGAGGTTATTTATATTTTAATTTTTAACTTATTCAATTTTTATAAATTTGTTCATAATTTTTATGATAATATAAATTAATTTTTTTTACTTAAAATAATACAAATTAATTCTTTTACAAATAATATCAAGAACGAATTTAAAAAATAATGATAAAAGATAAATTATGAATTAACGGAAGAATTTTTAAATAAAAAATAAATTTATAAAAATTAAATAAGTTAAAAATTAAATAGGATAGCTCTACTTTGAAAAACTTAAAAATAAACAAGAGAAAAAAATAGAAATAAAATAAATTAAACTTTTTAATAAGATAAAATTAACTTAAAAAAGAAAACTCTTTTTTAAACGCTTTCATTTAATTTCTCTCAAAGTTAAGATGTACAACTTGATTTTAATTTTTGGAGCAAGTGTGACTTTTTTATTTTTTTTTTCTCTTATAAATATTTATTGTAAAATTTATCTAAATGGACCATACTTAACTCAGAGCAGCAAGGTTTACATACCATAGATATGAGTACTTTCCCAATGTTTCCATAGAAGTTCACCCAAGAACCTAGACATAAATTAAATTGAAATTCATGATACATATTAAGGATGAAATTTGATGGCACAGTCTAATTCACTATTTATTCCCAGTAAAAATCACAAACCTTGATCTATGGATTGCACAGCCATTTGTGAATAATTAAATACCCCTCCAGAAAAATCAAGGAGAATACCACCAATGCTAAATCCATCTGTGCTTTTTCTCAAAAAATTCATGAATGCCTATAGCCAAATTGTGAAGCAAGAGTATGAAATTGTGAAGTGACTAAAGCCAAATTTCAAGATAATCATCATATAGAAATAATATTGAGGATAAGGCATTCTAACCTGGGGAAAATATTTTATGAGGGTCATAACTACTTGAATTGAGCTGCAGTATAATTGATTTCCACAAATTATTAGAAGAAAATCAAATCATAGCATGGCACATAAGACAACTATAATATTAATAATAATATTGAAATAACGAAATAATAAAAAACATACAAATATCAACATTCCCTTGAAAGAACATTGAAGAGGTAGAGATATTTTGCAACGTTATATAATGAAATGAAAGAACTTTCCCTAAAGCAAACCAGCCTCAATTTACAATACCAACCCTCCACAATATGTTGAGAACCACATCTCAATTACATATGATTCATAAAGAGTTAACCATCAAAATTAGTTCCTTATTTTCTATATGCATTACAAATTCATTTTAAACTTTTAAAATAAACAAAATTAATTTTTTATTTTAAAAATTACGGAAATTTATTCTTGGAAAAAGATTAATTTATATTATTTTAAGTTAAATGATTAATTTTCAAAAATTTGAAAAATAAAAAATTAATTTGGATAATTTTAAAAATTTAAAATAAATTTGCAATATATTTATAAAATGAAAAATTAATTTGTTAGTTAACTTGATTCACAAGATATTATGGAAATAAGATTGAGTTGTGACACTTAAATATAAGTATAAAACTTAAGTGAGATTACTGATTATAGATCCCTAAAAAACTGTACAATATTTAACCATGGCCTCAATTTCATAGTTGTGCAAGATTTCTTTAAGTTCATAATTTTTTTATTTATTGCATGGCTAGGCCAATCCAATAAAACTCAACCCAATTTGGGATTTAGTGTGTATGAAAGAATGAAAAAATTAAAAGAACATGGAGAAAAATTTTAACACTTGAATATTAAGACATGCTAGTTTCTTAATAGAATAAACTTAAGTACGGTATTGTAAGTGTTGTTTATGTTATTTTTAAATTAAAATTGAAGTTTTATTTTGATAGTAAAAAATAAAGATTTACATCGGTTATAAAAAATGAAACTTCTATTTTAATTAAAAAATAACACTAAAAATATCTATAATATTATGTTTAAATTTTATTTTTTAAAATTTATATCATAAGCATGAAGCAAGATAAAAAAGTAAAGGAAATCTATATCATTAGATCTTTAAGCAAATACTCTAAAGAGCTTAATCAACTTTCAAAACCTTGAGGGATTGGTTAAAGAAATTTGAGTGAAAAATCATACTTGAAGATGGAGATTAGCCAAAGCCAAGATTGGGTAGGTAATGCTATGAAGAAACAAATAGTGGCACTAAACCACACAACAGCAACTATTGCAATGGCATATTTGGAGAACTTCTGATTTCCACGCTGCAAAAGCCACAAAGAAAAGTCATAAGATCATTTACTATCTTTGAATTAACAAGAGCTAAAGGGTATGATCATAAGAAGAAGTTGATAATACTTACATCAAACATTGCAATTTGGGACAATATAATTAAATTTACTATGACTGAATGAGTTGAGAAAGCAACATCATTAGCAGCTACAGGAATCATCTGCAATAACAAGAGATTATAAAGCCAAAATGGACAATGTGAATACCTATTGATTTTGCACTAAGGTCTAAATTGGATGAATCTGCATACCTAAATCAATTTTTTTTCATAAGTTAAAATCAACTTATATGGATGAACCGTATTAGAAGTTTATTCATCTAACTTTAGAAGTTGACATGCATCCTAGTTGAACTTAACAGACATAGTTGAGTTGATTTTCAGTTATCTTGATAATGCATTGGGGACTTATCCCTAATTTCTATTACCAAATAGTGTCTATCATATGATTAGTCTAGACCTTATGCAAATTTTGAGTAAACCATGCAATGGACATCCAATTCTCCATAATGCATTGTACCAAGTACCCATAATCCTATATATATATATATATGATTTACTTATTTTGAAAGAATGATGTTTGGTTTTAGAATTTTTTTTTTTTAATTTTAACATCTTATACAAGAAAATAGTTGTTTTCTATTTTTATTTTCTGTTTTCATAATTTTCAATATAAAACATTAAAAATAGTAAATAAAATAAAAATAAGATAATATTTTTGTTAATAAAAAAAATATTTTCAAATCCAAACACCACTATTCACTTTCATCTCAGTTATAAAAAAAACATACCTGGCCATAACCATACTTGTCAAAATACTGTTTCTGAACAACTGGACTAAAGAAGAGAGAAGCGTTGTATATCAGATAGGACCAGTGCTTAGTGAAGTTCAGAATCTCAAAATCCAAGCTTAAGCCCACCACACTGATTTAGATTACCAGAAGAACCAAAAACAGAGTTAAGAAGTACTCCAAAAAGAAAAAACAGAAAAAAGAATTAACATAGAACATGAGAAAGGAACCTTTTTCTACGAAAATTCAAGATGATTTGAGGGTAGCCACCAATGGACCATGAAAGGAAAGCTAACCAACCCAGTATTTGGTAAATGACTTGTAATGGAAATGAATTCCATGCTGCCATTTTTGTGTCTCTGTTTCTGGGACAGGGGAAGCAATATTTAATCTTCTCTTTTGTATCAATGAAGGAAAAGGAAGTTGGAACCATTCAAATGTGTATCAATTTAGACTCAATTAGGGATAATGTTATCAAGCTTTGTTATTCTTATTTTAGTTTTTAAACTATTTTATTAATCATTTAATTATATCAATATTATAATTAAATCTTATCAAAAGTGATATTTATGGATAATTGAATATTCCTCTTCTTTTAAGTATTTTTCTTCTTGCATCTTCTATTGAAAATTTGGTCAAGTATTATAAATAATTTGTTTTAGTAAATTCATAACCGGCTTAAATAGATATTGGTTCGGTTTTTTTTTTTTTTGTTTATATTGGAATTTTTCTCCTTCTTATCTATTAGTATTTTTTTTCATCATTAACTTATAAAAGTTATTTATTAAATTCATATACTAAAATAATTACTTTATCTAAAATGTAACGTCATCATCGCTCATTATCATTATTTACTTACATTTTTCATTTAAATACCTAACTATAACCAACGATTTCAATGAATGACATCAAAAGTTCTGAAGTCAAACTTTTATTAATTAAACAAATTTGACCCACGTTTTATTTTGATTTAATTTAAGAAAAGTTTTTCATCTTTCTAAAAAATAATTAAAAAAATACATATTTCTCTAAAATAATTAAATTAAACACACATATGCCTATTTAAGGTTGCGTATCTTCAAAAATATTCAATATAATTTGAATCTATTAAAAAATAAAAATGATACTATACAAATAATTTTGAACAAAAATAAATAAAAGACAGTTAACGACTGAATTGAATGAAGTATTTAATTTATACTTGATGAATTGAGTAGTGGAATATGTGAATATGATAAATAGTAAAATTATTTAATTTAAAACTTCATGGAGTGATTATTCATTTCATAACTAAATTAAAAAAACAAATAAACTTTAAGTTGAAAAAAATAGATAAATCAAAATGTGACATATGAAATAAAAGAAGTCTTACTTGAACTTTTATAAATAAGCTGCTGAAATGTCAAGAAAATAAGTCTTGAACTTTTATAAATAATAGATTTGGCTCATCTTTACAACTATATAAAATTTTTTATCTCTCATAATATGCAAAGAGCAACCATACTTAGAACATTTTTGAGTTTTATTTTCATACACCACTTATGTCTTATTGGAACAAATGAAAATTCGCATCATTATGTGGTAAATATATAATTATTTTTCTTTTTTTTTTTTATCATTTTTTATACACAAATCACAAAACATACATGTAAAAGTAAAAACACAACTAAAAATTATCTTTAAAAGTTATATAAAAATATTTTTCTTTCATACAATTTTTTTTACATCTTTTTTCTCTTTCACATTTTTATTTTTTTTAATTATATTTTTTATTTTTCCAATCTCGCTCTTCCTTCCATCTTTTGGACATAAAAATTGGATTATACATTCAAGATTATTCTTTAAATTTTTTAAATTATTTATTAAATAAAAAATATTACATATTTTAATTTTTAAGATAATAAAATATATATTTTACTAATAAATATTTTAAAAAATAATAAAATATAGAGAAAGATATAAAAAATATTATCCTTTCTGATATTAGTAACATATTCTTCTGTATATATATAGAGATAATTTTTTTATTATTAACTTATCATTTATAAAATTAATTTAACTATATTGTAATAATCTTTAAAGTAAATATTAATTTTTGGAAAATAACATAATTATAAAATATATTAAAGAATATATGTTATTAGCAATTTTCTTTGTACTCACATAATTGCAAGTTTCGATTATCTACTAATCATCCAAATATTTATATTATAATTTGTATTTAGGATGGATGTAGAACAGTAGAAAGAAGAAAAATATAAAAATATAAAGGAAAAAATGGAAAAAATTAATTTTCAATATAAACTACCTTATTTCAACTGGTGGGTCCAGGTGGTAACGTGTTGGAGACTAGTAAAGAAGTTAATTGGTTGCTTGTATGAGTTTTCTTTTAGAATTTTGGTTTTCATGAACCTTCTCCAAGGAACTGCCTCCATTCTTTCCTCACTTTCCTTTTCCATGCACCTGGTTCAAAAAATGGACTCCATTCCCCTTTTCGGTATAATAAGAAAGATATTTTATTTTAAAATAATTATTGGATTAATTTTTTTAATTATGTTAGTAAAATTTTAAATTAATATAAATATATTTTAAAAAATCTCATTTATATTTATTATTAATATAATATATATCTTAAAAATATATAAAAATAAAAAATTTTAATTATATTTTTATAACTATTTAATTTTTAAAAATTTATATTAATAATTAAAATAATAAAAATTATATTTTATATAAAATTATTAATGGTGTAAAATTTAATGTAACTCATTCATACTTTCAATAATTTATCTCAAAAATAAATTTTACTGATTTAATCATTAATTTATATATTATAATCTAATAATTATATATTTTTTCATAATTTAAATAAATAAATATATAAAATTCAACAAATATTTATTCAATTATATTTTAGATATCATGTTGCAAGATATTCCACAAAACTAACTTTTTAGACATTCTTCTTTAGATTTGTCTCCATTTAGATGTTTGAATGGTACGAAGTCTACGAACTCTATTTGAGGCAATTTCATTGATTGACATCAAATAGTTATAAAAGTATGGATAGTGATTCGTGAAAGGAGTATTGTAAATTTGGTTCTAACATCTATTCGTTAGGATATTGAGGGGAGGGAGGGATTACTGCTTATAGTATTGAATTTTTTTGGGGTGGTTAAATTGGCATATATTAAAATTTGTAAAATTTATATTTAATTTTTTTAAATATATAAATTAACGATATTTATAAAGTTGAAATAATTTAAATTTAAAAATAAAATTATTATCATCGTATAAATATTTAATTAAATAAATAAGATTTAAAATTTTATTATATATAAGTTAAAATATAAATTTAAAATACAATTAAATAATTAATATTTTAAAATTTCATCAAAATATAAGTTCATAGATAAAAAAAATACAACTAAAATAATATAAAATTTATATCCAAGAAGTTAATATTTTAAAAAAAATTTAAATAACAAACTTAAATAGAATTAAATAACAGTTTAGATAGAATTTTGAGAAAAAAATTTAAAATTTGATAATTGAGAAGCGATTAATTTAAAATTATGAAAAAACACAACTTCTATTATTTTGTTTTTAAATTATGATTTTAATTTTAATTTTTTTAATATTAACATTAAATAATATCATTTTAAAAAATTCTTTCTATTTTTAAAATTTTGATCATCTATTGACTGACTCACTTGTTATTGCAAAAAATTTTCAAATCAAACCAGATCAAACTAAGTTAATAATATATATGACCCAATAAATCATTTAAATTTTAATTGATTTTTGATTCAACTAATTCAATCGACCGGATCAAACTAAGTTTAAAAATACTGCATCAAATGTGCTGATTTTAATATTATTATAAAAAAATTATTATCGTTTCATTATATTAATTATTTTATTTTATTTTTAATTTATTTTTCTTTTGATTATATATTGAATTATATAAATAAATTTTTCTTATGAGAATAACTATTTAGTATGAATTCTTAGGTCACAGAGTTTGGTTTAAATCAATTTTAAGTAAAAATTTATTTAATTTAGTTATAAATTTTTATTTCAATTTGATTTAGATAAATTTAAATAAAAATTTAAATTCAGATTAATCTGATTAGAAATGGTTTAAATTATATTAGATGATTTAATTTTTATTTTAAATTTAGTTTAAAAAGATAAACTAATATTATTTTATTATTTTTTCTAATTTTTTTTAGTTGAAACAAATATTTTACATAAAATATAAGATTTATATCATAAAAAATATGAGATAAAAAACAAATTTAAGTTAATCTAAATTCAATAATTTATTAACATATTAAAAATTAAATTTAAAATAAAATTATGAAAAAATAACTAAATATTCAATTTCATAAATATATAATTATGTAAGCATATGAATAAAATGAAAGCAAAAATACTAAATATCAACCTTAATAATATAATATGTTACGTTCAGTAACTTTTTATTAAAACTAAACTTGATGAATTCAACTATGAAATTATCATAATACTTATAGTTATAAATTTTACATAATTTAAAATAAAAATAAAATAATATATATATATATATATATATATATAACCCAACAATAAATATTTGTTAATACTTTAAATATTAATAAATATATAGTTATATAAATATATAAGATCATATAATATTAAGTGTTAAACTTAATAATATAGTATGTTTAATGTTTTTTATTAAAATAAATTTTATCAATTCAAATATATTAAACTTAATAATATAACATGTTTAATAATTTTTTATTAAAAGTAAATTTTATCAATTTAATTATTAATTTATATGATTTTATAATGATCATAATGATTATAAATTTTATCTAATTTAAATATTATATATATATATATATACTCCAATAATAATTATTTATTAATATTTTAAATATTATATATTAAAATAAAATAAAACGGAAAAATTAGAAATAAAGTGAAATGAAAAAATTTAGTTTTTTAATTGTGTAAAATTTTGTAAACATAATATATTTTATAAAAAATTTATGTTTAACTGTTAAATTAATAAAAAAAAATTAAATAAAAAAATATTGAAAATATCATTTTATTTACAAATATTCAAAAACCGAGCTGATCTAATATAAACTGAATAGCTGAACTAAAAATATTGAAAATCTAAAAAAATCAAAATTTTTTAAAAACCTTAAAATTTTATACACTTTGCTTCAGTTTTCAATTCTTTCTTTCAAATTCGATCCGAACTAAATTAACCTATAAAGTTTATAAAATATCTAAAATTATTTTTTATTGATTATTTTTATTATTAGCTCTTTATTTTTAATATTTTTGACATATGAAATTTATATTTGTCTAAATTTTATATTAAAATATATTTAAGTATAATTATTTTTATTTTTTTTAATTCATGCTAATTTTAAATTTTTTATTTTATTTTTTATTATTTATCTATTTTTTAAATATTTTAAAATAAAATTAAAAACTGAATCAAACCAAATTGTATAAGATTGATTTGATTTTTCTAATTTTTTTCAACCAAATCAAACAAAATTGTAAATATATTTTATAATTGGTTCAATTAATTTTTTTTTCCTAAAATTAAATCCAAAAAGTGAATTTTATATTCAAAATGAGTTTAAATTTCATACACTATTAATCTAAATTTTTTCACATTATCAACGGTTAAAAATTGTTGTGAATTTATCTTTAAAATAATTATTATAAAATTAATGTTTTTTTTACTTACATTATATTAATGATTGAATGATAATGTAAATTTTTTATATTATTAATATAATTTAATTATATTCATATAAAATTATTATTGGAGTCTAATTTATGATAAAGTTGCTTGACCTTTAAAATTTTAATGATGCAAAAACATTAATTGTAAAAATATTTATAGATATATTTTTTGTCTTTAAGTTTAAAATGTAAGATACTCCTAAATAAAAACAGCTAACTTAACAATTTATAATTTAACTTAATTTAACCTTCGAATAAGAATCATACTTTTCATCATTTGATTACCCATCTTTGACTTGAGTATTTTTCTCTCTCTTACAAAAGCTAAAGTTTCCTTTATTAATTAGTTTCATGCTGTACAAAAAGAATGGTTAGAGATTCCTAAAAAAAAGACCTCTACTTGTTCAAAGCATAATTGTCCTAATGCATCATTTATATTTATATATATATATATATATATATATATATATATATATATATATATATATATATCAAGCTCTTGTGCACTTGAATTGAGATCATGCATTAAATAGAAGAATAAAAAATATTATAATCACTTTTATATATATATATATATAGCAAGCTCGTGTGTACTTAAATTAAAATCATACATTAAATAGAAGAATAAAAGATATTATAATTTTTAATTATTTCATAATGAATCTTTTGTATTTTTCTATATAAGTAAAGCAATTTATGTGTAAGATAACTTATGATCCCCAAGTGTACAAGTTTTTTGTGTAATAAAAAGTTATCATCTTTATATGAATTTAATTATTGAATACTACTAGTTTACAATTCAATTATTCAAACTAAGAAATTTAATTTTAAGATAACTAAATAGAAAAAAAAATTAAGTTAAAATAAATAGGTTGATTTGAAGGAGATGATGAGTAAGATAAGAAAAATTTTAGAATTGTGAGGTTACGGGAAATCAACCTCTAGGCTCTCAAAAGAACACAAAGAAGAAGTTTGGTATGATTGGCTCCAATGGTCCTATAGATTGGTGCTCTATGGAAAATCTCTTACTCTATAATTTTCTCTTTTTCTCCTATTCCTTTCTCTCCTATTCACTTTATTTCTTTCTCATCCTCTTACCATTTTACTCCTATTTTAACTATTTTTACACGATCTATTTTATTTGTTTTTATTCAAGAAACTTTATTTTCAGAAGTTTTAGTAACATCTTCCACTATCCTTCTCCACTTTGCTTGCTTTAGTATTTCCATTTTCCTTTATCATTTCCAATCTTCCAGTTTATCTTCTTACATTCTCATCAGACCTCCACTGCCAGTGATTTGAAACAATTGTGTCATTAATAGTTTAGAATTACGCTGTTAAAATTACTATGCTTCTCGAACTTTCGACAAGTTTATTAATATCTTCAATCGCCTTTATGAAATCCAAATCGTTCCTTCAACTACTTTCACTAACCTATTACAAAGTCCAACTAGTGCTCCTTCACAAAGCATAAATCCTTTCTCTTTATCTACATCTTATCACTTGTGTAGATAGAAGACAAATAGTCCACCTTAACGGATTTTGTCCATCTACTAAAAATTAAACCTCGACGAAGGTTGTCTATATTTAAATGTTTCAAGGTATAGAAAATGTGAGAACAAGGAAGCCCACAACATTCAAATACTCTACACTCACAAACATAGATAAACTCCTTATGAAAAACAACAATTATTTCCTTATTTGGACCACCAAATTCATTCATCTTCAACTTTACATCAACGTCACACTCAATACGCTACATACTATTTAATTGCGCAGCAACATCGATCTTACTTTTTACCTCAACAAATTTCTTATGTAAATTTTTTGATGCCCCATCTTCGCACATATAAAATGTGATTATCATTATAGAAAAATAGTATGTAGCTTTGAAATCAAATACTAATTAATTATGTATATACTTCTTCAAAGTATAGTCCAAATTATGCATTAAGTCAATAAGGTAACTCTTATTTTTCATGTATCTCATAATGAAAGAGTTTATACATTCACAAACAGAGGCAGTTTTGGTTCTTGCGAAAAAGATTATCACGCAGATATGTTGAAGCTATCACAGTCTTCATTCTATACATCTTCCTCATCCACTTATTATTGAAAACCACATACTTATCTATTATTTTCTTCCATCCATCTTCAAATTGGTCAGTACTGTAATTAGAATATAACAACTTAAAATCTTGCAGGAAATGATTACTTTTAACGTTCTCATTATCATTTTTTGGATATGCAACCCATAAAGTCTGTGACAAGTTTTGGGAAAGACATTCCTTGTTTCCTCCTTCATCGCAAGATCTCCATTAGTTACAACATCTTTAGGATATTTCTCAAATATTGCTTCAGATAAAGTATCCAAAACTCATTTAAAAGTTTCCAAGCTTTCATCTATAATTAATGAAAAAGAAAAAATCATGGTCTGTCCATGTTAATTATCCATAGAAAATTTCCAAAGGCTGATTATATTTATTCTTCTTATATGTGGTATTGAATGTAATCACATCTTCTAAATACTCGTAGTTAAATCTACAACCACCATCTACCCAAAATAGATGTTGCAATCAACCATTAGGAGTAGTTGTAAACCAAGAAAAGTATATAGGATCATTATCAACTTTTGTTTTCAAATAAAAAAGGAAAATAAACGTATCATTTTCTATTTTTTTTCTTGATTTTATTTGTTAATATGATTGTAAAGATTTTTTTTTCTAGAAGTTTGGACTATCACAACCACCTTTTTGTCCTGGCATCAAACCATAGATATGAGAAGTTTCAACACCATGAAAATGCAACATATTGATCTAAGTTTTATCTCCATCATTTAGTAAATGATAACTAGGAATCAAGCGAACAATATCACTTGAAGTCAACTCATGGTTATGCATTAACAAAAGAAATAACTTTCCACTTAAAAAACTTATGATCAAAGCGAACACGAAATTTAGCTCTACATTTAGTTTATGTTAATGACCTAGGATCCCTACACCAATTTATTCTTAAATTATGATTCCTATGTCTACTACCTTCACAGTTATAAACCAATTGTCTCATCGTAATAACACCTATACAATCTTGACTAATTTCATCTTTACAAGCATAAAATCCTTTCAAACAAGCATAAACATAATAAAATCAAATAGCATCACTTTCTGAATCAAATTCCAAACCCATATTTTATCATATGTCAAATTTTCTATATTCTTCATACAATACTGTGTTGGTGTTGTTATTCAACATCAACTAATTTCTCATCATAACATTGGTTATCCATTTATCAAAACTTGAATCACATGAATACCATAACAAAATTAACACTAAAGTATCCGCTCTGACTCTGACCTATACAAAACATACTTATACCGTAAAATTCCATTATGTTACCAATCTGACTTATACCATATATACAATTTAAAAGTGAAACACATCTAAATAAAATAACATTTCAATTACATTCACATTTGTACATGAATTCATAGGCCCAATTTGTGAGGATATTTGACCAAGCACACATTTCATAGGAGATAATAGTTATAAATAACATCCAATAAAACCAAAAAAGAAAACATTGCATAAAAAAATCAAATAATCACATTCAAAGTAAACTTTTCTACCACTAAATCAAAATAAATTTAAATTTAAAATCATAAATTCTAGAACTCCACGTCACATAAGTCAAGGTTTCTATATGTTTCAAACAACTCCAACTAACGATTCAAAGCGATGTATAACTCCAAAGCGATGTATAACTCCTTATCGATGCTAAACCAAAATATTCACCAACCAAACATGCCAAATAACGAGTTTAGTTGCTTCCTTTGTATTCCTATATAGGATTTTCATAAAATCCACCATGATTAACACATAAATAATGAAGAAAATGCTTATAAAAGAAATACTTATTTTTCAATATTTTTGAGCAATAATTTCTTCATTTAATGACAAGGACCTTTATGCAAATGTAATGCAAATTATAAATCTTTCATACTCATAAGAACAATATTAAATCTATTTTATACATGTCATTTTATTATTACTTAGACTAAAAGGGTTTGCTACTCGTAATTTAGGGGACACTGATAACTGAAGTCGCAATCGGGTCAAAATAAATAAAAGTAAATAAAAAAATGCAGTACAAAGCACAACCTTAATCATCTCTCAAGAATCTTGGAAAACAATTTGATTGAATTTAAATTTAGAAAAAATAGGTGATTTGTAATTTACTTTAGGTAAAAGAAAAATGAAACTTAATGAATTTATAATATGAAAAATCAATTAACTCGTTAGTTCAATTCATAAGCGAGATTACCATATGTTCAAAAAAATTATTTTTTGAAAATAATTTTTAATTTTTATTTGGTTTGAATTAAATCAAGCAAGAGTCAATTAAACTTGTGATTTCCTATTATAATAACACCTAGAATTAAATTAATTCATGTTTAGATAATTAAGCATCACCCGAAGTTTCCAAATTAATTTTTAAGAATTGAAATCACCAAATTTATAGGAAACCCATAACCTTTTTTTACCTATAAACTAGAGAATTAAGCAAACCCTAGTTTTAGAATTGCGTCATGCAAGATGAGATTAAATTAAGTATCTAATTTTATCACTACAAACATCAATTTCAACATATAAAAAGGGGAAGAAAAATAAATCGCAATAGAAATTTTATTAAGAATAAACCTTAAGTATCTTGTAGAATTAGAACCAACAAGCCAACCAAGGAAATTAGCCTTCCGCAAGACTTTTTACAAAAGAAAGAAGAATATAAATGAGAATAAGAACGATGATAAGAATTACAATTTTATTGAGAATTGTGAATATGTTTCAGTGTGTCTACAATGTGTAAGGTCTTCCCCTTTTATACACCCATTTTTTCTATTCAAAATTTGAAATTCAAATTCAAAATTTAAAATAAAGATAAAACATGAGTTGGTTTCCTTGTTCTTCTAGGTTTGCACTTAAATTCTTGTTTGACTCTATCGTTTAAATTCAAGTTATGCATGAAATATGAAACCTTATCTCACGTTTATTTTTCTGAATTTTTGAGTGCATTGACGGCCAAATTAGGATTTTCCTTTTGAACAAATGTTGTAGACAATTTTATCCTTAAGCTTTAGAAATTAATCCCATCTAAAAATGACTTTTGTAGTCCTAGATATGTTTATTTTACTAGAATATGTTTGGGTTTTCTGGATAAAAGGCCTGAGTCACGGTTCAACCCAAATAAATTTATGATCCATTAAGGTTGGGTCATATAAGGATACATGTTATTAGGATCTTATCTCATCTTTTTAACGTCTCTAGAATCACTTCAATATCAATTTTATAGCCTAAGATATGGCCTGCACAATGAACAAATGACAAGAGACATTAAAAATTGAAAATTAACCAATTTTATCACTTAAGTCCAATGAAGTCCAATAACATAAAAACCGATCAAAATGATAAAATTAGACATGATTAAAACCCAATTAAGCCCAACACAGAATAAAAATAAATGTACAAAAATCTATTTATCAAATTTCCCAACTTAAACGTTTGCACTCCTGGGAAAAACATAATGGTAAGAAATGTATAGGGATCACAATGTATGAAGACTTGAGTGGCATACTTTCCAATGAGTCCTCATTCAATGAAAATACATCATAGGCTTCAGGAAGTGAAGATAATCATAAACAAATCTTACACATTTAAAGTATACAAGAGAGCAAATCAAATCAAATTATGGAACAAAAGTGATAGAGTCTTCATTAAGCATACTCTCTTACTCTCAAGTGTTTAAAGTTTGTGTTTACACTCAAAAAAATCATGAAAGCAACACTACCATAAGTTTAACAAGCCTCTAATTTTCAACACTTGAAACACATACACATAAAGATCACTAAGACTTTATTAAGGTTGTAATAAGGTTAGGGTTAAGGTAGATGAGAGAAGGAACTTTTGATAATAACCAAAGAGAATAAAGGAGCAATGGAAAAATTCAAACAATACATGAAATCTCAAACACATGAATGATAACTTCATTTTTTTTTCTCTCTTTTCTCAATTTAAAAATTTTTTTTCTCTTCAAACTTTTTTTTTCTCATAATTTTTTTATTTTTATTTTTTTTTCTTTTAACTATTTATTTAATATTTTTTTTACTTGCCAAATTTACATACATCCCCATACTTATTCAACAATTTATTCTAAACTAATCCAAGGCTCCTTCATCCCCTACAGCTAAGGATGAATTATGGTTTTCCTCTTCGTGACTTGTAATGAGTTATAAAGCAAAGGATGGAAGAGTTAGGCTCAAAGGGGCAAGTAATGAAAAATGAATGGTAGGCTAATTTGGCTAGTAGCTTAAAAACAAAGAAAGCCTAGATCATTTCTATACATGCATGTGAACAAGTAACTTCAAAGAAAGACAAGTCAAGTTCTGAGTACTAACAATCATGAGTGAATTACACAAGAAAGGAATAATGGTAAGATGTAATCCTTTCATAATTAAATCCCAAAACTTCACCAAGGTTAAATCTCTCACGAATGATCCACAACTTAGTTCTCATGACAAACTTGCTCTACTTAAAAATGCAAGAAATACATTCAATCGTATCATGCCTTCCTTAACTAAGAATGATAAAATTGCTCAAAGTTTATAAAGACCTAGGAATCCATTGCAAAGTATTCAACAAGTTTTTTTTTAGAGAGAGAAAAAAACAAGCGCTAGGAAAAAAAATCCTAAAAAATAAAAAAAAGGAAAATAATAAAAATAACAATTCCTAAAGTAAAATTTCTCCTTCACCACACTTAGAATACACATTGTCCTCAATGAAACTAACATAATTTACAGAGTAGGAAAAAAAACTCCCTTATCAAGGTAGGAAAATTTGCACTTCCGGGAAGGTGGGCTTTTCCAAAGAGAGCTCTTCAACATGCTCCTCTACCATAATGGGCCTTTCACGAAATCGTTTGAGTGGATGGCCATTAACCTTGAAAATTTTGTTAGTGGTCTCACTTTTTATTTCTACCACACCATAGGGAAAAATATTAGTGACGACAAAAGGATTAATCCATTTAGAACGAAGCTTACCATGCATGAGTTTGAGGCGTGAGTTGAACAACAACACCTTTTAGCCAATGAAGAACTCCTTCCTAGCAATCATCTTATCATGAAACTTCCCAGTTCTTTCCTTGTAGAACTTAGAATTTTCATATGCCTCCAAACGAATTTTCTCAAGTTCTTACAATTGGAGCTTCCTTTCCAAACCCGATTGATCAAATGCCATGTTACAAGCCCTTACAGCCCAATATGCTCGATGCTCAATTTCCATTGGAAGGTGGCTTGATTTGCCGAAGATAAGCCGATAAGGAGACATCTTTATAGTTGCCTTATAAGCTGTTTGGTGTGCCTAAACAGCATCTTCAAGTCAGCGACTCCAATCTTTCTTGTTTGGTTGGACTATCTTTTCCAAAATTTGTTTAATCTCTCTGTTGAAAACTCCAGCTTGCCCTTTGGTTTGGGGATGATATGATGTAGAAATATTATGCACAACCTCATACTTTCAAAGCAAAGACTGCATGGTTTGGTTACAAAAATGGGTTCCTCTGTCACTAATGATGGCTCGAGGCACTCCAAACCTGCAAATGATATTAGACCTGACAAAACCCACAACAACTCGAGCATCATTAGTTTTGGTGGCCTTAGCCTCCACCCACTTAGATACATAATCAACAACAAGCAAGATATATGTGAGACTAAAGGAATTAGGAAAAGATCCCATGAAATCAATACCCTAAACATAAAGGATCTCACAAAATAGCATAGTTTGTTGAGACATCTCTTGTCTTCGGGTGATGGCTGCTCCTATTCTTTGGCAATGCTTACAAGTGGTGAAAAACTTATATGCATCCTTAAATAATGTAGGCCAATATAATTCAGAATCCAGTACCTTTGTAGTTGTTCGTTGTGGACCAAAATGCCCTCTTACTACAAGGGCATGACAAAATTGTAGGACAGATTAGATTTCATGATTTAGTATGCACTTGTGAATCACCTGATCACTACAAAATTTCCACAAGTATGGGTCATCCCAAACTAATACTTAGCATCGCTTTTTAATTTATCTCTTTGTGCCTTAAATGCATGAGGAGGAAAAACAGATGTGACCAAGTAATTTACTAATTTAGCAAACCAGGGATATTGGGCGACGTCACCCAACTGCATGATATGCTCATTAGGAAAATCATCACGGATAGGGAAAATGTCTACAACCCCCCCAATCCTGCTCAAATGATCTGCTACTAGATTTTCTACTCCGCTTCTATCTCTAATCTCCAAGTCAAACTCTTGGAGCAGCAGCATTCATCTAATTAACCTAGGTTTTGATTATGTCTTTTTTAAGAGAAACTTCAAAGTTGCATGATCTGTGGACACAAGTACTCTAGAACCAAGTAAAAATGATATAAATTTATCAAGAGAAAATACAATAGCAAGCAATTCTTTTTCAATGGTTGTATAATTAACCTGTGCGACATCTAAAGTTTGAGAGGCATAGTAAATAGCATGAGGGATCTTACCATTTCTTTAAGCGAGGATAGCTCCTAGTGCATGGTTTGATGCATCGCACATCAACTTAAAAAGAAATGTCCAATCTGGTGCCTGGATGATGGGAGTGATGGTCAATGCTCTCTTAAGACAATCAAAAGCTTCCTTACACCTATCATCAAAATTAAAAGCCACTTCTTTTTGCAACAAATTAGATAATGAAAGGACTTTCTTGCTAAAATCCTTGATGAACCTCCTGTAGAATCCTACATATCCAAGAAAGGAACGAACCTTTCGCACGTTAGAGGGGTAAGGTAGTTGTGCAATTACATCAATCTTAATAGGGTCTACCTCTATGTCTTTTTTAGAGATTACATGGCCTAAAACTATTCCCTGTTTTACCATAAAATGACATTTCTCATAATTAAGAACAAGGTTAATTTCAACACATCTATGAAATACTCTATACAAGCTATCTAAGTATGAGTCAAATGAGGAATCGTAAACGGTAAAGTCATCCATGAACACTTCCATGCAATTTTTTTAAGAAATCAGAAAAAAATACTGACCATGCATCGCTGAAAAGTTCCTGGTGCATTGCATAAGCCGAATGACTTCCTCTTATAAGAAAAGGTTCCAAGAGGGCAAGTGAATATGGTCTTTTCTTGGTCCTTGGGTGCTATATGTATCTAAAAATATCCTGAAAATCCATCAAGGAAACAGTAGTGAGATTTACCTGCCAAATGCTCAAGCATCTGGTCAATGAAAGGTAAGGGAAATTGATCCTTCCTGGTTGCTTGATTTAGTCTCCTATAATCAATACAAAGTCTCCAACTGTTGATAATTCTGGTAGAACCTAACTCATCTCTTTCATTCTTCACAACAGTAATTCCAGATTTTTTTGGGACCACATGTACAAGACTTACCTGATATAGGGTAGATAATGCTAACTTGTAAAAGCTTACTTACCTCTTTCTTTACAACCTCTAGAATTAGGGGGCTAAGTCGTCTTTGTGGTTGCCTCACAGGTTTAGCTTCGCTCTCCAAGAGAATTCTATGCATACACAAAGATGGATTGATACTAGGGAGATCAGATAGGGTCCATCCAATCGCCTTCTTGTGTTTCCTTAAAATTTTTAGCAGCCTTTTCTCTTGCTCACCATCAAGGTCCGTGGATATGATTACTGGAAGCTTGTCACCCTCTGACACGCTCGTCGCAAACGTGCAAAAATAATTTCCAGATTTCCCCCAAACTATTGGTATAGTATAAGGTGCAACCTAGGTCATCTCCCAAAGACCATTTCAGATTCTTAAGCAAATAAGGAGAAAATTAGAACAAGGGGGTTTTTGTAAAGATGTGATATCAAATGCTAAACACAAAATACAGACTGAAATTAATTTCACTTAACAATTATCAACTCAAGGAATTCAGAGGCTATTTTCATAACTAATCATTGATCACTAAAATCATGCATTGTGTTTATCAACCTAGGATCATCTGGAACCCCTAAAATGATCCTTGAATTCTCTACTGAGAAACCTCTCAGAATTTAATTGATTATGATCAACAAGATTTAGTAACCACTTAATCTTTTATCTAAACCAATTTTACAATCAGAATTCAGTTGAAGTAAGTAATAAAATGAAAACCTTCAATTCAATTACTTAATTTCTACTCTTCAAACTTTTGGAAAATGATTTACCAATCAAAAACCAATTATAAATCAATTATACATTAACCAAAATACGTCAACCGATCAAACTTTGATTAAAGAATAAAATTGAAGAATATAGTGAAGCAGAGTAGAAACCACTTAATATGCACGTAAATAAAGATCAAGACCTCAAAGTTAAAATGAAAATAGCTTGAATCCTTGAATTGAAACTACAAACCTAGCCTTCCATGAAGGAGGCAAACTAACAACAAAGAAAGAGGCAAACTAACAACAAATAAATCCTAAGCCTTCCATGTAGGAGGCAACTAACAACAAATAAATCTTAAGCCTTCCATGTAGGAGGCAACTAACAATAAAGAAAAGCTAAGCCTTCCATGTAGGAGGCAAACTAACAAGAAAGAAAAACTAAGCCTTCCATGAAGGAGGCAAAACTAATAAGAAAGAAAGAAAGGAAGAAAGAAAGAAAGAAAGAAAGAAAGAAAGAAAGTGGTATTGGAGTTAATCTCCAAAATGGTGTGTGTCTCCTCTTGCAAACCCTTCTATTTATAGAGGATTTTTGAGGCATCATCTTCAGAAAGTCACCAACTAGGATATTACTTTTCTACCCTTTTCTTGCTTCCACATGGGCTTTGTTGAAATTGCAAAACACTTTTGAATTTTTGCCACCAATGAGCACAACAATTTTGACTTTCTTGCACCGCAATTTCGGATGTTCACATGTCCGAATTAGAGCTTGCCTTCTGAATAAAAGTTGTAGCCCTGGATCTTAGCTGTCCAACAAAGTTGATTTCATCTCAATATGACTTCTATATCTCAAGATATGGCCGGATCTTTGCACACTGTTCAAATTCCACGTCAGCAACACTATCTCATCTTTTGAGATAATTTCGGAGTCCTAAACATCCCATTTAGAATCTTCTCTTGCTTTGTAAATATGGACACTTCTTTAAGCTTTCATTCAAGATAGATTTCATGATTTTTAGATGTCTACAACTCCTATTATGCTCAAAATACTATAATAGTGTCATTTTAATCGGGTAAGCAAAGAAATTCAATTAAACTTCATATGAACCCAAACTCATAAAATATGACAAAGATCACTTAATTGAACATATAAGAAGTCTTAATGAGATAAAAATGAGAGATAATTATTTATGAAATCTATGCTTATCAAATTCCCCCACACTTATCTTTTGCACGTCTCGGGCAAACTTAAGTTAAGGATTGGTGACTTTTTTTTTTTTTTTTTTTTTTTTTTGAAAGAACATCAAAGTTTTGAGTTGATTTCTCAAGAATTCACAAAATTTCATGAAGCATTCTTTCATCACATTTTTGAAATTACTTAGAAAGGCAACTTTAATTTGAAAAACATAGATTGAGAAAGATAAAACCTCACATGATATACTCTGAATCTCTCAAGTGTTTGATTTGGTAAGTGTTTCTCTCAAATTCAATCCATGAAAGATGAACTATCATAGGCTTGCATATCTTCTACTTCTCTACTACTATGTACACATGCAATGCACAAATCAAGAGGTCTTTATTTTGGTTCTAACGGGATTAGAAAGATGAAATGATATATTGAAGAGATACAATGTTAGACCAATGAAAATGGTGAGGATTGAGAATTGATTGTAAGTGAAAGTGTGAGAAACAGATATCACTTCTTCAATTTTTTTTTTTTTATTTTTTTTTTCAATATAATAGTTTATTTATTAATTTATTGCTTCAGTTTTTTTTTTTTTTTTTTTTTTTTTTTTTTTTTTCAACCATGATATTGATGAACACAACAATAATCTCCCCCACACTTATTGAAACACTTATGGTATGATAAATCCAGTATTCCTCACCTTCTATGGTCAGACAAAGTTGTTTTTTTTTTTTTTTTTTTTTTTATTTGTGGTGAGCTAAAAAGAAGAAAAGGCTAATCGGCTCAAAGGGCTGATCAAAGGATAAAATTATATGGTTTAGTTATTTGGCCAAGTGGTTTGTTCAAGAAAAACAGTGCCTCAATCATTTTTGTACAAATCATGTGAAAATGTAGCTTCAAAAAGAATCAATGCAAGTTCTGAAGTAACATATTTCATGGATGAAAATCACACAAGAAAGAAAATAATAATAAGGCTCAAAATCTCACAGGTAATATATTTATCAAATCTAATCTATCCAGTTCAAATATGTGTTGCCAAACTAATTAATCTGGAAATGTAAATCATTTTGCTTCAATTATTTTATGAAATCTAAAGAAAAACATACTTCCACATTCAATTTTTTTTTTTTTTTTTTTAAATCATAAGATGCGTATCAAGAGTCAAGTGTAACTCCTTACTCAGCCATCTTACTCAAAGCAAGTTTATGAATCTAACCTAATTTTTTTTTTTTTTTTTTTTTTTTTTTTGGGTTTTGTTTTGTTTTGTTTTTTTTTTTTTAATTTTAGATATCGGACCATCTTCCCCCCAACCTATCCAAGACATTGTCCCCAATGTCTTAGATGAAATTTCATATAACAGGAAAAGAAATGTAAGAAAACCATCAAAGTAAGGAAAAGTTATAACCGAAGAGTGGTATCTGGTTCTCTTTTATCTCTGCCATCCTGATTTGGTTGGTTCACCAGCTGCATTGCTTGACTGAGCTCAGATGTAGGATTTTGCAAAATCTCAAGTAGCTGTTCAACAGTTGAAGCAGATACTATGATGTTGCGCATGGATTGTGGCATGAACTCCTGCTCTACTGCATGATCTAAAAAGGATATCAAACCATTATAAAAGCCATTAATATTCAATAAGCCCAAAGGTTTTTTATGAAAATTCCGATAGGCCCAAAATATAATGGTAAAAATTTCTTCCATTGTTCCAAGACCACCAGGTAATGCAATAAATGCATTAGAATTAACCAACATGTGTCTCATACGGTCATGCATGGTTGCAACCTTCAATTCAGTACCCAGGGTGAAGTAGGAGGTGCTCCCATTTTTTAAGCCAACACCTAAGACGTTACACCCCTTTGTGAGTGCAGATCCTGCAACACATCCTTTTAAACCCTGAATCCCTCCCCCATAAACAAGATTGATTTTTCTTGCAGCTAATGCCTTACCAAGGGTAGAAGCTGCATGTTGAAATTCTCCATCCTTTCCAAGGTTAGACCCACCAAAAACACAGATAGTATTGATCTTATCCATATACGGTGTTTCTGTCTTTTTTTTTTTTTTTTTTTTTTTTGAAAAAATATGTCATAGAGGTGGATAATTTATAGGGACTCAATATCAGACAAGGAGATCGCTTGAATAGTGCAGGATCAGGATTTGGTAGCAAAAGTTTGAATTTTTGCTGCAAAAGTTTGAATTTTTGTTGCAAAAGTTTGAATTTTGGTTGCAAAAGTTTGAATTTTGGGTTCAAGGAAAAGGTGAATGTCAGAGGGGAAAGACTTTAAGCAGGGGTGAAAATTTCAAAAAAAACGGTGGCCCAATAAATTGAAAAGACAATGTAAATGACAAACATACACGCATGAGAATGAACAGTAGTTGTGATTGTGGCTCACATCTTCCTCTGGTTTTACGTCCAGTAACGGCTGAAACGCCTTCTAAGAGTCGAGGATGTGCTTCCCATTCAGTTTTCTTGTAAACTGACAACAGGGTCTTTTAAAGTCAGATTCCCAAGACTATAACGTGCTTTTTCCTTACGGAACAGTTCAAACAAATCAAGAAGGACTCCTTGTACATGCCCACTAGGATGCGTCTCAAGAGTCTGAATGATATCATCCAATGACTCCTTACTCAGTCCATCCTTTATGAATTGAATTTTGTCCTCTCGATTTCTTGAAACCATTCCAGGGTTCTTGCATCTTGTGTTACAGGTCCATCTTGCACACCTGTAGCAAACTCCAATTCTTTTTGCCCTTCTCTTCTTTGCATAGGAACTTCTTCCCATACCTGGCATGTTTTTAACAAATGATTCTTGAAATTCACCTGCTAGACGTACCTTAGCTTCAATGATCCAACGGACATCTTCTGGAAGGCCTAAGAGTGTTAATGCTCTCAATCGTTCAAGTCTGCAATTGTAAATGTCTTTAAGAAAATTTCTGGGGAGAGTAGGGAACAAAATTTTGATCCTGGTGAGAGCTTTCTCCATTTTTTTTCTTAAAACACTCAAGTTATTATTCCTGCAAGCTCAATGTGGTGTAATAGTTGGGATGATTTAAGAGGTGAAGAAGGAAGTTGAGAGATTAGTTGAAACTTATAAGCGAGGAATGTGAGAGAGGGAGAGGGAGAAAGAGAGAGAGAGAAAGAGAGAAAGAGAGAGAGAGGGAGAGAGAGAGACTTCTCTTGAATTTATTGCAGGTATGTGGCATTGTGCAAATGCACTTCTTCTACCGTGTGCTTTTGAAAACCTTCGAAAAATGGTTTAAGACGATGTCCATTCACCTTGAAGATTTTTTCAGTTACCTCATTTTTTATTTCCACTGCACCATAAGGAAAAACATTAGTAACTACAAATGGTCCTAACCATTTAGAGCGTAGCTTACCAGGCATAAGCTTTAGCCGAGAATTGAAAAGGAGAACTTTTTGTCCAACGGAAAACTCCTTTCTTGCCAACTTTTTGTCATGAAGAGCTTTGACCTTTTCTTTGTAAATTTTGGAGTTTTCGTATGCTTCTAATCGAATTTCTTCAAGTTCCTGCAATTGAAGCTTTCTATGGATTCCTGCTTGGTCTAGATCCATGTTGCATTTCTTTACTGCCCAAAATGCTCTATGCTCTAATTCAACTGGAAGATGACATGCTTTACCAAAGACAATCCTGTAGGGAGACATGCCAGTTTTCTTAGGAACTACTTGCACCGGGCTTACCCAATCACTGTCTGAGATGGGATAGATGATACCAGCTGCCAAAAGCTTACCTACTTCCTTCTTTACCACATCTAGGATGGTTGGATTCAAACGCCTTTGTGGTTGTCTAACAGGTCTGGTGTTTTCCTCTAGCAGTATCCTATGCATACAAGTAGATGGGCTAATACCTGGAATATCAGCCAAAGTCCATCCAATTGCTTGTTTATGGCTTTTTAAGGTTTGCAGTAACCTTTCTTCCTGTTGTGGTAGAAGGTTCTTTGCTACAATGACAGGAAGCTTCTCATTTTCCCCCAAATAAGCATACTTTAGATGTTCAGGCAAAGGCTTCAACTCTAAAGGAGGTGGTTGTATTATGGAAGGAAGAGATCTATCTGAGATTGAAATGTCTGCAACACTTGCATCTAACATGTCATCTTTCAACGAAGGTTGGTCTGCAGCATTAATCCTGGAACACACAATACATGAATCAAATTCATCACATGTGCAAGTAAAATTATCTAAGTAATCTAAATCAAAATAAAAAAATTTAAAAAGTAGATTGTCAATAGAATAATCATCCGCAAGAAGGTCTATGGCATCAAGTTGAAAGAGTGAATGATTCTCTATGGGATGCTTCATGGCTTCAAATATGTTGAATTGGATGATATCATCTCCAAATTCCATAGAGAGAGTCCCCGTATGCACATCTATCTTTGTTTTTGCAGTTTTGAGGAAAGGTCTCCCTAGGATCAAGGTTGCTCTATTGATGGATGACTCATCTTCCATATCCAAAATGTAGAAGTCAGCTGGAAAGATCAGCTTATTCACTTGAACTAGCACATCTTCAAGTACTCCGGCTGGATGTGCTGTACTTCTGTTGGCTAATTGAATCACCACACCAGTTGGCTTCAGTTCTCCCAGATTCAAAGATTTATAAACTGATGAGGGCATAACATTAATGGAAGCACCTAGATCCAGCAATGCATCACCAAATGTAGAGTTTCCTATTGTGCAAGGAATGGTGAAAGTTCCTGGATCTTTACATTTCTGAGGGAGGCTGGGTTGAATTAAGGCTGAAACATTGCGTCCCACACTAATCTTCTCATCCCCTTTGAGTCTTCTCTTATGCGTGCACAAATCCTTTAGAAATTTGGCATATTTGGGAATTTGCTTGATAGCATCTAGAAGTGGTATGTTGACTTCCACTTTCCTAAAAGTATCTAGAAGCTCCTTATCCAATTCTGCATGAACATTGGGCTTGGATTGAACCATTCTATTTGGAAAAGGTAAAGATACCTTCAGATCAGCACAATTTGGGGTTTTCTTCTCATCAGATGCTTCAAGTGCAGATCGTTTATGGCAAGCTTCTTTTTGTTGATCATTCGATGTCTTATCGAAGGCTGATGTACTTTTTTCACCAGACTTTCCCTCTGATTCAGATGGCTCATCAGAGATGTCTCCAGGTGTGGAGATAAATGCTTCTTTTTGGTGTGGATTAGTCTGATTGAAGCTTTGTTGCTTTAAAATTGTAGGGTCTGTCTGCACTTTCTTCCCACTTCTCAAAGTCATGGCATTCACACTTTTGGGATTTATGACAGGTTGAGAAGGTAGTTGACCAGAACCTTGAGATTTCAATTGGTTGACAGTGGTAGCCAACTGCCCAATTTGAGTTTGTAAATCCTGAATGGTAGAACTTACATTTTGTTGAAACTGAAGATTGTTGGTTGCTAATTGCTTCATCAAATCATCAAGAGAGGGTTCAGAAGCATTAGAGGGTACAGATTGCTGCATATGCTGTTGTTGTTGTCTGAATGGCGGTGGTTGGTATTTATTTTGGGAGTGAGATGTTTGAATCCTTTGTTGTTGTGGAGGACCATATCTCAAGTTAGGATGGTTTCTCCAACTAGGATTGTATGATCCAGAAGGTGGCTCAAACTTTTGTTGCTGATAATGTTGAGGAGGCCTGTATTGTTGTCCTGTGCCAAAAATACCATTTACTGCAGCCTCAGGTGTCTCACTTTCTTGCAATGTTGGGCATGCATCAGTAGGATGATCTGCAGAAGTGCAGATGCCACATGTTTTGGTTTTGTCAACAACATTAAGTTGCTGTTGTTGTCCGATGGCCAACTGTCTTACGATGGAGGTTAGTTCTTCAATTCTGTTCTCCAATCGTGTATGGTCTGTCTTGGTGGTCATTTCATGGACTCCTTTAGACAAGGAATTAGTTCGAGAATTGAATTGCTGAGAATTTTCTGCCATGTTGGCAATCAAATCTCGAGCTGCTGTAGGAGTTTTGTCCATAAGTGCTCCACCACTAGCTGCATCAACCATGCTTCTGTCCATTGGCATGAGTCCTTCATAGAAATACTGAATCAGTAATTGATCACTGATTTGATGGTGTGGACAAGTGGCGCATAGTTTCTTGAATCTCTCCCAATACTCATAGAGAGTTTCTTGGGAGTTCTGTCTGATGCCGCAAATCTCTTTTCTGATAGCTGCTGTTCTGGATGCAGGGAAGAATTTCTCCAGAAATAATCTCTTCATATCATTCCAGCTTGTAACAGATGTTGGATGTAGATAGTACAACCAGTCCTTAGCTCCATCATTTAAGGAGAAAGGAAATGCCTTCAACTTGATATGATCTTCAGGAATTCCTTGTGGCCGCATCGTGGAACACACAATGTGGAATTCCTTCAAATGTTTATGAGGGTCCTCACCTGCAAGGCCATGAAACTTAGGTAGCAAATGTATTAGTCCAGACTTCAGTTCAAATGGTGCATCAACATCAGGGTATTGAATACACAACGGTTGATAAGCAACATCAGGTGCAGCTAATTCTTTTAGGGTTCTATCAGCCATGTTCTTAGCAGAATATTTAAAACTATCAAAATTTAAAGATGAAAAATCACTACTGTTACTTTCTTGGTTATTACTGGATGAATGTCTTCTATGTGCTCTTTTCAAATGGTGGAATGTTCTATCAATCTCAGGATCATATGCATATAAATTTTCAGGATTGGATCGGGTCATACACAAAAAGGTGAATTCATACAGAAAATCCAAGAATGATATACCTAAAGTAAAAAAAATTGTTAGAAAGATTAAAATTTTTATACAAACTCCTAAATGAGCCTAGGAAATTAAAATGGTCCCCGGCAACGGCGCCAAATTTTGACACGCTCGTCGCAAACGTGCAAAAATAATTTCCAGATTTCCCCCAAACTATTGGTATAGTATAAGGTGCAACCTAGGTCATCTCCCAAAGACCATTTCAGATTCTTAAGCAAATAAGGAGAAAATTAGAACAAGGGGGTTTTTGTAAAGATGTGATATCAAATGCTAAACACAAAATACAGACTGAAATTAATTTCACTTAACAATTATCAACTCAAGGAATTCAGAGGCTATTTTCATAACTAATCATTGATCACTAAAATCATGCATTGTGTTTATCAACCTAGGATCATCTGGAACCCCTAAAATGATCCTTGAATTCTCTACTGAGAAACCTCTCAGAATTTAATTGATTATGATCAACAAGATTTAGTAACCACTTAATCTTTTATCTAAACCAATTTTACAATCAGAATTCAGTTGAAGTAAGTAATAAAATGAAAACCTTCAATTCAATTACTTAATTTCTACTCTTCAAACTTTTGGAAAATGATTTACCAATCAAAAACCAATTATAAATCAATTATACATTAACCAAAATACGTCAACCGATCAAACTTTGATTAAAGAATAAAATTGAAGAATATAGTGAAGCAGAGTAGAAACCACTTAATATGCACGTAAATAAAGATCAAGACCTCAAAGTTAAAATGAAAATAGCTTGAATCCTTGAATTGAAACTACAAACCTAGCCTTCCATGAAGGAGGCAAACTAACAACAAAGAAAGAGGCAAACTAACAACAAATAAATCCTAAGCCTTCCATGTAGGAGGCAACTAACAACAAATAAATCTTAAGCCTTCCATGTAGGAGGCAACTAACAATAAAGAAAAGCTAAGCCTTCCATGTAGGAGGCAAACTAACAAGAAAGAAAAACTAAGCCTTCCATGAAGGAGGCAAAACTAATAAGAAAGAAAGAAAGGAAGAAAGAAAGAAAGAAAGAAAGAAAGAAAGAAAGTGGTATTGGAGTTAATCTCCAAAATGGTGTGTGTCTCCTCTTGCAAACCCTTCTATTTATAGAGGATTTTTGAGGCATCATCTTCAGAAAGTCACCAACTAGGATATTACTTTTCTACCCTTTTCTTGCTTCCACATGGGCTTTGTTGAAATTGCAAAACACTTTTGAATTTTTGCCACCAATGAGCACAACAATTTTGACTTTCTTGCACCGCAATTTCGGATGTTCACATGTCCGAATTAGAGCTTGCCTTCTGAATAAAAGTTGTAGCCCTGGATCTTAGCTGTCCAACAAAGTTGATTTCATCTCAATATGACTTCTATATCTCAAGATATGGCCGGATCTTTGCACACTGTTCAAATTCCACGTCAGCAACACTATCTCATCTTTTGAGATAATTTCGGAGTCCTAAACATCCCATTTAGAATCTTCTCTTGCTTTGTAAATATGGACACTTCTTTAAGCTTTCATTCAAGATAGATTTCATGATTTTTAGATGTCTACAACTCCTATTATGCTCAAAATACTATAATAGTGTCATTTTAATCGGGTAAGCAAAGAAATTCAATTAAACTTCATATGAACCCAAACTCATAAAATATGACAAAGATCACTTAATTGAACATATAAGAAGTCTTAATGAGATAAAAATGAGAGATAATTATTTATGAAATCTATGCTTATCACCCTCCTCTAAGTATGCATATTTTAAATGCACCGAGAGTGGTTTAAGCTCTAGTATAGGTGGTTGCTCTATGGAAAGGAGCATTCTAGTGGTAGGAGATGCCTCTACAACCTGCAAATTAGCATAATCAGAATTTTTACAATCATTAGCATTATTGCAGTTATTAACATAATCATCCTTCAACCAAGTTTCAACTTCAGCACAAGTACTACACAACTCAATAAGAATACAATCATAATAGTTACACCCACCAAAATCAATCATAGATGAAATCTCTAAATCACAATCATTATTGAGATAACCATCAATAAGTTCATCTATTACATCAACATTAAATATAGAGTGGTCCTCTATGGGATGCTTCATAGCATCCAAAATGTTGAATTTAACTATATTATCTCCAAACTCCATCGATAAGGTTCCTGCACGCACATCGATCTTTGTCCTAGCTATCTTGAGGAAGGGCCTTTCTAGGATGATAGGTGCTTTGTTAGTTTCACACTCTCCTTCCATGTCTAGGATGTAAAAGTCTGCAGGGAAGATTAAATCATTGACTCGAACCAATACATCTTCTATGAGCCCAACTGGGTATGCATTGCTTCTATTGGCTAACTGTATCACAATACCTATGGAATGCAAGGGACCAAGGGAAAGTGAGTTAAAAATGGACATATGCATAACATTGATTGAAGCTCCTAAATCTAGCATAGAATTTTCAAATTTATTGTTGCCTATTGATAAGCATAGATTTCATAAATAATTATCTCTCACTTTTATCTCATTAAGACTTCTTATATGTTCAATTAAGTGATCTTTGTCATATTTTATGAGTTTGGGTTCATATGAAGTTTAATTGAATTTCTTTGCTTACCCGATTAAAATGACACTATTATAGTATTTTGAGCATAATAGGAGTTGTAGACATCCAAAAATCATGAAATCTATCTTGAATGAAAGCTTAAAGAAGTGTCCATATTTACAAAGCAAGAGAAGATTCTAAATGGGATGTTTAGGACTCCGAAATTATCTCAAAAGATGAGATAGTGTTGCTGACGTGGAATTTGAACAGTGTGCAAAGATCCGGCCATATCTTGAGATATAGAAGTCATATTGAGATGAAATCAACTTTTTTAGACAGCTAAGATCCAGGGCTACAACTTTTGTTCAGAAGGCAAGCTCTAATTCGGACATGTGAACATCCGAAATTGCGGTGCAAGAAAGTCAAAATTGTTGTGCTCATTGGTGGCAAAAATTCAAAAGTGTTTTGCAATTTCAACAAAGCCCATGTGAAAGCAAGAAAAGGGTAGAAAAGTAATATCCTAGTTGGTGACTTTCTGAAGATGATGCCTCAAAAATCCTCTATAAATAGAAGGGTTTGCAAGAGGAGACACACACCAATTTTGGAGATCAACTCCAATACCATCTTCTTTCTTTCTTTCTTTCTTCCTTTCTTTCTTGTTAGTTTTGCCTCCTTCATGGAAGGCTTATGTTTTCTTTCTTGTTAGTTTGCCTCCTACATGGAAGGCTTAGCTTTTCTTTATTGTTAGTTGCCTCCTACATGGAAGGCTTAGGATTTATTTCTTGTTAGTTTTGCCTCCTACATGGAAGGCTTAGGATTTATTTGTTGTTAATTTGCCTCTTTCTTTGTTGTTAATTTGCCTCCTTCATGGAAGGCTAGGTTTGTAGTTTCAATTCGAGGATTCAAGCTATTTTCATTTTAACTTTGAGGTCTTGATCTTTATTTACATGCTTATTAAGTGGTTTCTACTCTACTTCACTATATTCTTCAATTTTATTCTTTAATCAAAGTTTGATCGGTTGACGTATTTTGATTAATGCATGATTGATTTATAATTGGTTTTTGATTGGTAAATCACTTTCCAAAAGTTTGAAGAGTAAAAATTAAGTAATTTAATTGAAGGTTTTCATTTTATTACTTACTTCAACTGAATTCTGATTGTGAAATTGGTTTAGATAAAAGATTAAGTGGTTACTAAATCTTGTTGATCATAATCAATTAAATTCTGAGAGGTTTCTCAGTAAAGAATTCAAGGATCATTGTAGGGGTTCCAGATGATCCTAGGTTGATAAACACAATGCATGATTTTAGTGATCAATGATTAGTTAAGAAAATAGCCTCTGAATTCCTTGAGTTGATTATTGTTAAGTCAAATTTCATTCTGTATTTTGCATTTATAACTTCATATCAAATCTTTCCAAAATCCCCTTGTTCTAACCTTCTCCTTATTTGCTTAAGAATCTGAAATGGTCTTTGGGAGATGACCTAGGTTGCACCTTATACTATACCAATAGTTTGGGGGAAATCTAGAAATTATTTTTGCGCGTTTGCGACGAGCGTGTCAAAATTTGGCGCCGCTGCCGGGGACCATTTTAATTTCCTAGGCTCATTTAGGAGTTTGTATAAAAATTTTAATCTTTCTAACAATTGTTTTTACTTTAGGTATATCATTCTTGGATTTTCTGTATGAATTCACCTTTTTGTGTATGACCCGATCCAATCCTGAAAATTTATATGCATATGATCCTGAGATTGATAGAACATTCCACCATTTGAAAAGAGCACATAGAAGACATTCATCCAGTAATAACCAAGAAAGTAACAGTAGTGATTTTTCATCTTTAAATTTTGATAGTTTTAAATATTTTGCTAAGAACATGGCTGATAGAACCTTAAAAGAATTAGCTGCACCTGATGTTGCTTATCAACCATTGTGCATTCAATACCCTGATGTTGATGCATCATTTGAACTGAAGTCTGGACTAATACATTTGCTACCTAAGTTTCATGGCCTTGCAGGTGAGGACCCTCATAGACATTTGAAGGAATTTCACATTGTGTGTTCCACAATGCGGCCACAAGGAATTCTAGAAGATCATATCAAGTTGAAGGCATTTCCTTTCTCCTTAAATGATGGAGCTAAGGACTGGTTGTACTATCTACATCCAACATCTGTTACAAGCTGGAATGATATGAAAAGATTATTCTTGGAGAAATTCTTCCCTGCATCCAGAACAGCAGCTATCAGAAAAGAGATTTGCGGCATCAGACAGAACTCCCAAGAAACTCTCTATGAGTATTGGGAGAGATTCAAGAAACTATGCGCCACTTGTCCACACCATCAAATCAGTGATCAATTACTGATTCAGTATTTCTATGAAGGACTCATGCCAATGGACAGAAGCATGGTTGATGCAGCTAGTGGTGGAGCACTTATGGACAAAACTCCTACAGCAGCTCGAGATTTGATTGCCAACATGGCAGAGAATTCTCAGCAATTCAATTCTCGAACTAATTCCTTGTCTAAAGGAGTCCATGAAATGACCACCAAGACAGACCATACACGATTGGAGAACAGAATTGAAGAACTAACCTCCATCGTAAGACAGTTGGCCATCGGACAACAACAGCAACTTAATGTTATTGACAAAACCAAAACATGTGGCATCTGCACTTCTGCAGATCATCCTACTGATGCATGCCCAACATTGCAAGAAAGTGAGACACCTGAGGCTGCAGTAAATGGTATTTTTGGCACAGGACAACAATACAGGCCTCCTCAACATTATCAGCAACAGAAGTTTGAACCACCTTCTGGAACATACAATCCTAGTTGGAGAAACCATCCTAACTTGAGATATGGCCCTCCACAACAACAAAGGATTCAAACATCTGACTCCCAAAATAAATACCAACCACCGCCATTCAGACAACAACAACAGCATATGCAGCAATCTGTACCCTCTAATGCTTCTGAACCCTCTCTTGATGATTTGATGAAGCAATTAGCAACCAACAATCTTCAATTTCAACAAAATGTAAGTTCTACCATTCAGGATTTACAAACTCAAATTGGGCAGTTGGCTACCACTGTCAACCAATTGAAATCTCAAGGTTCTGGTCAACTACCTTCTCAACCTGTCATAAATCCCAAAAGTGTGAATGCCATGACCTTGAGAAGTGGGAAGAAAGTGCAGACAGACCCTACAATTTTAAAGCAACAAAGCTTCAATCAGACTAATCCACACCAAAAAGAAGCATTTATCTCCACACCTGGAGATATCTCTGATGAGCCATCTGAATCAGAAGGAAAGTCTGATGAAAAAAGTACACCAGCCTTCGATAAGACATCGAATGATCAACAAAAAGAAGCTTGCCATAAACGATCTGCACTTGAAGCATCTGATGAGAAGAAAACCCCAAATTGTGCTGATCAGAAGGTATCTTTACCTTTTCCAAATAGAATGGTTCAATCCAAGCCCAATGTTCATGCAGAATTGGATAAGGAGCTTCTAGATACTTTCAGGAAAGTGGAAGTCAACATACCACTTCTAGATGCTATCAAGCAAATTCCCAAATATGCCAAATTTCTAAAGGACCTGTGTACGCATAAGAGAAGACTCAAAGGGGATGAGAAGATCAGTGTGGGACGCAATGTTTCTGCCTTAATTCAACCCAGCCTCCCTCAGAAATGTAAAGATCCAGGAACTTTCACCATTCCTTGCACAATAGGAAACTCTACATTTGGTGATGCATTGCTGGATCTAGGTGCTTCCATTAATGTTATGCCCTCATCAGTTTATAAATCTTTGAATCTGGGAGAACTGAAGCCAACTGGTGTGGTGATTCAATTAGCCAACAGAAGTACAGCACATCCAGCCGGAGTACTTGAAGATGTGCTAGTTCAAGTGAATAAGCTGATCTTTCCAGCTGACTTCTACATTTTGGATATGGAAGATGAGTCATCCATCAATAGAGCAACCTTGATCCTAGGGAGACCTTTCCTCAAAACTGCAAAAACAAAGATAGATGTGCATACGGGGACTCTCTCTATGGAATTTGGAGATGATATCATCCAATTCAACATATTTGAAGCCATGAAGCATCCCATAGAGAATCATTCACTCTTTCAACTTGATGCCATAGACCTTCTTGCGGATGATTATTCTATTGACAATCTACTTTTTAAATTTTTTGATTTTGATTTAGATTACTTAGATAATTTTACTTGCACATGTGATGAATTTGATTCATGTATTGTGTGTTCCAGGATTGATGCTGCAGACCAACCTTCGTTGAAAGATGACATGTTAGATGCAAGTGTTGCAGACATTTCAATCTCAGATAGATCTCTTCCTTCCATAATACAACCACCTCCTTTAGAGTTGAAGCCTTTGCCTGAACATCTAAAGTATGCTTATTTGGGGGAAAATGAGAAGCTTCCTGTCATTGTAGCAAAGAACCTTCTACCACAACAGGAAGAAAGGTTACTGCAAACCTTAAAAAGCCATAAACAAGCAATTGGATGGACTTTGGCTGATATTCCAGGTATTAGCCCATCTACTTGTATGCATAGGATACTGCTGGAGGAAAACACCAGACCTGTTAGACAACCACAAAGGCGTTTGAATCCAACCATCCTAGATGTGGTAAAGAAGGAAGTAGGTAAGCTTTTGGCAGCTGGTATCATCTATCCCATCTCAGACAGTGATTGGGTAAGCCCGGTGCAAGTAGTTCCTAAGAAGACTGGCATGACTGTAGTCAAAAATCACAATGATGAACTAATCCCTACCAGAATACAAAACAGTTGGAGAGTGTGCATAGATTATAGGAAGCTTAACCAAGCTACTCGCAAGGATCACTTCCCTTTGCCCTTCATAGACCAAATTTTGGAAAGATTAGCAGGAAAATCTCACTATTGCTTTCTGGATGGTTTTTCAGGTTATTTTCAAATACATATAGCCCCAGAAGACCAGCATAAGACCACCTTCACTTGTCCTTTTGGTACTTTTGCCTATCGAAGGATGCCCTTTGGTCTATGCAATGCCCCTGGAACCTTTCAAAGATGCATGGTAAGCATTTTCTCTGATCTCTTAGAAAGTTGCATGGAAGTGTTTATGGATGACTTCACTGTATATGGTTCTTCTTTTGATGCATGCTTAGAAAGCCTTTCTAAAGTTTTGGACAGATGCATTGAGACTAACCTGGTTTTGAATTTTGAAAAATGTCATTTCATGGCAACAGAAGGTATAGTCTTAGGACACTTGGTATCTAGCAAAGGTTTAGAGGTTGATAAGGCCAAGATAGACATTATTACTTCTCTACCTTACCCCACTTCTGTGCGAGAAGTACGTTCTTTACTTGGTCATGCAGGTTTTTACAGAAGATTCATCAAGGATTTTAGCAAGATTGCACAACCTCTTTCTAAACTACTACAAAAAGATACCAAATTTGTGTTTGATCAAGCATGCAAGGATTCATTTGATGAACTAAAGAAGCGGTTGACAACCACTCCCATCATTCAACCACCTAATTGGACGCTTCCATTTGAATTAATGTGTGATGCATCCAATTATGCCCTTGGTGCTGTACTGTCTCAAAGAGTTAGCAAGAGATCTCATGTCATTGCATATGCCTCTCGCACACTTGATGCAACCCAATCAAATTACACAACTACTGAGAAGGAGCTTTTGGCAATTGTGTTTGCATTAGATAAATTTCGCTCCTATTTGCTTGGATCTAAAGTTATTGTCTTCTCTGACCATGCAGCTTTGAAATACTTGCTGAAGAAGACAGATGCTAAGCCAAGACTCATTCGTTGGATGCTTCTGTTGCAAGAATTTGATTTAGAGATTAAAGACAAGAGTGGTGCAGAGAACCTTGTAGCAGATCATTTAAGTCGGATCCAGCAACCTTGTGAAGAAACTTCAATTGCAGATTCATTCCTAGAAGAGCATCTCTATCATTTGCACGGGAAGGATCCTTGGTATGCAGATTTGGTAAACTATCTGGTTGCTAAAGAAATACCCAAACACTTCACCAAATCGCAACTTGCCAAGTTGAAAAGTGATGCCAAACACTACATATGGGATGAACCATACCTTTGGAAGACATGCAGTGATCAAATCATTAGAAGGTGTGTTCCAGATCATGAAGTTCAGTCTGTACTTACCTTTTGCCATTCCCTAGCTTGTGGTGGACACTTTGGGCCACAACGGACAGCTAGAAAAGTACTAGACTCAGGCTTTTATTGGCCTACAATATTTCGTGATGCACACAGATTATGCATAACTTGTGAACAGTGCCAAAGAATAGGGAGTATTTCGCGCAGAAATGAGATGCCTCAACAACCACTTCTCTTTTGTGAGGTATTTGATGTTTGGGGTATAGACTTTATGGGTCCATTCCCTGTCTCTTTTGGCTTTGTTTACATTCTGCTAGCTGTTGATTATGTTTCAAAATGGGTGGAGGCAAAAGCCACCCGTACTGATGATGCTCGAGTTGTTGCAGATTTTATCAGGTCTAACATTTTTAGCAGGTTTGGCATTCCTAGAGCTCTAATTAGTGACCAAGGTACTCATTTTTGCAACCGCACAATGGAAGCCCTACTCCGCAAATATGGAGTCATGCATAAAGTCTCCACCCCATATCATCCTCAAACAAATGGTCAAGCTGAAGTTTCTAATCGAGAGATCAAGAAAATCTTAGAGAAAACAGTTCAGCCTAACAGGAAGGATTGGAGCTTGCGCCTTGTTGATGCATTATGGGCATATAGGACAGCTTACAAGTCACCCATTGGCATGTCTCCCTACAGGATTGTCTTTGGTAAAGCATGTCATCTTCCAGTTGAATTAGAGCATAGAGCATTTTGGGCAGTAAAGAAATGCAACATGGATCTAGACCAAGCAGGAATCCATAGGAAGCTTCAATTGCAGGAACTTGAAGAAATTCGATTGGAAGCATACGAAAACTCCAAAATTTACAAAGAAAAGGTCAAAGCTTTTCATGACAAAAAGTTGGCAAGAAAGGAGTTTTTCGTTGGACAAAAAGTTCTCCTTTTCAATTCTCGGCTAAAGCTTATGCCTGGTAAGCTATGCTCTAGATGGTTAGGACCATTTGTAGTTACTAATGTTTTTCCTTATGGTGCAGTGGAAATAAAAAATGAGGTAACTGAAAAAATCTTCAAGGTGAATGGACATCGTCTTAAACCATTTTTCGAAGGTTTTCAAAAGCACACGATAGAAGAAGTGCATTTGCACAATGCCACATACCTGCAATAAATTCAAGAGAAGTCTCTCTCTCTCCTTCTCTCTCTCTCTCTTTCTCTCTTTCTCTCTCTCTCTCTTTCTCTCTTTCTCTCTCTCTCTCTCTCTTTCTCCCTCTCCCTCTCTCCCATTCCTCGCTTATAAGTTTCAACTACTCTCTCAACTTCCTTCTTCACCTCTTAAATCATCCTAACTATTACACCACATTGAGCTTGCAGGAATAATAACTTGAGTGTTTTAAAAAAAAAATGGAGAAAGCTCTCACCAGGATCAAAATTTTGTTCCCTACTCTCCCCAGAAATTTTCTTAAAGACATTTACAATTGCAGACTTGAACGATTGAGAGCATTAACACTCTTAGGCCTTCCAGAAGATGTCCGTTGGATCATTGAAGCTAAGGTACGTTTAGCAGGTGAATTTCAAGAATCATTTGTTAAAAACATGCCAGGTATGGGAAGAAGTTCCTATGCAAAGAAGAGAAGGGCAAAAAGAATTGGAGTTTGCTACAGGTGTGCAAGATGGACCTGTAACACAAGATGCAAGAACCCTGGAATGGTTTCAAGAAATCGAGAGGACAAAATTCAATTCATAAAAGATGGACTGAGTAAGGAGTCATTGGATGATATCATTCAGACTCTTGAGACGCATCCTAGTGGGCATGTACAAGGAGTCCTTCTTGATTTGTTTGAACTGTTCCGTAAGGAAAAAGCACGTTATAGTCTTGGGAATCTGACTTTAAAAGACCCTGTTGTCAGTTTACAAGAAAACTGAATGGGAAGCACATCCTCGACTCTTAGAAGGCGTTTCAGCCGTTACTGGACGTAAAACCAGAGGAAGATGTGAGCCACAATCACAACTACTGTTCATTCTCATGCGTGTATGTTTGTCATTTACATTGTCTTTTCAATTTATTGGGCCACCGTTTTTTTTGAAATTTTCACCTCTGCTTAAAGTCTTTCCCCTCTGACATTCACCTTTTCCTTGAACCCAAAATTCAAACTTTTGCAACAAAAATTCAAACTTTTGCTACCAAATCCTGATCCCGCACTATTCAAGCGATCTCCTTGTCTGATATTGAGTCCCTATAAATTATCCACCTCTATGACATATTTTTTTCAAAAAAAAAAAAAAAGACAGAAACACCGTATATGGATAAGATCAATACTATCTGTGTTTTTGGTGGGTCTAACCTTGGAAAGGATGGAGAATTTCAACATGCAGCTTCTACCCTTGGTAAGGCATTAGCTGCAAGAAAAATCAATCTTGTTTATGGGGGAGGGATTCAGGGTTTAAAAGGATGTGTTGCAGGATCTGCACTCACAAAGGGGTGTAACGTCTTAGGTGTTGGCTTAAAAAATGGGAGCACCTCCTACTTCACCCTGGGTACTGAATTGAAGGTTGCAACCATGCATGACCGAATGAGACACATGTTGGTTAAGTCTAATGCATTTATTGCATTACCTGGTGGTCTTGGAACAATGGAAGAAATTTTTACCATTATATTTTGGGCCTATCGGAATTTTCATAAAAAACCTTTGGGCTTATTGAATATTAATGGCTTTTATAATGGTTTGATATCCTTTTTAGATCATGCAGTAGAGCAGGAGTTCATGCCACAATCCATGCGCAACATCATAGTATCTGCTTCAACTGTTGAACAGCTACTTGAGATTTTGCAAAATCCTACATCTGAGCTCAGTCAAGCAATGCAGCTGGTGAACCAACCAAATCAGGATGGCAGAGATAAAAGAGAACCAGATACCACTCTTCGGTTATAACTTTTCCTTACTTTGATGGTTTTCTTACATTTCTTTTCCTGTTATATGAAATTTCATCTAAGACATTGGGGACAATGTCTTGGATAGGTTGGGGGGAAGATGGTCCGACATCTAAAATTAAAAAAAAAAAAAAAAAAAAAAAACAAAACAAAACCCAAAAAAAAAAAAAACAAAAAAAAAAAACAAAAAAAAACAAAAAAAAAAAAAAATTAGGTTAGATTCATAAACTTGCTTTGAGTAAGATGGCTGAGTAAGGAGTTACACTTGACTCTTGATACGCATCTTATGATTTAAAAAAAAAAAAAAATTGAATGTGGAAGTATGTTTTTCTTTAGATTTCATAAAATAATTGAAGCAAAATGATTTACATTTCGAGATTAATTAGTTTGGCAACACATATTTGAACTGGATAGATTAGATTTGATAAATATATTACCTGTGAGATTTTGAGCCTTATTATTATTTTCTTTCTTGTGTGATTTTCATCCATGGAATATGTTACTTCAGAACTTGCATTGATTCTTTTTGAAGCTACATTTTCACATGATTTGTACAAAAATGATTGAGGCACTGTTTTTCTTGAACAAACCACTTGGCCAAATAACTAAACCATATAATTTTATCCTTTGATCAGCCCTTTGAGCCGATTAGCCTTTTCTTCTTTTTAGCTCACCACAAATAAAAAAAAAAAAAAAAAAAAAAAAAAAAAAACAACTTTGTCTGACCATAGAAGGTGAGGAATACTGGATTTATCATACCATAAGTGTTTCAATAAGTGTGGGGGAGATTATTGTTGTGTTCATCAATATCATGGTTGAAAAAAAAAAAAAAAAAAAACTGAAGCAATAAATTAATAAATAAACTATTATATTGAAAAAAAAAATAAAAAAAATAAAAAAATTTTAAAAAGTGATATCTGTTTCTCACACTTGCACTTACAATCAATTCTCAATCCTCACCATTTTCATTGGTCTAACATTGTATCTCTTCAATATATCATTTCATCTTTCTATTCCCGTTAGAACCAAAATAAAGACCTCTTGATTTGTGCATTGCATGTGTACATAGTAGTAGAGAAGTAGAAGATATGCAAGCCTATGATAGTTCATCTTTCATGGATTGAATTTGAGAGAAACACTTACCAAATCAAACACTTGAGAGATTCAGAGTATATCATGTGAGGTTTTATCTTTCTCAATCTATGTTTTTCAAATTAAAGTTGCCTTTCTAAGTAATTTCAAAAATGTGATGAAAGAATGCTTCATGAAATTTTGTGAATTCTTGAGAAATCAACTCAAAACTTTGATGTTCTTTCAAAAAAAAAAAAAAAAAAAAAAAAAAAAAAAAAAAAGTCACCAATCCTTAACTTAAGTTTGCCCGAGACGTGCAAAAGATAAGTGTGGGGGAATTTGATAAGCATAGATTTCATAAATAATTATCTCTCACTTTTATCTCATTAAGACTTCTTATATGTTCAATTAAGTGATCTTTGTCATATTTTATGAGTTTGGGTTCATATGAAGTTTAATTGAATTTCTTTGCTTACCCGATTAAAATGACACTATTATAGTATTTTGAGCATAATAGGAGTTGTAGACATCCAAAAATCATGAAATCTATCTTGAATGAAAGCTTAAAGAAGTGTCCATATTTACAAAGCAAGAGAAGATTCTAAATGGGATGTTTAGGACTCCGAAATTATCTCAAAAGATGAGATAGTGTTGCTGACGTGGAATTTGAACAGTGTGCAAAGATCCGGCCATATCTTGAGATATAGAAGTCATATTGAGATGAAATCAACTTTGTTGGACAGCTAAGATCCAGGGCTACAACTTTTGTTCAGAAGGCAAGCTCTAATTCGGACATGTGAACATCCGAAATTGCGGTGCAAGAAAGTCAAAATTGTTGTGCTCATTGGTGGCAAAAATTCAAAAGTGTTTTGCAATTTCAACAAAGCCCATGTGAAAGCAAGAAAAGGGTAGAAAAGTAATATCCTAGTTGGTGACTTTCTGAAGATGATGCCTCAAAAATCCTCTATAAATAGAAGGGTTTGCAAGAGGAGACACACACCAATTTTGGAGATCAACTCCAATACCATCTTCTTTCTTTCTTTCTTCCTTTCTTTCTTGTTAGTTTTGCCTCCTTCATGGAAGGCTTATGTTTTCTTTCTTGTTAGTTTGCCTCCTACATGGAAGGCTTAGCTTTTCTTTATTGTTAGTTGCCTCCTACATGGAAGGCTTAGGATTTATTTCTTGTTAGTTTTGCCTCCTACATGGAAGGCTTAGGATTTATTTGTTGTTAATTTGCCTCTTTCTTTGTTGTTAATTTGCCTCCTTCATGGAAGGCTAGGTTTGTAGTTTCAATTCGAGGATTCAAGCTATTTTCATTTTAACTTTGAGGTCTTGATCTTTATTTACATGCTTATTAAGTGGTTTCTACTCTACTTCACTATATTCTTCAATTTTATTCTTTAATCAAAGTTTGATCGGTTGACGTATTTTGATTAATGCATGATTGATTTATAATTGGTTTTTGATTGGTAAATCACTTTCCAAAAGTTTGAAGAGTAAAAATTAAGTAATTTAATTGAAGGTTTTCATTTTATTACTTACTTCAACTGAATTCTGATTGTGAAATTGGTTTAGATAAAAGATTAAGTGGTTACTAAATCTTGTTGATCATAATCAATTAAATTCTGAGAGGTTTCTCAGTAAAGAATTCAAGGATCATTGTAGGGGTTCCAGATGATCCTAGGTTGATAAACACAATGCATGATTTTAGTGATCAATGATTAGTTAAGAAAATAGCCTCTGAATTCCTTGAGTTGATTATTGTTAAGTCAAATTTCATTCTGTATTTTGCATTTATAACTTCATATCAAATCTTTCCAAAATCCCCTTGTTCTAACCTTCTCCTTATTTGCTTAAGAATCTGAAATGGTCTTTGGGAGATGACCTAGGTTGCACCTTATACTATACCAATAGTTTGGGGGAAATCTAGAAATTATTTTTGCGCGTTTGCGACGAGCGTGTCACCTATAACACAAGGGATAGAGAACATCCCTGGATCCTTGCATTTTTGTGGAATGGGGATTATTAGTGAAGAAACATTTTGCCCCACACTTATCTTCTCATTTCCTTTCAACCTCCTTTTATGAGTGCACAATTCCTGAAGGAATTTGGCATATTTTGAGATTTGCTTGATCACTTTAAGGAGGAGTATGTTCACCTCCACTTTTCTAAAGATACCCAAAATTTCCTTATCCTTATCTGCTTCATCTACTTTATGCTTCCTCAAGGAAAGGGTAAAGGAATGGTTTGTTGACCTTCATCAATTGTTGCATCAGGAATGGACAAAGGAGAGGGCTCCTTACTGGTCGAACCTTCAGTTAGCTTATCTGTTTCCTCTTCAACATTATCCTACAACTTGTTATCAATTAATTTTCCAGACCTCAAACTAACAACACTTACATTTTTAGGATTAACAACTGTTTGTGCAGGACAATGATTAGATCCTTGTGATTGCATCTGGTTTAAAGAACTAGCTAATTGACCAATCTGATTCTGTAAATTATGAATGCTAGCTTCTATTATTTGTTGAAATTCTGTGTTGTTCATAGCCATTTGATTCATCAACTCCTCAAGTCTAGTTTCAGTAATTTGTTGTTGGGAAGTAGGTTGTGGCTGGAAAGGTGGTTGCTTGTGTCGAAATTGCTGGGAAGAGGGACGTGCATAATTGTCACCCCATCTTAGAGTTGGGTGATTTCTCCAACCAGGGTTGTATTTGCTGGAGGAAAGGTCATAACTCTGGTTTTGTTGCTGTTGTAATCCATTGTTGTAAATGTTGACAACATAAGCTTGTGGTGCAGCATCATCTTCTCCCTCTTGTAGTGTAGGGCATGAATCTGTTGGGTGGTCAGTTGAAGTGCAGATGCCGCATATTCTAGTTGGAGTTTTCTGTTGTTGGCTCATGGCCATTTGTCTCACCAAGGATACAAGCTCATCAATCTCATGGATATTTTTGGCCAAAACCACTGAATTGCTTCTTGTGCTGAACCGTTGGGAGTTGGTTGCCATGTTTTCAATTAGGTTTCTAGCAGCCATTGGAGTCTTATCCACAAGTGCACCTCCACTAGCAGCATCTATCATACTCCTCTCCATATGGTTTAAGCCTTCATAGGAGTATTGGATTAGGAATTGCTCACTAAATTGGTGGTGGGAGCGACTTGCACATAATTTCTTGAATCTCTCTCAATACTTGCACATGGACTCCTTATCAAACTGTTTGATGCCATATATTTCCTTTCTGATTGATGTAGCTCTAGAGGCAAGGAAGAACTTCTCTAAAAATAGCTTCTTTAGGTCATTCCAACTATTGATTGAACTTGGTTGAAGGCAGTACAACCAATCCTTAGCTGCATCTTGCAAGGAAAAAGGAAAAGCTCTTAGTTTAATATGATCTTCAGGAATACCTTGAGGTCTCATGGTGGAGCATACTATGTGGAATTCCTTGAGGTGCTTTTGTGGGTCTTCACCTGTAAGACCATGTAATTTTAGCAACAAATGAATCAATCCAGATTTTAATTCAAAGAGAACATCAGCATCAAGAATGAGAAAGCACAAGAATTGATATGCAAAAATTCTTTTGAAAAATAAATAAAATAAAATAAAAATAGAAAAGTTATAGAAACAGATGGAATTTTGGCATTTCAAGGACTATCTAACCTCTTAAGAGGTCAATTTTTCTTAGAACAACATTTTCTTTCAAAAAATGTATGATGCGGCATGGATAAACAGAATCATACGAAAAATTTTAAAATCTGCAAAAGAAACAAATAAAACAAAACTACAAAAGAAGAAAAAACGAAATTAAAAAAAAAAATTGTATGATACCATACCATAGCATCTTGAACCTGAGTGAGATAGAATCCTAGATCAATTGTATGATATGTTTTTAAGTTTTACAAATAATAATAATAATAGTAATAATAATAATAATAAAATATTAATAATAACAAAAAATAAATAAAAGAAATAATAATAATAATAGTAATAATAATAATAATAATAATAATAGAAAACATAAGACTGATAAATAGGACCTTGTACAGTGAAATTCATTGCTGAACTTGCTGATTTTGAGTCTGTAGATTTAGATTTCGTCAAAACACGGAGGAGACAAACACGGTACATATTAAATCTCGTTCACACATTAATAAACATTGGGGTTTGTGGGTTCTTCTTGTTCAAGAATTTCTTAACAATGGTTTCTTGGCACTCTGTTCCACTTCATGTGTCATATCAAGTTATAGGTTGGATTGCTTTTGCTTGTTGGTCTTTTAGTTTCTACCCACAAGCCATCTTGAACTTTCGCAGGAAAAGGTAATTCATCTACATCACAATATCATTATCATAAAATTAATATACAATGGTTCTTCAAAGTCTTTCAGATTTTTTATTTTAATTTAATTTAATTTTTCCATTATGGTTTAGTGTTGTGGGATTGAATTTTGATTATGCGGTGATAAACTTCATGAAGCAAAGTTGCTATTTGGTCTACAATGCATCTCTGTATTTAAGCTCTGTTGTTCAAAAGCAGTACAGAGAAAAATACGGTCACAATGAGGTAAAAAAATTCTCCAATTTAATTCTATTGGGTCTAAATTTAAATCTGATTCAGTTTAACTCAATGTAATGAGTTTTGAATTGGATTGGTTTTTTATATTCATCTTCTTTAATTAAAATGCTGTAAGCAAACCTTGTTTTTTTTCCTCATCTATATAGTTTTTAATAAATGTTAATTTTAATATAAAAAACAAAAATTATATGATAAAGAAAACATGAAACATAATACTAATTTTAAATTAATCTAAAACCAATACACATAAATATATTGAAATAATAATTATATTTTGAAAATAGGACTACGAAGAAAACAAACAAATAATATTGTGATTTTACAAATATAGACTTATTAATAGTTTGTATGATATGTTAATTTTATAAATAAAATTATGAACATGTATATAAGTTTGGTTTATATTTTATTGGATTATATTCAAAATCTGATCCAATTTAGTGAAAGAAAATTGATTTATTCTATTTTTTATTTGATTGATCTTTAGTTTATCGATTTAGTTATTCTAAGTTACATTAAATTGAATGATATATAAATATCCCTAGGTGAATCTGATTTTTTCTTAAAAACCAATTTTATTTTGAGAAATACTTTCTCTAAAGATTAAGAAAGCATTAATTTATAAAAAAAAAATCTTAAAAATGTAGATAAAAATTTGTCTCTTATAGAAAAATGGAGGGTAGGATTTGAGAGAGTTGTGTGGAGAAGAGAAGAAGCACCTTGATGAGAACGTCAAAAGGTGAAGGTTAATGAAAAGAAAGTAGGTTTCCTTCAGTGACGCATGCCATAATGAATGGTGATAACTGATAAATGTGGAGAAGCAATGTTTGAGGATTATACTATATATGGGTATAGATGATTGGTACTCCTATAATGTGTAAGAAAAGGTTAAGTTGATGAGAATAAGAAGATAAGTAAATTTAACAAAGTTCATCATTAAAATTTATAACATTTTAATATAGTAGAAATTAATAGAAATTATGTATCATTTGAAATCTTAAAAATGTAATTTTTTTTTTCTATTCAATTATATATGTTAGATATCAAATCTTTTATTTATATTATTTTTATTACAATTCTTATTTTTTATGGAGCTAAAAGTAGTTATAATGTATAAAAATAATATAAATTTTATTTTTTATAGAAAAATATATGTAACCTAATTTTATTCTATCATAAATATTAAATTTATTAAGTTCTATTTAAAACTTTCAACATATTTATTAATTAGATTTTAAATTCAATAAACACATATACATAATATTTTTTAAAACTCATAAAAGATTATTTAAAATAATATAAGCTTATAAAAAAAATATGAAATTACTTATTTCACTCATTTTTATAAAAAAAATCATGGATCAATAAAAATTAAAATTCTAACAAAAAATCCTTTCCAACATTGTGGATACAAGTGTGGCTTATGAAGGACCATGCATAAAAGTGTTGGATAAATAGTTAGAATGTTAAATTTTAGGGTGTTTAAGTTTCACTTCTTTAAAGTTTTTTTATATATATTTTTAGATAATTTGGGTAATAGGCTAAAATGTACATGGGTGGTGCCTAGTTGGTTTTAAGCTATTTTAATTTACATTTTATATCTCTATCAACCAACATGTTATTTTTTCGAACGCATTGTCCACTATAGAATATTTTAATTTAATGTTTTTTTATTTTATTTCAGATGATACCTGTGGCAGTAAATGATGTTGCCTTCTCATTCCATGCTGTTATAATTAATGCTGTGATCTTATTCCAGATTACAATCTATGAAGTACTATGTATTTATTTTTCATTGAGCTTCTTCATAGTCTTTGTTAATTAATTATTATCCTAATTATAAGTTATTATGATTTTGCTATGTAGCGTGGAAGTCAGAAAGTGTCTAAAATAACTCTGGGAATCATCGTTGTTGTGTGCTTAACTGCAATAATTTGTTTCTTCATAGCTTTGCCTAAACATCATTGGCTCTGGCTAGCTTCTGCATTCAAGTATGTTATCTCTCCTCCTCTTTTGTCTATTCATTATAGTTAATTTCATATTGTGAATTTTTTAGATAAAATATATTTTTAATTTTTTGAAATTTTGAAATTTTAATTTTAATTCTTTATTTTTAAAATCTGAATTTTAATCCTTTATTTTTAAAATAGATTCTTTTTAATTTTTTTAAATTATAAATATACTTATATTTAACACATTAATTGTGAAAAATTAAAATAAATCTATTTAAAAAAACCAGTCATCAAAATAAGTTATTTTAAAAATAGGGACTAAACTTAAATTTTCAAAATTTTGGAAAAAGTGAAAATATATTTAATTTGTTTTTTTTTTACCTATTTTTATTCAAGGAATTACTTTGATGATTGAAAAAATAAATGTATTACAAACATTATTCACAATTAATTCTTAACTTTATAAAATTTTACTTTAATTTGGAAAATTATAAAATCATACTTATTTTAGTCCTTTTCGATATAAAATTATAATAAAAAATAAGATAAAAAATTAAAACAAATTATTTTTAAATAGTTAAGGTCTAAAATGAGTATTTCACAAAGCATGAAACTAAAATCAACAATGCTTATTGTTGTTTAATTTATATCTTTGTCAAACTTGATGAGAATCCATTATCACAATAAGAGCTTTCACAACACCTTCCATTATTATTGCTTTTATTCTAATTTCTGTTGAAACTGATGCAGTGTTGTCCAAGTTTGTTTGACTATTATAAAATACATTCCGCAGGTGAGGGATTTGTCTTAATCTCATTTTCTATTTTGGTGCTTTTGATTATTTTAGAGGAAGTTACGTTGACATTTACTGAAATTTATTGAAATATATCTGATTTTTTTTATAAATTTTTCTTAATTTATATAAATATATAATATCGTATATTTTTTATATATAATTTTATATAAATCTCTTTTAATTTATTGGAATATTATATGTATAAAAAAAGATTAAAATAATATAAAAAATAAAAAATATTAAATGTTTTTTAATAAATTTTAAATAATGTCTTCATATATAATTTGATTGTTATATATGTATGAATTAGGATTTTTGAGTAGGTAACCTATAAGAATAAACTAGTCTTATCAATTACGATCATCAATGAATTGTCCGTTTGAAGATTGTTTTTGTTTCTTTTCGTCAAGTGAAAGATAAATTTTTTCATAAGTAAATAGTTATTTTAGTTTGTAAAAGATTAAGAGTCCATTATATTATTTTTTAAAAATAAAAATTATTATTATTATTATTATTATTTATAAAGGATAACAAACAATTATTTTAATTCTTACAAAATGATTAAAAACTATTTTCATAATTTTTAAAAAATTAAAATAATTGAATACTTCTATTTCAAAAATAAAATAACCAATTTATTTTTTATAAAAATTAAAATAATAATTTTCATCTTACAAATATTAATATAATTGATCCTAATGTTGTAGAAACCTAACATTTAATTGTCGGTTCAAATTTGTCCACAATAAATAGAGATACATCTTGCCACATAGATTTTGAATTAATTATTTATTAGCTTAAGTTCAATTTGAATGAACTTTTTAAAAAAAGGAGGAAATTGAGAAAATAAAATGATGTACTATTTGGTTGAAATGAATGAAGGGATTTTAATAGAGAAAATGAAAGAGGAAATAATCCTCTTCCTCTTTTGTTTAGGAGGGTAAGAATTTTAAAATGAATTTATTTCTAAAATATTATTTTATGTTTAGAATGTTTTAGTTAAAATTTTTTACTTTTAAAGGTGTTAAAATTGTGTTAGGTAAAATTTTGACATCATCCATTTCCGTTTCTTCCCTCGTTACTAAAAGCTTGATCTAAAAGGAGATAACTTTTAAAATATTTCTTTTTTCTCCTTTTCTTCCTTTTATCCATATCTATTTTTTTCTGAGTAAATAATATGTTAAAAAATTTAATATACACAAGTTAATTTTATTTATAAAATAAAATTAATTTTTTTTATTTTAATTTTTTTCTTATAAATATTTATTAAAAATTTATCCCAAATGAACTTTGATCTGGTTATATGTGGACTATAAGTTAATATTCAAATTAATTTGTTAGTTCACATTTTTTATTCATTTATATTATTTGATTTCGAAAGTTATAGCTTCAAATTATTTATTTAATTAATTTCTATTAAAAACTTAAAAACATTAAATATTTAAATTAAATTTTTTTGAGATAATGGCTAAAGTTTGAAAATATTTAAGTAGATTACCAAAGGAAAATTTTATAGGTTGACTAGCACATTTTTTAGGCCAGACCAAAATATAAATTATATTAGTTTAACTCACATTTTGTGTTGATTATCCATATATATTTGATCAATAAATTGTGTAATAAATGTAGGCAGTGATGAACTACCTGAGAAAAAGTACAGAAGGGTGGAGTGTAGGTTTCACTCTACTGGATTTTTCTGGAGGGATAGCAAACTATGCTCAAATGGCTATTCAATCAATTGATCAAGGTCTTTTTCTTCTTCTTTACTAAGGGATGTTGCTATCTCACTTTGTACTTTGAACTTTGAACTGACACTTATCACATTACATCTTTAATTTCCAGGTTCTTGGAAGAACAGCTATGGGAACATAGGGAAACTACTGATATCTCTAGTATGAACTGTGAAATATTCTCTTATTATATGATATGAGATAGTTTTGCTTGTATTTATGTATCCTTCTATTTTAAATTCATAAACAAATTTACTAACTAAATTAAGGAGCAGGCAACTTTTTTTATGTAGTTGTTTTGATCCAAGAATTTTCACTTTCTTTTTTATGGAGGAAGTGAATTTAATGAAAGAGCTAAAATTCAAATAGAATAGTAGGATTTTGGGTTAAGAATCACTTGTTATTGTTCAATTAACATTGCTTTTGATGGATTAATAATTAACTATTTCAGGTTACTGTCTTCTTTGACATCATCTTCTTGTGCCAACATTATCTGCTATATCCTGCAAAAAAGAACAGATCAAACTCCTCTGCTGAGCCTGAGAATGCCAAGTCTTCAGATATAGAATCATCTCTGAATGCCTAAGGTGTAGTTTCATTCATAAATTAATCCTCTTGGAATGAAGTCATAGTTGTGATTGAACCTACAAGAGAAATAGATATGATAGAATATTTAAGGGGTTTTGATTTCTTTCCAAATCTATTCCTATGGTTTGTTGGTTCTAAAATTTTTAGGGTCTTCCCTCCATCAGACGATTTGTTAGTTGCATGAAAAGTTCAAACATTTGTAAATATATGGTATGATTAAAAATAGATTAGTTTGTAATTTCTATATTAATACTATTTTAGTGTGATTTTTAGCCTGAAGAAATCACAGCACAAGTTTTGTTGCAATTTGGTTTAGTTATCATTGTTGAACTTTAACATGAAATGTTTTTTTTTATATATAAATTTGAATACATTTAGCAAGCTTTTATTGGTGAACTTTGAGAGCTTCACTTAATTTTTTATGATCCCTTGATAGTACAGAAAAATATTGTCACATATACGCATAGTATATTTCTTTATACTCAGGTATAATTTGTAGAATCTATTTTTTATTTTTATTTTTTTAAAAAAGAACTGTCAGTTATTACATGAGAATTTTTACATAAAAATATCAAGATTGTTCATGTTATAAGAAGACCAAGTAGGTATAATTGGAAATTAAACTTACACTTCTCATTATAGTATGTTCTTCTTTAGTTCCAGCTTTTAATTAAGGGTAATTCCTCAATTCTTGTTTGAGTAAAATGAGAATTATAAATCCATAATAATTTATGTTCATGGAGAACTACTTGAAAACCCTAAAATAGCCTATTGTTTTTTGATTTTGAAATCAAAATTATCAATGCTAATGGTTTGCAACCATTTAAGGTTTCTCAATTGTGAATGTAATAAGAAATGTAATTGTGGCATTCTATGTGATTGCATAAATTTTTAGATTTTATTATTTAATGTTTATTTATATTTTAGTATTGAAAGCTATTAATAATTTGGAACTCAGCCAGATAATTAATAAATAAATCGAATCACAACTTCATTTTTCTACATGAACCTTCCCAGATATTTTGTTTGTTAGATAAAGTCTTGCAATTTTAATACATTATTTTTCTCATTTGAAAATTGAAAATTAATTGATGATCGAGTACAAGGAAGCTTGGGGTTTAATAAGTTTCTAATTGATTTCTTGTGATTTATTTTCTCCAAAGGATCATGCGGTCTTAAATGAAAGTTCCAAAATAAGTTATAATAATTTATTTGAAAATAGAGACAACATTTATGCGAATTATGTAATGTTGTGATCAAAGAAAAATTATCAACAAGCAAGGCTGGTTTTAGTCTTTTAGATGGAAAGGAAAATACTAACTGGTATCTTAGAGGCACCGGTAAAAGTGTAAAATTTAGAAAGTTTTTATTAAAAAATATTATAAAAGCACAATTATCGTGATTTTCATTACATTTTAATGTTATTTCTAATAATTTTTTTTATTTTCTTAAACGATATTTTTAGAGTACTTATTAGCAAGATTCAAATAGAAAAATAATTATATATTTTATTTAAAATGTATTAGAGTGAATAGAAGGATAAATAAAAAAGAAAGAAAGAAAATATAAAATATGCATATCTAACAATGTATTTTTAATTAATTGAAAGTTAAAATTATTAGTTAGGTAAATAATAATATTTTTAAAAATCTACTCCAAATAGTGTTTAAACCTTTTATTTTTTACCAGTTGTGAGAAATATTTTTCAAGGAAGTGTAGATCAGATGTAACTATCACTCTGATTAATATTAGATGTATTGCCAAAGCCAATCAGAGTTTACTAATCCATGAGGCAACATAGTACTAAAATAAATCCCCTCCCCTTACTAAAAATCACTTGTAATATATAGGGAATTTCATTTATCTTATATAAATTCAGATGCTGCATGGGATTGACCCAACCATTTATTTCAACATACAGTTGGTTTATGCATGTAAAAATTTCATATTTAATGGATGTAAGAGGAATGATTTTGCTTCTAGAACTTTGAGAGGACAAGACAAAATAAGCTTTTCTGAAAAACTCTTTCTCAATTTAGCAATTTTAAAGGTCAAATAAATATATTTGAATTCTAACCCATTCTTCGATGTATAATGTTCTTTTATATTGAAAAATAATAGATTAAAATTAAAATTTATTATAATTTTTAACTTTTTATTATTAGATTAATTTTCATAATTTTTAATACATAATTTGATTGTAAAGATATTTTACGTTTTCTTTTAATATTTTTATCATGCAGGTTTCTATATAAATTATATTATATAAATTATTTTTATAAAATTTAAAAAATATTTAATATTTAATTAAATAAATTTAAGTTAATAGATATTATAAAAAATATATCATATTTTATCAATTTTTTTAAATTTTATAAAAAAAATTTAAAATAATTTATTAATTTAACAATTAAATTGATAAAATTTAATTGTTTTATGAAAGTTATTTAATAAGAATAAATTTATATATATATATATATATATATATATATATATATGAATGAGAGTGTTGATAATATATATAAATTTAATATTTATATCAATTTAATAATCTTTATAAGATATAAAATTCATCGATTTAATTGTTAATTTAAAAAAATTTATTAAATATATTATATTTATAAAATTTTATACAAAATAAAAATTAACAGATATTTTATTGTATAATTTTATTTTAACATTTATTATATTATTTAAATATTTGTAAATCAATATTTAAATAACATATTTGCTAATATTTAAATTTAAAATTTAATATACATAATCATAAAATATTATAACATAATTCAACGGTTAGATTACTGAATTTTATATTTTATAAAAAATTATTAAATTTGTATAAATATTAAATTTGATATTTCATATCAATGGATCAATTTATATATATATATATATATATATATTATTTTTTTATAATATTAAATTTTTATTTATTTTTTTTAAAATGAATAATTATGTAAAAGAAAAAAAGTTAGAATATATCCAATGTTGACTTTAAATTAGTTATTATGATAAAATATTTTAAATAAAATTGATGATACATGTATTCTCATTTTCGCATTCTATATGTTTATTCGCTTGACAGAAGTTAAACCTAAGAAGTTTAGACGATTGTAACTTATAAACAAAAATACTAATAATATAAAAAGAAAAATAAAAATATGATAAATGATATAAAAAGAGAGAAAAAATTTAAAAAAAATGTAAGATAAAGAAATATATAAAAATCAAAATCTATTTTAAAAAGTGATTATGAAAAAATTAAAATTTTTTGAATAATAATTTAAAAAATTAAATATAACTGAGAATTTTTAAATCCTATGCATAGAAGTGTTATGTAAAATTTTTATTTAATATAAAAAATTATAATTTTTTTATTTTTTATTATTTAAATATATATTAACTACACAGTATCCAACTATAATAGAGTGAACAACCTCTTTAGTCATTGAACTTGTTATGAAAGTTTAGTTTAATCCCTGAAAGACGTAAATTAACCCGTTAGTCTCTGACTTTGTTAACCGTGGTTCACATTAGTCCTTATCCCCAATTATCGTTAACGATGTGCTGACCTGTAACGTTAAATGTCACGTAGGAAGTCCATGTGTCATAAAACGACGACGTTGAACTTGTTTAACAGACCTGAATGGTATCTTGTACATGTTGTCGTCATCTTCATCATTTAAAATGTTCAGAATTTAAAAAAATTCCTAATTTGAAACCCTAATTTTGTAATTGAAAAATTGGGGCGATTGGGAAAACGAAAGTGACACCCAACATTGTTGAAGGAAAATCAAGAATGTCTATACGCACTAGAGACTCAAGAATGTTACAAAGTATTCAAAAGGGAAATGAGCAGGTGAGATGTTTATGAAAATACAAAGCTATTATACGGGTTTCAACCTCTGCAAGGAATCCTGGAAAGCTTTTCTATGGATGTCCAAAACTGAAGGTAATATAATTTAATATACTTTAAAATTTATGTTGGTGTAACTTTTTAGAGATGTTTTAACATTGTTCATCGTATATATAGGTGGAAGAAAGGTGTGAGTTTTTCATGTGGTACAATTAGACTACTGGGGAAGAGCATGAAGTTACATCAGTAATGAATGGTGGTGAATGTAATCATGAAGAATGGAAGAAAATATCAAAGAAGATTGATGAGTTAGATATGGAAGTTAGGAGATTACATGTAATAGTATATTTGGGGTTGGGGTTTATAATAGTTGTTCTTGCATTTTGTTTGAGTTTTAGTTTTAATAACTAAAGTAGCAGCTTAGTTTATGTAATTTTAATGTTATCCTTTTGTGTTGAAATACTAATGTGTTATGTATTGAAGTGATTTATGAATTTGAGGACTGTTTGAAGTACAATTTTTTTTTATGTCGTTCAAATTATTCTGCACATTGTTTGGGAAACCATGCTTGAATAACTTAAGATTTGAAACCTTTATTCTTCATAGAACGTGAGGACTGTTTTGAAACCTCAAATAATGTATTACAGTTAGTGAATAATTACAAAAAAAAGTATGAGTAATTATAAATGAAGATCTGAAACTAAGAAACAAAATGTGTTCCTAGTACAACCTTTTTCAATTAGGATCCTTTGCTGCAACAAGGTCATAGCTGAGAAAATTGCTTGACAGTTGACACTATAAACACATGTAGACAATTACCACTCTGCTCATTGTTACAGAAGTTAATATAAGATTCAAATATGACATTTGACATAAGCATATGTACAAATTTGTTTTTCTTTTTATGTTCCTTTCTAATAAACACTCACGTATCAGCAAAAAAGAGTTTATTGTGCAAAAATAGCAAGAAACTGATTGAAATTAGCAAAAAACAGCTTGTGACCTTGTGGGAGTCATAACCTATTTTGGTAAGTTACAGCAAAGAACATATTGTGCAGAGAACGTGAGGACTGTTTTGAAACCTCAAATATTGTAAATGAAAACCTGAATTGCATACATAAAAGGTGATAATTTGAATTAACAAGTGTTAGGTGATGTAATCCCCAAAAACAACCATTACAAGTGTCAACAAAATACATTACATAAGATATTCAATTTGACCAAATAGGTCTCACAAAAAACATGTACATATGTAAAAGTTGGAGTTGGCATAAACTTTGATGGTTTGATGGAATCACCAATTGCTGCATTTGGATCACTTGGTGGTGGACTGTGCTGGGCAGATTTTTCAGCATAAATTGGTCCCACCTCTGTTGCAGAAGATGACTGTTCTCTGCCTGAGGGGATTGGTTTGCTATAATTCTTCTTAATAGGTAATTTAGGTCTTGGTAGCTTCCTAGGTGATTGTTCATCTCCAAGTGGGAGTTGTGATTCAGAGAAGACTATTTCATCTTGCACTATAGCAGTAGCATCATCAGAACCAGCTTGGGCATCAGAGGCACTACCTTCACCCCTTTGGGCAGCAGCATGAGAGGAACTAGCGTCACCCCCTTGGACAGCAGCATGAGAGGAACCAACATCACCCTTTTGGCCAGCAGCAGAAGCACCAGCATCTGATGTAGCAGCAGAAGCCCCAGCATCTGATGCAGCAGCAGAACCAGCACTTAAATGTGCCAACCTTTGCCTTTTTGCCACCACGCAGGTTTGTTTGTTATGGTTGGTATCACCATAAACACTTCATTTGACCTCTTTTATCTTCCTCTTAAGTTTGGTTGGGTTAACAGGTTCTTCGTTAATTTCTTTTCTTCTTTTTTTTTTTGGCCTCCCAACCTTCTTCTTGATTTTGGGAGGAACAGGTTGGATTTGGTCTGTGCGATCCCAGAATTCTTGCCCTGGCAATGCCTCTATATGGTTAACATAAGTGGCTTGGTATGAGGCCATTGTCAGCCAAGCATGACAATGGTCTTCAGGTCTCTCATTCTTGTAAACAAATAGCTGCTATGGTGTGCATGCAAGGCATACCTGTAGCATAGTAGGGATGAAAGTTAAACACAATGCACTTGAAAATTAGTGACAAGTTTAGACACTAACCTGTTAGTTCCCAAAAACGACATGTGCAGCTTTGGATACCAAGATTTACAACTACTTTTATTGGCCAGGATTGGACTTCAAACTTATGTCCATCATCATCTCCTACATTGTAGGTAAGTCATGTAACAGCAAACACATTAGATATAAGTAACCTTATGTGCCGATGTAACAGCAAACACAGTAGACAATATGAAAGACATATTGAATCCTAAACATTACCTGACCATGTAGCAGTCCATTTATTTGATTCTTTTTTAAGTTTTTCAAGTCGACTTTGCTGAATTGGTGGTAAGTGGCTAATGTGGCGAGCCAATTTCAGCTTATTTGTTGTTATGCTATTGAAGATTAGCACTCTTATTTCCTTCAGCATGCTTATGATTGACTTCTCCCTAGCTAAAACTATCTTGGCATTAAATACTTCACAATTATTATTGCATATGTTGTCCACTTTTGACCATGGTGAAAAATAAGCTTTTGTCCAAGACTCTTTTGGCTTTTCAGCCAAATAATCATGAGCTTTTGGGTTTGTTATCTACAATAAGTTCATATTCCTGTGGAACTGGTGAGGCTCAGTTGATCTAGCGCATTCCCACAGTAACATTCTCAGCTCTTTATCCTTCCATTGCTTGGAGAAATTTTTCCATACATGCCAGACATAATATCTGTGGGGGGCTCCAGGCATTACTTCTTGTAAAGCTTGTTTCAAACCCTGTAATGTGCAATCAAATCAGAACCTCACATATTAACCTTTTCAATGGAATAGTTTGTTTCACATTGGTCCCTATGTGATTAAAAATGTTCCACAATTATACTTATTAATATTTCAGTTACTACACAGGCCTTATATACAGAATCTATATTTACGTGCAAAATTTGCATGCAAACTTATGTACCTTCTGCATGTCAGAAATGAAGTTCCATCCATACTGAACATGGTCCCCTAGGTCTTCATGTAATAGTTCCAAGAACCATCTCCAATTCTCCTTGTTTTCAACATCAACCACAGCATAGGCAATAACCCATATGTGATTGTTTGCTTGACCACAACAGACAGCAGCTGCCCACCATAATAACCTTTGAGGAAAGCTCCATCAAGGCCAATCAATGGCCTGCATCCATCTTTAAATCCTTTCTTGCATCTAGCAAGACATATATACAATCTACGAAATACTGGAGGACCATCTACTTGAGGGATTGTTTCCATTTTCACAGTAGAACCTGGGTTCCACTTTAACAATTCTGCACAATAATCCCATAATCTTGCATACTGCTCCTCCTCAGTCCCTTGCAAGATATTTTTGGCCTTTTTCACAAACCTCCATATTTTAGTTTTATTAAGATGAACTCCAAATTTTTGCTTGAAGTAGTCAATAATGTGACTTACCTTCATATCTTTGTCCTTTTTCAGTTATTTCACCAATTTCCCAATGACCCAACTCTGTGTGCTTGTTTATTTTTAAATACTCTCCCATAAGTATGTTCAAATTTAAATGTTTTAATTTGAAAACAGTGGAAGACATTACTATAGCTGTAGTAAATTTCCCATGAACAGGTTTTTTCATCACACTTTGCTCTTGCTCTTGTTTTGTCATTTTTTACTCAAGAGACTACTCTATCCAATTGAATTGTGTACTCCTTTACAACTTTCTTAAATGATTCAATGGTTGTAAATTCCATTCCAAGTTCTAATCTAATATGACCAAAAACTGAATCTTCATTCCATTGTGGATAGGTCTCCTTTTCTCCATCTTCATCATCACTATTGTGGGGAGTCTTCATTTCTTCTGATTGCCATGAACATCCACTTTCACTCTCATCAGACGTATCATGTGGCACAAAGTTAATTTCTTCTTCATCACTTGTTTCCTCTTCTTCAACTACAACTTTACCCTTTCCTTTATCAACAACTTTCTTACTACTTTGACCTCCTACTTTTTTTTCTAGGTGTCCCTTTTGCTTTTTGCTGTTTTCCTTTTGTTGGCTTTGGCCTTGGTGTTGGTTTTGATTTTGGTGCTTCTTTTGACTTTTGTCTTGGCTTTCGTGCTACCTTTTTTGTAGAAATTGTACCCACAAATTCTGCAGCCCTTTTTGTTTGCCCCCTAGTCATATAGATCTTTCTTTCTTTCATAACACCAACACCTCTATCACGAACCTCATTTCCAGCCCCACCATCATCTTTCTCACCTGCCTCATCACCACCAAACATATCAACTTCTTCACACTCACCATCATCCTCTCCACCCTCAACACCATCACCCTCTTCCTCTCTACTTTCACCACACTCCAAGTCAATATCAAAGTGAAAATCAGTGGCATCATCTACTGGTATAAAATCAGGATCATGTCCACTACCATCCTCTCCAACTTCAAATTCAGCATGTTCTTGTCCTTCCAATTCAGCACCTTCCTCAGCATTTTTTAACAATACTTCCATATCTACAGCTTCATTGACTGAATGTTCAAAATATATATCTATTTTTCTACCATTTCTTTTGGCTACCTGTATCATATCTAGCAAATCAACATCAAGTTCCAAAATGCGAAGACCATCACCAAATTTCAAAGTCGGATTCAACCAATATACATTTTTAACATTTAGATATCCTAGACTTGCAGCAAACTTTTTAAAACTAAAAACATCCAATGTGTCCTCATCACAATCCTCTCATATCTCAACATTTCCCCATTTATACTTCACCACTCCACCATCATTAATAAAATTCCCACCATGATGAATAAACAAAGTCAAATACTGCATAAAGTAAGACAAAATCACTTCACAATGAGGGACCACATATAATAAATGCATTATTTTAAAATACTATTCAGATTAGGGACCACATGCATTAAATATTAACATTTTGTCATACCCACAAATTAGGGACCACATGTGAATACCCACATTTCTCACACCCCAAAACGACATTTCAACCCAAAACTGGGAGAAGGTCAAATGTGCCCCACAATTTTTCAATTTTTTCAAAAAAAACGTCCAAAATAGTGTCCTTTTCCACTAAAAACCCTAATCTCAACTTACCCACTATATATATTTACAGTAAAACATATATAAGAGTTGAATAATAGGGCAAATACCTGATCCATTGTTGCAGAAAATAATCAAACCTCGTTGCTGGGATTGGTTGCTTCTTTGCGCTGTAAACCAGAGAAAATAACAAAGACGATGGTTCTGTGCACTATAAAACAGAGATAATGACAACGACCAACAAGATAAAATATTTTTTTCCTCCAATTGATGTTAAAATCATATCTATAACTGTCATATTTATTCAAACGTCGTCGTTTTATGATACATGAGCTTCCTATGTGGCATTTAACATTACAGGTCAGCACGTCGTTAACAATAATTAGGAGCAAGAACTCACGTGAATTACGGTTAATAAAGTCAGGATCTAACGGATTAATTTATGTCTTGAAGAAACTAAACTGAACTTTCTTAATAAGTTCAGGATTAAAAAAGTAGTTCACTCAAATATAATATTAAAAAATAGCATTGGAATGATTTCACAATATATCATATTGCAGAAGATTATTCTCTCACACACATATCATGTGAGGGGAGGATATTTGGGAAGAAAAATATCCCTCATGAATATCTCCCATAAATCTAACTATACTTAGTTAGATTTATTTTATTTTAAAAAATCTAATATCTATTAAATAATATTTATAAATTTGATGTCAATATAAAAATATAAAATATCTATTTTTGAATGAAAATATAAATTAATAAACAATTGTTTATAAAGTAAATTGTTATTTTTGTCGTATAATTATTATTATTATTTTTTATTTTATCAACATATTTTTTTTTTATTTTTAATTTTAAATTAAAAAATTAAACAAATAATATATTGATTTTATTGTTAAATGACATATTTAATATTTTTAAATATACTTAAATAATATTGTGTAATAGATTGAAAACCTTTTCATCTTATTTATCTTACTGTATTTATTCTTTTTACCATGATAAGTTCTTTACTACTTTTTGGTTGATCTACTTATGAAAAACGAAACGAGAGATTAAAGATTTAATTATTTTAAATCAGGATGAAAATGAAATTTTGTTTGTATATAAAAGGTAGTTTCAGACCAAGAAAAGATATGGCTTCAACTTTGCAAGAAACGGTGACAGAAATGGTTCAGTGGAATTCATTTCCATTAGAAGTGAGCTATCAAGTAGTGGGTTGGTTAGCTTTCATTTCATGGGCTCTTGGTGGCTACCCTCAGATCATTTTGAATTTTCATAGAAAAAGGTTTTCCCTTTTCATCTTCTATATTCATTTCTCTTTCCCACACTTATTAACTGTTTTTCCTTCCTTTTCGGTAATCTAAGCCAGCGTCGTGGGCTTAAGCTTTGATTTTACGATTCTACATTCACTAAGCACTGTTCATATCTCATATACAACGCTTCTCTCTTCTTTAGCCCTCTTGTTCAGAAGCAGTATTTTGATAAGTTTGGTTATGGACAGGTATGTATATTCTTTTGTAACTATGACTTTCACTTTGATGCATTCGTGTACAATTTTATATTATTTTTTTATGATGTAGTTTGATTATGTTAATACAACTAGATTATTTTTTAAGTAGTAACTACTGATTAGAAAATCAATGTTTTTTTATCCCTGTTTAGACTTTGGTTAGGAAGAAATCAAGAGTGAAACATTGTTTTGGTCCTTGAAAGATTTAGGTTGGTCATATTAATTTTTGAAAAAGTATATCATCTTTTTTTGTTGGTGAAAGATAACAAGTCAATTCACTTTAGTAATTTTCAATGCCATTTATTAGTCCTTGGACTTTCTATCTTTGATGAGAAAGGTGATTTCCATTTTTCAGGAACTAATTGATCTGCTTCAAATCTCAGACACCAAAATTGTGGTTTACTCAAGAAATCAATAATTTTCTCACCAATCCATACCATGTATTAGAAGAAACTCAATGCATTGCCAAGGACCAAAACAATGTTTCAGAGTTATATAGATGGTCATCGCCAATAGTAGTAGTACTGCATTTTATGGTTGTGTAACTTGACACGTTGCATTATGGATATCCATTGCTTGGTTCACTCAAAATTTGAAATCAGCTCTTGACCAGTCATAATTTAAACCTGCACTTTTCTTTTTGGTTCTCATCAATTCATAGAAGGCATTACATCATAGACCCTATTTCGCGATAGATACTCCATGCATTGCCAATGCATTACATCGTTAGATATTCACATTATCTAGTTTTGCTTTATAATCTCTTGTTATTGCAGATGATTCCTGTAGCTGCTAATGATGTTGCTTTCTCGACTTATTCAGTCATACTAAATTTAATTATATTGTCCCAAATTGCAATGTTTGATGTAAGTATTATCAACAGTTCATCATAAGAGATTATATTTTCTTCTTAGCACCATAATGTTTAGCTTTTGTTAATTTAAAGATAATAAATGATTTGCTGAATTTTCTTTTTGGCTTTTTGCAGCGTGGAAGACAGAAGTTCTCCAAATATGCCATTGTAATAGTTGCTGTTGTGTGGTTTAGTGCAGCTATTTGTTTCTTCATAGCATTACCTACCCAATCCTGGCTTTGGCTAATCTCCATCTTCAAGTATGTTTTACTCTTATTAATGACTCATTTTTTCAACCAAGAAGGTTATGAATGTTAATTATGCTCTTTGGAATATTTGCTTAAAGATCTAATGATACAATTGTTTTTGTTCTGTAATTATGATACAGATTAATAAAATGGTATCAATATATTATTCATTCTTTCCCTTTTAAAACCATTACTCCTATTGTGGCTGCTTAGCTTTCTTTAGGGTGATCGTGCCTTAACATTTTCAGTTTATCAGAATCTCTACTTGCTTAAAAACATTGAGAAAAAGTACCATAAATAAAGTCATTCCAATTTTTCACAGAACCACATTTTTATACACAAGCATCACCATATTTTATTTCTTCATTGCCATATTTTTATCATGAGTTATTTTTCTGCAATTTTCACTGAAGCTAAAATATGAAGTTAACATTGTGGATGCTAGATTTCAATTTAGCACTCAATAGAGATTCACAAGTTCTCTGGGTCCTGTCCAATTTCAGGAGTTTGAGGGATAACAATTTGATAGTTCATCTTGTTTAGACATCTTTTGTCTTTTGAGAAAAAAAAAGGACATCTTTTGTCTCTTTCTCTTTGTTTTCAGTATGTGATGGCTGCACTCGTTCATTTTCCAAAATTTCTTGTGTTGTGATTACAATATATGCATGTGTTGGGGCAAGCAAGATGACAAGTGAACTTAGATAACTTAATTAATGGGCATGGCTCAAAGAAATCTTGCAGAACTATGAAATTGAGGCTATGTTTAAATATTGTACAGTTTCTTCAGGTATAAGTAATCTCACTTATGATTGTTAATATTATAGTTGTCTTATGTGCTATGCTATGATTTGATTTTATTCTAATAGTTTGTGTAAATCAATTATACTGCAGCTCAATTCAAGTAGTTATGACCCTCATCAAATATTTTCCCCAGGTCAGAATGCCTTACCCTCAATATTATGTTCTATATGATGATCATCTTGAAATTTGGCTAAAGTTGTTTCCCAATTTTATACTCTTGCTTCACAGTTTGGCTATAGGCATTCATGAATTTCATGCGAAAAAGCACAGATGGGTTTAGCATTGGCGGTGTTCTCCTTGATTTTTCTGGAGGGGTATTTAATTATTTACAAATGGTTGTGCAGTCTATAGATCAAGATTTGTGATATCTACTAGCAATAGTGAATTGGACTGTGCCATCAAATTTTATTTATCCTTAATGTGTATCATGAGTTTCAACTTGATCTATATCTAGGTTCTTGGGTGAACTTCTATGGAAACATTGGCAAAGTACTCTTATCCTTGGTATGTAACCCTCTGCTACTCCATATTCTCAGTTTGGCTGAATTAGCTTAACCTCTCAATAAGCACTTAAAGGAGTTAAAATGAATTAAACTTTTCTCAAAAATTAAAATCAAGTTATGCACTTCAACTTCAAGAGAAATTAGATAACAAAGTTTCTAAAATAGGTGACAAATCAAGTGGAAAGAATGCATTGTAGGGAAGTTGCATCCCAATGATAAAAAAGAGTATTCAACCTTTGAATTTATTCACCACCAACTTCTAATCTTGACAGCTTCTAAGCTACTTGATGTGCCCTTATCACCTATTCCGAATGTAACATTGTTCCTTTTGAACCATACGTACTAGATCACCGAGTGCCAAATAGCCATGCACAATTCTCTTTGATCTGTATTATTTTTTTTTTATTTTCTCTTCTCCTACATACTTATTGATAAAATCATCCAAGTTGGGCCTATCTTGTTTTGAAAATGATCATGTCTTGCTCATCTATAACCAATTAATATTGCATTAAGCATTACATTTCAATTATTATATATGATAAGAAAAAAATTATAGAACATATTATAGTGGAGTATTACATGTTCAAATCTATTCAAGAAGTAGGCCTCATAAGATAAAATGATTCAGTGAAAGCAATAATTGCTTAGACTATTCCCACAGGTTTGGCCAAATGTTTAATGACTTCAACTTGCTTACTGATATTGATAACCGAATTCTCGTTTGTTCCCTTTGGGGGGAAAAAACCACTGCAGGTAACTATAGCCTATGATTCTACTTTAATGTGTCAACATTATATACTATATCATGACATGAAAGGGTTCACTTCTAAAACTTCCGAGGAAATCAAGCAAACACTAATTGGTGCAAGTCCAATAGATCAACAAATCAAAGGTTCAGTTAAATCTTCACATCATCCTCCAGCAGAAGTATGAACTATGAAGTATAACTTGGATCATGTACTGTACAATGCCAATGTACCCTGTCATTAAATTACTACGGTGAAAGTCCTTTTCTTAGGGGTATGAACACAATATCCAAAATTAAATAAAAAAAAAAAACTAACAAATACACTCCATTGCAATTTAAGTATAGGATATTAAAAAGAAATAAAAAACAGCTATATAATGTTGAATGCACCATACTAAAATTTATACTAGCATGCAAAATTAAACCAAACTTATTGTAAGACCATAATTATATTAAAACACATTGGACAAAGAACAATTTCCATTCCTAACACACCTATTAAATTTTCCCAAGTACTCAAATGAAATAGGAACCAACACATGGCAAAACAAACTGAAGCAACACCATTTGAGAGACCCATATTAGAGAAATTGGAACATGGTAGCCTGAAGACTTGGCATGCTGAGGAAGAGACTCATCAGCCATTACCCTCACAATCATCCTCTGTCCCCTTTCACAGTGCCCTGATGCACCACTGATGAAGTAGAAACTCCCTGAGTGATCAAACCTGAACACAGTGTTGCCATTGTTGGAGAAAAATGTTGGGTGTGTGGCATTGCAGTTCTTGTAATTTTCCTCACCCACCTCCATCACCGAGTCCTTCTTGTAATCAAAGCCTTCACATAAAAAACCCAACTAATATTTTACATCCAAATTCATCACAAATTTAACAGTTATAAATTTTTTATTAAAAAAATATTTGGAAATGAACACACTATACATATCTACATCCATCCTTTTCCAATCATATATGATATGATCCAAAAATAAGGCTACAACATATTTTAAAAATTATAGGACACAAATGCTTATAATATAATGTTTAAACTTAATCTAAAACTAACATAAAAGAAAAATATTAAATCACAAGAGATAATTAATATTGTAAAAATAGGTATGAGTCGTTATATATATGATTCAATTTATATAATTATTGTGATATTTTAGTTAGTATTAGTATAAAAATTTTAAAAGTTAAATAAAAATAATCATAAAAATGTATCTAGAATATGGATGCAATTTCCACGCAATTATGACACAAGACGGTTTTTTTTTTTTAAGTACTGTGCTTATTAGATTAACAAATTTATCAATTTCTTCATGAAGAAAAATGTGTTCTATGTGTTGTGTTATGAATGGGATAGAGTGATGAAGTGCATACGGATGGTGTCACCAACGTGGAACCTGTTGTGGGAAGCCCATTCATTGTAGATGTTGGTGTCATTGTGAGGTGGGACAACCCACCCATTTGAGCCACCAACTTGGAACTCATTGGAAGCCACACAAAAACATTGAAGAGCAGAGAAAATGGCCAAGAGAAGCACAAGTAGAGAAGTGGAAAATGAAGAAGCCATTGCTAGTAGAGAATGAGTGCAAGAGTTTGTGGTGAAAGTGGCACACTATGTTGTTGTGATTGAAGAAAATTTGGGTTAATTCTAATATATAGATATTAATAGAGAGAGTGGCGAAGTTGGGTTTGCAAGAGTTGGATGAGAAATGGGGGTAGTGGGATCGTTACGGTTATTTACATGTCATGGCTTTGAGACTTGGAATTTTACTAATTAATTTGACTTGGTTGAAAATATCATATAGGAAATTTTGCGGGAAAAACAAATTTGTTTACACCAAGCAACAAAAAGGAGAAATTTGCTAGAATCACGGATTATGGGTCATGCTTGCTTAGTGGCTTAGTCACGTACTTCCTTTTAGGTAATTTTATTAGAAATTAATATTTTATGAAAATAATATAAGTTAATAAATTAATCTTCATTTTATGAATGTATTTTAAATTTATTTTTAATTTTTAAAATTATAAAAATTAATCTTTTACTTTTAAAAATTTTGTAAATTAATTTCTTATTTGTTTAAAGTAATGCAATTTAATTTTTCTATAAGAATAAATTTGCAAGATAAATTAATAAATAAAAAACTAATAAATTTTTTTAAAAAATTTAACTATCAATTTGTAAGATCATAAAAAAATAAAAAATAGATCGATCTTTCTACTCGAAACATAGTGTTTATACTACTACTTTTGTTGTATTTCAAAGCATACAAAATACATATAGAATATTAACTATTTTCTTCTATTTTTTTATAAGATTTTTTTTATTAAATCAAATGTATTCATATAATATTTTAAGTTTATTTTATTTAAAAATAAATTTATTTTATTATATGTTAATTATAATATATTAAAGTTATTAAAACTATAAAGAATAAATATGAAAAAATAACAAATACTTTCAAAATTTTATAAAAAGATCTTATATTAACAACTATTAAATTTATCTTAAAAAAGTATTTATAAAAAGAATTGAAGGTAATAATATACTATGAAAGGTGAAAATTTATTCAAGATACCTTACTCAATAGACTATTGAGTAAAAAGTAAATAGCATTTTGCAGGCATAATGACATATACATAAATATATTCTGGCTATTTTTCTTTGTCATTTCCATGAATACTAAACAGGTGTAAGTGTAGAACAAACATGATATACATTTGTTTTTTAAGATAAAATTGTGTGACAATATATATAACATGATGTTGTTATGATGAAGTTTCTAAATCTCTTGCATGTTCAGACCCTTGATCAGAATCATTAGTTCTTTTGCCTTTGAACGATTTCATACTAAAAATTCTAGGAAAAGCACTATTTGATCTCATTATTCTTGAAGTTCCATGCTTCTTAGCAAGCTCATCAGATAGAGTATATAGAATATGATCAAAGCGTCGCTTGTAGCTTGGGAACCTTGTGATAAATTTGGTGATCCCTTGAAGCCTTTGTAATATATATATGCAAGACAAAAAAAAAAAATCCTTAGTGAAGAATCAATACAAAGTTATTAAAAACAACTAGGATCTTGCTTAATGAGTGTAATACTCGTTAAGAAAAAAATGAAAAGTTGGGATGAATTGAAATTATAATAAATATATTAATAATATTTTTTGTATTTTGTTTTTATTTATATATAATTTTGATCTCTCATATTTTTTTTAACAATTTTGATTGCTTTATTTTTAAATATAATAAATTTAATCTCTCGTTAATTTTTTTACTTAAACTTTTATAATATATATTTTTTTCTACTTGAAATTTCAATAAATTAAATTGATTAAATTATTTTTATTTAAAATTCACCAACCAAAATATTAAATTCACCAAAAATAAAAAATTATTTTTCTCCATTTTAAACCATAATCTTATAAAATCCTTCAAATGTTATCAAATTTTTTTACTTTTAAACTTTAAAAATTATTTCATATTTTAATATTATTACAAACCTTTTTAAAAAATTTAGATAAAAATAATAATTTGAAGATTTTGATCTTAAAAATTAATGAGGGATCAAATTTATTAAATTTTAAAAACAAAAACAAATTGTCCAAAAATTTAAAGGATCAAATTATAAATAAATGAAACTAAAATATAAAAATACTATCAAATATATTCTTTAATAATTTTAAATTTCTTAACATAAAACATAAGTTAGCATTTTTGAAAGAAGTAACTTGATTTGGTTTGACATTGTTACCTTCTAGCCAATGCATCAAGTTCAGCAGATTTGCGGTGAGATTCAGGAGGTTGACCAATAAGTGAACATTTTATTCTATTGGAATCACCATTCAAGAGAACTAATTTACTGAGGTAGTCTTCTTCTGACACTGTAAGATTTTCAGCTTTTATTTGTTCTTTAATGATCAAAAGGGGATTAAAGAGCCATTCAAAAAATTTATCCTTTGGTCTGTTTGAGGGAGTTACTTCAGTATCATCACCTACATGGAACAAGTAAAGCATAATGGCATTGAAATGAGAAGGGAAAACAAAAATGCTGAATATATGTTAAGAAATATTTTTCTTCAAAAATACACAAAAAGTAAGGTTCTGTTTGAATATTTTTCCTTTTTTCCCTTTGTTTCAATTATAAAAACTCTGTATCTTTTTTACTTTATTCTTTATTTTTTATTTTTTAAATTTTGTGAAAAAAATAAACATAATTTTTTAATATTTTTACTCATCCATCCTAATTTGTTTAAAATTCAGTCATAAGTTGTTATTCATCAAGAAGAAAAATGTATAATTATGTAAAATAAATTATACTAAACTTCTTTTAAAATTTGTTAATACTTTTTTATTAAATATTATATTTCATTCCATTTGAAGTAGAGATGAAAATGAATAAGATGGTTCAACAAGAATTTATGCCTCGGTTTGTTTAAAGTCTACTTTGACTAAATTTTTTTAATAAATAAATAAGTTAAAACTTATTAAAAAAAATTTTTAGATAAATAAATTAGACTTAGAATTATAAAAAAATTTATTTAACCTAATCAGGAATCTATTTATATTTTATATTATATATTTATAATTATTTTAATATATTATATTTATATAATTTAATATATTTTATTTTCATAATTTATATTTATATATATATATATATTAGATCTATTTAATAACTTTTTTATTTTGTAGATTTTAAGTTTGCAAATTTTTTTAATCAATTATTTATATAAGTTTTAAGTCTATTTGTTAATTTTTTTAAAATATAGACTTTTAAAGCGGGTAGATTTTAAATAGGTCAAACTTTAAAAAAAGAAAAAAACTCTTAAGAAACCATATTCATACTTTAAAATTTTTAATCAGAACAAAATTAAACACTCAAAATTTAATTTAGCTCAACCTATTTTATTTTTTATTTGAACTTAATAAAAAATATACTTTCATATCTAATCAAAGTTAATGTCTTACTTCAATTTAAAAAAAAAACTAAATTAATTAAAAGCATAAATGAGTATATCTTTGATATCTTACTTAATCTTTGAATAAGTTGAATTTTACATATAAAGTTAAACAAGTTAACATAATTGTAAGACTATTTTGACCATTTCATGAATAAAATTATAATATTAAGATGGTATTTAATTTATAAAAATATTTTGTACGGAAAATGATAAATATAAAAAATAAAAATAATTTTTTATTATTCTATAAAATATTAAAAATAGAAAATAAAATAAAAAATATAATATTTTTATAAATAAAAATAAAAAATAATTTCACGAGACCAAGTTTAAATTCTTATTGCTTTTAACATATAAATTATTTGATAAAAATAATTTATCTTACATTATACTAAAATTATATATTAATTTATAATACATTTATATTTTTATATTTTATTTATATTTATAAATATTCATATAATATACAGAATATTTGATAATTTATAATAGTGTTTCTTAGAAAAAAGATTTTTAAACAAATAAGTTGGAGTAAATTTTCTTCCCAATCATAAATATATATATTAATAACAGTTTCATCATATTATAAAAGTAATCAAAAGAAAAAAGTTCAATGAAAAAGTGTTCATTGTTAATTAACATTATTCAAAATATAAAAACAATGTTTAGTTCCTATAATTATTTTATTCAATATTCAAATTTTTAATATACATTAAGTATAATAAATAGGGAAAGGGTAGAAGAAAATGAGAAGCAGAAGTGCAAGAATTGATCACTTACTCATCAATATACCAGTGGAATTGGCTTTTGCAGAACGCAAGAGTGCTTGAAGAATGCAATATGCTGGCAAACCAATACTAATGACTTTACTCCCTTTACCATGCTGATTCATGGCTTCTTCTATGTCTTCATGTGTTATTAACCCTGTAGAAACTAGTGTTTCTCCCAGATGATGACATTCCTTGAACAATTCATCCAACAACTACACAACTCATCAACAATATTTATTAATATAGTCCTCAAAGCATGATGTCAAACATGAACAAAAAAAATGCATTGTGAAATCCTAACAATATACTTTTGGACTAATACTTTTCAATATACTTTTTGGAATTAGTTGAAATTTGTATGGATCCCAACAAATAAGGAGTGAATCCTATCATGTTAAAAGTGAAACCTGAATGATTTATTGAAGTTTTATGTAAATTTAAACAAGAAAAAAGCTAGCAACATTTTTTATGATTGGTGAAATTTACAATGGTTCCACCAAATTATGCAGATTCCACTTTCAATATGGTGAAATCCATATAAATTTCAACTAATTATATAATATGTTGAAAAGAATATGTTAAAATATATTATTAGTGCTCTTCTTTTTCTTTAAGTAAATCAGAAAGAATATATTGAAAAATGTTACTAACACTATAATGAAAAGTAACATTTGAGTCATGACATAAAATACCTCAAATGGTTTCAACTCTGGTATATTGTTTTTCAGTGAAAAAGTACGAGAAATAGTCTTTGTTAAGGACTTTGTTCTTGAGAAGGAATTCGAACGGGAAGGTGTGAGTGATCCTTTAGGCTTTTTTCTATAGTGGGGCCTATGAAACACAAGAAAAGAACATTAACTTCAAGTTACAGCAATGCATATTAGAAAGCATAGCAGAGTAAAACACCTTGGGAAGCAGGATCCATCCCTCATGTAAAGCATATCATTGCTGTATTCATCATAAAGGGACACAATTGCAACAATGTACCGAAGGCCATACAAGAAAGATGACTCCTACATTTCAAAGAACAAAATAAACATGAATCAATAGTTTTCAAAAGGTTTGGTTGTTATTGTTGTTTATACTTTCAAGTTTTAAGGTGTTATGGCATTACCTTGTCGACAAAACTTAGATGTAACCCATAAGTATTTTTGGTGCTATTGTTTTTAATAAAAAATTGAAGTTTTATCTTGACAATGTGTGCTGATATTTAATGTCAACTTTAATTATGTGGGTTACTAAGATGAAACTCTAGTTTTAATTGAAAAATAACACCAAAAAATTTTGTTCTTAAAGCTTGCTTGTGACATGACTCATTAAATTTCACTATTTGAGTGAGGTATTCATAAGAGCCATATTTAAGAATTTGAGGACAGCACACACTACAATATAGGCTTTGTAAAATCTACATTAAAGTTAAGCATGTAACAAGGTTGGGAGGGATGTGACCAAGTGAACAACAGAGACCTCATCAATGCATCCTCAAACTTACCAAGCAGAGATGAATGGGACTGATGTTCTTTATTATTTAGATTTCATTTCAAAATAGAATTTTCAACCATATTTCTTTTTCTATCAAATTGTATTTATGATCATATCTACCAAAAATTATGATTGAAATGGCTAAATGTCAACTCCTTAAGCTTCACTCTCATCTTGCCGTGTAGAAGAGTTGAACACCAAGTCCTATAGACATTCTACTTTTACATATAATATGAGTAGTGCTTAGGTGGTGTTGTTGCCTAAAAATGTGAACAAGAAATTGAATGTTTAGGTGATGTTTAATTTGTAAACTTATTTTTTTAATTTTTTATTTATAAAATTATCACCTTATTTATATGTTATTATCCGTTTTCAAAATTTTGCAAGGGAGTATATAACAGTTTCCTACAATCTTGCAATTATCTTTCCATATTTAACAGTTTTTTCTTATTTTTATTTTAGGAAAAATAACCAAAAATATAATATCAATGGAGAAACTGAAAAGTTGTATGAGAAGTGACCTGATATGCAACAAAACCTGCATAGGCACCAAGAAAGATACTAACTATAATGGATGCCAGAACCGCCCCAGAAACAGCCAGTGGCCAGAGAAGAATAGCAAGGCCTGCAAAAGGCACACATATTGTCTCCAAGAAAGGACCTTCACGACCTATGAGGTCCTGAAACAAACGATTCCACCCTTTGAAAAGCATGTAAGGGCCTTTACATATGGCAACAAATGATATAATAGGCATATCAACTATGATCCCAAAAGCTGCAGCCACAATAGCACCAGGAAGATAACGCAACCTGCATCAAAACACACAAAATATAAAAGAAAGATCATTAAAATTTCACAGTAGAATATCTATCATATAACACAACTCCTCTGCATCATAAAATAAGGAATCTCATGAGTCATGAGTTTCTCTCAAAGAGGTTTACCAAAATTCTGGGAAAAGTAGAATACCTTATGAGAAATTAATAAATCACTTTGATATTCTAGACTCACAAATTTGTTAATTTGAAGAGTCATTTTAAATTATTCTATTGATCAGAACTTGAATTTTGATGAACTTCTGTTTTTCTTAAGCAATTCATGGAAGATGCTTTTCATTGTAGACATAATAACATAACAATAAACAAACTCAGAAATATAATGACATATATAAAACCTGATCTCATAATATTTCCCATCTGGATGCCCCTCTTGTAGCAGATCATCCATAACTGAGAAATAAGTATCCCAGCATGCATTTCCTACATCCAAGATGATATCAATGGTCTTTGAAATAGTGGTTGATGTTCCATCCTGAGGATTGAATATGAAATTTTTATAGAGTAACAACAGAAGGACAAAAGTAACAAAGATTTTAAAAACTTCAAAAAATGAAACATACAGTAAAACAGCGGAGAAGTTTGTTATCTTTTCCTCCCTCTACAGCTTCAAAGGTAGCAAAGATTGGAGAAAGGAATCCATAGGTTGCTCCACCTATAATACTCCCAACAATGCCTACCACTGGCCAGAAAATTAACAGCAATGGTAGTACACATATGCATGCAACAAACTTCAGTATAGGTCCTAATTGTTTAGATCTGTAAGTTGTGGAAACCAATACAAAGGAAACAATTACAAATCCAAATGAATGAGAAAAAAAAATGGAGATATTTGAAGCCAAGGAAAGCACCTCACTACACAGTAATATGTCCAAACACAATGTGTGGACCAAAGGCCAAGTATGATAGCTGTGTTGCCTAGTGTCATTATGATGCATATCAATGGACAGAAAATAACACCTGAAGTAATAGTGCAATTTTGAGTCAGAATAAGCTCAGAAACCTTCCATTTCACTCCTTTCTATAGAGCACAGCAAACAAATAGAGCAGCTATTACATATTCCATAGAGGAAAAGGAAACTAGCACAGTTTGGTTTTGCCTTGAATTATGTCAAAGTTGACATATTCAAATGGTTTTTAAACAATACATACTTGTTTGTCATTCAAATAATTTTTCCTTTTTTTTTTCTATTTTCAAAATCCTATGTTTACCAAAAAGTTTGTATGTTGTGCTTAATGAACAAAACTGAGATTGATCATAAACAGAACTTTGGAATTTTAATTGTTTTCCATATAATATACAATCATGGAAACATCATTCAACGAATATTAGATTGCCATTAGTTCATTAAAATTAGTAAACTCCAACAAATATGTTTCAAAACCGAACACATGCCAGAAACACCAGTGTTCACTCCACCATTGCTAAATGAAAAGAAAGCCTAATAAATTTTCAGGAATAACATGTAATTAAGTAAAAAAAACTAAAGTATGCATAGATGTTTCATAACTGTATTGTATTCTGTAAAGTAATCACCAAGAAATTCCTTCTCTTGTGTTCAACTTTTATTTCCCAATCAAAGCATACCAAAAAGATGCCCAAATAACACAGAAGAGAACCATAGTGATTTCTATTCACCTTTTATGTTGCCTAGAAGCCAAAGGCCAGTGAAAAAAGGAAGAAAGCATACAAAGTTCCACATTGAAGCCCAAAATCCTGTTGGAGGTTCCATTTCTCACCCAGATATTCAAAATGCACCACTACAAACTCATAATGCTTTCAACCCCCCAAGTACAAAAGGGTCAAACTTAGACCAATTTAAACTTCATTAGTGAACATAAAGATTGAAAACTACACAACCCAGATGCTAAAATCCGATTTTCTGCAGTTAACTCAACACAAAACCTCAAATTTCTCTTCATTCCGTGCCTAATGGCCATAGATAAAGAAAAACAACAGGTGGGTCAATCTAAACCTCCATTTTGTTTCCCTTTTTTGGAACTATGGGTTGTAGCCTTAAAAAAATTGAAATTGCTAAATAGGGTACACTGATTGTGTTGCTTATTTTGAATTATTTTTTTGAGAAAGATGAAACAGTTGAGAGTCTGAAATGAGAGGAAGCGTTATGAATAGTGTTAGTTATGTTATGAGCAAAGAATGAATCAGCATCAAACACACGATGCTTTGCCAAATGCTCATGTTTCTAATCACTCCTTTATTCTGAGCATCTTATATTCTTTTATGCTCCGCTTAGGCCTAAAGCAAAGCAACAAGTGTGCGTTGTGGTGACTTGTGAGGTGCAATTTGTTTTGATTTGAGAAAAGGAAAAGTAACCCTTTGAATGGGAGACAACAAAGATGATGGTACAGTGTACACTTTTATGTTAATGTTGCGTTAAAATACTATTCTCTCGATAATGAGCATCGAGGGAAAAGTGTCTCTCTTGATGAATTTTCTTGTGACTATGTCCTGTGAAACCTTATTTATCTTTTTACTTAATTGTACTTTCAAAGTTGCTTAATTAGTTTTATTAGATTATATTTAATCTTCGTAAATTTCCAACCATGTAACTTTTTTTATGACAAACCAAATAGCAACGTTTAACTTTTTCTTTTACATTTGTGATTCCATTTCCTAATTACACGTTTTGTCATCATATTTTAATTTATGTCATGTGTTGGTTCTTTTGACTTTTTTTTTATATTTTATGAAAAGTGATAAGATTTAACCTAAAATTTTTATATAAAACTACTCTGTTTTCTAATTTCTCATTATTATTATTATTAGATCGATCATAATAGTTTGATTTTAATTTTAATTGTTTACATTAAATTTTTATTATTTTTTAATTATTAAAATTAACTTTCTCATATCTAATTTTGTCTAATAAATAATAAGAATGTAACAGATGTGATATGTCATTGATTAATATAGATAAAAAAATATTATATAAAATATTAAATGAAAATGAAAAATCAATGTCTAAATCAATACTTCAAAATCGTTTTTGTCTCTCTATTTAATAATTTAAATATTCACGTATATCTTTACTTTGCCAATATATATAAATGAATGTTGCATCATATTTTACTATATTTTTGGCCTAGTATGATCAAAGATTGTTCCAATAATATACTTATGATCAATGTCAAAATATAGGATTAAACAGAAGTTTCTATATTTTGATAATGGATTTTGTATTTAATTGGTTAAATTCATTCATTTTTTTAACAATCATATTTTAGTTGTGATGAATTACTTCACTAGATGCATAAAAGTTATTGTGAGCACCAATTTTTTTCCGGGTAAAAATCTTCCTTAATTAATTTACTAAATATCTTTAGAAAGTAAGAGCTCAAATTGAGAAAAGAGAGAAGGAGATGCAAAAATTAAATAAACAAGTAATAGACAAATAAAGCTAAAAAGCAAAAAATCAGTTAGGTTAGTTGAGATTTAGTTATAGAGTTAGTTGGGTTAGAGTTAGGAGTTAACTGCCATTAGGTTAATACCACCATGGTTAAGTTAGAGGTATAAAGGGGATTTTAAAGAGAAAGGAAACGGTTACGAACACTTTGGCACCAAAAATTGAAAGTGGCTAGAAAAGTTCTGTTTTTTTTTCTCTCTGGAAGTTCTAGTTTTTTTCGGTGGAAGGTCTTGGGTTTTCTCTCGAAGTAGTGGGTTCCAGGAAGATTGAGATTGCGGGAGATTGTTTGGTTACTGGGGGGTCTCTACACTGGATTCTCGGTTGAGTTCAGCTGATTCAGTTCCTGTTCTTCCTCATTGAGATTGCCAAGCCTTTTCTGTTCTGTTTCTTGTGCTCCGCATTAACAGGTAGGCTCGTGATATTTGTTTTGTCCTTATATTTGTAAAATTTCATCTTGATTTGAACCTTTGGATAGATGAAACCCATTTCCAAATTATGGTTTGAATGGTGTGCATGAATGTATTATTCCCACAACTGAACAAAGTCAAGTAAAAAATAAAATTGAACTCTGTGGCGTTGATTTTACTTTGTTTAAGAGAGGTTCAATGCTGGAAATGTAGCGTAGAGGTTATTTCCTTTGCTAATTTGAGAATCAATTGACCTACAAATCATTAACTGCCCAATTACAGAATGAATATCCTATTAGGAAGCAAGAATGTGGCGATTCTTGGCTCTGTGATTTCTTTTTTAAACTGTCAGGTGGGTACAGTAGAGGCAAGCTACAATAACAGTCTGTTGGTACTAAGGTTGAGTACTTAATGAACCTTTTAGTTTCTCCTAGTTAAAATCCGTGTTCATGGATAAAGTCAGCCAAGTTAGTGTTCCAAAGTACTCTGCCAAACTATTATGTATTTGTTGCAACAACAGTAGTAGGAGTCATTTGATTGAGTCGGTGAATCAGATTGGTTTTAGCCTCAATGAACGACTCCTGGTCAGGATAAGAGGAAGGACATGTTTCTAAATGCAGGCTTTTGTCACCTCAACTGGACTTGATATAAGTCATGGGTAAAGTAAATCCCAAAAGGTCTTTTTGTTTGAACCAGTGAGTTAATGAGCAAAGTTTGAATGGGAATAAAAATCAATTGAGTCTAGGAGATGATGTTTCAATATAGATGGCTACAGTCTGAATGAAAAGTAGATACATGACTAGGACTACATCCAAAACTAGAGACCAGGTTTGCTGTTCTTGTCACTAGGGTGCACAGACGTGAGCAAGTGAAAACAATTTGCAACAAAACTGACCTTATACAGTTTGGCAGTTTGGGCCCTTTTTCTCTTTTGAATTCCAGTTTGTTTGTGCAGGTTTTGGTTCGGTGTTGAGAAACACAGAGAGTAAAAGTTAAAGGGGGCTCCCGAGTCAATAAAGGGTCCTTAGGTTTACTTTTGGGTTGGATGACTCCACAAAGTTTGATATCATGCTAGCCTTTTGAGTTTATACTAGTCTGACAGACTCTGGATCAAATCAGGTTCCCTAACCGAAGCCTTTATCCTTGACTCTCTCAGTTTTGCTTCCAGTACCCACAGAGAGTGGGTCATTATCCTCGTGCTTAGCCAATTTAAGTATCAGGTCAAACTAGCCCTTGAACTGTTATTAAAAGCCAACTAGACATCTCCTTTGTACAACATTAGTAGAGTCCGGACTAGAATTGAATGTAGCAGATAAATCTCTGGGAGTTGATCTCTATGTTTAAGGGAATCAGTTCTGAACTTGGTACTGCTTTACAGGATACAGGTGCTACTGATCAGAATAATTTAGTTCGGTAGAAAAAGGGGTCAAGTCTAGAGTACTTGAACATCACCCTCCTAAAATTGTATCCGTATTGCCTCCAGTTTTTGGTATTATGGCCAAATCTTACCAAATGGACAGGACACCCAAACACCTGGCTTTAGCTCAAAATTGGAGTCTATTCATTTGGGTAGGAAAAGATCTTGAGGCTTAAAACTGGTGGCACTAGGCCAAAATGAGACTGAGAACATTGGGAATACAGGATTGCTGTTGTAACAGTACTTGATACATGTTACAGTTTGTTTGTTTTAAACCAAAAGAGGTCAATTTAACTTGCAAACCTGCAGTTTGACAAACTGCAACTTTTCATAGAAGCCGAGGTTTGTTATCTAGGAGCTAGGCCTTGGTCAGGGATAAATAGGGGAGTGTTGATGATGTTTGGGTCTCTAGTAGGAGCAAGAGATTGTGTTCCAAGATTAGATCTCTTATACCCTTTTCATCATAGTATCCCCTGTGCTGGTTTCAGTGTTTATCAATACAGAAAGTAACCAAGTAGTATGTTAGCCTTATAAACCTGATACACTTGACACAACAACCCCTGCTGAAATCATGGCCCAGAGGTACCTTATATCTCAGTTGGTGATTTGTTTAAAAGAGCATGAACCTGGTTCTGTTAATCCTGGTTCGCTTAGGACTCCTTGGTGGGTGCTAGGTGTGCTGTTAGTCCTTGGTTCAACTTCATTGGAAAATCACAACAACGTACAGATGTGCTAGTGTAACATTAGCCGCTACTAATAGAATGGGATTATAGGATAAGAAGAGGTGCTCCCAGTCTAAAGGTTTGTCTTAACCCACAGGACCTTGCCATAAGACGTAAGTAGCCAAACTTTTGCAGTTTCTGAATTGAACACCTTAGGGAAGCCTAGGAGCCTTACACGGGGGTCTGCAGGGGATAATTAAAGGCTTTGCTGTTAGGACAGACCTTAGATGCTTGATCTTATTATGGTACCTAGTCAAGAATAGATAATTCTTGATCACCTTAGCAAAACTTAGGACTGAATGCTGGTTTGAAATTCCATATCAGGTTAAGGAGGATTGATACCAGGGGTGAGGAAATGGCTAATGCAGTTAGTATCAAAGGCAGGCAATCATCCAACTCAGATTGATATTCAGAGTTGGAAATCTGATGTGTCATCACTAAAATTAATAAACCTGAGATTAGAAGGACAGTTGGCAGCCACCTATACTTGATCTTAGGTCCCAAAACTAAATCTGGTCTAGATAAGAGAGGATAACTGCCGAGCTCAGCCTATAACATGGGTTTAGAAACCAGGTTTTCTCCATGAATCTTAGGCAGATCAGGATGCTCTCCCTAGGTAGGTGGCCTAGGGGGCAGCAAATCAGGTTTTAATCTTTGTGGAGCCTAAGGCATGAGACTGGTTATGATTTGGGAAGAAACAAGCTTAGGAACCATGTACTATTCAGGAGTTTTGACAAACTGAGTTATTTGCTTTGAATAAATAATTTGTGTGTTTGACAAGTACTTCAGATATATTTTAGTCTCTGCCTACCTGTTAGTCCCTATGGCAATAGTAACTCACTAATACAAGTCTCCTCACTTTAACTTGCAAATTTCTGCATATGGCAACTTCCAGTCTGTAAGTTCTAAAGCGTGTTGTAGTAACAGGTCTAGTAGTTTAGGCTAATTACAACTTTGATCAGGACACTGAACATTTAAATCATTTAAAAAAGGGGGGGCTTGTAGTCTTATAACCAACCATAGTGTAGGAGAAAAAAAAACTGAATTGCACCTGCTGATAGGCCACGAAGCGTACTAGCTGTTGTAACAAGTTCCAGTTGCAAGTACAGGTTATTATGTGCTGTCTTTACTGGGCTAAATCAAAACCATGGGTATATGGGTTATTCCTCTGGTTTGATGTTGCAAGAATAGTTAAAGAGTCTCCTGATCAGTTTTATGTTATAAGTGGCAAAGGCAGCCAGGGGATTTAGATTTTTGAGCTGCACCGGTAGTAGCCTATCCCTTGTGTCTGTGATACACAGAATCTGCTCCAACTATCATCAGGTTCTGTGAAAAGAAGTACACAGTTTAGTTAACAGCATGGGTCCCAAAGTATAACCCAAGTATGGATAAAATGCTATCCCCATGAGGCTAAGGCCTGATCAGCTCAGCATAGCAGTTATCCAAGGCCTTCTAGTTCCGAGTTAAACTCTGATTTCCAATTTGTGCCCCAAAGAGCATCAGTTTTGATCACAAGAGTGCTATGTACATGATCCAAAACATAGGCACTTCTTAAATTGTCGAGCAAAACTAAATATCCTCTGGTCAAACACAGGATAAGGTTACTTCCTGTTTGTCAAATAAAATCTATTTCCCTCTGCACATATAGGTCAGTGAAACAGAGATCTCGATGTGGGAGGCCAAGTCTTTGTCAACAAAATCTGGGACATCCCATCAGTACCTAGACAATATCAGCAGCTCAACACAAAGTGGCTAGAAATGTAAATATGCATTTTAAAATTAATGAGGCATAAGATTATGTTGTGATTGATTTTGTTGAACTCTATCTCATACTTTTCTACTCCATAGGTATATTCTTGAGTTTGGATTTGATAAAATATTTTGACTTAAAACTCCTTTATCGAATCATTCCAACGTCTATCTTCAGTTTTCTATTTTCAAAAACATCTGTTTTTTTATTTTCCTCAGATTGTGCAAACGGGTTCTAATACGGGCAAGTAGCGTTCTCTACTGTTACGTATTTTAATTCGTGCTAATTCAAATACGGCTTACGACGATTTGGATTATGCAAGCACGTCTGTTTTTCTAAAATTCGTCCTTTTTTTCCAAAACGTCTGTTTTCTATTTTCCTCAGGTTGTGCAAACGGGTTCTAATACGGGCAAGTAGCATTCTCTACTGTTACGTATTTTAATCCGTGCTAATTCAAATACGGCTTACGACGATTTGAATTATGCAAGCACATATGTTTTTTTCCTTAAATTCGTTCTTTTTTCAAAACATCTGTTTTTTTATTTTCCTCAGATTGTGCAAACGGGTTCTAATACGGGCAAGTAGCGTTCTCTACTGTTACGTATTTTAATCCGTGCTAGTTCAAATACGGCTTACGACGATTTGGATTATGCAAGCGCATCTGTTTTTCCTAAAATTTGTTCTTTTTTCAAAACATCTGTTTTCTATTTTCCTCAGATTGTGCAAACGGGTTCTAATACGGGCAAGTAGCGTTCTCTACTGTTACGTATTTTAATTCGTGCTAATCCAAATACGGCTTACGACGATTTGGATTATGCAAGCATGTCTGCTTCCCTAAATCCTGTATTTTCTTAAGAAACATTGCTTTAAAGTTTTTACCCAAAATCACTCTTTTCTTCTCCAAGAGATCAAGTCTCTTAACCAGAACTACGTAAGCCTTGAGTTTCCCATTGCACCGGGGAATACGTAGGAGCAGGATCAAGTCCTGTCAGGCTAACCTCTATCAAGTATTTATTTTCACTCTAATTAAAGGGATTAAACAATTTTCAAATAATCACACACTCAGTTTAAGGGTACTGTTCTTCGGAATAGGCGAGTGGGGTGCCTAACACCTTCCCCACTCGTGACCGACTCCCGAACCTAAATCTCTTCCTTGAGTCAGGGTTTTTCCAAATCTTTTCCCTTAAATAAAAATTTGGTGGCGACTCCACATTAATTCAAAACAATCCATTTTTTAAAATTTTAGCGAGTTCGTCGTCTCGTCGGAATTACGGTTGCGACAGATGGCGACTCCACTGGGGAACCTAGAGAGTCAAGACCATTTTATTTGAGTGTGCATTATAATTGATCCCTTCACTGTTTATGTGCATGATTTAATTATTGCATGTTATTTATTTGTTGATTTATTCTTGTTTTTTTGTTTGTTTATTCTTTGTAGAAACCTTAGGGTAGACGAACATTAAATTACTATATATATCTGTACAATTTCCCCAATTGCAGGTATCTCAATTGCTTGTGTGCCCTCATACATTGCATACCCATTTATCATGAGTGGGGCCCTATACCTGGGTCTGAGCGAAACTCAGGAATAGAGGGGTCTAATGGTGCCACCAGGGATGCACGTCCCGGTAGGCTATCACGAAAACCCCAGCTAGAGTGCGTCCTTTTCCAATGTCCTGAAACCAGTAGCGTTCTCTACGGTTGCAGTCAACACTATGGAATTGGAACTTGACTCTAGTGACCTTTATACCCCAGGATTATGACCTACCTTTGGCGAGATACATAAATTAGACATCCTAGATCCATAGGACAGGTAACCTTGGATTAGGACACGTAAAGGGTACACACTCCTATTGTAATGTTGGCATATACTAATCCATGCATATATTGCTTGTATACAATTATTCCGAATAAGGGAGCATAGTGAAAGAGAAGCGGGAGAAAGCAATAAAAGATTTTGAAAAAAAAAACATATTTATTTTGGGAAACAACCCAAAATATTAAGATTTGAAATTGATTTAGATTAGAAAAAAAAAGCCAAAGAAAATTGAAAACTAAAAAGGGAAGAAAATAAACAGATTTGACAAATGAAATCAAAAAATCAAAGAAAATTCAAAAAAATAATTGCTTATACTAATAAGTGAAACTGGGGCAAATTTTTGCCTAAACCAATTCAAATTAAGATTTTGGAAAATAAACATATACAAACCCAAAAGCAGAGGAGAGTTAGAAAATTCGAAAAAGAAATAGAAAATTAAATTACTAAAATAAACAGATTATGGAAAATAAAAAAAAAAGGAAGGAAATTTGAAAAAAAAAATCAATCAAAAAATGCTTTTATGTTTGAAAGGAAACTTAGGGAAATTTTAGCAAAACCAAAATGTGATTTTTTTTAGCAAAACAAAAAAAGAATACCAAAACTACTAAAAATCCAAAAAGAAGCCAAAATAAATAAAGCAATAGATCATCAACTTTCAAACCTCTAATTATTTGTGCATCCAACATTGCATTCATCTATTTGCTAAATAAGTTTATCATTGATTTTGAAAATTATCCCCACCTCCCTCATTTTAATATTCACTGAAGCATTAACATTTTTATCATTCATTGATTTTGGCATTCACATGGTTTCTCAAAAATTAATTTTTAATTTAACAGAAAGATTAAAAATATAAGACAAGACAACATTCTCAGCATCCTTATAGAACCCGTTCCAAATCAAGAATCATGGATGAGTTGGAGAGACAAAACGAGGAACTGAAAAATGAGGTCAAATCTCTAAAGGAACAGATGGCCAAGCTGATGGAGGCCATCCAATCATCCAAACCAAAAGAGGCAAGGGAATCTCTACCAGGAGAACCAAACGACCCATCATATCTTCCTGGGTTCACTCCACAAAACCCTTCAACATTAACCATGCCTCCACCAACCGAAGGGGTTTATTATGGGTTTCCTCACCACCATACACATACACTACCCCAAACACAAGCTCAAACACAAACCCAAACACATAACCTACCTCCAAACACCATTCCACAAGCATACCAAACGGCTGTTGGGGGAACGAATCCTATGTTCACCCAAGGGCCTCACCATATGTACATACCATTTTCTCAAGCTCACCATATGCTAGAGGAACATCCAATCCATCCTTCAAATGAGGATACTGAAAAGTGGAGAATCCTGGAAGATAGAATCCGGGCGATCGAGGGAAGCGCTTATGAAGCCAAAAATGCAGCTGATCTGTGCCTGGTTCCAGACGTGGTCATCCCTCCAAAATTTAAGGTTCCTGAATTCGAGAAATATCAAGGAACCAGCTGTCCAAAGAAACACCTGACTATGTACTGCAGGAAGATGTCTGCATGTACCTACGATGAGAAGCTACTCATCCATTTCTTTCAAGACAACTTAACAGGGGCAGCTGCAAACTGGTACACTCAACTGGAGCGGACATGCATCTGTTCATGGAGAGACCTTGCCGAGGATTTCACAAAGCAGTATCAGTACAATACGGAGATGGCCCCTGATCGGACTCAGCTCCAGAATATGGCCAAGAAAGAAGAAGAAACCTTCAAGCAGTACGCTCAAAGATGGAGGGAGTTAGCTGCTCAGGTACAACCTCCTTTATCCGAAAAAGAGATGGTCAGCATGTTCGTGGACACACTCCAAAATCCTTTCTATGACAAGATGATTGGAAGTGTGACTTCTAGCTTCTCTGATGTCGTCATCATTGGAGAAAGGATTGAAGGTGGCATGCGCCGTGGAAAGATCATGCAAAAGTCCGCAGGCGTAGTCAGCGTTTCCAGTGGATCTGGGAAGAAGAAAACAGGCGAGACCTGCAACATGGCTTCGGGTCAAGGCCAATATACTCCACAGATGGCGCCTTATGGTCCAGTTGGCTTCCGGCCACCACCATACACACCATATACACCATACACACCTTACATACCATATCCATACATCGCTACCACCTACCAAACACCATACCCTCCTACTTACAATTACCCGACACAAGTCCGACCACCAACACCATACACGGCCCAAACACAAGCCATAAGCCAGAATCCTAACCAAAGCCAGAAAAAGGAGAAGAAGCCGGTCCAATTTGACCCTATTCCAATCTCCTATACTGATTTGCTACCTCGGCTGATTCAAAGCTCCCTGGTTGCACCTTATCCTCTAAAGCCTCAAGAGCCACCATATCCTAATTGGTACAATCCTAACGCCAGATGCGATTACCATGCAGGATTTATTGGTCATTCTACTGAGGATTGCCTAGCTTTGAAACGAAAAGTACAAAACTTAATTGATGCAAAGTGGCTGGATTTTGGGAGGCTTGCTCCTAATACAGAAAAAAATTCGTTGCCAAATCATGAGAGCCCGTCGACCAGCTGAAAAGATGGGACAAGCACGACACGTTGCATTGTACAAATCAAGCTATCGAGGATACTCATCCAAAATTGTTGTACTTTTCAAAGTTAATCTTTTGTAAATAAATCTCAATAAATAATACAAAAGTTACATTCTTCATATTACTTGAGCACGTGCTTTACAGTTTGACTTTACTTAAAATTCTCATTCCTTTTCATCACTCAACCTACTTCTTATTCCCATGCCCAAACAATAAATACCTGTTGGTGATAATGCCAGTGCTGTAATAGATAATCTTGAACGTCTAATTAATCAAACTCAAAGAGAAAAGCCCAATGAGGAATCAGAATAAACAACCAGGGATTCTAGATCACCCTTCAAAGTATCTTGTTAAATAAAATATCTCGCTGGAACCAAGTTTAAATCCAGGAAAAATTAGGGATGAAAGAAAAGGTCCGCTGAATTGGAAGCCCAAAATGATCCCGGTAAGGTCAATATCTGATTACGCAAAATTCAAGAAAAAAGGAGAAAGACCCACTGGATTAAAGTCAAAAATAGTCCAGGCAAAATCAAGGTTGAAACATAAAATTCAAGAAGAAAACAAGCCCGCTGGATTAAAAGCCAAAAATGATCCAGGCAAAAGTAGGATTAAAATTCAAAATAATGATCGACAAAGTCATGATTGGAAAAGGTCTTGCTGGGTTCCAAAAGCAATTCAGGTAAAAATCAGGATCATATAAAAGCTCGCTAGGTCAACAATCAAAAACGACCCAGGCAAAAGTTAGGGCACAACCAAAATCAAGAGCCTGCTAGGTCGAAAACCCTTAAAGGGAGGCCTAGGCAAAAGTTAGGGCACAATTAAACAGAAGCCCGTTAGGTCGAAAACCCTCAAAGGGCGGCCTAGGCAAAAACTAGGGCACAATCAAGCAGAAGGCCCGTTAGGTCGAAAACCCTCAAAGGGCGGCCTAGGTAAAAGCTAGGGCACAATCAAGCAGAAGCCCGCTAGGCCGATAACCCTAAAAAACGGCCTAGGCAAAAGTTAGGGCACAATTGAATAAAAAGCCCGCTAGGTCGACAATCCTCTAGAACGACCTAGGCAAAAGTTAGGGTACAATCAAGAGCCCGCTAGGTCGAAAACCCGTAAGGGTAACCTAGGCAAAAGTTAGGGCAATACAAAAGACCTGCTGGGTTGAAAACTCAAAAGAATAACCCAGGAAAAAATTAAGGTCAAACTAGGAATTCCAAGACAACATGATATTCTGCACCTTATATCTTCTTCAAACTGGGGCAAAATTTCGCCATTTCTCAAAAGTTTGGCTAATTTCACAATCAAGATTATGAAAAGCAGCATTGGCATTTTTCATCAAAAGGTTCCATTTGCGCAATCAAACCCACCCCTTTCATCATCCTTTTCCTTTCAAGTACACCACCTTAAAACATACAACCTCAAAATTCTCTATCTCCTTCTTCTGACCATCCAGCATCACTTTGCACACCTCAAAATGCACGTGCCACAAGGAAACATGAAAAATGTAAAAATAATTAAAAAGGGATTAATTTTGAAAAGTCATGATAAGTTGGACGAATCCTCGATCATCGCAGCACGACATGATTGATTCCCAAAAGTTCATCTTCCTGTCCGACGTAACGCCACCTAGACAAAAGGAGTGTGTCTCATTCAATACTGCTGACCGTTGTTGGGTCTCAAAGATCCTGGAAAAAAGGTTTCAAAGTCGATCAAGAAGCCAAGAGATTGACCAAAACACTGAACTTAAGTCAATCTGGCTCGTCCTGATTCTTGATTCCTGTCACACCAACTATAGGGTTGTTGAGGAAGGATATGTAAAAAAAAGAGAAGAGAGAAAATCTAAAAAATCAAGAGAAACAAAAATTTTACACCATCGCATGGTTCGCATTTATCCCATAGCATCTTGTTTCATCAAGTGAATATTTCGAGCATCAAAATAAGAACATTTTCATTTCATAATTTGCATTTATCCCACAGCATCTGTTTCATTAAATAACTATTTCAAAGCATCAAAATAAGAACCCCACATCATTTCTGCATGCATCCAAGCATCACAAACACCATATTCTTTTTCATTCGTTCAAACATCGCAATAATCATTTTGTCATTCAAGCATTTCATAACTCATATTTCAAAAACTAATTAAGACCTGGGTAAAATTGCCCAAGTTGATCATAATTAAAAGACTTCCAAACTGGGGGAAATACTTGCCCACACAAAAATTCAATTTGAGGTCATCCTCGAATTCGGAGTCAAGCTCAAAGTGGGGCAAGCGCCTGCCCATTAAAATTTAATTTGAGGTCACTCTCAAAATCAAGTTCAAACAGGGGCAAACGCTTGCCTACAAAAGTTCAAATTAAGGTCATCCTCAGATTCTGGATCGAGTCCAAACCGGGGCAAACATTTGCCCAAGAAAGATTTAAATCCAAGAACAAAACTGGGGCAAACATTTGCCCAAGAAAACCCAAGTTGAGACAATCATCAATTCCTCAACTCCTATCAAGTTCAATATGGCAAAGTGGCCCAGAAAATTCAAGTCAAGCTCATCATCAATCTCATCGAGTCCAAACCGGGGCAAACATTTGCCCAAGAAAGATTTAAATCCAAGAACAAAACTGGGACAAACATTTGCCCAACAAAACCCAAGTTGAGACAATCCTCAATTCCTCAACTCTTATCAAGTTCAATATGGCAAAGTGGCCCAGAAAATTCAAGTCAAGCTCATCATCAATCTCATCGAGTCCAAACCGGGGCAAACATTTGCCCAAGAAAGATTTAAATCCAAGAACAAAACTGGGACAAACATTTGCCCAACAAAAGCCAAGTTGAGACAATCCTCAATTCCTCAACTCCTATCAAGTTCAATAGGGCAAAGTGGCCCAGAAAATTCAAGTCAAGCTCATCATCAATCTCATCGAGGCCTAAACTGGGGCAAAATGTTTGCCCAAACTTCACTCAAACCAAGGCATTCCTCAATTTTCTAAACGGGGGCAAGATAGGGTTGCCCAAGTTTCTTCGAAAAGTAATTATCAAGTGCCAAAAAAAAAAAACCTTCAAGTTCAAGGTAGAATAAGCAGTTTATTTTAATTCAAGAAAAAGAAATTTCAAAATAAAGTTGTCCGACGGCAACTGACGAAGAAGTCTATAATCCCTTTTCACGCGCCACCTCAAGGCACATCAAATTTTTGTTCCACCCTGTCAACAACAGGACCTCTACATGATTCCTTCCTGTCTTAACAGGATCACTTCTTTCCTGTCAACAACAGGGCTTTTCTTCGATACCCGTCCTAATTGATTCTTGTCATTTTCCATTTTCCTGTCTTCACTCAAGTAGTATAGGACCCTCCCACCTCAAATTCACTTGTCTCTACAAGTCCTTTTTTCCATCCAAATAGTCATCATCAACTTTTAATTTTCTGCGTCACGGCCTATGTTGTCAGGCCTCGTCTTTTCTCCGCTACATCCTGTCAAGGAGGACTTCATGTTTAATTATGCATACATCCTGTCAAGCAGGATGTCAAGTTTTAACTTCTGCACTCATCCTATCAAGCAGGACTTCATGTTTAATTCTGCATCTTCCCAGCAACAGCGGGACCTCATTTGCATTTTCCTGTCAACAACAGGACCTCAAGCATGTCTTTTTTCTGTCACCTGTCAAGCAGGTTTGCATTTATCCTGGCAACAGCAGGATGTCATCATTTGCATCTTCCCGGCAACAGCGGGATCTCATTTGCATTTTCCTGTCAACAACAGGACCTCAAGCATGTCTTTTTTCTGTCACCTGTCAAGCAGGTTTGCATTTATCCTGGCAACAGCAGGATGTCATCATTTGCATCTTCCCGGCAACAACGGGACCTCATTTGCATTTTCCTGTCAACAACAGGACCTCAAGCATGTCTTTTTTCTGTCACCTGTCAAGCAGGTTTGCATTTATCCTGGCAACAGCAGGATGTCATCATTTGCATCTTCCCGGCAACAGCGGGATCTCATTTGCATTTTCCTGTCAACAACAGGACCTCAAGCATGTCTTTTTTCTGTCACCTGTCAAGCAGGTTTGCATTTATCCTGGCAACAGCAGGATGTCATCATTTGCATCTTCCCGGCAACAGCGGGACCTCATTTGCATTTTCCTGTCAACAACAGGACCTCAAGCATGTCTTTTTTTTGTCACCTGTCAAGCAGGTTTGCATTTATCCTGGCAACAGCAGGATGTCATCATTTGCATCTTCCCGGCAACAGCGGGACCTCATTTGCATTTTCCTGTCAACAACAGGACCTCCAACATGTCTTTTATTCTGTCACCTGTCAAGCAGGTTTTCATTCATCCTGGCAACATCAGGATTTCATTTTCATTCTTCCCGGTAACAGCGGGACCCTATTTGCATTCTCCTGTCAACAACAGGATTTCAAGCATGTTTAATTTTCTGCCCACCTGTCAAGCAGGTTTGCATTTATCCTGGCAACAGCAGGATTTCATTTGCATTCTTCCCGGCAACAGCGGGATCCCATTTGCATTCTCCTGTCAACAACCGGACTTCAAACATGTTTAATTTTCTGCCCACCTGTCAAGCAGGTTTGCATTTATCCTGGCAACAGCAGGATTTCATTTGCATTCTTCCCGGCAACAGCGGGATCCCATTTGCATTCTCCTGTCAACAACAGGACTTCAAGCATGTTTAATTTTCTGTCCACATGTCAAGCAGGTTTGCATCTATCCTGTCAAGCAGGATTTAATGTTTAAATTTCTGCACACATCCTGTCAAGCAGGATTTCATTTGCATTCTTCCCGGCAACAGCGAGACCTCATTTGCATTTTCCTGTTAACAACGGGACATCTCATGTTTAAATTTCTGTTCAAGCCTATCACATCAGGCGCTGCATTTTATTTTCCTGCATTTTTGGCCTATCACATCAGGCCCCTCATGTTTAAATTTCTGTTCAAGCCTATCACATCAGGCGCTGCATTTTATTTTCCTGCATTTTGGCCTATCACATCAGGCCCCTCATGTTTAAATTTCTGTTCAAAGCCTATCACATCAGGCACTGCATTTTAATTTCCTGCATTCTGGCCTATCACATCAAGCCCCTCATGTTTAAATTTCTGTTCAAAAGCCTATCACATCAGGAACTGCATTTTAATTTCCTGCATTCTGGCCTATCACATCAGGCCCCTCATGTTTAAATTTCTGTTCAAAGCCTATCACATCAGGCACTGCATTTTAATTTCCTGCATTTTGGCCTATCACATCAGGCCCCTCATGTTTAAATTTCTGTTCAAACCTATCACATCAGGCGCTGCATTTTATTTTCCTGCATTTTGGCCTATCACATCAGGCCCCTCATGTTTAAATTTCTGTTCAAAGCCTATCACATCAGGCACTGCATTTTAATTTCCTACATTCTGGCCTATCACATCAGGCCCCTCATGTTTAAATTTCTGTTCAAAAGCCTATCGCATCAGGCACTGCATTTTAATTTCCTGCATTCTGGCCTATCACATCAGGCCCCTCATGTTTAAATTTCTGTTCAAAGCCTATCACATCAGGCACTGCATTTTAATTTCCTGCATTTTGGCCTATCACATCAGGCCCCTCATGTTTAAATTTCTGTTCAAGCCTATCACATCAGGCGCTGCATTTTATTTTCCTGCATTTTGGCCTATCACATCAGGCCCCTCATGTTTAAATTTCTGTTCAAGCCTATCACATCAGGCGCTGCATTTTAGTTTCCTACGTTTGGCCTATCACATCAGGCCCCTCATGTTTAAATTTCTGCTCAAAGCCTATCATATCAGGCGCTGCATTTTATTTTCCTGCATTTTGACCTATCACATCAGGCCCCTCATGCTTAATTCTCTGTTCAAGCCTATCACATCAGGCGCTGCATTTTTAGTTTCCTGCATTTTGGCCTATCACATCAGGCCCCTCATGCTTAAATTTCTGTTCAAGCCTATCACATCAGGCGCTGCATTTTAATTTACTCTCCTGCATTCTGGCCTGTCACATCAGGGCATTCATGTTTATTCACAAGTCTTAATTTCATTTTATTTACTAAGGCCGGACAAAATTGGCTCACGTCTTTACTCATTTCTTACCTCGATAATACAAGAAGCATTCTCACATTATCTAGTAAAAAACTTGGTAAAGAGGGGCAAACTGTGAGCACCAATTTTTGTCCAGGTAAAAATCTTCCTTAATTAATTTACTAAATATCTTTAGAAAGCAAGAGCTCAAATTGAGAAAAGAGAGAAGGAGATGCAAAAATTAAATAAACAAGTAATAGACAAATAAAGCTAAAAAGCAAAAAATCAGTTAGGTTAGTTGAGATTTAGTTATAGAGTTAGTTGGGTTAGAGTTAGGAGTTAACTGCCATTAGGTTAATACCACCATGGTTAAGTTAGGGGTATAAAGGGGATTTTAAAGAGAAAGGAAACAGTTACGAACACTTTGGCACCAAAAATTGAAAGTAGCTAGAAAAGTTCTGTTTTTTTTTCTCTCTGGAAGTTCTAGTTTTTTTCGGTGGAAGGTCTTGGGTTTTCTCTTGAAGTAGTGGGTTCCAGGAAGATTGAGATTGCGGGAGATTGTTTGGTTACTGGGGGGTCTCTACACTGGATTCTCGGTTGAGTTCAGCTGATTCAGTTCCTGTTCTTCCCCATTGAGATTGCCAAGCCTTTTCTGTTTTGTTTCTTGTGCTCCGCATTAATAGGTAGGCTTGTGATATTTGTTTTGTCTTTATATTTGTAAAATTTCATCTTGATTTGAACCTTTGGATAGATGAAACCCATTTCCAAATTATGGTTTGAATGGTGTGCATGAATGTATTATTCCCACAACTGAACAAAGTCAAGTAAAAAATAAAATTGAACTCTGTGGCGTTGATTTTACTTTGTTTAAGAGAGGTTCAATGCTGGAAATGTATCGTAGAGGTTATTTCCTTTGCTAATTTGAGAATCAATTGGCCTACAAATCATTAACTGCCCAATTACAGAATGAATATCCTATTAGGAAGCAAGAATATGGCGATTCTTGGCTCTGTGATTTCTTTTTTAAACTGTCAGGTGGGTACAGTAGAGGCAAGCTACAATAACAGTCTGTTGGTACTAAGGTTGAGTACTTAATGAACCTTTTAGTTTCTCCTAGTTAAAATCCGTGTTCATGGATAAAGTCAGCCAAGTTAGTGTTCCAAAGTACTCTGCCAAACTATTCTGTATTTGTTGCAACAACAGTAGTAGGAGTCATTTGATTGAGTCGGTGAATTAGATTGGTTTTAGCCTCAATGAACGACTCCTGGTCAGGATAAGAGGAAGGACATGTTTCTAAAGGCAGGCTTTTGTCACCTCAACTGGACTTGATATAAGTCATGGGTAAAGTAAATCCCAAAAGGTCTTTTTGTTTGAACCAGTGAGTTAATGAGCAAAGTTTGAATGGGAATAAAAATCAATTGAGTCTAGGAGATGATGTTTCAATATAGATGGCTACAGTCTGAATGAAAAGTAGATACATGACTAGGACTGCATCCAAAACTAGAGACCAGGTTTGTTGTTCTTGTCACTAGGGTGCACAGACGTGAGCAAGTGAAAACCAATTGCAACAAAACTGACCTTATACAGTTTGGCAGTTTGGGCCCTTTTTCTCTTTTGAATTCTAGTTTGTTTATGCAGGTTTTGGTTCGGTGTTGAGAAACACAAAGAGTAAAAGTTAAAGGGGGCTCCCGAGTCAATAAAGGGTCCTTAGGTTTACTTTTGGGTTGGATGACTCCACAAAGTTTGATATCATGCTAGCCTTTTGAGTTTATACTAGTCTGACAGACTCTGGATCAAATCAGGTTCCCTAACCGAAGCCTTTATCCTTGACTCTCTCAGTTTTGCTTCCAGTACCCACAGAGAGTGGGTCATTATCCTCGTGCTTAGCCAATTTAAGTATCAGGTCAAACTAGCCCTTGAACTGTTATTAAAAGCCAACTAGACATCTCCTTTGTACAACATTAGTAGAGTCAGGACTAGAATTGAATGTAGCAGATAAATCTCTGGGAGTTGATCTCTGTGTTTAAGGGAATCAGTTCAGAACTTGGTACTGCTTTACAGGATACAGGTGCTACTGATCAGAATAATTTAGTTCGGTAGAAAAAGGGGTCAAGTCTAGAGTACTTGAACATCACCCTCCTAAAATTGTATCCGTATTGCCTCCAGTTTTTGGTATTATGGCCAAATCTTACCAAATGGACAGGACACCCAAACACCTGGCTTTAGCTCAAAATTGGAGTCTATTCATTTGGGTAGGAAAAGATCTTGAGGCTTAAAACTGGTGGCACTAGGCCAAAATGAGACTGAGAACATTGGGAATACAGGATTGCTGTTGTAACAGTACTTGATACATGTTACAGTTTGTTTGTTTTAAACCAAAAGAGGTCAATTTAACTTGCAAACCTGCAGTTTGACAAACTGCAACTTTTCATAGAAGCCGAGGTTTGTTATCTAGGAGCTAGGCCTTGGTCAGGGATAAATAGGGGAGTGTTGATGATGTTTGGGTCTCTAGTAGGAGCAAGAGATTGTGTTCCAAGATTAGATCTCTTATACCCTTTTCATCATAGTATCCCCTGTGCTGGTTTCAGTGTTTATCAATACAGAAAGTAACCAAGTAGTATGTTAGCCTCATAAACCTGATACACTTGACACAACAACCCCTGCTGAAATCATGGCCCAGAGGTACCTTATATCTCAGTTGGTGATTTGTTTAAAAGAGCATGAACCTGGTTCTGTTAATCCTGGTTCGCTTAGGACTCCTTGGTGGGTGCTAGGTGTGCTGTTAGTCCTTGGTTCAACTTCATTGGAAAATCACAACAACGTACAGATGTGCTAGTGTAACATTAGCCGCTACTAATAGAATGGGATTATAGGATAAGAAAAGGTGCTCCCAGTCTAAAGGTTTGTCTTAACCCACAGGACCTTGCCATAAGACGTAAGTAGCCAAACTTTTGCAGTTTCTGAATTGAACACCTTAGGGAAGCCTAGGAGCCTTACACGGGGGTCTGCAGGGGATAATTAAAGGCTTTGCTGTTAGGACAGACCTTAGATGCTTGATCTTATTATGGTACCTAGTCAAGAATAGATAATTCTTGATCACCTTAGAAAAACTTAGGACTGAATGCTGGTTTGAAATTCCATATCAGGTTAAGGAGGATTGATACCAGGGGTGAGGAAATGGCTAATGCAGTTAGTATCAAAGGCAGGCAATCATCCAACTCAGATTGATATTCAGAGTTGGAAATCTGATGTGTCATCACTAAAATTAATAAACCTGAGATTAGAAGGACAGTTGGCAGCCACCTATACTTGATCTTAGGTCCCAAAACTAAATCTGGTCTAGATAAGAGAGGATAACTGCCGAGCTCAGCCTATAACATGGGTTTAGAAACCAGGTTTTCTCCATGAATCTTAGGCAGATCAGGATGCTCTCCCTAGGTAGGTGGCCTAGGGGGCAGCAAATCAGGTTTTAATCTTTGTGGAGCCTAAGGCATGAGACTGGTTATGATTTGGGAAGAAACAAGCTTAGGAACCATGTACTATTCAGGAGTTTTGACAAACTGAGTTATTTGCTTTGAATAAATAATTTGTGTGTTTGACAAGTACTTCAAATATATTTTAGTCTCTGCCTACCTGTTAGTCCCTATGGCAATAGTAACTCACTAATACAAGTCTCCTCACTTTAACTTGCAAATTTCTGCATATGGCAACTTCCAGTCTGTAAGTTCTAAAGCGTGTTGTAGTAACAGGTCTAGTAGTTTAGGCTAATTACAACTTTGATCAGGACACTAAACATTTAAATCATTTAAAAAAGGGGGGGCTTGTAGTCTTATAACCAACCATAGTGTAGGAGAAAAAAAAACTGAATTGCACCTGCTGATAGGCCACGAAGCGTACTAGCTGCTGTAACAAGTTCCAGTTGCAAGTACAGGCTATTATGTGCTGTCTTTACTGGGCTAAATCAAAACCATGGGTATATGGGCTATTCCTCTGGTTTGATGTTGCAAGAATAGTTAAAGAGTCTCCTGATCAGTTTTATGTTATAAGTGGCAAAGGCAGCCAGGGGATTAAGATTTTTGAGCTGCACCGGTAGTAGCCTATCCCTTGTGTCTGTGATACACAGAATCTGCTCCAACTATCATCAGGTTCTGTGAAAAGAAGTACACAATTTAGTTAACAGCATGGGTCCTAAAGTATAACCCAAGTATGGATACAATGCTATCCCCATGAGGCTAAGGCCTGATCAGCTCAGCATAGCAGTTATCCAAGGCCTTCTAGTTCCGAGTTAAACTCTGGTTTCCAATTTGTGCCCCAAAGAGCATCAGTTTTGATCACAAGAGTGCTATGTACATGATCCAAAACATAGGCACTTCTTAAATTGTCGAGCAAAACTAAATATCCTCTAGTCAAACACAGGATAAGGTTACTTCCTGTTTGTCAAATAAAATCTATTTCCCTCTGCACATATAGGTCAGTGAAACAGAGATCTCGATGTGGGAGGCCAAGTCTTTGTCAACAAAATCTGGGACATCCCATCAGTACCTAGACAATATCAGCAGCTTAACACAAAGTGGCTAGAAATGTAAATATGCATTTTAAAATTAATGAGGCATAAGATTATGTTGTGATTGATTTTGTTGAACTCTATCTCATACTTTTCTACTCCATAGGTATATTCTTGAGTTTGGATTTGATAAAATATTTTGACTTAAAACTCCTTTATCGAATCATTCCAACGTCTATCTTCAGTTTTTTGTTTTCAAAAACATCTGTTTTTTTATTTTCCTCAGATTGTGCAAACGGGTTCTAATACGGGCAAGTAGCGTTCTCTACTGTTACGTATTTTAATTCGTGCTAATTCAAATACGGCTTACGACGATTTGGATTATGCAAGCACGTCTGTTTTTCTAAAATTCGTCCTTTTTTTCCAAAACGTCTGTTTTCTATTTTCCTCAGGTTGTGCAAACGGGTTCTAATACGGGCAAGTAGCATTCTCTACTGTTACGTATTTTAATCCGTGCTAATTCAAATACGGCTTACGACGATTTGGATTATGCAAGCACATCTGTTTTTTTCCTAAAATTCGTTCTTTTTTCAAAACATCTGTTTTTTTATTTTCCTCAGATTGTGCAAACGGGTTCTAATACGGGCAAGTAGCGTTCTCTACTGTTACGTATTTTAATCCGTGCTAGTTCAAATACGGCTTACGACGATTTGGATTATGCAAGCACATCTGTTTTTCCTAAAATTCGTTCTTTGTTCAAAACATCTGTTTTCTATTTTCCTCAGATTGTGCAAACGGGTTCTAATACGGGCAAGTAGCGTTCTCTACTGTTACGTATTTTAATTCGTGCTAATCCAAATACGGCTTACGACGATTTGGATTATGCAAGCATGTCTGCTTCCCTAAATCCTGTATTTTCTTAAGAAACATTGCTTTAAAGTTTTTACCCAAAATCACTCTTTTCTTCTCCAAGAGATCAAGTCTCTTAACCAGAACTACGTAAGCCTTGAGTTTCCCATTGCACCGGGGAATATGTAGGAGCAGGATCAAGTCCTGTCAGGCTAACCTCTATCAAGTATTTATTTTCACTCTAATTAAAGGGATCAAACAATTTTCAAATAATCACACACTCAGTTTAAGGGTACTGTTCTTCGGAATAGGCGAGTGGGGTGCCTAACACCTTCCCCACTCATGACCGACTCCCGAACCTAAATCTCTTCCTTGAGTCAGGGTTTTTCCAAATCTTTTCCCTTAAATAAAAATTTGGTGGCGACTCCACATTAATTCAAAACAATCCATTTTTTAACATTTTAGCGAGTTCGTCGTCTCGTCGGAATTACGGTTGCGACAGTTATTTAATTAAAAAAATTAATCAAAATGATATAATGAAATTTATTAAAAAAAATATTATTTATTAACATGAAATCTCTCAAAATCCAAATACAGATTCAGGGATGAAGAAGAAAAATTACTCACTATGCACAGTTAAAAAATATAAACCTAACAACATTGATTCTAGATTATGTTTAAACAAATGGTCAATTTAGAGTTGTCAATAAAGTTATTATTAATTTGATAAAAAAATATATATTAATAAGAAACCTAGAGTTTAGCATTAAATTAAGTTCTTTGAGCTTATTGAAATTTATTTAAATAATCATCAACTCTATATCAATTACTTTTTCGAGATGATGTTGTGTTACCATTAGAAATAAGTTTACAATCAATTTGAATTAAAAAAAATAAAAACTTTTGGCTAAACATTATAATGAGTTGATGCTTGAGGAGTTAGATTTATTGGATGGAGCAAGATTAATTTCATTAGAAAATATTATTTGATAAAAAGAAAGTATAATTTTTTTTTATAATTGTTCAAAAACTTTTAATGTTGATGGTGACGCTTTTAAGTTGATTTTACCAATTGATAAAAAAAATCATTCCCTCAATAAATGGATCCCATCAAGGGAAGGATCTTTCAAGATCACACAAACATTATCTGTAAACGCTATGAGATTAAAAATATAGAGAGGTAATCAAAAATAAACATCAATGGTAAATATTTGAAGAAATATAATTGAAGATCTCTAGTAGCATTATAAAAAAATACATCACAAATATATGAGATAAATACATCACTAGAATCTTATACATGTTTTTTGTTTTTTTAAATTAAAAAAAGATTTGTTTATATCTTTAAGAGTGGTTAAAGCTTTGACTTTCTATCTATTTTTTTTTTTGTTGATTTTAATAGGAAAACATATTTTGATCCTAATTTTGATAGATTTACCTGTAAGATAGTTTTTTTTTTTCATCTTCTTTAAACAAAGCTTTAGATAAAAAAAAGTTAAAGAATAAGACTTTTGTTAGTTACAAGACTTAAGCATGATGATTCAAGAATGAACTTTACTTATATATATTTCTCCCTAATATATATATATATATATATATATATATATATATATATATATGTATGTATGCGTGTGTTGTGTGACTAATAATAAATAATAAAATTGTGGAGCAAATTTGGTATTGTGCGTACTATTTTTTTTTCTTTGTACTTCTTACGTGCAAGTTTATTAGAACAACAATCATAAATGTTTTGATAGTATTCTTCAAGTGTGTAAGATATTTGATTGAAATTATCTATCCACCAATCATCTAATTTGATAGAAACATTAGGAGATTCCAAACTACAGTTGCATGGCCACTTTCAACCAATACTTCAAACACATTTTGAACCTTTTTGGCTTGTAGGTTAATCGCTAAATTCTCTTTAGCTCAATGTTTGGTTTAGGGATTGTTTGGGCCAAAATATTGGGCTAATAAAATACTAAGATAAGATCTTTATTAGATAGAGCAATTCAAAAAATATATGGAGGAAGGAGTTCAGTTTAGATTTTAATATTATTTGATTGAACACTAAGAGTATCCCTAAAGAAAGTCTTTTGAACCAAATATGATCACATTCTTGATTAATGAATAGGTCAATAGGTGAAGGTTAGCAATCTCCAAAGATATTCCATATAATTAAGAAAAAAAATTTAAAATCTTAGATAAAGCTACCCAATGATTTATGACAAAATAATAAAAATTGAAAGGTAGCTATAAAGTCTTCAATTGATCTTCCTTGATATTCCAAATGCTTGTAAAAAAACGAAATTAAGTCAAACCTAAAAAAGCCAATAAGGACCTCCCAAATTCGAGAGTCTAGGCCCTTATACCACATATATCGCATAATAAAACATGTACCTCTTGAAGGGAATTATACAAATGAGATATGATGAGTTTTCTCAAGGAAACATAGACCTCATCCTTTATCAAATTAGAAATAATAAAAAGAGGCTTTGGAATTTGAAGAGATTTAGGACAAAAAATAAGGTAGTTAACTAATACATGAGAAAATCCATATGGTTCTTTGCGACGAAGGGAAAGTTAGCTAATTTACATAAGTCAGATTCAAAAATGATTCTAAATATGATATAGGGGATGTTAGTAGCATTAAAGTTTTTTCCTAAAATTGAAACCATATAAAAAGAAGTAGGTGTCATTGAACCATAGGGAGTATCAAAAGAACTTGTGATTTGATTCTTAAAAAAAAAAAATGAGCCAATCAACATGAAGGTTATAATTAAAGTGAGTCTTGCTGAGACTGGCTAGATTTGACAATCCAAGTTTTCCCAAGAAGCTAAATTTGCACCTTCAATTCAATTTAACCAATTTAGATAATTATTTTGTTGGTTAGAAGGGTCATTTAGAAAAAAATTGTTTTAGATTAGAAGCAAAAACCATAGAAATTTTGGCATTGAAAGCAAGGATATTTTCGATCCCAGAAGGTGAGTAATAACTCAAAAAATTAGTAACCTTATTATAAGATACATGAGGACCAAGGAAGGATAATTATTGATCTTGCAAAAAGAAAGGAACTAGTACCTAGTATTTTTCAAAGTTCCATCTTAGCCTCTTCCTTCTTTGGGTCCAAAACATTTAACATACCATCCTTTTTTACCCATGTAGGAACAATGATTACTATTTAAAGAGTAGGAGGTACCAACACAAGATTGATTAACACTAGTGGAAAATAAGCTTTTTACATCGGTTGTTAAGCACATTTTACATCGGTTATTCAGGCGGTGTTGAAGCGGGCGATATAGAAAATAAGACTTTTTACATCGGTTTTGCAACCGACGTAAAAAGTATGACTTTCTACATCGATTGGGCAAAGAACGATGTAGAAAGTACACTTTTTACATCGGTTGCGGGCAGAACCGATGTAAAAAGTATACTTTCTACATCGGTTATAGCTTTAACCGATGTAAAAAGTCATACTTTTTACATCGGTTCTGCCCGAAACCGATGTAAAAAGTGTGCTTTCTACATCGGTTATGGTCGTAACCGAGGTAGAAAGTCCTTTTTTTTAATGTTTATTTTGTTTAGGTATACTACCGTATTATTTATTGACATACCTGCATATACACACAGAATCCAGGCAGACAATAGAGAAGCACCAGACAGCCAATACAGAATTCACATAATCTATATATTTAAACTAAATACATCATTATTTATTATCAAACTTTAATTTACAAATGAAATAACTTAAAATTACATCAAACAAGTATTGAAAGTTGAAAAGAAATGTAATAATCAGCCATGTACCTGTTGAAAGCAAAGAGAAAAGATGTTAGAAACTCTACTAAACATAAAAAACGTAATAAACATTTTAAAATAAGTTAAAAATAAACATACAATGATGAAATAATTAAATAAATAACTAACTTGTATCATGTAGTAATATTTTCCCATATTCCTTCATGATGATCATCTCGAATAGCATGTACATCATCTATTTCAGTTTCTTCATTGATACTAGATATCCTTGATGATAAGGGAGTTTGAGAAATATCAATATTTGAAAGATCATTGGTGTCATCACTAGCGATTGTTGTCTTTCCTTGAAGAACAACTGACCATCTTTTGGAGCAAGGATCTTGGATATAAAACACTTGTTTTGCTTGGTGGGCCATGAGAAAAGGGTCATCCTTGTAAGCTACTTTTTGAAGGTCAACCAATGTAAATCCCAATTCATCGACTTGCACACCACTGTTACTATCAACCCATCTGCATTTGAAAACAGGCACTCTAAATTTGGTGTAATCAATCTCCCAAATCTCTTCAATCACTCCAAAGTAAGATATGGAAGCCTTTACAGGATTTTTATCTTTAGAACTTGCAAAATGCATCGACTCTGCCACCACCATAACCCCACTATTTTGCATGGTACTTTTATCATCCTGAGACTTTGTATAAAATGAAAAATGATTAATATCGTACCGAGTCCAACATATGACATCAAAGTTTGGGCCATTTGCTAGCCACTTCAATGTATCAGAGGCACCATCATCCTTCTTAATTGTTTCATTAAACCAGTTTAAGAACGTTTTGTTATGCTCATTCAACAACCATTTCTCGTTCATTCGAACATTCTCCTCCCTTATCATAGTTTTGTGAGTAGATAAGTAAGGTTGAACCTCATCGGTATTATTCAAAATATACAAATGTGCTTGAAGGACTTCTGCACGACCCATGCTTTTCACAGTTATGCCTCGTGTACCTTTACCTCCGTGTCTTCCCTCATGACGAGACTTAGGAACTCCTATGGGTTCCACCTCTGACAAATACTCTGTACAAAACTCAATGGCCTCTTCTGCAATGTATCTTTCAATCATAGATGCCTCGGGACGGTGTGGATTCTTCACATACCCTTTTAATATTTTCATGTATCGTTCTATTGGATACATCCACCTCAAATAAACTGGACCACATAATTTGATCTCTCTCACTATATGAACAACCAAGTGAACCATAATGTCAAAAAATGATGGAGGAAAATACATCTCCAATTGGCATAAGATAGTGAAAGCTTCATTTTCCAACTCATCCAATTTTAGAGGGTCAATGGCTTTGCTACATATTTTATTGAAAATAAACATAACCTACTTGTTGTATGTCTAACTTTTTTAGGTAAAATGTCACGAATAACCACTGGAAGTAGTTGTTGCATCAACACATGACAATCATGAGACTTTAACCCAACTAACTTTAAATCTTTCATCGAGACAAGTCTTTTAAAATTTGAAGAATACCCTTGTGGCACTTTAACCCCACGTAGGCACTCACAAAAAGAAATTTTCTCTTTTTTTGACAACGTATGACATGCCGGGGGCAAATATGTTCGCTTTCCTACAGACTGTGGAGCTAACTGATGTCGTATACCCATGTGAACCAAATCCAGTCGAGAATTGACTCCATCTTTAGTCTTGCCCTGTATATTGAGAAGTGTTCCAATGATGCTATCACACACATTTTTTTCCACATGCATCACATCAATACAATGTCTAACATCAAGTTTGCACCAATATGGAAGATAAAAAAATATTGATCTTTTCTTCCATATCCTTGTCTCCGTGACCTTTTTTTGAGTCTTTCCAAAAACAGTTTTGATGTTTTTAACCCGATCGTAGACTTGTTGTCCAGTTAAGGCTTTTGGAGCAACATCATTTTCTGGCAACCCATTAAAAGCTTTCCTTAATCTACGATAAGGGTGATTAGTCCTGAGAAATTTTTGATGACCAAGATACACTGTCTTCCTTCCATGATGCAGTTAATGGTAACTTGTGCCTTCTTCACATATGGGACATGCTTTGTGCCCCTTAACGCTGTATCCACATAAATTTCCATATGCTGGAAAGTTATTAATAGTGCAAAAAAGCATTGCCCGCATCTTGAAATTTTCATTACCATACGCATCAAACACCTCCACACCTTCTTCCCATAGATTTTGCAAGTCTTCAATTAAAGGAGCAAGATAAACGTCTATGTCATTTCCAGGTTGTTGTGGACCTGAAATCATCATAGACAACATGATGTATTTACGTTTCATGCATAACTCCGGAGAAAGGTTGTAAATTGTCAAAAGTACAGGCCATGAACTATGTTTACTACTTAAATTACCGTAGGGATTCATTCCATCTGTTGCAAGTCCAAGCCTTAGGTTTCTTGGCTCATTCCCAAAATCGGGATATAGTTGATCAACCATCTTCCATTGCAAACCATCAGCTGGGTGACGAAGTTTTCCATCAATCAGTCTTTCATCTACATGCCATCTAAGGTTCTTTGCTTCATCTTTATTACAAAACAATCGTTTGAACCTTGGAATTATTGGAAGATACCATAACACTTTGGCTGGAGGCCGCTTTGTGCTGTCATTGCAAATAGAATCACCATCCTTCAGTTTATAACGTGAAACTTGACACACAGGGCATTCATGTAATCCTTCAAACTCATTTCTGTATAGTATGCAATCATTGGGGCAGGCATGTATTTTCTTATACTGCATACCCATCGGACACAACACCTTCTTCGCCTCATAATTACGCTTTGGTAATGTGTTACCTTCCGGAAGCATCTCTACCAACAGTTCAAGTAATTCGGTGAAACTTTTATCACTCCACCCATTCCTTGCCTTCAGAGTGAATAATCTTAACACTGCTGACAATCGTGTAAAGGTAGTACATCTCGGATACAAAGGTTTCTCTGAATCAGTAGATAAGTTACCATACATATTTGCCCGCTCAAATGATGCATGCCCTACATCACGAATCATATCCTCTACCCAATCTTCCATATTTATATCAACCTCCACCGTCTGTGACACATTTGGCATGCCTAATAACTCACCATGCCATGTCCATTTTGTATAACTTTTGCAAAATCCATCACAAAGAATATGCTCTCTAATTTGACCAACACTCAAACATCTCTCATTTAGACAATTAACACACGGACAGTAAAATTGTCCATTACTCTCAGGTAGATTTGTCTGCGCAAATTTCAAAAACTCTTCGACCCCATTCTCGTACTCATCGCTCGTTCGTTTAGCATTTATCCAACTACGATCCATACTATACAAGAATCATCAACACAAGATTTAGGATTAACCTTGTCACTCATTGTTGTTAATTTATTATCCTCACTATTGGTAAGACCCTATCCCATTCGAGAAAAAAGATTTTTATTCATCGATTAACATACTTCTAAAATCTTGAATATCATACTTGGTGAAATTTCGGCAGCATTTCGCATCAGTCTCCAAGTACATAACTTCATTATGGTTTTATTTACCACAATGAAGCATGTACCCAGAGACAATGCAAAATGAACTAAACCAAAATTTAATCAAGTACAATTTACAAGATTTATGAAGAAATTGTTAACCACTGAATAAAAAACTTTAGTCCCAAACTGTCCAACTTGGACAATTCAAGATTTAATATAATGAATGATTTACTTATTTAGTAATATACTCATTATATTCAACCTTGAACGGGAAACTAAGGGTATGCTCATATTTGAACTCAAGAAAACAAACCAACATATTTAAACTCAAAATTAAGACTATAACATACGTAAACCCTAAACAAACTTTCACATCTGCAATCACAAAGTAGAGGTGCATAGAACATACCTCACAATCAACACAAAATGGTTGAGCGGTGGCCAAACGGTGTCCAAATGGAGGCACAACGGTGGTTGAACGACGACACAGCACGGTATAGCCAAATAAGAAGCTTAAAAATTAAAGAATGCAACCAAAATAAATGTATATTTCAACCATAATAATAGAATGAGATGCATAAATAACAACAAAGACGACTTCGAACCTTACGGTGCGCGACAACGACTTCGAACGAGCGAAATCGTTCCAACGGCGACGACGACCACGAACGTAAGCACGGAATGAAACCACGAACAATAAAGATGTCGACAATGGCTAAGACTTAAACGAAAATAGAGAGAACAAGCCGAAACGAGAAACTGGGGTTTTGAAAAATGAGGTTAAACACGAACAGCGTCGAAAAATAAGTGACAGGGGAAGACATTCTACATCGGTTGTTTCTCAGAACCGATGTAGAAAGTACTTTCTACATCGGTTGAGAAAATAACCGATGTAGAAAGTTTTAAAAAAATTCACTTTCTACATCGGTTCCGGAACAACCGATGTAGAAAGTACTTTCAACATCGCTTGTTTCGTAACCGATGTAGAAAGTTTGAAAAAAAACTCACTTTCTACATCGGTTGTGAAAAGAACCGATGTAGAAAGTACTTTCTACATCGGTTACATAACAACCGATGTAAAAAGTACTTTCTACATCGGTTCTTTTCCCAACCGATGTAGAAAGTTTACATTTATTTACAAAAATGCCACCGCGTTTTTATTTACATCGATTTTTAAAAAACCGATGTAAAATCCTGTTATAATATCGTATTTTTGCACTAGTGTAAGGAGGAACTGCTAAAAAAGATAAGTAAAAAGGCTTCACATTGATGAAAGAGGATTTGGAAGCTGAGGATTAAAAAGTCATGGCAATGGTGATAGAAAATAAAGTGAGTGTATCTATATTAGGTGAGAAGAAATGAACAAAGGAAGTTTTAATTAAGGTAAAAGAAGTTAATATAAAGAGAGAAAGAAATATGGAGGATATTTTAATAATTTTATATTATTGATGTGTCTGGTAAGGAAATATGGTAGTAGATGTGAAAAAGATAGTTGATATTTAATAAATTTAAAATGAAACACCAAGAAATAAAACTTACTATTTCCTTTGTTCGAAAGAATAAATATCTCACTTTCTTTGAAGAAAGATATTTAAAAGGGAATTTGATAACATGAGCCAAAAAAATGAGAATAAGCATAGAAAGTGGATTTAAGTATTGGCTAATCTTGATAAAGTTAAAAGAAATCAAATTCATGTAAAAATAAATAAATCAGAAGATATTAGGTGAAATGAAGATATTGAAGATTCTCATAATGTTATATTAGAAGATAAGATTTTGGACACAAACAATTTTTTAGATATATGAAAGAAAAAGTTCTCGAATTCATCCAAATCAACAAGTTGGTTACAAGAAATTGAAGTTGTTAGATGGACCAACGATGTAGAAGGTTATAAATAAGCATATAAAGTCATAAGGTCATGAAATTTACTACTTCATGCATTACAAAAGAAGCTAGACGACATTGAAATGAGGGTTACTTGTTGAAGTTCTAAAAAATAAAGATCCGTAAATAAGAGACGATGCAAATGATGAACAAGAAATTATAATAATTTTTTTTAATGTAGTTTCATTTAAGGGTAGAATTATACTTTAAGTACTACTTCGAAAAACGATTCCACATAGCTCTTTTTCAAATGAAGTTCCACTTGGACACTCTATATTTTTAAAGTGATGACACATGTCAATCACTTATTATATATAATCACTTAAAGTGTAATTATTAATAATCTCTCTCCAAGTAAAAGTGAGAGCAATTCCGCATCAATTACTCTCTAAAGCATACTCTTTAATCTATTTTTTCTTATAGAAATATATACGTTATTGTTATGTCATTACTATAAAATGCATTATTATTCTTTCTCCTTCTATTTCTTAACTTTTAAGAATAAATTTATCGACGAAAAATTAAAGTAAATAATTTTTTATAATAAAAAATAATTTTAAATTATAAATAAATAAACATATACCAATTTATTGTATATATTAAAAAAATTAAAAAAATAACCGATTTAAATAAAATATGAAAATAATGTTTTATTTAATTCAATAATAAAAATCATACTTTACATTATTTCTGTAAAAATTTTTAATAATATATGATGGGTTGGTTGGTACATAAAAAAAATTCAATATCTGTCCATTAAATTAACGAATATCTAATGGTAAGTTAATAGCAACGACAAAAAATAAATTTAAATTTAAAAAGTTTAAAGATAAAATCAAAATAATTTTTTTTTAGAAAAAGCTATAAAAACAAAAGTCACCATATTTACAAAATGAAAATATATTACATTATAATAGATTTTTTAAAGTATTAATATCAATCTTTAGAAGTTATTTTAAACATACAAACTATAATATATTTTTATAATAAATTTACTATATTTAAATAATAAAAATCAACTCTAAGAGTGGAAATTAACAAATATATTTTGTTTTATAATATATATATTTATTTAACAACACTGCATTTTTTTTGTTACAACAAATATTTTATATATTGTTGACACTTGAAACGCACCTTGTTTTTCAAATATTCTAACCTTGCTCATGTTCTAGTTAATAATTTTACATTCTTTTTGGAATTTTGACTTAGCAACTTGGAGTTGATAACATATATGTTTTCTTCGGTTACAACAGTATATATGTTTGGTTTTCTTTGTCTTATTTTGCATTTTAAAATAGTTCATAATAAGAAAAGTTTGGGAGATTTTGACGTACCAGTTCTTATTTGCCAGTACTTAGAAAAATAAAGTTTAACCAAATCAAGAGTCTAGTGCTGTTAAAGGGTCGAGCTAGAGAGAGATGTCAGAACCATGATTGTCAATTATACTTAAAGCAAGATTCTTGCCGTCAATGATCGTCAATCAAAATAGTTTAATGTTCAAATTTGACTAAATGTTTTCAACTTTTTATTAATAATTATAAAATTATCAGTTTTTTTTTGTTTTATTTTTTTCAAAATATGGAAATAACATTTTATTTTTTTACTCTTTATTACACAATCTTTTAAAATGAAAATAAAATAACATTTTATAATTAGTATAAATAAAAAACTGTTAAGCTATTTCATATTAATTGATAATATGATTAGAATATTTTTTATAAATTTTGGACGTTCCTTTTTTTTTAAAATAAATTTTTAAAAATAAATTAATCGTAATTTTTAATATAATATTAACATCTATATAACTGATCATAAATGTTCAATTTTGTAAATATTTAAATTTTATATTATATAAATTATGTTTACAAAATTTTAGAAATATTTAATATTTTATTATATTATTTTATTTTAACAGATATAATATATTTTTGTAATATATATTAATTTATTTTATTTAATATATTATTAAATTTTTTAAAAATTTTATAAACATAATCTAATAATAAAATTTATAAATATATTAGTTAAAAATTAAAATTTAATCATTAAAAAAAATATTCAACAAAACAATTTATGATAAATTTATTCTTAAAATAAATTTGATTTTTTATATTTGTTTTATTTTAAGTGGAGTTCGAATGTGATATTATAATTATGGAAATATGTGGTAGGCATCACTAATCCTATTAGATAAGTGAAGTGTCACCTTTTCTGCTAAAAAGAAGAAAAGAAAACTAAAAGCAAGGGATCACTTTTTTGTTTACTATAGAATTATTGGATTACGTTGTAACGTGAGGCACTTGTATAGTTTTATAGTTCTTTTATATTTCTTTTTTTTTTAATGAAAAAAAAAGGATATTGGCTTTAATTTGGCCTAGGTTTGGAAAGTGACTTGAATTCTTATACTATAAAAAGAAGATGAAGTCACTTTGTGTCCTTGCAATTTGACACGGCAGTTACGTGCACCATTCATAAAGGGTGACCAAAGCTCAAATTGGAGGCAACCACGATATATTTGGAATCGATTATACAAGAAAAAAAAAAGGAAAAGAAGAATCAAATTTATATTTTTCATATATTTTTTAATTTTATATTATTTTAAGATAAATAAATAATATTATATAATTTTATTATTTTTACAATAAAAAATATTTTTTATTTTCTTTTAAAATCTTATCCTAAACATATTTTAAAGTTTCTTTTAGAAAACTATTAGAATTTATCTACGGGTCAATTTTTAGAGATTAGACTAGTTTCAATAAGGTTTTATATTTTAATTTCTTTCCTTTCTATGTTATATAGAAAAAATTAGAGATAAAAATACTATTAATTTTAATATTATTTTTTAAAATTAATTTTAGTACTTTATTAGTATAAACTTTTTAATGTAATCTATAATTGAATGACTTATTATATTTTAATTAAATTTTATTTTTTATTCATATTTTTTTAAAAATAATAGCAATGATTTCTTACCTAATTAGTATCCAATTTATCTCATTAATTGAAATTAATATCAATTGAAAAAATATTGAAAAAAATAATTATAATAATTTTATCAATAATTTTACATCTTAAAAAAATTAAAAGGTAAACATCATATAGAAAATTCTCTAATTAATTTAAATATCTTATTTATCTTAGCAGTTAAATTTATTATTAATAGTAAAAAAATGTTATAATAATTAAATTAATTAACCTTATATATTAAATTATCATTTAATCTAATTTGGTCTTCATACATTATGTAACAATTTTTTATACCAAACACACTTTTTATGAGTTTTAAAATATTTTTCTTGAATATTATTATCTAAATTTAATTAATCATAAAATTGTAGGTTGACGGTGTCAATAAAAATTTTACACATATTTCTAGTTTAATAATTTTGTATCTAAAAAATAAATATCAAATAAAATTTTGATAATTATATTAAATTATTTAATTTATTTTTTAAAAAATAATTTTTATTTATAATTTTTTCATTTTATACATTATGATATATTCTCAAATCTTGATATTATTAAAATGATTCTATACTACATTGTTTTAGATTTTTTTTCTTCCTATAATTCAAGATATTACATTATGAACATTTTTTTAATGATACGATTTCTTTTTAATATAAAATACAATTATAAAGATAAATATGTATTCTTCCTAAGTTAATTTAATAGAAAAAAATATTTTTCAGTATCATATATTATAAAAGGAAACATATTATTCTTGAGTAATATCTCATTTACAGTAAGTTTGTGAAACTCTTATTCTCTATTTATCCACTACATTTAAATTATGATATTATAATTAATTTTGTGAATTGAATATATTTATCATACAATTTTTTTTATATTTTTAACTTTTTAAACATTTCTAGAAAAATTTTTAAGATATTTCTCAACTCATTTAGATGCTCTTTAACATGATTTGTTCTAAACTTCAAATAATCATACATATTCTCACCTTGTATACTTTGTCCAACAAATATATTTTTTATCGTTTCCATTCAATATTAAATATTGTTCTAATTCTTCCATATTAACTCAAATAATATTCAAATAAAACTTACAAGATCTTGGGATAATATTATCCTTTCCATGTTCAACTATAAATCTAATAAATTTTTTACTTTGTTCATATGTTAATAGGTTAAATGATCAGCATGCAATCAACTTTGATTCATATTTGGTCGAATCACTCAATTTTATAAAAAAAAATTTCTAGAAAAACAAAAATAAATTTTTATCAAAAATTGTATTTTATCTCCTCCTTTCCATATTGTAGGGTCTTATCCTAATTGAAAAAAAACTTTTTCATTAACTAGTTAACAATTATTTCTTAAATCTCATATATTATATACGATAAAATTTCGTCAATCTTTCACTAAGTATTTAAATACTTAATTTGAATGTGATATCACTTACATGATCAAGCATACATTCGAAAAAAAATACAAAATGTAGAGAACCAAAATTTAAACAATTGTATATTTCATAAAGTAACTACTAATCAATAAACAAAAAAAAATCTTTTTAAATTATCCAAGTTAGACAATTTAAGATTCAATGCAATGAGTGGTTCACTCTTTATATTAAATTTTAAATAAAAAATTGATGCTTCATTCAATTTTTAATTCAAAAATAAAAAAAAATTAACTTCTCAAAATTAAAATTTAAGTTTAAAAAGCCACATATCATAGAAAAATTGTCAAAAGATTCTATAAGAAGCATAACCCCTATAAATATATCACAAATGCAAACAATTACTACTAGGGTTATTGGTTGAATATAAAAAATCATTGGCAGCAAAATCCCTATATTACATACATTTTTCAAAATTTAATTTGTAAAATATTAACATCAAAATCCAACATCCTACATTATCTAAAGCATAATCACATCTATTAAGTATTAATTTTCATTAATAAACAATATATTAATAATCAATTCAAGAACACAACTAATATCTTAAAAATCAACTCAAGGAGAACCACATCCTATTGAAAACTGACCTCACTAATAAATAACATATCAATTTATTAAACACGTATTACATATATAATATTGAAGTAATCAACAAACAAACAATATCCATATCAACTCAAGGAAGATCATATTCTATTAAATATTTCTTTTCACTAATAAATAGCACATCAATTACAATACAAAAACATTGATCACATGTTGTCATGCATATTTTATACTCACCTTTTACTCCTAATGTAAGCTTCCAACAAAGCTAAGGAGGTTATCCAAGCTACCAAATAATCCAAAATTTATTAGCTTATTTCTAATATTATATATATATATATATAGACACACACAAAAAGAAAATAAATACCACAAAATAAAAAATACTAAATATTTCTAGAAAAATAATACTCCATAATTAATACTAACTAAATCTAAGCAATGAAAAAAGAAGTATAAATAAGCATTTAAGCTCTTTCTTTTGATTCATAATGCTAATCCAAACACATATTTTTATTAGATCAATTTGCTAATGAAAAAGATAATAAAAAAAACATTGGAAGATAAACTAAAAATTAGAAAGGGAGGACGTGACATTGTTACTACAAAGGGGTTTTTATAGTGGAGTCATGCTAACATAGAAAGTTGTGGAGCAAAAAAATTTTGGTATTGTATAAAAGATAAAATATAAAAATTATGAGGGAGAAACAAAAAACAAAACAAAGATAAGAGAATGATGAGAGCTTAAGTAATAGCGTAGGAGAGAATTCGTGGTGATAACAATGGTGGTGTGGTGGAAAGAAAAGGAAAAAATATGTTAGATAAAAAAATGAAGATGACCTCTATCATATTTTAGGAGTAGGGAAGAGATTGAAGAAATGTTGGTCTTCAACCACTTTGCAAAGTGCACTTTGGACAGTGATTAACTGCTCTTTCTAATTTTAATAAAAAAATATTCAAAATAAAACTTTTAAAAAGCTATTCTAAGAAGGATTTCACTCAAAAGATGACACTTTGGAGAATGATTCCATATGTAACCTTACTAACATGTACCATTATATATTCCCAATTTATTTTATATGTTTTTTTTCTAGGTTATAAGGGAAGGATTGCAGGAAACACATTGAAGAAAGGTTGAATGATATGTTGTTAATTTTTTAAAAATAGACAATTAAAAAAGATTATCTTAAAAGTAATAAAAAAATTTAAAAAATTGAAGTAAGGAAAAAGAAAAATATATAGACGATATATATTGGTTCACTCTTATCAACCAAGAACTATGTTCAATCCATGTTTAAACACAAAAATTTTATTATACAATGTTTTCTTTACAAAATAAACATCTACCTAAATATTTTTATACAAATTTTTCCACAGTTAAAAATCTAAATATTTTTTTATAGATAATTTTCTTCAAACATAAACAAATAACATATAGGTCATAATAAATAAAATATTAGATCCAAAAAAAATATTTTAAAAACACAATACAATAGTTTTTATTTTTATAGATATAAATATTAATGTAAACAATTTTTTTCTTATTTTATAGATAGAAATATTAATTCAAATAAATTTTTTCTTATTCATAAGTTGATTATTTATATGAAAAAATACAAAAAGACATTGTAAAATAGCTGGAGATTTTAAAACCTTTTACTCTTCAATTTCATGCTTGACCTTAGTTAGTGTGTGAGCGTTCACTATTTTAGAAAAGATGATGTACTTTTGATAGTGGAACTCAAATCATTGTACTGTGCAGTAGCATCCTTTTACTTTTTCTATTTGAATAAACGTTGGTAATTCCTTTTATATGTGTGAAACTTCTAAAGAAAATTTTGACTTTGATAACATAAAATGTTGCAATTGAGGTTGGGCTGTCAGAGGGTGAGTATTGTTTTATTGAATGTTGGATTGACCAAACAATACATCGTCTAATTCTATTCAGGTGGTATTATTATCCTTAACATATTTGAGGCTTCTTATAGGCGATGTTTCTTCTTGTTAAGTAACTTCATCCATTCGAGGTATACCTATCTAAGACTTGATAAAGAGCACATATTTTATTTTATATATTTTCAAAACCAAAATTTTGTTATTATTAAAATTTTAAAGGTTAAAGAGACATATAAAAGAATTAGATTCCAACAATAAATATTCTTAATTAAAGGAACTCTTGTTTAAATTAAGAAGAAATACGATGAATAACAAAAAAATTTCTCAAAATTTTTAATAAAATTGTAATTCAAGAATTGAATCAAAATAGTATCTTGATAATTAATGATTGTTTGTTTTATATGTTTTTATAATGCTGCCACATAATATCTTATTACAAAAAAATTATTTTAAAATAATTTTAAAAGATAAATATCAGCAGTTTTAATTCACATTATATTTTGTTTGCAAATACATATTTGTAAAACATTATTTATCAGAGATATTTTAATGAAAGTTTAAATAATATAATCATTAAAATTAAATATAAATTTTTATCAATTTAATATACTTTTATTAATTTATATTATCATTAAAAAATAATCGTTAAAAAAATTATCTTCTTAGAATGTCTTATCATAATACTAGACACGTTTCCCTTCTCTTTTTCTTTCCTCAAAAAGTAGAGATGGAATAACACAACTCATCAATTTTTAAATTTCTTATATATATAAGCTTAAACATTTAATTAATAAACTTAAATGTCAAACAAGTCATTTTGTTCACAAGCTCCCAAACATTGGTGCGGATATTATAAAAAAAAAAAAGCGCATTATCTTAAAAAAATATATATTTTATGCACGTAAAAATAAAGTTTAATGGAAATGGTTGTCAAAGTTCAAAATAATATTGCATCAGCATCTAATTAGTATCATATTACCTTTTACTGTTACTTTTTATTTTTCTTGTTTAGAATAACAAAATTAAGACAAGGCATATAACTTTGGTCATTGTTGTGATTCCTTTTTGAATTTTCAAAAATATGACATGGGACATTTTCATTGGGTGACCGACACAATGACTTTATTAGCAATTTCTAAAGGTAATATGATTGCTAAATTTTGTGCCTTTAGAGTTGCAAGATTAGTTAATCAACCTCGATTTGTTTGTGCTTGTTGAAAAGATCCAATCATCCAAAAGGGAACATCAATGGCCAGGTGTTATGCCCTTAACTTCCATCAAATACCCATGTCTCTAGTGCAAATAAACAATACAAGCACGAGACCCAAAAATATTTAAAAAACATTAAGACGGGCTTTTTTTTTTTTAATGATTTTAATGTTATTTTTGCGGTATAGTACTACACTCGAATGTGATGTAAAACATTATGAAGATTGTAGAGAGATGAAAAGAGTATAAAAAATTCATCCAAATCCTTTTACAATGAATAATTAATGATTGTCTCACACCCCTATGTAGAGTATAATTAATATATGACAAGTATACAAGAGATCATGAAAAGAAAAAGAAAAAAGGGAAAAAATAAAAACTATGACAAGTGATAATAATAGAAAAGAAAGAGAAAAAAAGGAGAATAAATGTAAAAAAAATATTAAAAAAAGAGAAAACCAGAATTATTCTATAATGAACTTTTTATTAATGGGCTTCAACATATTGATTCATTTCTTACACATATTGGACTCATTCCGTACAATCATTTTTGGTCCAACTAGAAGCATATATGAAATACAATTTTTTTCTTATGACCAACAAAATCAAAATTTCTTAATTTGTAGAAGCATCCAACCCAATGGTTGACGTGATAACGTTTAAATCATACTTTAGTTTTCTACGTTATCTTTTTTAGTGCATGTTTACGTGGAATTTATTTAATATAAAGATGAAAAATTATATATGATATTTTTCGTTAGTGATAGGCCTTATTATGCAGTGTTTGTAGCCTGATGTTGATATTATTATTTATGATTTAACATGAAAGCTTTGCCGTTAATAAAGGAGAGAAAATGATACTCATCCATGTGAGTCATTTTTCATTTTTCTTTTGGGACTTGGGTATGTGGTGGTTTTACATTGTAATGTGTCATATTCTTCATCCCGAGTGGACTGTACCACTTACTCTAATGTGAAAATTCCTCATTTTGGATCTTAGATGTAGATGCACTTGTTTGTGGACTCCAAATAAGCTGTCTTTGCTTTTAGTTAACTTATATACAAAAAGGAAAGATCAAAATTTGGGTAATTTCTAATTTATTTTGGGTGGACTTGTAGTTTATATATCTTACTAGCTAATATGCTGTATATGTTATAAATAGTTTTAAATTTAGGTAAAATTGAAAAATTTAATTTTAAATATAAAATTGTAAAAGAAATTTATAATTAATTGTAGTAATATAACTTTAAAATCATAAGAAACAAAAGAAAAAATTTTAAAAATTTAAATTTATGTTGAATAAATTAAGACTCTTTATGTTATATTTTAAGAGAAAATCAGCTAATAATGTATTCAAATTTAGTATGTAGATAGGTTATAAAAGCTAATTTATTTATAATCTATTTTCAGTCTAAACAGCGGCTAATGTGGGGTCCGGTTCTCTCACTTCTTCAATTTCTATATATATATTATTCTAAATTTTTATAAAAAAAAATTTAATTTTATAATTATTAATATCATATATGTAAAAAGGTTAATATCATATATCATAAGTCTGGATGCTGTATTCATGCTAAACATATATATATATATATATATATATATATATATATATATATATATTCATGTAAGATTTACATAAATACTTAATTTAAATATTTCTAGCAGTGCATTTTTAATTTTTAAATTCTTATACCAGTATAAATTAGAATATTATAATAATAAGTTAAATTGTAATATTTTTTTATAAATCTGCAAGGATTTATGTTTATTGTACTTTGAAATGAGAATAAAAAGCATTATCTAGAATTTGGTTCGGATAAAATAATAATCTATGTTTTATGTGAAGAGAAATTTTAATTAAAATCATGTTCAATAAGTTTTAAGTTTGGTTCGGATAAAATAATAATCTATATTTTATGTGAAGAGAAATTTTAATTAAAATCATGTTCAATAAGTTTTAAGAGAATGAATGGTATGTTATTGCTTTGAGAGTATAAACAAGATAAGTGGAATGTTACTTGAAGAGCAGAGGTAACCAGACTTCAAGTAAAGCTTAGGGTGTTATTTCATATGTAATTGCACTCTAAATCTATTTGAAGTGGGGTTATATTTGATCTCTTTCCAAGAGTCATCTTCAACATTTTGAGTTAGTCATATGTGTATTCTTTCTATCTTGTTTATATCAATCTCTTAATTAATTGTATTTTTTTTAATTCTTTTCCTTTATCTTTTTTATGTCTTTGTCTTTCATCATCATCATTATTTTTTATAGTGTCACCGCCTTTTCCATAACTAATAGTTTAGATGTGAGTATTCCAAACATAAAACTAATCTCATTTTGGATTGAGAAATGCTAATTTTATATAGTTCACTTTAGGGACATAAATTTTTTTTTCTATATTTTAGGTTAATTTTGTTATCTTTCATAACCCTTTTTTGTATAGCATTTTTTTATTGCTAGTACATATATAGATCCAACTATAAGTAGTTTCATTTTTGTATAGTGGTTGAATTCTAAGGTTGAATCATATATAGAAAAATATAAGGATAATTTTAAATGTTTAAAACTAAATAGGAGCAAAAGTTTGATAACTATAGAACATAATTAGAGTTTTATAATATGGAATAATTTATTTAGAGTTTTCTATAAATTCTATTTTAATTTTTAAAATATTGAAATAGATAGCAAGAATCCAAGTATACATATCTTTTTTTTACAAGTGTTATATAATTAATTGGTACATATTTTATACAAAAGAATAAGATGATAAGAGTATAATACAAAATAATGGTGTTACACTTGTAGCATAATTTATACATGTGTCAAGTGTCAAAGATAAAAATTTTGTCTATGCAAATATATCATATTTTTCGATACTTCTACATATATGAAAGTTGGATTACATGAAGTTTTTGATAACGACGCTTGAATGTAAATGAGTTGACATGGAATTTGGGTTGATGAGTCAAGGTTCATGCAAGTGAATCTTAATAAGGAAGGCTATAAAGATAAGCGTGTATTCTAGCATCTCTCGCTCATCAAGTGTTCTATGTTATCAATCTTGCTAATGTAAAATGGTGTTTTGTACTTTTGACTAACAAAATACATGAATATCTCAGTTAGGATGATAAAAATATTGAACTTGAACATGATTTTTCTTGAAACATCATAATCACTTTAGAGTGATCCACTTGTAGATGATGATTTGAATATAAGATATGATCATTATGATGTTATAAATGCTTATGAGAAAAATACAAGTGTCAATCCCATAAAAAAAGAAAAAAATTGGCTTAACATAGATGAGCTCTTTTATTTTTTATATTAATTTTATTTATTTGTTGTATATTAATTAATATTATATTTATTTTTCATATTAATTTTCATATTAATAACACCTCTAAATCAATTAATATTATTTTTATAAAAAATGACAACTTTTATAAATAATGATCCCACCCATAAGAATCATAAGCATGGGATGAATATTATGAAAAAGGTTCTTGGTGCAAGAAATAATTAAAAAAATTAAAGTAACAAACTTTTTTAAACTTTGATTGAAATTTTTGGTTTTAAACATATATATATATATATATATATATATATATAAATTTTTAACTTTATTAGACTGAAATGAATATTGTAGTATAATGAAAAAAACATTGACAAATTATATTGGATATTTAGTAAAACTATTGATATTAATTACTGTGCTTAATAAAAAACATGAAGATTTAGCTATGTCTAAAAGAATATTAATTAAAATGTACAAATAAAGAATTAATCCTAACTATTGAGTAAATGACATTTCTTATGAAAATACATACTTTAATACTTAGTTTATGTTGTATTAGAGTTGTGTTTTATTATTAATCATATGCATAAATCATTTGTATTAATGGAAGTTGGAAAATCCCAGAAATTTTAGGGTTTATTTGATAAAGATGCATTTGGGTTGTAAAAAATATGAAAATGTTATTATGCATTCTCCACTATGATATGCAAGTTGGATTACTTGTAACAATTGGAATGTTTTTTTTTATAAGCCAACGTGGAAGTGATTGACTATGATGATGTTGCGTATGTGTTGAAGTAGTGTGTAAGTATTCTACCATTTTAATTGACTTCTTATACTATATTCTTATCATACTATTAATGATTAATCTAACATGAAGTTTTAATATTATGTGTAGGAGATTTTATTACAATGTGCATCACAAGAAGATTTACATATTTTTCATGATAGGACTTATTTATCAAAGCTTTAAATCAACCAAAATATTCTAGTTGTGTTAAGCGTACGAAGCTTGGGATTTTTCCTAAAACCTATGTTAGTGAACAAAAATGCACTACAAGATCATATGTTTGGCCTACTATAAATTCAATATATATGAATTTTTTTTGTGTGATTAGACTTTAAAAGTTTCATATGTTTTTATTTCACTTTCTTCTACGAGTTCTTGAAATTTATTTTATTATTTTACTTTCTTCATCATATTCTACATTTCATTTAATTATCATGATATAATGACATCTAAATAGTATTTTTTTAGTTTGTTAAAGATTCTGATTTTTGTTACTTTAGTTGTGTGTACATATATGCATATATATATATATATATATATATATATATATATATATATGAATCTGAACATCATCTTATATGATAAAGTTCAGATAGAAAAAAATTAACTTTAAATAAAGGTACATTAACGAGAGAAAAAGTTAAAAAAGATGTAAGAAATAACTAAAGTTTATGTCAATGCAATTATAGCTTAATAAAATAAATTTCATTAAAAAAAGAGAGACAAATAAGACTACGATTAATCCTAAGAAGATTTAACCCACCACAAAAGTATAAGTATTGAGAAGATTTAATAGTTATTTTATTAGAGTTTATATTAATTCTAGTAAATTAGGAGAATAGACCATTGATAGGTTTTAATTAGAAGTGAGAATTTTTGCGGTTTAATTATCAATTCTTGTTTCTTATTCTCTTCTTCCTGTTTATTAATATGTTACTTCTTATTCTTGCTTTTCAACTAAGATATCATGTTATGCTACACTGCGTGTGAAGTGTGAACAACTATTATGGGATTAGAACTTTAGAACTACATTATAAATTTGATAGTTTTGAAATAAACTTTAGAACTACATTATAAATTTGATAGTTTTGATAGTTTTGAAATAAACTTTAGAACTACATTATAAATTTGATAGTTTTGAAATAAAGGAATAATATGATATTTTAACTTTCAACTAACACCATGATTAAATGATTTTAGTTAAGAGGATGAGTGTAAATATACAAAAATGAGAAGTATATTGTGCATAATTTACTTAAATTGAAAAAATAATAGTATAATTTATTTTTAAAAATAATACTTCCAAGTCTTAACAAATATATTTTATAACATACTATTAATATTACTTTATAATGCTTATTCTAATAATTTAATTTCTTTAAAATACTTATACTACTAATAATGAATTTTTTATAAAATCGTTAATACATATTTTTTTTACTTGTGTTAGGACCAACAAAAGTCATAAGGAAGAAAATGTAAGAAAGAAAATGTGAGGGAAAAAATACATCTAAAAAAATTGATCTCGTGGATTCACATATAAAAACTTGAATTTAAAGTTATTTTTAGTTTTTCTATTCGAATTAATGTGAATTTTGGTTTTGTAATAATTATTTAAATAATTTTAATTTTTTAATTATTACGATTATAAATTTAATTTGTACTTAACTCAATTTTAAAAGTTAATTTATGAAAGGAAGATTGTCATTATCTTATCTACACTTAGTTGGTCATATCTCTAATTAATATATGACTCTAACACATCCCCTCACCCTTAACAATGAATGTATGGAACATGAAATTTGAAGAACTAGACATCTATGGATGGTCCAATTGTAGGATTGAGCACCTTCGAACATCGTAATAATAAATATAAGATATATATGTTCTGATATCATGTTAGAAATTGAACTTGAATTTAATTCAACTCAAAAATTAACTTATAAAATTAGGACTGTGCTCACATTATATACACTTGGTTGACCACATCTCTAGTTAAAGTGGAAATCTAACTCACCTCCCATAACCAAGACTAACATCTAACACATAAAATTTAAAAAATTAAACATTTATGAATGATTAAATTACACGATTGAACATGAAGTTACCCAAACAGAAAATTTAAAATAGATTTTAATATCATATTAAAAATTAAATTTAAGTTTAACTTATTTTCAAAAATTAATTTATAAAACAAGAAATATCCTCACCTTATTTACACTTAGTTAATCATATGTATAATAAATATAGAAATCTATCAATTACAATTAAAATAATTTATCAATTTTTAATTAAAAATTATCACAATTTTAATTTTTATTCAAATTATTTATAGATTAAATAGATTAAATTGTTTAAAACGTTTTAATGCTCAAAATTTAGAAACAAAATATTAAATTTCAACTAAAAGTATTAATATTTTCTTGATCTTCAAATCTTAATCTCGAATCATACTAATTCTTTTTATTTGTTTATTAAAATTTTAAATTCTAAACTTTTAAATTTATTCATATCTCAAATTTATATAAATATCAATATATTTGAATAGAAACTATAAGTAAGGTTTACATAAAAAAAAAATAGCCAAGGACTATATTTTTTTAATTAAAAATATTGGACTTAATTTGCTCAAAAGTAGGACATCTAATTTAAAAAAGAAGGTAAAAGTCCACTTTGGACCAAAACTTTTCCCATCCACGTCCGAAGAAGTCTGGATGGAACGTGAGAAAAAATCTTATCCTTATCTAGTCAAATTTGTTTATTTTATAAGAATTAAAATATTTCTAACTAAATTACATTTTTTCTATTTAAATAAGAAAAAAATATCGATACTTATTTATTTAGAAAAATATTTTTTTATTTTTTATTTTATTTATAAAAATATTGTCTTTTTATTTTTTATTTTTAAATAATTATATAAAAACCAGGAAAATAATTTATTTTTATATAAATTTTAAAATTAAAAAATAAAATAAACTGATATTTTTTATTTTTAAAGAATTATGTAAACATCCATAAAAATAACTTCTTTTTATTTTTTTTTTGGTTACAAACAAATTAATTTGCTTTATAAAAACCGTTCCTTTCAAGGTAAGTATACAAATTCTAGTAAAATATTTCGAAACAGTTAGTAGAAGAAGAACATGCATGAAGTCATAACAAAACAGCACGTTGATTTGTATATATGTTTTGTTTACTATATATAAATATATTTAGTGCCACTATGTGAGACATTAATTACAAAATTACTTCTTAAAAAAATGCATCTAAAAGATATTATTTAAAGAGGACAGTTAATAGGGTAGAATAAGAATAAAATCATAATAGATTGAAGTTCCATGTTATAATGAAATATGCCACTTGCCCATATTGGCAGATAGAGAAAAACGATAAGAAGAAAAATAATTATTATTTGGAAGAAGCAATGAGAAGGGGCACAGAAAATCCATGTAGGGTATCTATGCATCTTGTGAGAAGCATATAACAATAAGAAGCAAATCTTATGGGATGCGTGAAGATCAAACATGGGTTCCATCTATCTTTGTAAATTGTATCTGACCAAACATTTTAAAGCAGAGATTGCATCCCCAATTATTCATACCCCATGTGTGGAAGTGGATCCCCCTCTCTTTTATCCTTATCGTTCAATAGTAATGACATTGTTCTCAGACATAGAGAAAGAACAATTATATGATCTCCATATCCAGTTTAAAGATGCAAAAGGGTAGCAATAATGATTTTTTTAAGGTGTCATTTATTTATTTATATTTTTTATTTGGTTGATATTCATATCTAAATATAAATGAATATATATATATATATTATTATTTATACTTTTAAAAAAATTCAAATATGAAAATAATAATACAATCATAAAAAAGTAATCACCTTTATCTATTTCCCCAAACATTCATATTGTAACTCAATGTGATCCATTTACAATTTTCTATAATTTTATTTAAAATTAATTTCTTAGCAAAAATATTATCATTTTGATTTCTAAAAAATTTAAGATCATTGACATTAATTTTTAAAAATAAAAATCATAATTTTATTTTTATAAGATAAAAAATTGATTATTTTAATTTTTTACAGAAATTAAAATAATATTAATATAAAAGATCATATTACAAATATTCAAATTAATTTAAATAAAATATTAATAATATTACATAACATCATAAATTCCAATAATGGCACGTTGGACGAAATTTCTAACCTTTCAATTGGCAAGGAAACCGTAGCAATGGCCCTTTTTGATTATCAGCATGGACGTACGTTCATACGAATTGGACTTAGCCCATTTAAAAGCTTAATTGTCAATGCAGGTCAAGATAGCTACGTTCATTCAAATTGAACTTAAAAGACCAATTTATATAAAGGTAATATATATAAAAGGATTTATATAAATCTAACATATATATATATATATATTGAGAGGATAAAAAGATTAAATTATTTTAAAAGTAATTTATATTTAAATTACTTTATTTAATATATTTTTTAAAATAATTAATTTTTTTAATTCAACCGTTAAATTAATAAATTTTATTATAAATATTAAATTTATAAAATTTAATATTTTATTATATAATTTTATTTAAATAGATAATATACTTCTTCTAATAAATTTTAATTTAAATTTATTTTAATATTATATAAAAAATAATTAGATTTTTTAAAATTTTATACATATAATTTATTAATTCTACGATTAAATTAATAAAATTTTTAATTATTTAAAAAAATTATTAAATAAAATAAATTAAAATTAGTCATAAAGTAACTTCTTCAATCCTTTTATTTATTTATTTATTTATTTATATATATATATATATATATATATTATTTATTATATACATGCCTTTGCAAAAAACTTAGTTTTCACACAAATTTAATTATGTATAAATAAAGATGAGCTGCAATTATGTTCATAAATACCCATTTGTCTAAGTGAATGCGGTTTTATGCACTCATCGTTATTTGTATTAATAAAGGAATAATATCTATGGGTACAACTATGATTGGATTCGTGTATATTCTCACATGAGAGCGCAAAAATACATAAACATAACCTTCCATTTGGATTCATTTAAACGGAAATAATCATTTTGTGTTACATTTTTTTTCTTAATATAATAGTCCTAAAATAGAAATTTATAATGTTAGAATGTCGTCGGTATGTAGCAATGTTATAATTCCACAACAGGTTCATTCATTATAAACATAACATGTGAAAATCAGGTATGATATTATAGAGCAACAAGAACTTGAAAATGAAATTATGTGATGTTTGATTTTAGAAAAATGGAGACAGGTCTTCGTTTAGCTACAAGTGGCTAACGTAAGCCCATACCAAATGGAAGATGAATGCCTCTGGCAAAAGAAAAATAAAATAAAAAATAAATAAAACTACATCTCTATTTGTAGGTGCTTGCATCTCTGCCCCCACAAGGTTTTCAGCTTTTTTAAATAGTTTTCTTTTTGTTGCGCTAATTATCTGAAAAATTAAATCCTTTTTGTTTGGGGGAAGAATTTTTGTCTGGGGAAAAACTTTTAATGTTTTATTTTTAATCCAAATATCTTTAGAAAGAAGAAAATAAATAGAGATAAAAAAATTAAATTAAAATAAAAAAGTAAAAAATATATAATTCTTTTTTAATTTTTATCTTTTAAAATTAAATAATTAAAATATATTATATTTTTATTTTCTTCTATCTGTTGAAACATAGAATAAGAAATGATAACCATATATATATATATATTTCAATTTTTTATACTTTTAAAAATATTATAATAATTTTTAAAAATATAACCGCTTTCAAATTTAATAATTATAATTTTTTCATAAATCAAATCTAGTTAGATATATTTATTGATCGACATGGCATACAAGGGGATACCTCCTTGCTAATTCAACATGTAAATTAATATTATAATTAAGAAAATCGAATCGTAATTGGATTGGTTGAATTAAAAATTATTTTAATTAACTGAAATACAAAATTGTTTTAAAAAAATAGATAACGAAACAGTAAAAATAATAAAAAATAATAAATCAATGATGAATCAATAAAACTGATAAAAAATCAATTTATATGTAAAATAATATTATTTTAATATTTTAAAAAATAAAAATATATATAATTTTTCAATTTTTAATTATATAAAATTATGATAATAATATATATTATTAATATTTTATATTTTAATATAATATATTATAAATATTTAATATTTAATTAATGTTAGTTCAACTATATTTAAATTATTAAATTTTAAATTAATACTTTAACTAATTTAATGATGATCCAATTTTAAAATTGTAATTAATATAAATTGTTCTAATATTTTTTTAAAAAATACTTTCTTTTACTCTCTATTGTTCGCCCTCCATATCTCTTTATAAGAGTCATAGTTCTAACTTAATGCATATTAATGCATTTTGGTTTGTTCTCAAATTGTTTCTTTAGTAATTATTGAAAGGGAAAAAAGCAAAATGTCTCGTGTAACAATTGATTTGATGGAAATCGAAGATATCCAGAGTTCCATTTTCATTGGGAGGCAACCACTAGGGGACTCTACCACCAAACATATACAATAAGAAGAAAAATAAAAATGAAGATAAAAAATAACAAAATCTTGGTCAATAACCAAAAATCAATCTGCACATGTTAAGATCTATAAATATTTGAATAAATTATTTTGAAATGATATTAACGCTAGAATAAGTAAATAATAAAGGGGTATATAATATTTTAAAAACTGAATTTATTTGGTAAAAGCATCCATTTATAGTTTATTCATTCAATTATAGTTGAATTGCAATCAAATTAATAATAATAACTATATATTATCGATATTATGTTAAATAATAAATAAATATAAAATTATAAAAATAAGTAAATAAAAATGAAAATGAAAATTATTTATATTATATATTTTATAAGATAAAAAAATAAATAATAAATAATAATATAATAATAACTTTTAAGTTTAATAAAGTTTTGTGTATATTATTTTATTTTATTTTGATTTTATATCATGCCATTTATTAAGTGATGATGATATTTAAATAAATATACAGTTTAGACATCAAAATTTACATTGTATGTACATTTAAATATTTTCAAAAAGTTTCCCATGTATAATTTAATATTAATTTGAGTCTATTTTAATCTTCTTTTCATAGGAGTGTAAATAATATATTGAAAAGTATAAATAAAGATAGTATATTTCGGTGCTAAAATAAAAAATTATTTTTTTTAACCAAATAATCCAAAAGATCTAAAATATAAGTAAATAATTAAATTCATGAATCAATTGTTTACATTTATATTTACATTTTTTAGATTTAAGTTATAGAAATTTTAATCGTTGGGATGAAAACTAATAAATTTTATTAAATAAAAAATTAAAATCATAAAAATAATGATACAGACAAATTAAAATTAAATATAAAATAAAAAAATAAAAAATTAATTAAACCTAATTTATAAATAATTTTTACATTTGAGACTATTATAAATATTCTATGAGATTTTCGAAGATAATTACCTAATTTACAAAATTAACTATCAAATTATCATAATTAAAAAAATTATTATATAAAAGATCTTCACAATTATTTTTTAAGTAACTATTTTAATTTTAAACATTAAAATCTATTAATATCTATATATTTTAAGAATTAAAATATCTTTGCAGATATCACTTTCTATGTCATTAATAGTCATGGTGAAAGTCGGAGAAGATTATATTTGTTACATAAATCTATATATTCTATGTAACAAGAGTTTTATAAATTAGTTAAGTATAATAATTAGACAAACACAATTGAATAAAAACCATATATATTCATAAGTTTTATCAAAGTTGTATTATAAAAAGATTAGTTACACATAATGATATAAGATAAAAAAAATTAAATATTAATTCTACAAAAGTATTTATAATCCTATTTTAAAGAAATTAAAATAATAGAGCCATATGTCGGCTAGGCTAATAGCAAGGTATTGGAACTCATATTACAAAGAATCTTCTACCTTTAAAGATCCTACAGAAGAAGTTTGAAAGAAAGAATGAGTGATAGTAAAAATGAAGGTATGATGATTATTGTCTTTTGTTTAACTTTTTTGTAGGATAAAACCTTGGCCTCCTTTTTATAGCTTCTTGAACTTTCTACAATCCTAGCTCTTTTCTCTGGTTCATTTTGGCTTTCAATGTTATCACAGTTGTGCTTATATTTGCCCAACCATGTCGTAAACTACAAAGTCATTACATAGTCTTACTAAGGTTTAACATGGCCGTGCTTACATTTAGCACGACTTTACTATCTTCTTTCATGGTCAAATTTATTTTTTTGTCATTCCTTTGTCTTTTTTTCAATATTTTTTCTTTTTCTTGGTCAAATTTATATCCTATTTTAGATTCTTTAATTGTGTTATCATTTTGAACAAATTAAAAGAAATTAGATAGAATTACTAGAAAATAGAAAATAATTATCCTTATAATTATATCTAATTTCATGCAGATAAATCAATAAAATAATAGTTTATTAATCTTCATAAACTTAAACATTGTTTTCTTTCAAGTAATAATTCAATGAGAATACAACACCAAATAGAGTAAGGGAACCTTATGAATTAAACATGAATCAAACAAACATAGTTACTATCATAAGAACAATTAATAATAATTCAATTAGAATTTCAGTTTCATGAAATCAAGTTCCATAGTTAGATGGGTTTACTCTTCTCACCATCTTTCAAATGTATAAGAGTATAGCTCATAAACCCCAAATCTTTAAAGTTAAATCACATACAAAAATCAAAACATCTTTGTTTATGTTGTTATATGGTTAAGAGATTTATTAAAATAAATAGGTGAAATATGAGAAGGAAAGAAAACACAAAGGATTTTTTCACTAAGTGTAGCTTCTTGTATTTTTATAAATTCATAACTTTTCATTTTCCTAAGTCTTTCCAGTTCTCTTTCTTCTTCTTCTTCTTCTTCTTAAAAGATTGAAATTTCTTATCATTTGTACATTTTCGAATAAGACTCTTCTTAATAACATTTATCTTCTTTATTACATCTAAATTAAGAAGACCAAATTATTCATATTCTCATTCTTCTTCTTCAATAGTCATGTCCATTACCTTCTACTTCTTTGGCAAAGGAGGAGATGGTTCTAAATCAACTTTTTTCCTAAAAACTAGTTTTATATTATTAGGTACTATTTGCTCAATTTGTATAATCTCTTAATCTTTAAAGAGAATTATCAAATTTGAATAGGTTCAAAAGATTGTTTTTCCACGATCTTTTATCATTTAAGGCTTGATCTGGCCACCACAAATTATTTTCTTAAACTTCTTCTAGGATCATTAAACATTTTAAGTGTCTAAGGATCACCTTCATCTATTTGTTGCTTAACTTTCAAAAGAAATGGAGTTTCAATATGAAAATCTCACTCTAACATATATTCTTCATAGCAACTTTTGTTCCTTCCTTCAAATCCTTATGCCCCACATGATCAACATCACAAATATAAAATATATTTATAAAGAGCATGCCATATGAAACCTTTTATTTCTCTTAAAAGCATCTTACAAAATGTTTTAACAAAATAAAAGCTAGGCAATTGTTTTCCTATTTGTTAGCAGATAGGGATGAAAGTGAACAAAACTGTTTAATAGAGACTTTCAATTTGACTTGTTTAAAACCTAGTTTTTCTTGAGTTGTTTAATAAATAAATAGACTCAATCTTGTTAAAAAAAATTTTTAGATAAACAAGTTAGTCTTAGGATTACAAAAAGGCTATTTAACCTATTTAAGAACCTATTTATCTTTATATAGTATATATTTATATTTATTATATTTATTTTAATATATTATATTTATATAGTATTTATTTTAATCTTTCATATTTATAATATATATATAATTATATTTTAGGCCTATTTAATAACTTTTTATTATTATAAGTTTTAAACTTGCAAGTCTTTTTAATTAATTATTTATATAGATTTTAAATTTATTTATTGATTTTTTTTGGAATGTAGGTTTTTAAACAGATTTGTAGACCTTATAGACTTTAAATCAGGTTAAACTTTGACAACAAAAAAACTTTAACATGTAATAAACTCAAACTCAAATCTTAAAATTTTTAAACAAATTAAAACCTAAACACTTAAAGTCTACTAACTCGATCTTTTTTCATCCTTATTAGTGGATGAAAGAAAATACACGATCAATCCATTAATAAAATTTTCTGAATCTCTTCTTGGTATAAAATATTAAACTTTAAAAAATTATTTCTTTGATCACCGTAAAATAAATTTTTATTCGTAAAAATTTTTATCACATAAAATAAACTTTATTTTATCAGATATTTTATAAAATACTTCGTTGAGATTCTAGATCAGTGTAATAATTTATTTTTAATTTTTTTTATAAAAAACTCCTTCATAAACATATTTTATTATTTCAATAAATATTATAATAAAAATAATAATCTTATTTCTTTAAATTTTTTCATTAAATTCAGAATAAGATGAATGGTAACTAGATCACAGATTGAATGTTAACTTCTTTTACAAATATTCTTAGTTATATTTTTTAATTTATATTTGTGTTTTTTCAAATTTTTATATCAATAAAAATAAAAATATCATAATGATTAGACATAAATCTTGAATGATTTTTACGCTCATTTTTAAATCCATCATTAATTTGTACTCTTTTAATTTGATTGAAAATTTCCTTTTATGGTAATTTCATATTAATTTTATATTTCTATACAAATAATCATATTTTATAAGACAAGCTGTAGAAGCATATATATCTCATTTTTACATTGATGAGAAAATTATCATATTGCCAAAATACTTTCATGCAATCAATCACACTACAAACAAATCAAATAACTTAAAAAATGATTTCAGATCCCACTAACATGATCGATTATTTATTTTAAAAAAAAAACATGATTGATTATTATACATAATAGACAATCATTTATATTTCACTGCATGAATTTTAGGAGCTAATAAAATTTAAAAATATTTTACCTTTTATACTGAATAAAATAATTAGCATTAAGATTTTATTAATTTTTGTTTAAATTTTTTATTTATAATTATAATAAATATAGAAACACAATATATTATAATCAATCCCGGCGTAACAAAAATTAAGACAAATAAATATAACTGATAGTTTAATTAATTTATTTAAAATTTAAAAGGTAAGAGTAATCAATATACTATTTTTTTTCTTTTAAGACTCTCGTTATATAATTGATAATTGAGTTAAATTATTTGAAAGTTAGAAGGGAAGAGTAATCAATAGACTATTTTTTCGGTTTAAGACTACACATTTGAGAAACAAAGTTCATTTGATATTTTTATTTATTTGTATACTTACAAGATCAGGACTCATGTTCATACTTTAAAATAGTTTATTTCCTTCCTACTCAAACTAACTAGCATTGATAACAGTCCATAAGTAAATTAAATATGATATGAATTTTTAAAATTAAAATTAAAATATATAAAAAATACTATATATCATCACGAGAGTGAATTTAAAGTGAAAATTTGTATATATAATGAGCATATGATCTCTTTGACTCTCTTTTATATTTTATTACGTAGATATATAAATAAATGGATAAGAAAAATGTGCTACAAATAGATAAGAATGCATAATCTTATTGGAATCTTTTAAACTAATTCAATAAGTTGACGTCGGCCGGCTTCTATATTGCATGTTAATTTATCATATAAATTTAGATAGGAATAAGATTAATTTATATAACAAGTGGATCTGCTACTCATATATACTCTCCTTTATTTTTCTATACATTTAAAATATTTTTCTACTTTTTTATATAATTCAATTCATATTATTTGTTGTATTAATTATTTTTTCATAAAAAAATGCATCTAATTAAATGAAAAATGAATAAATAAAGATAAAATAATTAATTAAATAAAAATTAAAAATATATTATTAATCAATTCTAAAGATAATTTTTAGAAAAATATAAATATTAATGATAAATTTAAAACTATTATTAGAAATATAAAGTTAATTATATTAGTTAAAAAATTAATTATTATCATTAGCTATATAAATCACGTAATAATATCTTGTAATACATCTTTAATCATTCGTTTCAATATAAATATTATATTTTTTTCTTTCTATTTAATTTTTCGTCCTCTAAACCGTGTTCACTAACATGGTATCAGACCAGCATGAAAGTTTTTTGCGCTGCATAGAGCTCATTACCTTTTCTTATTTTTTTCTTTCTTTTTCTTATTCTTGGTTCTAGATATCTCAGTTCTTTTTGGTAATTAGTTCTATAAGTAATTGCTGTTGAAAATGGAAAAATAATATAGAATCTGTGTCCAGTATCTTTATATTTAAGTGTCATTCACTTTTTTAATTGCATCCTCAACATTTTCACTTTGTATTTCCTTCTTAATAGCCATGCAATCAGTGGTTGTTGCAAGGTTTATGTCTGGTTCAATTCCAAACTTCATTTGGAATTTTTCAGCATTAACTTCAGCATAGCCCTTTCTAAGAAATTGTAGTTGTTGTTCTCAACGTGATATTTTTCTTATGCGATCCTCTCCAATTTATGAACTATGCTCTTTTGTGCTTGTCGATTTGCTGGATCTTTTAGGGGTGTTATTAGCTTTGCTGCTTGAACAATTGCATTTCTTGTAACTGCTATGTTGCTTGATCAACAATATTTTCTATGCCTAACTTGTGTGTTCGAGAGTGTCTTTCTTGGAGTGTATTCAACTTGTTGAGGTGCTCTTTGATAAAATTTTGACTAAAAATTTGACTTCTTGAAACTCAATGAATGATGGATATATGGCAATTGATGAAACAAATGCTGCACACAAACATTTTAAAGTAACGCTTGAGAGGAATTTGATTACTTGAAATATTATGATATGAGAAATATAAATATCAAACGTAATTACTATTGTGTTTCTTGTTCATGATTGATTAAGATATTTAAAGTCTATTATGATTATAATAATTTTGCAATTTGATTAATCTTTTATCGATTATCATTTTGTCTTTATCCATAGTGGATGTTTGAAATATTAAACATTGATATTAATATTTTATTTTTATCCTTGATAGTTAAGCATTAATGATATAAATTTTTGTTTTGGATAATTAGATATTGTTATTGGTATGATTGTTTCTTTCTTACTTTAGTTAAGTGGTTAAGCATAGATTTTAACTTTTATTTGAACAATTAATTTTTTTTTATATTTTAAAATTTATAATATATATATATATATATTGATATATTATTTAAATTAGAAGTATTGTAAATAACTTTTAATTCGTGGAAGATATTAAAAATATAAAATTTTTTCATTTTAATATAAACTTTATTTTTTTGTCTTTATTTTATTTTTCTCATATGAATCATGTTCAGTTCACTAACAACTATTAAATATTTTTAATTTTTATGAATAAATTAATTAATATTTATAAAAAGAAGAAACTATAGAAGATCAAGCACTAGCCGATGTCGAGGGGTATGTTGAAAAACAAGATATTGTCTTTTTCTATATTTAACTTGACGCAGTTAATATAAAACTCTGCAGACAATAAGTATATATAGTCATATTTGGCTGTCATATAGATTGGATAAGTAATAGAATTATTTCTTTTACCGTTAATTTCGGTGCGGCTCGATAGGCATTATCATGTTTTTCTGTTAATATATATGAAAGATTTTATTTTATTTGAACTAAAGAGAATAAATGAAGAGAACTTCCAAAATATGATTAAGATAAGGACAAAATGGAGATGGTTTACTTGATTGTTATCGTATAATATAATATTATAAAGCAAGATAACGTTTTTTTTTTCAACTAAAGAAGAATTAATGAAGACAACTTCCCGAATATGATTAAGAAAAGGACAAAATGATTACATTTTACGAGATTGTTATCACATAATATAATATATAAAGCAAGATAACATCAAAGAAGTCTATCTATAACATAAACATTACAAATGCTAGTTAGTTTAGTCACTATTAAAGACTTAAAACAAAAAAACTAAAATATTTTAAATTTTTAGGTATTAAATGTTGTATTTTTTTTCAAATATTACTTTTGATTTTTTTTATCTATAGTTTATAGGTATATAATACAAATTGATATATATATATATATATATAATATTTTTATTTATAGTTTTTAATATGTCTTCTATTTATTTTTATATTATTTTATTGGTAAATCCATTATTTATACTATTTTCTTCTTTCTTTTCTCGTAAGTGTAAGGATTTGTGCAATAAAAAATAATAATAATAAATATTATTTTAAATTTTAAATAACAGATAAATAAAAATAAAAATTTCATTTTAAAAAAATAAGGATGGAATAATTTTTAACAATTTTTTAATTATTTTTTGTATAAAATTGCATATGTTTTTATAAATGATAATTTTTTTTAAATAAAGTAAAAATGTTATGGATGATAAACTCCTCCTTTGAATATTTAATGGAGTTGCAAGCATAGGATATGAACTCAAGACCAACTATTAACTTAGATCAACCCTCACTAGTTGATCTATCATTCGGTGGTAATAGTTTTTCTAACTACATATAACATTATTAATAAATTTTTGCATGATATTTAATATTCCCTTTAATCGTTTTCATAGGAAATAATGAAAGTAATTTTTTGGTCCTAATTGTAAAAGGTAAATATCCATTTCCAAATGTAACAATTAATAAATTATTTTTATATCTTTACTTTATGTAAAATTTTATTTTAACAACACACTCACTTACTTTTCATGCCATCAATTCAAATATTTAACACTATAACTATTTTTATAATAAAATTTAAATTTCTAATAATTATTTTAACTACTTTTATTGATCTTGATGAATTAATTTTTTTGAAGATAATTTTACTCAAAACAAGTAGAACCATTATACTGATAAACTAATTGTTCATTTCTTACAAAAAAAAATAGAGATAATAAAAACAAATTCAAAATTTATTAACTTTTTTAACTATTAAATTTTAAAACAAAACCGTATTTTTAATTATTTAATGCTGTTGGACCACTTATGAGGACAGGTTCAGTATTAACTAAGGCATTGATTGCTTTACAATAAAGAAGAAAAACCGACCTAAAACTTATTGATTCTTATTGTGTTTGGCCCGCTAATCAAGCAATTTGTTTCTAAGCACCCACTTCCCATGTGCCTTAGCTTTTCTCAAAATCAATAGAAAAGACAATACCCATATTGTCCAATATGTCTCCCATGTGTTCATAACTCATTCTCATTCTTGTTCCCCCAAGTCTTACTTTTTTGCAACACAAGGGCGGCTTCTATTTTATTCATGTTTTCTTTGTCCCTTTCCATGCTTTCTAGTATTATATAAGGGCCTAACTACTTCTACTTCTCTTGCTCCTTCACTTTTAGAGTTTTCAAGAGACACAACACAATAAAGCTTGAGAAATTTTTTTTAAAAAAAAATTAATAGGTAGAGAGAGAAAGAAAGATGATCAAATTGAGGTCAAAGAGGTTTTCAAGAAGCAGCTCCAAGGTTGGAAATGGGGGCAAAGCAGCATCACAAGCAGTAGAAAAGGATTGTAAAAGTATGAGTGAAATCAAATGGGAACTTAGGCCTGGTGGCATGCTTGTTCAGAAAAGGGAGAGTAACCAAAGTGCTGGGGAGGGGATGATCACAATTAGAGTTTCAACTGTGTCAAAGTGGCATGACATTTCTATTGATGCCACTTCAACTTTTGGTGAGTCTCTTATCATTTTTTTTTCTCTTGTAATGAATCTAATTCTGGTTATAACCCCCAAGTTTTTATCTTCCAATTTGATCAATCATTTAGTGATTTTATAACCAAAAGTTTTGAATTTGAATCTCTTCAAGTGTTGAAGTATAATAAAAGCCCTATAAACCTCCCTTCTTAAGTTTTATTTTAAGTATACAAAAATAATATTTTTTATTCAGAAAAAAAAATATTTATTATATTTCTGATATAATAAATGTTTTCTTAATAAAAATCTATCATATTTATATACTTAAAATTAGTTCTAATTATGGACTCAATGAATGATTATAAGATGCACTAATTATATTTGATAAAAATTTGTTTTTTTTTAACATAAACATATTTTATTACTCAGTAACAACAGAGGACCCAAAAATCCAAGAGTTTTATTTTTGAGCATTAAAGGCCATAGAGATAATCCTGAAGTGAGTTATAGTAATTTTTGTGAATCAATTGTAACTTGCAGGGGAATTAAAAATGATTGTGTCAGTGGTAACAAGTTTGGAGCCTAGAGAGCAGAGGCTTCTCTTCAGAGGTAAAGAGAGAGATGACAATGAATTCCTACACATGATTGGGGTTAGAGACAAAGACAAGGTTCTATTGCTAGAGGATCCAGCAATCAAGGAGAAGAAGAAGCTTCTTGGTTTGGCAAGAGGCCAACCTATGAGCAATCCTTGTTGTACCATAAGTGTATGACTCTTAATTCATCAAACTCAATTGTCATTAATACTAACCAAACAAGAAAAAGTGAAGTAAGTTTAATGTAATGATGGGTCTTTCTTCACTTTTGTTTGTCTTAGAATAGAAACTTAATTATGTACTTATCCGGTGGTTGAACTTGAACCCACCCTTGAGTTTAAAATGTGTAAGCTGATGCAATGCCATGTCATTTTGCACAGTTTGCTCTATTAATAGAAATGTTGATTCCTCTTGTATTCTACAATATATTTTTTTTTGGTTTTTTATTGTGATGGTTTCTGTCCTATTGTCCAATTATATAAGAGCCCATGCGTGCACGCCGACACCAAAAAAGATTAACAATGCTAAAAGTATGGTGGAAGCTTTCCTAAGGTTTGGACAATATCTCGGAAAAATGGCATATAATTAATGGGTTATAAAGTTTCAAGTAGTTTGGGCCAAATATATGTTGTCCAATCAAGTGCCTACACTCTAGTATTTCATAATAATAATACTACTACTACTTAAATATGTTTAGTCTTGATTTATGTCTTCTAAAGCTATATTTTATAATTTTAATTCTTATAAATTTTAAAAACTTTTAACTCATTTTTATCGTCATTTAATGTAAAAGAAAATTGCATTTAATTATATTATGTTTGCAATCATTTTAAGATAAATGTGATATATATATATATATATATCCGTAAATGATGATATAAATTAATATAAAATTTTACAATTTTAAAAAATTAAACCAACAAAAATGTTTTTAAAGATCATAATCAAATTTATTTTTATATATAGAAATTATATACATAAATAATAATAATAATAATAATAATGTGAAAAAGTGAGGTGATGGTAGTGGTGTAAAAGAGGGTAAAGTGGGGGAGAAAAGAGGTGGAAGACAGGGATGGAGTTCTCTTATTTGGAAAGCAAGTTGAAGGGATTCAGCAAAATCATTTTTAGGTAACTGATCACCGCACTTTGTTTTGCTATGTTTCCGAATCCCAATATCTCACCAAACCTGTAAAGTGAATTTAGAACGAAGAAATGGGAGGGATAATGTAACATATATGCATTTTTATCGTGAGCCCATTTAAAATTTCTACTATCCTAGTCTACTACCTAATTGCAAACTCAATTAATTTACTCCAATAACTATTATTCCCATTAGTCAAAACCACATTTAATAATAATAATAGTATCATATTTTTTTATTAAAAATATAATTTATTTTTATTTTTAAGATTCTTATTTTTTTTATATTATTTAAATTATAATGTACTTAATATTAATATAATGAAAAAAATACTTACAAAATATCACATAGAGCATAATTGACATTGCTATCCAAGTGCCTCGTGAAGATTAGTTATAATTAATTATATTTTAAATGATAAAATAAGAGAACGGTTGATACATGCTAATTTTGGAAGTATGGTTAGCTCATGTGCATCTCACTTTGAGATTGGTTATACTATACCGTTCTTCAAGGGAGTAATTTTATCTTTAACCGCACTATAATTGACACCTCACTTGGAGAGCAGCTATGTAGCACTGCTCTCTCAGTGTCATTTAGAGTGCAATTGCACTTTTAAATAGATTTTAAGTAATACTTGGAGAACAAATAATCTATTCATTCTCCAAATAAATATCGTCTTAAACCTTATTTTGGTGATTTTATTTTTCATTTTCTTGTATTTTTCAACAAACTGAACTCACTCTCTTCATTCTTAGTCTCATCTTGCTTCTTCCTCCCTATAGTTTACTTCCTTTTATTACTATTGCAAAACTCTCCAACATCTTACTACGACAACGACAACATTGATATTAGATTATTTTTTAGAGCAATATTTTATTATTTCAACATATGAATTTGAATTTGAGTTTATTATAATTGATTTTAATTAATTGCCTATTTATGTTCTTATTATTCTTATAAACTGTTCTTATTATTAAATGATAGAAATTCTAACATAAACTCTATATAATTGAATATAGATTTTAGTTTGAGCTTATTATAATTGATTTTAATTAATTACTTGTTTATGTTCTTATTGTTTGTAAATAAATTAGTTTTATTGTTAGAGGATAAAAATTTTGACCTAAGCTCTATATAATTTAATGTGGATTTAAATTTGATTTTATTATAATTGGGTTTCATTAATTATTTGTTTATATTCTTATTATTTCTATAAAATATTTTTATTATTAGAGGATAAAAATCTTAACCTAAGCTTTATATAACTATATTTGTATTTTAATCTGAGTTTATTATAATTGATTTTAATTAATTGTTTATATATGTTTTTATTGTGCTATAAATTGTTCTTATTGTTGATGATAGGAATCCTAACCTAAGCTCTATACAAGTGTTTATAGGTTTCAATTTAAGTTGAATATAAATGGTTTTAATTAATTTTTTGTTTATGTTTTTATTGTTAGGGAAAGAAATCTTAACCTAAGATTTTTCTTTTTGCAATTGAGAGTTGAATTTAAATGACTAGAATTAGGTCTTAACAATATTATTGATAGAACTCTAATCATAAGGATCATTAATAATTCTATAAAGATTTGAATCTTTTTCTATTTACAGTAATTCATTTCTTCATTTTGGTAGAAGTTAGGTTAGGAGCTTATTATTAGAGTTAGATGTGAGTACACATGATTCTAACCCTACTTTTAATTTGATTGAATTTTAGATTCTATGAATTATAATTAGTATATTATTTGTTAGTGGATAGAGAACTCAATGGGTGTGATCCTGCTTGAGATGCAGGATGCTGATTGTTTACTGATTATTTAAAAAAATTTGCATATGTTTAATATATTGTTTGTTGATAAAAAGGTATAACCCTGCCTAAGATGCAAGGTGTTGAAATTGTTTGTTGGTAATATAGTTTAGTTTAAATATTATTTTGTATTCTTTATTGAGAAAATGCAAAGATAAATTTTTCAAAAGGTGTATGATACATAGGAGATGCTGGTGAATGTTTTTCAAATTCATGCAGTATATATGGATTTACTGTAGATTTAACGCTTATTTGTTGTTTGAATTTAATTTTGAGTGATAGTTAGTTTCCCATTTTACTTTCAATAAATTGAGTAAATTTCACATTTTATTGAATCTTTATTTGTCCACAACATAGAATATAGACAAACAAAAAATTCACTTGGAGAACGGTTAGTGTCACTTAAATAATGGTTATTAAACTGCTCTCTAGGTGGCATAGTTACATGACATAAAATTGACATGTTGTCATATAGAATCGCTCTCCAATGAATAATCATTTGGATAGTGGTGTATCGGAGAACAATTTGAACCATCACTTGTTCTTAACTACTCTCTAAACTAATTTTTTTGTTTAGTGTATGTGTTGTAGATCATTATGACATCACTTTATAACTAATTTAGTATGAAGTTGAAACAAGTTAAATGGTCCCATAATAGAAATAAATTTTCCTTTATTCCTACCTTCAATTGAAAAGGACTACATAATGTATAAAATAGTTTCTGTAATCTTGAGAGGTAATATCTTTTTAACAATTTACCACTACCTACTACACAAAGGGCATATTTTGTCATTAACATGCCTTTGGAAGTACCTTGAATGTCCTTTTCTCTTACACTAAGGACAGCCATGACCAAGTGAAAGATCCCTTGTATTGATCCCTTAGATCATCCTTGGCATAAGCAGATTGATCCTGTTTATAAAGTAAGTAGATTGCAATGACATACCAACAAACCCTTCAAAGAAAAATAAAATCTCGTTGTATGAAGCAATATGAGAAATTGTAGCCTAACAAACTATTTGAATTAAAAAAAAGTTACAAAAAAAGGGAAGAAAAAGTACAAAGAATTAGTAAAAGACAAACAAGCTTTTTGTTGTGACATATCACCACTATTATAGAAGAAACCAAAATAAAACGAGAAACAAATAATCCTATCATAATGGGATGTCTAAGGAAGTTTTTACTAATCAAGAACTTGGAACTATATGATGACTCTTATCACCTTATTTCCTAAATCTAGGTGTTGGCCTTGGTAGGACAAGAGTTTCCCTGTCCATCATTCTATATTTTTTTGTAAGACTATGTATTTTTAAAGGATTATTTTTGGAATAGCTACATTTGTTTCTATCATATCTATATGGAATAAGGTATATTTTTCCTAAGACTATGTATTTCTAGTGAATTATTTTTGAAAAAGCTACATTTATTTTTACCAAATCTACATGAAACAAGGTTATCTTAACTTTATTTTTGTTTGTAAGTAATACTCATAATTTAAATATATCCATTATCTTATATTGGACTTTATAGTTGAGTGTCATAAAAATTAACCCTTCCTTCATGTTTAGTCCCATAGTTTTAAGTTAAAGAATAACGAATATTATAGATTCCTATCTAAAAAACATAATGGTTTATTTGGATAGAAATTAAATAAAGTTGGACCTTATCTTAAAAGTGTGCTTTTATTATGATTTTAGTCACTAATAATATCTCCCTTTCTTCTTTTTCTATGGAATATCAACAAATTAAACTTATTGTCTTCCTAAGATTTACTGCTACAACTCTATTTTGGAAATAGGTTAGGATATTTGTATTGTCAAACCATAATTTTATAAGCAAATTATTCAGGTAAAATTTCAAAGGATAAATATAAATCTTATGTTATATATATATATATATATATATATATATATACACGTGTGTGTCATAACTAGGGTCATGACGAACAACAAACGAAAGTGTTTTGGAAGAAGAAATTATTTTTCAAGAAAAGTGTAGTCGCTACCAAAATTTTAATTTATTTTAAAAGAAAAAAATGTTGGAAAAACCCTTTGAAAAATATTATAAGTCTGGAATTCGATTACGAGTAAGGAATGTATTAGCACTTTACTTGCCACAAAAAAGAACGATACCTTTTACTAAATTGTGCAACTAACTGATTCTAAATTTAACAAACGACAAAGTGCAAGTGTACACCTAAATTATGCAAAGGTAAATCTAAAAATCAGACAATTAGAATATTATGAATAAGTAATACAAAAAATATTTATTTACACATGAGAAAAAATAAATTAAATATGTACACAAAATAGCCTAACAGAAATCTAGATCTTATTCCCACGTATTCCTAGATGCGATGTGAAACTCAAAGCAGCGTAGTTTTATATTTAATGGTTCGAAAATAAATTGCGAATACGTTTAAGAAACATTGAAATTGAAAATTATATTTTCTATATTTTGGAAAATATTGGAAAATCGTAGGCATCTAACGTTCGTTACGTGAGATATAGATTCAAAATATTTAAATTAAATATATAAAATGATAAATTTGAAGTTAATTTATTTAAAAGAAATTGTTTCATAATATTCTAATTCCACATATGCATAAGGTTTAAGATAAACATCGGATGCACTTAAACTCATATGAATCTTCAAACACGATAAGAAAGAGTAATTTATACATATACGTCTAAAGTTTATTGCGGGCGATTTACAATTAAAATATTTAAATTAAAAGAATTTTATTTAAATATATAAAATAAAATTGAGAAAAATGAATTATTCTCTTAAGTATATTATTATCATATTTTATTTTAAAATTCAATAATAACAAATAAATTATTCAAAACTTATTCTACAATTTATATATATATATATATATATATATATATTAAGAAAATTTTGGTTTCACTACCTTCTATTTAAAGATTTAATGATAATAATTTTAAAAAAATATTATATATTTTTTTTAAAATTTGAACAAAAATTTTATCAAAAGTTTTTTTTATTTTATCATTTTTAGTTTAAAATTAGTAATAAAATTTTAATATTTTTATTGTAAATATATTCTAGAAAAATATTATGGAAAGAATTTATATTAAGAATTTTTGGTTTTATAACTTATTTTAAATATATTTTCCAATATTTGAGCAAAAAATTCATATGTAAAATAAAATTATTTTATCATTTTTTTAAAAAATTATTATATATTTTGAATCTATGTATAAAATATATTAGGAGATCTTTTATTCTACAAAAATATTGATTTTATTAAAAGGAAATAGATTTAGTTTATATTGAACTAACTTTTATTTGAAGAAATTTGAACCTATTTTTTGTTTAGAAGTTTGGGCTTGTTATTTTTGTTTGAAAAATCTGAAACATTTTTTGTTTGGAAGTTTGGGCTCGTTTTTTTTAAAGTTTTGGGCTCAGAAATAAATAATCCTATTAAAAAAAAGTGTAGTGAATGAAAATCAAACCCACACTCTAGAAAAGCCTCAACCAAGGTAGCCACAAAGCTAAGCTAAGCTTATGTTTATATTTAAATGCTTTCTAATTTTATTTAAGTATTATTTTAAAATTATGGCACATGTCACTTTTAAGCTGAAAATATTTTCTCCTATCAGGTCCACAGTGCCTAAAATGAAAGAGGCAAATTCACAACTTCTAATTTTAGTCTTATTAGGGTTAGGGTTCGAAAGGGGCTGAGAGGGAGAGGGAAACTGGATAGTCGCTGTCGCAACTCTAGGGTGAGAAGGTTTCTCTATCATCACTCGTGGAGATTAGCAAAGAAGGAGACGACAGCGGCCAAAGATAGTAACGATGAGGCGTGGGGTTAAGTTTGCAGTAGTTATGGACAGGAACAGTGCGGCATAGGTTGAGCCTACGAAGGCCGAGAACAAAACTTTGGTAGCAGTCACAACAGGCTACGAGTGAACGCCGACGAGTTTTAAGGTGAGGAGAAAAACTATATTTTTAGTTTTTATTCTAAAATTGAAAATCCTATATCTAAATTCTGATTTTTGTCATATTCTAGGAAGAAAAAAATGTTTGGTTGATGAAATCAATAGTTAATCTTTTGTTGGTTACGGAATGAAGTTTTGTTTGTTAATGGTCAATATGGTATCTACCGGTAAAGAGATGACGAGAGGAAGAAGAAATCAAAGCAAGATAAGCCTGAGATTTCATGAGATAAATTTGGGATTTTGTTTTGATTTTTTTCTTGATTATGAAATTTTTTAGTGAGAATATGTACCAAATCCAAACAAAACAAAGAAAATCATATAAACATGTATGTATGTTGATTACTAGCCTTATGATGAGCACAAGAAATAGGAGCTTAGGCACAAATTCTAGATGAATCAAACTAAGAAAATATCATATTCAATCAAATTAAAAGCATGACTTTATATAACAAAAATTAAAAACTGACCTAGTGAGCAAAAGTATCACACTGGATTTGATGATCTTTTTCTCCAAAGATATCTTAGATGAGGGGGAAAAATGTTAAAATCACCAACCCCTCCCAAGTTTTTAAGGTCCTGTTTTATAGTGTAAAGTTTTTAAATTTCTGGCTAATAAAGAACTTTTTCTCACTACATTTTTGTACCCACCATTTTGGGCATTCTAATTTCTCAAATTACAACTATCTAAACCTATACCTCTCTTGCACTTGTGTTTTAAAATATCTTTTTAATTTCAAACGGTGGTTTTGCCAATTTGGGCACCTGTGGCCTTTGTTGGTTGTTACACGTTTGGTTTGCTTGTGCCCTACCATTACTATGCTCAATTTTTTATTTTCTTCTTTTCTCTTTTCTTATTTTTAGTTTTTATTCTTATAAATTGGTTGAAAATTGGTTGGTTTTAAGCTTGGATTAAAAGTTTTTTATTAAAATTTTTTTAAATCTAGACCTTATGCAACGAACTTTATATATATATATATATATATATATATATATATATATATATATATATTACTTTATCTTATCATGTTTGAAGATTCGTATATGTTTAAGTGTATCTTATGTTTGTCTTAAATCTTGTGCATATGTGGGTTAGAATATTATTAATTTTTTAAAATAAATTAACTTCAAATTTATCATTTTATATATTTAATTTATATATTTAATTTAAATATTTTGAATCTAAATCTCACGTACAAATTATTCTCTTTTGTATATTATTATCATATTTTTAATTTAAAATACAATAATAACATATAAATTATTCAAAACTTATTCTACAATATATATATATATAAAGGAAAATTTGGTTTCATTATCTTCTATTTAAAGATTTAATGATAATAATTTTAAAAAAAAAATATTATATATTTTTTTAAGACTTGAAAAAAAATTATACCAACAGTTTTTATTTTATTTTATCATTTTTAGTTTAAAATTAGTAATAAACTTTTAATATTTTTATTGTAAATCTATTCTACAAAATATTAAGGAAAGAATTTAGATTAAGAATTTTTGGTTTTATAACTTATTTTAAATATATTTTGCAAGATTTGAGCAAAAAATTCATATGTAAAATAAAATTATTTTATCATTTTTAAAAAAATTATTATTTATTTTGAATTTATGTATAAAATATATTAGGAGATATTTTTATTGTAAATTTATTCAACAAAAATATTGGTTTTATTGAAAGGGTAGTTTGGTTTTATTGGGTTAATTTTTGAAGAAATTTTAACCCTTTTTTTGTTTAGAAGTGTGGGCTTAGAAACAAATAATCCTATTAAAAAAGAAAAAGTGTAGTGAAAGAGAATTGAACTCACACTTTAGAAAAGCCTTAACCAAGTAGCCACTAAGCTAAGTTTATGTTTAAATGTTTCCTAATTTTATTTAAATATTATTTAAAAATTGTAGCCCATGTCACTTATAAGCTGAAAACCTTTTCTCCTATCAGGTCCGCACGTGCCTAAAATGAAAGAGACAAATTCACAACTTCTGATTTTAGTCTTGTTAGGGTTAGGGTTCGAGAGGGGCTAAGAGAAAGAGGGAAACTAGGAAGTCATCGTTGCAGCTCTAGGGTGAGCAACGTCACTGCACAAAAGTGAAGACTAGAGTTTAGGCCCTAGAGAGAAACAGCTCCAACAAGAGAAAAAGGATCTCTCTGTCATCACTCGCGGTGGTTGGCAAAGAAGGAGATGACGCGGCCGGAGATAGTAACGGTGAGGCGTGAAGTTAAGTTTACGGAAGCCATGGATAGGAACGGTGCAGCACAGGTTGAGCCTACGGGGCCGGAAACGAAACTCCAGCAGCGGTCACAGCAGGATAAGAGGGAACGTCGGTGAGTTTTAAGGTGAGGAGCAGAACTATGTTTTTAGTTTTTAATCTAAAACTGAAATCCTATATCTAAATTATGATTTTTGTCATATTTTGGGAAGAAAAAAATGTTTGGTTGATGAAATCAGTAGAGAATCTTTTGTTGGTTAGGGAATGAAGTTTTATTTGTTAATGGTCAATATGGTGTCTACCAGTGAAGAGTTGGCGAGAGAAAAAAGAAATTAGAGCAAGATATGCCTACGATTCTATGAGATAAATTTAGGATTTTGTTTTGATTTTTTCCTTGATTATGGAATGCTTTAGTGAGAATTTGTACCAAATCTAGATAAAAAAAATCATATAAACATGTATGTATGGTCATTTGTATTTTTTTAGTATGAGCCCTATGATGAGCACAAAAAGTAGGAGCTTAGACACAAACTCTAGATGAATCAAACTAAAAAAATATTATATTGAATCAAATTAAAAGTATGACTTTATATAATAAAAATTGAAAACTAACCAAGTGAATAAAAGTATCACACTAGATTTGATGATCTTTTTCTCCAAAGATAATTGAGACGAGGGAAAAGAAATTTTAGAATCACCAACTCCCTCCCAAGTTTTTAACATCCTATTTTACAATGCAAAGTTTTCAAATTTCTTGCCAACAAAGAGCTTTTCCTCACTGCATTTTTGTACCCACCATTTTGCGCATTCTGATTTCTAAAACTGCAACCATCTAAACCTTTACCTCTATTGATCTTGTATTTTAAAATATTTTTAATTTCAGATTTTGATTTTGCCAATTTGGACACATATAGCCTTTGTTGGTTATTAGATGTTTGATTTGCTTGTGCCTTACCTAAACTCAATTTGTTATTTGCTTCTTTTCTCATTTTTTCTTTTTAAATTTTATTCCTATAAATTTTTATAAAAGAAATATATATATATATATATATATGGGGTGGGTAGGTGTGCTTATCTATCTATCTGCCTACACGCACACACTAATACAAGATAAATCTAAAAAATAGATTTTATTTAAGTTCATATAAGAAACTTGCTTTATTAAAAAATACTTTCATATAAAAAAGTCCACCATATATAAGTACTATTGGTTCAAACTACAAGTTAAAACCTTTGACATAAGTTTGACTATACATATGTAAAAAATACATAATTTTAAATAGAAAAAGATCAATAACAATAACAATTTAGTTGTAGTTTCCTATGATCTCTGTCAACTATCAATTAACAATTCAAGTAAAAAGAATAAACATAAAAGTAAAAAAAAATTATCATACATTTTATATTAGTATAAAAAAGTTCTTAAATATTAGTTAAAGTATTCATAATTCTATTCATGTAGTTAAACCATTTTATTTCACAAATTACATATATTAAGAATAACAAATCATCAAACAATATGATTAACACTCAAACATAAAGATATACATTAGATGGTTATAATATGGAACATCAGAAGATCAACATTAGATCATCATTCAATATCATCACACTTACAACTCAAACACAATATATAATCTATGGAATTCACACCATAATCATTCAATTAACAATTCAGAATTATTTATAAAACATGCAAACCAATCGTCATACATGTATGTGTATGTAATCTATATACTTATGATCACAAACTTTAATATTTTCCCAAGACTGAGTAGGTTCCATTTTATATTGTGCTTAATTAATTTTGGGTCTATTATCATCAAATGCTATGCATGTGAGGGTAAAATCACTCTTCTCTAAAGATTTTTTAGAACTTTAAGTTTCCATTACAATTTAAATTGATTCAACTTTACAAGTATCGATCAATTCATTAATTATTAATCATTAATCATAGAGATTAACTTCATCTAACTATAATAATCCTCATGGTCTATCCAAAACAAGCAAGTTCCGTTGTGATTATTTGACACTAGGAAGCTAACTTAGGTCCTACATGATTTCTTAGGATATGCATCCAATGTGACTTATTAAAATGGATAGAATTTTATATATATATATATATAAAAGAAGGTTTATATCTTATGAGAAAGGTCTTTTATATGAAAATATAACTAAATATCAATCATATATCAAATTTAAATATTAGGAGAGGTATATCTAACATTAAGTTAAATTTATTTAATAAAATGTTATTATATTTTAAACATTATAAAATGTTGTATAAGTTTACTAGAAAATTATTCTCTCACTTTATTAATGATGTGCTAATTTAAAATATTAAATATCATGCAAAATATGACTTAGCATAAAAACGATGATGTTTAGAGGAAGGTCTAACCCTTTCTTCTTCCACGACTTGTTCCCTCTTTTTTCACACATTTCTTGTTCTTCTTCTACAAAATGATCTACATGATCCTTCTTAAGTTCAAAAAAGTTGTTAACAACCATCCTATAATTCGTAAACATAGATTCCCTTACTTTCTTCGTTAGTTTGGACAAGTCTATTCTCTCTTTATTTCCAGTAAATTACAACTCTTTAATCCTTATCATTTTAATCTCATTCAAAAGATTTGGTTTATGGATGAAGATGGTTTATGGATGTTCGTGATATGATTTGGTTCAATGTTAGGCGAAAAACCTATCTATACTGATTATAGAAAATACCTGTAATTTGGTTTAATCTGATTGAAACAAATCAGGAAAAATAAACCAATATTTTATGGTTTGGTTTGATTCAATTTTTTATTTCATTCTAGTAAAAATATAACAATAGATAAAAATATAAAAATAATTAACAAAATTTTGATTAACATTAATATATAAAAATAATAATATACATTATAGTTAAAGGCAATATTCTTATACAATCAAAAGAAATACTTCCATTCCAATATATTTTTAATACATTTTTCAATTTGCACCAACATCAAACATAACAGAGATAAAGTGACATTACAAAATAAAAAATAATTTAATTCACAAAATTACACTCTAGACACTTAAAAAAAAAAGTAAAATATTATCCTAACTAAGTGACATTGGAATGTCAATATACTTATTTTCGATTCGTTTTCATAACAAGAAACCACAAATCAAATTAAATCACACAAACGTTTACAATTTTTGAAAATTTTGGATTTCCCTATTTTAGGTATGGTTAAACAATCTAGATCAGATTGATTTGATTTTTGAACATCCTTATAATAAATTCTAAATCACAGGAAACATTTTTATAAGGATCATAAAATCTTACCCATTAAAAAATGCATAAAAAGAAGCTAGTCTCATGGAACATAAAATTAGAAATTTTAAATTTAAAAGTAAAATTATTTACCAATAATTGTTTAAATAGCTTTAAAGAAGGTAAGAATCAAGTTTTAAAAAAAATTGATTTAATATTTTTACATCCATTAAGTAAATAAACATCTTCATTGGAAAGCTTGACAATTTGTACATAGATCAAAATTTATCCATCATTTTTATATAGAAAAATATATAAAAAAAATATTTTTTATAAGATATAATCCTCCTTTTATATATATATATATAATTTATTTAATTTTTACAAATTAATCTTTTAATTAAAAAAAGTCTATTATTTCTCAACTTTTATTAGTTTCTTTTAAATTCATTATTAGTACTATTTGCAAATGGATTAATTTGTATTATGCTAAAAGATTAAAACACTAGTAAATTTTTTCTCTCTCTCTCTATATGTGTACATGAGAATAGCGAAATAAAAATTTTGAGAACCTAAATTCTATCTAAAATTCTTTTTACTTTCTAAAAGATATATAACAATATTTATTTTGAAACAAAAATAAAAATATTTTTAAAACTCTATTTAATTTTGTTTTATAATTAATTAAATAAAATAAAATTTCTATTTATTTGTTCAAAAAAATTAATTTTTACTTTAGAATATTCTAAAAATTAAGTGAGCAAGTAAAAGAGAAAAAGCTTTTGAATTTTAATTTTTGTTTTATATTATCTGTAACGCAATAATCATTCTTGAACGTCACAACAACAACATATTCATATTGTATTCGTACTATTTAATAAACCATATTTATAATATACAAACATTAAGTAAAGAGAAAAATTAGTTCCTAACTTTTTAAGTTTCTACAAATCAGCCCTTGAGTTCAGAAAATTCATTCGAAACTTTCAAATTATTACTCTGTTATAAAAATCATTTCTTCTGTCTAATTTTGGTCAGTAGGTTATTGATGTGGATTGTTAGGTTCCATGTGAGATGCTTGATGGACCAAAAACAACATTGTTTTGAGATTAAATGCCATGTGAGATAATTGATTGGATTCAAAATAACACCTTTATAAGTACCTCAATTTCAGTTCTCACTTTCCATTCATCCTTGAACCAACCATCTATTTGCATTCTCTCTCTGTTTCTTTACTTTTGTTCTATTCTATTCTACAATGGCTGCTATTATTTTGCTCCACATTACACCATTGACATCTCTTTTTGTTGCAACAAGTGCTTAAATCCTTCAAGTTTACACCAGTGACCCCTTGGCAAAGTGCTCATGCCACTTTCTATGGCGGCAAATACGATTTTGGAACAATGGGTAAAACTTCTCTTCCTTCATTCTTTAATCCCCATCACTTCCCTCTTCCCTTCTCTTTTCTACTTCCCCTCTTTTCCAAATCAAATCATCTTTACCTTCCTCTTCCACCCAATTACATATTTTCAATAATCGATTACAATTTTATTTTAGATAATCATATATGTAACAAACTTAATCATTATTTTTTATAATATTTATCATTTTTTTTATGATAATGGATTACCAAAAGTAAATTTGGAATGAATCTAAATGTGATTATTGTTTTTGTGTTTGATAATCAACGTTAGTTGATTTTTGCACCATCATTTTACTTTTCTCATGTTATTTATATTAAAATGACAAAAATATTCTCGTTATTTTGCTTTCTTAATTCAATCTATTTGTAATAAATTTTAAAATATATTTTACATTCTATAATTAAATTTTTAAAATATTTTTTAATATACATTGTGGAACTAAAATTTAAAAATGCAAAAAATATATTTTTAAATTTAAATTTTTTTATTCCTAAATTAAAATTTTGAAATATATTTTTTGTATTTTAAAATTTTAATTGTGAAATGTATTTTTTAATTCTAAAATTAAATTTTTGGAATATTTTTTTCAACTCACATTCTGGAACTAAAATTTTAGAATGTAAAAAGTATATTTCAAAATTTTAATTTTAGAATGTATGTTAAAAACTATTTTAAAAGTTTCATTCCATAAAAAAAATAAATTCTAAAATTAAAAATTATAAAATTACTCAAAAAAAAATATTACAGCGAACAATAAACATAAATGTAAGGATAATTTTAAAATAATAATTAAAAAATGCGAAAAGTAAAAATAAAAATATAGAAAGCAACATCCAAAACTGATATCTATATTGTTTTTAGGGCTTTTGAATTGGACTATTTGATTTGGATCAGAAAATGAGATAAGTAATCGAGTCACCTCGTAACTTGGCCATTTCTTCAATGTTAGGCCCATATGAGTTTAAGAATAGTGACCAGATTTCTCTGAATAGGACCCACTATATATATGAAGCTAGCAGATTCCAACACTTGATAGGGACTGGGTCTTCCATTTTGGTAAAGCCCATCTACTATATTTTTGGGAAGTTGTTTTTTTATTTTTTATATTTTTTTATGTAAAATTAAATATCAAATTTTTTTTTATTATTATTTTTTAAAATAGATTTAAAAAATTTTCAAAAATAATTTTTAGAATAGATTAAATTTTTGAAAATACTTTTTTAGAATAGATTTAATAAATTTATAAAAATGTTTATCCAAAAAATAATTAAATTTATTTAAAAAAAATCTTTTAAATAGATATTTTTAAAGATTCATCCACTTCGTTACAAAAATATTTTTTAGAATATATATTTATATTTTTTTTATACAACATTTAAAAACAGTATATCTAAAATTCACTTAAGTCTTTTTTTAAAAATAAATATTTAAAAATTTATATTTTTATTCTAAATATATCTTTTAAAATTTAATAAATATTATATAATTTATCTTTCTAATACGTATTTTTAAAAAAATTTAAATTTTTTAAATTTATATTTTAAAAATTATTTATAAAAATAATTTTATCTTTTTACCTAAAAAAATAAAATATAAAATATAAAATAAAATATTAAAAAAGAAACTTCCATATTCTTATTCTCTTTTGTACTGCTTCGTTTAAAAAACAGGGCCATATAAGTTGTAGATAAATGGTCCACCTCCTTTCTCATTTACAATGTGCTCACTCAGAACCTACAAAGAAGCAACAACTCACATTTCTTTTTTCTTTTATTTTTTTTTACAATTTATCAAAATAGGAATATGTTATAATAATAATAATTATTATTATTATTATTATTAATAAAAAAATATTGATAATAACAAAATAATACGTAGATGAAATGAAACAGGATGTTGAATAAAAATTTACGGCTATATTTGTTTAATAAATAGGTAAATTAAAATTTTTTTAGATAAATAAATTTTGTTTATATTTATAAAAAAATTGTTTTTTATTTAAAGATCTATTTATCTTTTTATGTTATATATTTATATTTATTATATTTATATTTATTATATTTATTTTAATATATTATATTTATATAATATTAATATATTTACATAATTTATTAAAAATTATAATTTTTAATTTTTAAATTTTAATTAACTTTCTTTTAACCTTTAAAATATAATTTTACATAATTTATTTAATAATATATATATATATATATGAAAACTTAGAATTTATTTAATAATATTTTTATTTTATAGATTTTATATTTATATATATTTTTAATTAATTATTTACATAAATTTTAGATTTATTTTTTTATCATTTTATATTATAAAATTTTAAATAGATTTATAGATCTGATATATTTTAAAATAGATTATACTTTAATAATAGATCTATAACAAATAATAAATGTAAATTTAAATTTTAAAATTTTTAAACAAATTAAATTTAAATTCTCAACTTATTTTAATTTGATTTTTTTTTTACGTTTAATTATGTATATATATATTTTAAATTTATTTTATATTTAATTAATATATGGTATATAATTTTTTATTAACTTACATTGTTATTTTTATTTTAAATTTTTAATATATTTTTATAAATTTTTATTTAAATAACTACCCATAAAAAATTTATATCTTAAAATTTTATATTTCTATTTACAAATTTATTACATATATAAATCTAACTATATTCAAAATAACATAATTATCTATTAATCTCTCAATTATATCATAATATATAATTTAAAATATATTAAAATTAAAACTTATAAAAATATTAAAATTATAATAAATGTAAAAAATAAATAAAATAAAATTTATAATAAGGTAAAATAATATGTTAACAGTTAAAAATAAAAGTACTAATAAATAATTTATTCAAGTTAAAATAAATAATAAAATAATATCCAAAAATAATTATAAAATTTAAAATAAATAGTAAAAGTAGGTATAGAATAATTTACAATTAATAATATTATAAAAATTCAAATTCATAAAATTTTAATATGCTTCAAAAATTTATTATTTCTTAAAAGTTAAAAATCACATGTCACTATTATAGAAGTAAAAATATGATTTTACAGAAATATATTATAAATAATTACTTTTACGACATATCAGAATTATTATTATTATTGTTAACTCTTTTGAAATTATTATAAAGGTTTAATAATTACTATCATTATTTAAATAAAATAATGAAAAATTAGATAAAATTAAAGTTTTATATGTTTATGATAAAATACTTATTGTTGTTACGTAAATTTTATTACATTTATAAATTATTGTTATTTTAAATAATAAAATAGTATGTTATATAGAATAATTTTTTATCATAAAGATTATATAATATTAATACAATATCACAAATTAAAAATAATATGGAAACAATATTATAATATTTAAATTTTTTAATAAAATATTTACTAATTACAAATAATATTTATGTAATTTTTTATCATAAAAGTAAAATTTTGGCAAAAAGATAAAACTTAAAAATCAGAAACAATAAATCATGTAAAAACATTAATGAAGCACATAAATTTTAAAAAATATAATAAAATTTATTTAATACAGTTATAATTCTCAAATATAAAAGATATAACTACAAAATAATTATAAAAATCATCTAGTAAATATTAAAATTCTAAATAATAAATTCTACAATTAATTTATATGATTCATAATATAATTATTAAAATTACATATATTTATTATTTATCAATCTATATTAAAAGAATATTATTACCCATTCAAATATAGGATCCAGCATAATTTATCTTCTGTCTGAAAGATATAGAAGAAGCTTATGGATCAGGAATCAAATTACAATAATAACCGAAATAACTTCTTATTAAATTACAACACCTTACAAGAGCTGATGGATCAGAAGACAGACAAACATACAAAACATTCTCCAATTACCATACTAACCTTATTAACTTCTTAATTAAATTACAACACTCATGAAACGAAAGTACCAATTCACAACAATTTTACAATACCACAAATGTGTGACACCCTTTAATTTCCCCATTCTCACATTTTTCTCTTGCACACACCAGCCAAGTCTTGACTTTAACAGAACACATGCACTATTTTAAATATACTTTTAACATATATTTTATGATTGATCTATTACTTAAAAAGTTAAAATACATATACCGTAAATTAACTCTTTTTAAAAAATATAAATATATTTTTTAAAAAGTAGACCAATCATAAAAATATGTTAAAATATATATATTGAAAAAAGTATGTTATTCATTATAGGGACGGAAATTCTTCTAATTTCCCTCAATTTGAATCACCTTAGTGTCCGGTTTCTTGACCTCATCCTTAGGGATAGTCACAAGAAGCACACCATTTTCCATGATAGCCTTAACTTGATCCACCTTAGCATTCAGTGGTAGCCTAAACCTCCTTTGAAACTTGCCATGGAAACGTTCAATACGGTGCCACTTGTTATTCTTGTCTTCTACATCCACATTGTTTCTCTCACCACTAATTTGAAGCACCCTTCCTTCATCAACTTCAACTTTGACCTCTTCTTTCTTCAGTCCCGGAAGATCAGAAATGAACACGTGGGCATCTTTGGTCTCTTTCCAATCTGTTGGGGTGCTTAGGATAGGGCACTTGTTGATCATTGATAATAAGGGGTCGAAGGTTTCATCACCAAGAAATTGATGAATGAGAGACATGGTTATTTGGTTAATTATTGTGTTGAACACAAAAAAGAGTTGTTAGGACTCAAGTAGATGAATTGGATTGTTAGTTTTGGATTTGGTAAGGTTTTTTATAAAGGGTGAAAAGTTTTGGTCTTGAAATTTCTTGGAGTTTCTTTTCGGTTATTTTATTTTATTTTTATAGTTTGATTGATGTTCCATCATCTTCTATTGGTGCTCTTTTTGAACGTTCTCGTTGCTTCTAACATGATCTTGCTCGTTCCATTTCCCTGCCCTGTCTCACTTTTTTTTTTTTTCTTTTGGTGTCACTATACTTTTGGATAATACAACTATTGTCTAGTACAGAAATGCAGAGGCCCAAATCCATTATTGTTAATGACCCATATGGATCAACACCCAAATTAAGACTCTAAGTAAACATAAACATATGAGAAACAAAAGATGTAATTTAGACTTGAAAAAACCCTCAAACTAAGAATCTTGTACAATATTATTGTTAACGACCCATGTGAACCAATGAATATAACAATAATTCAGCATGACCAAAAATTAAATAGAAAATAATGGGTAATTAAAAACAAACATTTTGATTTGTTCTAAGACAATTTTCCCTTTCATATTATTGCTTGATGTAAAATTTGGGTTGACACTTCCTTTATTGGGGTCCAAAAGAATGAGAATTAGTGCGAGTCTTCTTGTAAATGGATGCACAAAATACTTCTTTAAAAAGATAAAATTACAAAATAAAATAATTTTGTCGACTTGAAACTGTGCATGATTTGTGATAATACGTAACCAAACATTTAATAAATTAAGATTATAACTAAACACAAAAGAAATGGAAGGTGTAATTTTGACTAAAAGTGTGTTTGCTAAAATTAGGTAATAAGTTAATTTAAAAATGCAAAATTAGTTAAGAAGTTAAAAAATTATTTAAAACTGAAATTTTATAAATTAATTAATTAAATTAAAAATATTTATTAAATTATTTACTAAATTAGATTATAAATATAAAATATTTAATAAGAACATAATTAATTACTCAACCAAAACTTAAAATTTAACAAATTTTTAAATAACTATAAATTTTTATGTTTTAATTTATTAATTGTAAATCATTTATCATTTGTAAAAACTAGGATAATATAATTTTTTAATGTAATTTTTATTTCTAAATTTTTATCAAATAAAAAGATAATATAAATAAATTTATATTAATATTTTAATAATTTTATGTTATTAAAATATATATTCATTTTGATGAATTCTTCTCAAAACATTAGTAATGTATAACTTTTGAAAGTAATAGATGCACATTTATTTATTTTTTATTTTTTAGAAATGATTATTAAAAATTTTTTTAACTTATTTTAAAATGTTAGCTTCATCTTAAATTTTATAAAAAATATTATGATCGTATTTTTATTCAATGAAGATATTTTAATATCCTTTTATATTTAGAACTGAATATTTAATATATAGCAAAATTAAATATCTATCAAAGTCATTAATAATTATGTCAAATTTTATAAAATAAATTATAATTATAATTTTATTTAGGAGATATTTTAGTTATGTTTATTCTTTTTTCAACAAAGCAGTATATATTAGACTTTTAAAAATAAATAAGAGAATATAAAAAAGTTAAAAAAATAAAATTTATTAAGCATTCAATATGGATAAAGTGAAAATGATTCTTAAAAGTGTTTCTTCCACCTTCAATTACAATGATTTGTTGATGAGTGATATTGGTCAAGTATTATCTTTTCATAAAATTAGAATGGACAAGTAATGTTTAACGAGTTTTCTTTTTATTTATGCAGTAACAAAAAGAATGCAGCATTGATATTACTAACGAGTTTTCACCTATGACCATCTCTAAATTACTAATAAAATGTGCTTCTTCCATCTATTTAGTTTTGCCTATATGACGGTGATTTGCTAACTATTGTCATCCATTGTCACATGTTATTCTATAGCTAACCACTCTTTATATAACTCTTCGTAACCTCCAAGTTTGTCAATTGATATGATTTTTCTATCGTTGAGTATTATCTATTAATATGTCATACCTTTTTAATTCTCCGCTATTCAATTAAAAATAACAACTAGAATGAAGGTTATAACTTTAGTGATCGAGGAGATCCTGATCCATGAGTTCTTTTTTGAAATCCATGTACACCACTTTGACCCTTTATGATTTTGCTAAGGTCACCAATGTGATTTTTGGAATCCTTCTTGGAAGTCAATCTTAAATGTTAATTTCTTCTTCTATTTCTTTAGCGCCACAACATACCTTATTACACATAATGTAACTTTTGTTATTGATGTATTGTCGAAATTAAATGAAATTACATAAATGTTCTAGAAATCATAATGTATATTTTTCATTTTATATCATTTGACGACCAAAATCACAACAAGCAAATCAAAAAATATCTTAAATTTAAAATAGAAAATGTACTTATATCTTAAATTGAATGTGTATGATAATTTTTTAAAAATAAAATACAAGTAAAATATTAATAATATATATAAAAAAATAAAAATAAAAAATATCTTAATAAAATGTTAATTTTTTAACTTTACTTCCTATTATTATGTTTGGATGAAAGATGAAATAAGAAAAAAATAAATAAGGAAAACATAAATAAAAAGTTAAGTAATAAATAAAAAAATATAAATTATTTATTAGATGTATAGAAATAAAATAAAAAATAAAAAATTTCAATTATTTTAATGAATTAAAAATGAAAATAAATATATTTTATAAGAAAATATTTCATAACATAAAAATTCCTTTCAAATAAATATTTGAATTAAAATATTTTATAATAATATTTTATCGTTAATAAAAATATTTTAAAAATTTTAAAAATTTATTATATTTTATTAACCCAATGTTGCTATCCTTTTTTCTCCTATTTTCCTACTTACTACAGGAGTATATACAAATTTTTTATAAATAATAATAATCACCTGCATATAATTATTAATTTAAAAAAAAATAAAAAAATAAAAAATAAAAAAATTATCAAATAAAAGAAGGTAACTGCAAAGAAGTATGTATTATAATGGTATCAAAAGATGACTTTTATTCTTAAAAGAAAGTATTTCTTTAGGTAAGTTTCGTTATTGTTTTCCTTTCCTCTTTCATTTTTATTCAAATAAACAACTTATGTTACTTTTTTTTTTCGTGGCTAACCTATTCAAAGTTCTTGATAAATAAAAATCTTAAAAATCATTATTTATGATCATAGAAGAATTTTAAAAATAACTATTTATAATTATAGAAAACCGTTGGTTAAACAAGTAAATTTAGTTATTCTGAAATATATTAGCTTTGAAATTATTCTAAATATAATTTGAGGTTAACATATTAAAATTAATTATATAAAAATAAAAATTGGGGCATTCCGAGAATTGAACTCGGGACCTCTCGCACCCTAAGCGAGAATCATGCCACTAGACCAAATGCCCTTTTTAATATGATAATTAAACAATAAGTATTACTCATCACAATCATTAGTATGTAACTATACATTCTTAAGCGAGTTAACAGAATTGATATAAAAATGTGATTGGTGTAGCTTAATCCATGGGCCATGGTGCATCAAAGTGGGTCCTCATTCTCATACTCATCTTATGTTCTTTTCATTTTCCAATACGGTAGAGTGTTGTTCCTGAACATCCTGATTTTTTTTAAATATAAAAAAATAATTTTTTATGTTTAGATGAATGATTTTAATATTTTAAAAATTTTAATTTTTAAAATATTTTGTTTTGATGAAAAAAATTAAATTTTTTTATATTTTAAATTTTTTTATTTGGATAGAGAATTTTAATTTTTTGGTTTGAATTAAATAATTTAATTTTTATTATATATAAAATTTTATTTTTAAATATTTTTTAAAAATATAAAAATAATATCTTGAATAAAAAATATTTAAAATAACATCATACAAAGGTAAAATTTAAAATTCCATCTATTTTAGTAAAATTTTAAAATTTTTCCTAAACTCTAAACCTTAATAAAATATTTAAAATTCTAAAAAAAATTTAAAAATTTTAGAATTTTAAATATTTTATTAAAAATTATCTCAACAAGTTATTTTAAATTTTTTAAAAACATTTCTCTCTAAATATAAATAACATTTTTATTTAAGTTATGTTTAAATTGAATAATTTTAAATTATTAGATTATATATATTTCAATAATAACGGAAGGAAGGTTTTAAAATGTTGTAAAATTTTAATTGGATAATATTTATGTCAAAAAAAAATTCAAGCGATATTCTCTTCTTAAAATATTAAGAATTCTTCTATTATATTTAATTCTTTTTATATTATCATTTACAATTTCTCATATATTTAACTTAACTCTTTATTATTAATTTCACATTCTTTAAAAATATAAAATTCTTTGTTCAAAGATAGGATTAGACAATTTTAGAATATTAATTTATATCATAAAAAATATATTTTAATTTCATTTTTTTAAATTTTTTTTATAAATATAAATACATGTATAAGACATGTAGGTTAGCTTAATCCAAAAAATTTAGATAGTTTAGTTAAAATTTTAAATTTAAATTTTTTTAAAATCAATAATATATATATAAAAGATGGGAGGGGTTGTAGGTTTTTTAAAACAATACATATGTTTTTATAAAAGAATAATTAACATCTAATTCGAAAAATAAAGTTGTATTTTCTTTTGATAATTTTATCAAATAAATAATTTTAAAATAAGAGTTTATATACACATATGCATATATGTGTATTTTTTCCATTTGATGTGATGCGAGAAGTTTCGAGAAATTTGTCTTAATTGCATACGAATGATCAAAAACACCGAGTCCAAACTCTTAATTTTGTGGTTTGACAAAATTTTACGAAATTTTTACCAATAAACTAAAATAGTAAGCCAAAATCCTTAACTTACACGAGAAATATTAGAATATGATACGTAAATTATATAATTTTTAAGTGCAAAAATTATATAAATAATTATTTTTAATAAAAATAGAGTTTTAAACTATAAATAATTATTAAAATAAAAATTGAAACATAAGATGTAAAAGTTTAAATAAAAAAATGAAAAATATTACATAAATTTATCTCAATTTATTTTTAACTGTTAGAGAATTATATTTAGTTTTTTAACATCTTTTAAAAAAAATTTATTAATAATAAATATTACAATATCTTTATATAAATATTTTTAAAATTTTATATTTGAAGCTCAATAGATAAGTGTAAGAAAAATATTTTGTATAGAGATTTATGAAAGAAGGTTAATGATACATTTTGATATTTAAAATAAAATGATATTTTATATAAATATTGTTTTTAAAATAAAGTATAATTTTAAGTTTCTTTTTATTAAATGTGTTGCTTGTTTACAAATAAAATCAAAGATAATTTTTTATTATTTGTATACTCACTTATTTATTTTTGAATATTTTTAAACTAATATTTCTATAAATTTTATGTTGGATTTTTCTAGGACTTAAGTAGAAAAAAATATTATTTTTATAATTGTACATATATTTATAAAAATAAAAAATTTTATTTTAAAACTAATGATATTACTTATATTGTTGATTTACTTTTCAAAGTAGTATGCTTGCATGACTTACCTAGACTATAATGAATGATAAAGATGTTAACTTTCTTATTTATTTTTAGAGAATCTTGTGGGATAAATTGGATACTAAGATGTTATTCACTATTGTGACGCATCTACACAAGGATGGAAAAATTGAAGTTCTAAATAAGATTCTAAGAACCTTATTATGTGTCACAATTTAAAAGAACGTAAAAGATTGAGAGAAAAGTGTCTATTTTGGGTAAAATTTTTGTATAATAAGATTGTTCACGCATTTATTTTAAGTTATGTATGGTTTTAACCATTTATATCCTTTAGATGTTATGCAAGTGCCTACTAGCAGTTCTGCTAAGTTGGACAAAAAGTAAAAAATTGAATTTTTTTATAGAAGTTATATGCCAAGATTTGTACTAATATTGAGAATAAGAATGAATACTATGTTAGGAAAACAAAAAATTGGAAAACTAAGGTGATTTTTGAACCCGATGGCTGGATATGGATTCATGTACAAATGGAGAGGTTTATAGGTTGAAGAAGTTCTAAACTACATTCAGGAGGAGATGACCCCTTTTAGTGATTGAAAAGATTAATGATAATATCTATAAAATTGATCTTTCCATTGTGTGTGTGAGTCAAGTCTCACATTGGTTAGTTTTACTAAGGAAGGAAAATGTCCTTCTTATAAATAGAGATTTGATTTTTGAATGAAAATTACTACCTAACAAAGGGTCTACACTAGAGAGATGGTGTAATTGAGTTATTGGATAGTACGTTGTAATCAAATGTTTTTAGTGAATTTATTTTTATCTATTTTTAGGATCATGGAAATATGTTGAAGTGTGTGAACCACGTTAAATTTATGTTCTTTGTTTGTACTTTATTTATTTTTCTGTTGCATGTCTTTGGTTGATATCTTCTGCTATCCAATTATTGGTATCGAGAATTTTGGTTCAAAAGGAAAGAAAGTTGTAGTTGCAAAAAGAAAAGTGAAAGACATAGTTTGTGATATCATTTTCTTATTATCAAGGGTTCCACATCATCAATAACTTGGAGGTATCTTTTCTTTTATTACTTTGTGGATTTCTATTGTTAACTACTCTATACCATGTCTATTGTGATGAAATTTGAGGTACCTCTCTTTGAGGTAAAGGAAAGTTTCACTATGTGACAATGTACAATAAAAGATATTTTAGTGAAATAAGGTTTGGATGTGACTTTAAAAGAAAAAAGGGTTTGAAGGGATGATAGATAACGAGTGAAAGACTATTCAAAGAATAGATAACGAGTGAAAGACTATTCAAAGAAAAACTACAAGTATTATTAGGTTGACACTTGCTCCTTAATAAAGTACACTTTATTGAATTAGCAACACCTAAAGAGATGTGGAAAAAGTTGAAGGAGATCTATGAGTCAACGTCATTAACCAATCGCTTGTACTTGAAGATAGACTTATACTAATTGAGAATGGAAGAAGGAGGTAATCTACATGATCATAATAATGGATTTCATTGTCTAATTTGTCAACTATCAAATATAGTAGAAAAGATAAGTGATGAAAAACGATCAATTGCTTTATTAGCTTCTTTACCTCAATCATATAGTTCATTAGTGAGTTCCTTACTAATTGAAAAGAATAAAATAACTACCATCCTTTGAGATGATCAAAGAATTAAAAGAAATAATCATACCAATAATGAGAATATACTGGCAGTTGAGAACTCTAGAAAGGAAGGAACAATTCTCGACAAAGAGGTAGACAACAAAGAAAATTTGTAGAAAAAGATCTTAATGGGGTGAAGTGTTACTATTACGAATAAAAAAAGTATATATAGTCTTAATATTCAATATGGAGAAAAGATTTGAAGGATCTAAAATAGCTCAAGGACAAAGTTCACATAACCGAATCCTCAGATAATAAAAATTAAATTATGTATAGAGCCTCAACAATGATTTTATTGAACATTATTCTAAACGGGTGTTAGATTTTGCTACTAATATGCATATATGCAATGATCAAGATATATTTACTACTTTAAATAAAGATAGATATATTAGCTATATCAATATGGGAATGAAATTAAAAATGAAAGTTGAGAGCATTGGAAAATTTCACTTGAAACTCCACAACAGTAAAATCTGAACTATTTCCAATATGAGGTGTATATCTATTGTTAATGTTAATATTATTTCATTGGATGAAATGATGTTACATAGGTACAAATATATGAGAATTGAAAAGACATAAAAAATGTACAAAGGAAACTACTTGATTTTATAAGAAAAAAATGACAAGAAGAACATTTTCTATTTAGATCGTCACTCCAATCTTAAAGATACTAAAGTAAAGATGAAGAATAAGATTGAGAAACAAGTCTAGTTTTTAGAAGAGACTGAAGCATTTGGGAGCTTGATTCAAGAAAGAATTCGTTATATGTGTGAGATAAGTCTCGTATTGGTTAGATTAACGAAGGAGGAGAGATGTTCTTATAAATAGATGTTTTAACTTTTGAATAAAAATCATTATCCAAAATAAAGTATATGTGTTAGAGAAAAAGTATAATTAAGTTATTGGATTGTGTGTTGTAATCAAATATTTTATTAAAGTTATTTTTATTCCTTTTTGGATCATGGAAGTAGATTGAAGTGATCGAACCATATTAAATTTGTGTTTTTTATTTATACTTTATTTATTTTATTATTTCATGCCTTTGGTGGGTATCTTCCGTTGCCTAACACTTTCGAGTAACTATGGTAATACGAGTGTCATTTTTATTTTTATTGTTTTTGGCTTATTTTTATTTAATACATGCTATCTTTAAGATTTTAAGGATAAATTCTTTCTACGAATGAGGAAATCATGTGAACTTGAACTAAACATCAAACAAAATTTTTGAGAATGGGTCAGACTAATTAACAAGAGCTTATGACATATCATGTTTAAAGCTTGATTTGTTTAAGAAATAAATAGGTTCAGACTTAATAAAAAAAACTTTGACAAAAAAATCAAGTTTATGATTGTAAAAAACATGTTTAGCATATTTATAAACTTGCTTAAATATATTAATTTTATTATAATTTATTTTAATATATAATATATAATATATAAAATGTAAAATACAAGATAATATATAATATTATATATATATTTGTATAATAAAATATATAAATATCCCTTATTATATAAAGTAGAAGTGAATGCAAATAGTGTTCCCGCCTAAATGCATTTTCTACTATCTTCCAATTAATACTTGACATCTGTCCTTCACATTAAGTGTGGGTATATTGTCTACAAAATAAATGAAACAACCTAACATTAGGGTTTGTTTCTATTCTTTCTGCTTCGCTTTCTATTCTCTGCTTTTCGTTCTCTCTGTTCTTTTTTTTTTCGCCTTTTGTTCTCCGTTCTCTGTTATCTTTGTTCTTTGTTTTCCGCTTTCTGTTCTTCACTCTCCGCTCTTTGTCTTCCTTTATTTTTGATTGAAGTTTTGGTCTATGAAATAAATGAAACAACCAACATTAGGGTTTGTTTCTATTCTTTCTGTTATGCTCTCTATTCTCCACTCTGTTCTTCGCTCTCCGCATTTTATTCTCCGCTCTCTGTTGTCTCTGCTCTTCGCTCTCCGCTCTTTTTCTTCCTTTATCTTTGATTGAAGATTACTGGGCTCAAGTATTATTATCTTTGTTACTTTCTTCACATTTCAATTCTTAATCATCTTCGTTTACCAACTATTTAATGGTTTTATTTTTAGGTTATATTTACTAATGATTTTTCTTCTATTTTTTGGTTATATTTTCTAATTAATTTTTCTTCAATTTTTCCTTCAAATCTCTCTAATTTGTCTAAGCATAAATGTGTCGGAAGCATTCTTTGAACTTAAAAGAAATAAAGAGTCTTTTCTTTCCTGTTGCATGTGCATATGATTTCTCTATCATTTTCTATTTTTTTTTTGGACTTGAAGAGGAAGACAGAGGTATTAGTATTTTTTCCTCCTATTCTTTCCATTCTGCCTTTACCATGTATTTGATGATTCTATTTTTTGGTAATATTTCCTAATAATTTTTCTTCTATTTTTCCTTCAAATCTCTCTAATTTGTCTAAGCATAAATGTGTCGGAAGCATTCTTTGAACTAAAAAAGAAACAAGGAGTCTTTCCTTTCCTGTTGCATGCACTTATGATTTCTCTATCATTTTCTATCTTTTTTGGACTTGAAGAGGAAGACAGAGGTATTAGTATCTTTTCCTCCTATTCTTTCCATTCTTCCTTTACCATATATTTGATGATTCTATTTTTTGGTAATATCTACTAATAATTTTTCTTCAAATTTTTGTAATTTGTCTAAGCATAAATGTGTCGGAAGCATTTTTTGAACTTGAAAAGAAATAAGGAGTCTTTCCTTTCCTGCTGCATGTGCGTATGAGTTCTTTACCATTTTCTACCTTTTCTAGACTTGAAGAGGAATATAAAGGTATCAGTGCATTTTTTTCCTATTCTTTCCATTCTTCCTTTACCATCTATTTATGATTCTATTTTTAGGCTATATTTCCTAATGATTTTTCTTCTTTTTTCTTCAAATTTCTCTAATTTGTTTCATCACAAATGTGTCAAAAACATGCTCTAAACTTGAATAGAAATAAGAAGTGTATTCTTATTTTCCTGCTGCGGTGTTCCGTATGATGTCTCTACCACTTTATATCTTACCTAAACTTGAAAATGAAGACAAAGGTATTAGTCTCATAGGTTTTTTCTATTATCTATGCTCTGGAAGATATTGTTTGTGATACTTAAGGTCATATAATATTACTTCATTTGGTATGTGATAAAAAAATATTAAATTTTATTATACTTTTCTTTCTTTTCCCTATCTTTTTCCACATTTACTTTCTCAGGCAAGTACCAAGGTAACATACTGATAACAATTTTTTTTAAGCAGGTACAATCTTTTGGTATCAACTTGCAATGTTTTCATATACTTTATTTTTACATGTTTAATTATTTATACTTATTGTTTTTCTAACAATGATTTTTTTTCTTTCATGAATCTATATGGGTTAATTGAAAATGTTGCAGATTAAGGTAATTTTACATAGACAACCTTTTATCTTTTTCAATAGTACTTTTAATAAATTAGAAAATAAAAATTTGTTGTATGTATGAATGTTGTTCTCTCTCATACTCTTTTCCTTTATTTACCTTCAAGTTTTTTTTTTTACATTTTTTTATCTTCACTAGACTTGAAGAGGAAGATAAAGGTATTAGTATTACAAGATAAGTTCTCCACCACTATTCTCTTATACAATTTTATTCATTTCTCATGTTAATATGCATTTTTTGTGCACATGTTCGTAAAAAAATTTCATATGCTTAAATAAGTTTTTTCTGTTATCTTTGCTTTGATAGATATTGTTTGTGATATTTATGTTCATATAGTATTATTCTATCTAGCATGCTGTGAAAATTTTTTAGATCTTATTATAATTTTTCTATTTTTTTCAGTTCACTTTTGCAGGTATAAAGGTAATAAGGCAATAACAAAAATTTCTTAAAAAGGTATAACCTTTTAGTATCAACTTGCAATATTTTTATGTATCCTGTTTTTACATGTTTGATTGTTTATACCTACTCTTTTTTAGTGATAGTTTTTGTTATGAATTTATTGTGGACCGATGATTTTTTAGTTTTTCTTAATAGTACTTATTATAAATTGGAAAACAAAATTTGAAGTATGTAATAATGGTGTTCTGTCTGTTACTCTATTTCTTTATTTACCCTTAAGCCTTTTTTACATTTTTTATGACTTGAAGAGAAAGATAAAAGGTATTAGTATTTATATTCTAACTTTTAAGACATGTTCTCCACCACTGATTTTTTTATATAATTTTATTCATTTATCTCTCAATGTTAATATGCATTTTTGTGCACATATCATGTTCATGGATAAGTATCATTGGTTTTACATAAGTTTTTTATGTTATCTTTACTTTGAAAGATATTGTTTGTGGTACTTATGTTCATATAGTATGACTTCATTTGGTATATGGTCAAAAGGTTTTAAATTTTATTACATTTTTCCTTCTCTTTCCTATATTTTTTTTACGATTTACTTTCTAATGCAATAAGATCATAATCGAATAACAAAAATTTCTTCAAAAGGTATAATCTTTTGGTATTAACTTGCAATGTTTTAATATAAATTAGAAAACAAAAATCTGTGGTAAGTGGAAATGTTGTTCTCTTTGCCTTTATTTATCCTTCAAGCCATTTTTCTATTTTTTTTTATTTTGATCTACTTAACGTGACCTTATTATTATGTTTTCCTTTTCTATGATCATTTATAGATTTAATAAGTTACCAGGTTTTAAGCTCTTTTAAGATGTAAAGTATGATTTTTAGGTTTCATTTAGAAACTTATCATCTGAATCGTTCATATTTCTATTTTCATTATTCATACCAAGTATTCATTGATTTAATTGTATTTTTTCCATGAATTTGTTTTGCGTCAATTGGGAAAGTTGTAGGTTGAGATAATTTTCTTTTTATAATTTCTCACATGATTGCTTTTTGCTTGCCATATGTAACATTATCTCACTTCCCATGTTTTTCTTCTTCTATCTCTACTTCATTTTGTTGATACCATGACAATTTCTCCTATTATATAAACTTCTAACTTACTATTGTATATTTAGTATTTTTTCTTCATATTGCCCAATTGCTTATACTTGCCTAATTGATATACATTCATTGTTTTTGCCATTTATTTAATTCTCTTTCTATTAATTGGTTTCTAACTTTAACTCCTTTCCATGTCTTCTCTATATATGAATTGAATTATATTTTATGAACGTTTATTATTTTTTTTCTCATTTTTTTTATTCAATAAGCCCATTATTTATCCTTACCTTTTTTTTTCTTATTTCTTTGTTGGAAACTGACTTTCATTCATATATTCCACTTCTTGGTTTGAAAGAGGTAATCACTGTCCAAATATCTTTCCACCATGTTCCACTAATCATTTATTCGTTAAAAGTAATATTTTGTGTATGAAAGTTTTGATATTTTATAATGGATTTTATCTAGATCAATTCAAATTCTTGGTTTACAACAGTAGTTTGTTTAGTACTTTAAAGGAAAAATGTAAGAGTGATATTGTTGTATTATTAGAAAAGCTGATGTTGATTAATGTTATTGTTGAAAGATATACCCTTCTTTATTGTACAAACATCAAGTGAGCTTTTTTGATCATTTTTTAAAAAATTATTTTCATTTATTATTATTTTTAGATAGTGTGTTGTTTTATTAGACAAATGATATGTTTATTATTTATGATTAATTCTTTATAATATAAAGTAGCGATTATAGTATATTTCTCCTCTCCGAACCCATCTCTTTTGTCCTTACTGGTAAGTTGTGCATTACGCTTAGCATAGAGTTGCAATGCTTGAGGCTCAATTTTTCATATCTAAATATCCTTCTATTGTGTCCAATGCTTTTTACATATTAATGTAGTTTCATATGCAAACTATCGAAGTCGGATAGAAATGAAAGATACCCTTCAATACAAGTTATGATCTTTATTTGCTACATGTGATTGAACGAAAGAAAAAAAATTAAGATAAATAGGAGAAGATGTTAATTATTTATAATTATATAGTTATGGTCTTTTTTGATATTTTTTAGTAAATTTTAATTTTTAAATTTGTTTTTCATTTTATAGTATCAATGGATTGTTATAATCTGAGAGAGAATTTCTAGGTATTATGCTTCAAAAAATTACAAAAAATATTATTATGAAATGTAAGGTTGACTGATGAAAATTTTTATATGTAACTTGTTTTCTTTTATCTTTTATCCTTTTATTAAATATTTCATTTGCTATTTATTTTTTATTACTCAAATATATCATATACCAATTCTTTAATATTTTTTTTATGTTTTAGTATATTCCTATAATTTTTGTTAATTTAACCTGCAGCAAGTGAATTTCTATAATTTAGACTTTTGTTTAACGTAAATTTTCCTTATAATTTCTTATATGATTTTATTTTTGTTTGCTACAGGTGATATTATCTCAATCCTTACTTGCTATAATCATTTGATATATTATTAATTCTATACTATATGATAATAATAAGATCAATTTTTTTTTTGTTGCATCTGGTTGAACTTCGTTTGTTCTTTCTTTTACCTTCTTTGCAATTAGTTTATTACATTTTAAACAATTTGTTAATATTTTTTAATTTACTATTTTATTTGATATTTTAACTGTATCATGAATAGGTTAACAATATTTGTGAATTTATAATCTTTATTTAGTGTACATGTAAAAATTTATATAATATTTAAATTATATTATGAATTAATTAATATATTATCAAATTTACATAATATTATAAAAATTTTATATTTGTAAAAGAAAGTACAAGTTTAAAATATTTTTATTAGTTATAAATTATTATAGACATAAAATATAATAACATTTTAAATATATCTTAATTAAATATTACAAAAATCTAATCAAAATATTATGTATTAAATTTTTTTATATAATTTATTATTATTTTATATTTATTTAATTCAAAGTATTTTTTATTTTAATTTATAAATTTAAAAAATTATATTAAATATTTTTTATCAATAAAATTAAAAATACTAATAATAATTAAAATATATTTTCAAAACTCCTTGTGTTGCACGGGTCAGATTCCTAGTAATATATAATATAAAATATATAAATATATATATTATTTTATTTTAATATATTAAATTCATAATTTTTTTAATTATATAGATATATAAACTATAAGTTTATTTATTAATTTTTTATATTATAAATTTTAAATAAATTTATTGGTATTTTTAATTATTTATATATATATATAGTTTATTTATTAATTTTTTTATATTATAAACTTTTAAACAGATTTATAGATTTGATAAATTTTAAATATGTTAAACTTTAACAATAAAATAAATATGATAAATAATAAACTCAAATTTAAATATAAAAAATTTTAAATAAATAATTTTGAACATTCAAATTTTAATTTAACTTGATCTATTTTAACTCGTAAGTAAAATTAAGTGTATGAAACAAAAATTTTAATGCCTCATAATAAAAGTTTAGAAAAAAGACTATTATTGATTAAAATTTAAAGGTAAAATAAATCAATTTATACATTTATAAATTAATTAATAAAATTTTAATTTTAATTTTTAACAAAATTAATGCTAGTTTAACATTTAATAATAATTAAACTTTTTATTTATTTTTAATTAAATTTTTATTAATTTAAAGATAAATTTAATATATTTTATTTAAGTTTTAAAATTTTCATCAAATTTATTTATTTATTTTTATAATAGATCTAATTCTGTCCAATTAAATTTTTTATATTATATAATTTAAAAATGTAAAGTAAAATAATTATAATTAATAATGTTTTTTAATTTTTTTTATGAGTTAATTTTCATAATTTTTTACAAAGAACTAACTTCATATTTGTTCTTACGAGTTGCGGTAAGATTATATTTAATTTTAATAACTTTGATACACTTTGATAGATATTAATTAATATAAATTTTATTCTATATATATTCAATCGTATCATTTCGTAAAACTCTAAATTATACAAAACTGAAAATTTTGTTTTGATTTTTAAAAAATGTCAAAATTAAAAAAATAATAATTATTTGTAGAAAATCAAGTCAAAATTTTATCACAAATAAAGTTTATAAATGAGATTAATTTTTATTTAAAATAAAATTATTTTAAGGAAAATTTGTTTCCTTAAAAAGAATTTAAAATACTCACAAAATATGAAACAAAGTATTGAGAGAATGAATAATGATTCTCATAACAGGCTTAAACGGTGTGTTTCCCTTTTTCAATCTATTATGCACCAACCTCTCCAACCTCTTTGTGACCGAAAATGAGTTATCAGTTAACAGTGCCTGCAACCACTTAATCATCAAAATTATTGAGAGGTAAAACATTTCTCAGTCAACTCTTTTCCGCAGTCAGTGGAAAAAAGTAAGCAACATCATGGTGTTTAACGCAAAATCTGGGTTTTGTACACAAACATCAAATTAATTATATAATTAAAATATATTCATAATATTATTTTTATATGTTATATAAAAATTATTTTTTTATGATAATTATTTTAAAAATTATATATATATTATTATTTAATTTTTTAGTATAATATAAAAAATATAAAATCTAAACTTAGAACTTTCCTCTAAAACTACTTTCATCTTGAATTCATCATCACTTTTATATTATGTTGTTTAATTGATTGATGAAGTAATTTTTTAATATTTATTAAATATTAAAATTAAATTTCTTAAAATATTGAATGAAGAAGTGAGTAGATAGTCATAAATGAGGTGCTCCGGATTAGTGAATCACTTGGTGAAGAAGTCAACAAGAAGCATAAAATTAAAGGAAGGGTTGAGAAAATATGTCCCAATAATTGAAACTAACAAAATCAATTGGAATCGGTTGTCCATTGGGCCAAAGATAAAAGCAATGCTGCCCAACTAACACACAAACAGGATAAAGTTATGCTTGTTTAATTATATGTACCACTAGTACTACCAATTCATTACATTTCTATACGCCCAAAAAATATCATTACACGACAAAACATAAAAATAAAAACTCCAAATTGGAAAAAAATGTTACGGCTAATTTTTTTTATACTAAGTTTACTACTTCCTATAAAAGTAGAATAACCTGAGTGATAAAGTATGTAACTTTTATCATTCGTTTTGTAGCATGTAATATTACTTAATCAATGTTTATTTTTCATTTTCAATATTTGACAATAAATCATAAGTGTATATATTTTGAAAAATAATGTGTCGTATCTGTTTTTGACCAAAGTGGACCTTATTATACACGTAAATTGTGGATAGTACTGCTAAATAAACATTCCTTAAAATATCAAAAAGACTCCGTATAAGCATTTATTATTGATGATCAGTTTTAAATGTGGTTAGTATTGATGGTACGTTTTTATAATAATTGATTATTTATGAAAAATAATTTTGATTTTTAATAATTATCTGGATTTTAAATTTAAAATTTTAAAGTGCTTAAATATATAATTAAATTATTATTTAATAAGTAGTTTTATATATACACTGGATTCGAAGATCACTACTTTTTATTTTTATTAAAAAATTACTATTTAATGAGACAATTATTTTTCGATCAAATTTTATTAATGTTTAATTAAAATAATTATTTTTAATCAGTTTTATTAATTTGTAATTAAATGATCATTTAATCAGATAATTATTTTTTAGTTATTTTTTTTTATTATCATCTAGAAATTTAAACAAATAAAATATCTAGCTTTTACTTATATTATAATAATAATAATAATAACTCCTTTTGTTTTTGATACTGCTATTTTTACCTATGATATATCTATTAGGTTTATTTGTTTTTCTATCTTCCTAGTTCTATTTCCTAAACTATTCAAAATATTTTGACTACAGTTATATCACATATTTCAGCTTGCGGTATATTAAAACTTTTGAATATATTTACAAATGTGTATGATGAAATACTTAAAAAGTAGGGTATTGGCGACGAAAAAGGGAAAAAGGCAAAGAAGAAAAAAAAGGTGACCAAGGAACATTGAATAACAATGAATAGTACCCATCAAAATCGTGAATTAAGCAAAGAGCCAAAGTCATCATATGTGCATGCGTACAAACCGTAATCGCTGAATTCTTCTTAGACATTAAATCATGTTGTTAAGTACTCATCAGGTGGTGCATTTATGTGGATCCACACACTGTAAAGAAACATGGCATAATATAAGGAGAGAAGAACCGGAGAATGGGGAGATATTTGTTACACAACTTTAAGTTATATGACACTTCAACAAAGCTAAAGTCATAATGGACTAAGAAATTTTAAGCCCATTTGGTTTAATCAAATCTTTTTGTATTTATTTATTTTTAATTACAACAATATTGCATTATTTTTTATTTAAAAAATTATTCAAAAATAGTGAATTTTAAGAAAAAAAAAAGAATTAACTCTAAAACAAAAGTAGCCATAAACATCAAAGATAAAGAAAAAGATGAACTAGTACTTAAACCATAGATGGGAAAATTTGAAAATAAATATACTATGACAAATAAAGGGAAAAAAAAATATTAGTGGGGGCATGTGACTTTCATTGTCTAGCATATGGATCCATCCAAAGAGGTCAACCAATTTGACTTTGGGGGCTTGAAGAGAGTTGAAGTTCATGAAGATAACATAACGGTTTCAAACTAATGTCTACTTGTATAAGAACTATATATTATATATATATATATAAGATGAAAATCAGCCATGGCTTAAAAGAAATCACATTAATATTGACCCCACTTGAAAATATTAATCACGCCATTACTCTCGGCTTTTTCTTTCTATAAAACTCCCTCCATTCACCTAAAGTTCCCCACTCTCCTACCTTTCAATTACTCTCAACAAAGAGAAGAGCAAAAAATGGTTCCTCTTTCAACCTTCCTTTTTCTTTTTGCTCTTTCTCTTCTCACACCCAATTTTGTTTCCTCCACCGCAGTTCGAGACCCTGAACTAGTTGTACATGAGGTACAAAGGTAATAATAACTAAAGAAGCATTACCTTCATAATTTGTGGGATAATTATATTTATTTACTTACTTCTTTTTATAAACTTTTTCAATATTTTTTCTTATTTTCATTTACTCAATCTATACTATTTATTTATATATGTTATTCTCATAATATATTCTTATAACACTTTTACCATTAACCTTTTCATCTCTCTATCCTTTTTTCATAACATTTCTTTTTATCTTTTTAATTTTATTTTATTTTTGTAAATATATATATATATATATATATATATATATATAATGTGTTAGAGGAATATTATTTCTTTTATTCATTAGGTGCATGTTTGGTAATTGGTATAGATTATTTTTTTTGTGAAATAATATTTTGGAAAAGAATAACAAAAAAGTGTTTAATTTTTTAAAAATAAATCAAAATAAGCATGCATTAGATAATGCTAACTAAGAGCAACTAACTACATCATGCATGAAATTTTTTGAACATTTTAATTTTCTTATTACAGAAGCATCAATGCCTCTAGAAGAAACTTGGGTTATTTATCATGCGGAAGTGGTAACCCTATTGATGATTGTTGGCGATGTAACCCAAATTGGGAAAACAATAGGCAAAGACTAGCTGATTGTGCAATTGGGTTTGGGAAGGATGCAATTGGTGGAAGAAATGGTAGAATCTACATTGTGACTGATTCAGGTGATGATGACCCAGTGAACCCAAGGCCAGGAACTCTAAGATATGGTGCTATACAAGATGAACCATTATGGATTATTTTCAAGAGAGATATGGTTATTACACTAAAAGAAGAGCTTCTTGTGAACTCTTTCAAGACAATTGATGGAAGGGGTGCTAGTGTTCACATTGCGGGTGGTGGTTGCATTACCATACATTATGTGAGTAACATTATCATTCATGGCATTCACATTCATGATTGTAAACCCACAGGTAACACCAACATTAGAGACTCTCCACACCATTCTGGATTTTGGACTGTATCCGATGGTGATGGAGTTTCCATCTTTAATTCAAAGCATATATGGGTTGATCATTGTTCCTTATCTAATTGCCGTGATGGCCTCATTGATGCCATACATGGATCAACGGCTATTACCATCTCCAACAATTACATGACCCATCATGACAAAGTTATGCTTTTGGGCCATAGTGATTCCTACACACAAGACAAGGATATGCAGGTCACTATAGCCTTCAATCATTTTGGAGAAGGCCTTGTCCAAAGAATGCCAAGGTATTCATAATTACTTTATGTACATATTTATAGTAACTAACTTCATCACTTTTTTTTTCTTCTCATTATTATATGTTCTATCATACAAGTCTAAATGGTTCATGGTCAACATTTATACAAATATTTCAAAAATTTACATAATTTTTTAAATGATTATATTATCTTTGACTATTTATGATCTATATAAACAGAATTAAATGATTATATATATTTTTAGTTATTTCAAAATTCTGATATTTTGGTTTTAATTTTTTATTTTTAAAATAATTAATTTTGATTCCTATTTTTTAATTAGACTATTTTTATTTTTTTTATTATTAACATGTCAAATATTAGAATGTCATGTGTGACATACTGATCACTTTAAGAGTTAAAAATCAACTAATTTTTAAAAAATAAGATATTAAAACTAATAGTTTAAAAAATAAGGATTAAAATCAAAATTTTAAAATTTTAAAATTTTAAAAGAATTAAAAAAATATATTTAACCCAAATTTTAGTAACTTCTTTTAAAAATAAATTTTATTAATTAATGTAACTATTAATTTATGTAATATTATTATAACAATCATGTATATAAAATTTAATTTTACACAATTCAAACATTGATAAATATATATTTTCCAATACTAACTACTTACTTTTATTAAAAAAAGATTTTGATTAAGATGATTTCAAAATGATGCAGGTGTAGACATGGGTATTTCCATGTGGTGAACAATGACTATACTCATTGGGAAATGTATGCTATTGGTGGGAGTGCAGACCCAACCATAAACAGCCAAGGGAACAGGTTTCTTGCACCAAACACCAGATTCAGCAAGGAGGTAACAAAGCATGAGGATGCTCCACAGAGTGAATGGATGGGTTGGAATTGGAGATCAGAGGGTGACTTGTTCTTGAATGGAGCATTCTTTAGGCAATCTGGTGCAGGTGCTTCTTCTAGCTATGCTAGAGCCTCAAGTCTTAGTGCAAGACCTTCTTCTCTTGTTGGCTCAATGACCATCACTGCTGGTGCACTTAATTGTAGAAAGGGTACCCGTTGTTGATGTTTCACTTGAGTCAATTAATTAATCACTTTAAATTATTAGTTAAGAAATGAAAATTAGCTGCAGGGAAGCCAAAGAAAAGAAATTAATATGTATAATTTATATGTATTAATTTTATTTACCTTATGCTTAATTTGCTTCCCCTGTGGTTACCTATATATAATATATATATATATATTTATAGCAATTAAGTTATACCAAGTTTTTTATTTACCTTAAGGACTTAATTACAACCTCTGCCATTTTCTTTTCAAGTGGTTTTATTGTAATGTGAGAGTGATTGCATTCACAATCTTGCATGTGTATACAATGGAAAAAGGAAAGTGCAGTTAGTGTTGGTCTGATTCAATGATCATTGTGCTTTTTAATGTGCACGCCTCTTCTATAAATCTTTTTGCTTTGGTATTCCATTTTAGAAGCTGCTTCTCTCTTTTTCCTTCTCTGATTCTTGGCTGACCCATCTACCTAATAATGTCCTTCCTCACTTGCATGCCAAGCTGTTAAAGTGAAAGTAGGTTATGACATAGAAGGAATCAATCTATATTAGAATTTGAGCTTATGTGAAAGAAAATTTTCATTCTCAAAAAACCCACTTTTCTAAAATGAGAAGTTTTGTGAAATATAGTTAGTTAATGTCCAACTCTTTTTAAGCATAATATATTTACAATTAATTATCACAATATTTTTTATTATCATCTATGAGAATGAACTTTTTTGTTTTTATTTTTCACAGATTAATATTTTAATAGGATTTTTTTATGGTTGAAAAACATTTTTATTTTCCTTCACTAAGCATAAGAAACATTTATTCTGATGTCATTTTCTCAAAAAAAAATTCTAACATTTCTTATACCAAACATTACCTAAAAGTTGATGCAACACTAGGAAAACATTTTAAAAGTTGAATCCAGGCATTATGCTTAGTTCATATTTTGGGACAAATTAATATCTGAAAATCACTTTAAAGCTACTAACATAAATTAAGTTAGATAAAGCTTATTTAAAAGTAAAATTATCTGACAACTAATCTTAATGTAATTGAATAGATTCATTTAAAAGTAAAGTTCTTCTATTTAAAAAAGGTAAAATTTTTATTTAAAAAAATTGCTAATCTTTATTAATTTTTGAAAATTATTTTAAAGAAATAAAACAATTGTTTCTGTTAAAATATTCTCAAGCAAACAAGCAATAAGGGCAACAATTTTCTTATCACTTTTATTGAAAAATTGTTGTTAGTTATACAATCATTTGACATTTGTTGACATATTGATAAAGAAATGAATGAAATATTGATGTCATTGGAGACAACACATTCTCCGTCAATCGTGCACAAAAGATTGCAAGTGGGCCTAAGGTATATACATATACACATGTGGGTTTTGGCAGTACAAAAGAATCAAAACCATAATTAGAACTTTGTGGGGGCTTCCCCTATATCACGTTTAGAAACACACACTCATTTGACCTTCGAATCATTGTTACAAAATGTTCATGTCGTGTGTTCATATTCAAGAGTTACATCTATGTGGAGAATGAGATGGCACCCTGCATATTTTCTTAGGAGATATGTGTAATTTTTTATGTTTATTTATATTTTTTATTTAATGATTACTAATTTTTTTTTAAAAATAGAAAAAATAAATAAATTCAACAACTTATAATTTAATGTAAATGAATATATATTACTATTTATTTGTATAAATTTTTTTTAAATATCTAAAAACCATTTTGTTAAATAAGTCAACATTTTTGTTTTTTTTTCTAGTATCAATGTTTTCATCCACTTTCTAGTGTAATGGATTAGTAATTTAAGGTTGTGTGATTATTAATTTGTTATTAATATATATTTCACCGTTTTATTTATAGATTCCTTAAATTAAATTGTATAAGTTAAAAAATATTGAAATTAGTTAATATATTAGTTTTTCTAAAATATTTACATTATTAGGAAACTGTCAATTTTAAAAACTAAAATTAGTAATCAAGGTTTTTCGTTGTTAATTAAAACAAAATTAGAGATTGCAAAGAGATATAATCATCTAGAAATGATTGATTTAACAATTGATTTTGTGGTAATAAAAGAGACCATCACTAATTGGATTGCTAACGATTTTAGAATTAGTCAAATTGATTTTGTGGTAATAAAAGAGGCAATTACTAATTGGATTGCTAATTATTATAGAATTAGTCAACTTGTTTGGTTGTTAACTTTCCTGTTAACGATTTAATTAGCAATTACTCAAATAGTTAAAAAAAACATAATAGTAATAATTAAATAGCGATCGATGTGTTTTAATCGCTAATTTAAATTTTAGTGATCGATAATTTTTGGGTCGTTAATATTATGAATGGTGTAGAAAATTAAAAATAAAAAAGTTAATGATAATTTAGTAATTAACTAATTTTATTCATTAAAAGTATAATTTATATTTATATTTTTTTATTTTCTTTATTTTTTCACACTATTGTTACTATCAATTGTCTTATTCTTGATGGGCAATCCTCTTTATTTTGTCTGTAAATAACATACTTGTTAACATATTATATTCTTTTAATATTTAAAAACATATTAAAAATATAAAAATTATTATCTATTAATTTTAATAATATTTTAAAAGTATTACATCTAATATATGTCATAAAATATTATTAATATTTAAAAATATTAAAAAAATATAAAAAATTTATTTATTAATTTTAGTAATTTTTTTAAAAAAAATGTTGTATATAATCTATGTTATAAAAAGTGTTATATGTTGTAGATCAAACTGGGCAATTAAATTAGTTGAATCAAGAACCAATTTTTTCTACAAACTAATTAAACCATAAAACTATTTATAGCAAAAACTCGATAGTGAATTGGTAAAACCAGCCAAGAACATGTAAAGCAGCAACGAATCGACAAAATTGATAAAAAAACAGTTCATATATAAACTAATATTATTTTAATTTATATGTATAATTTAAATTTTAAAAATTAAAATATATGTATTATTTATTTTTAATACTGTAAAATTATGGTATTAATGTAATAGTCTCTTAAACCACCAGCATAAATTTTAACTTACATAAATTTTAACTCACAAAGAACGTAAACAATTTAGGTTGGTGCCACTAATGTAGAAATGATAGACTTACCTTTGAAACGTGAGATTGGAGACTTACCTGTGAAACGTGAGATTGGACCAAGCGAAACTAGACTGCGAGCTCCATTACTTCTCATAACTTCTCCTTATCCTTGTCACAACTTTGTTTGATAATGGTTTCTTATATTCTTGAGAGATTGACTATTTTCCATATTTCACATCAATATCCATCTCTACATTGCAAGGATGATTCACATTATAGGTTTTTTTAGAAGACTTCACTTCCATGTCAAGTCAGTATCAATGTCTATGTCTTGATGAGGCTATCCATGCCATAGATCTACTAGGACATAGTTTTATGTATGAGAAAATAACAGACAAAGGAGTGAGACATTTCTTTCAAGTAGTAATTTGAGTAAGAGTAAGATATTATAAATAATTTAATACATAGATAACACATATGTTCTATGCATCCATAAATAACTATCACAACATCAATCATGGTACGTACTATACGTACATGATCATGCCATCATTTACTCTACAAGTCAGCACACTCATCAATAATCCCCATACCTAATACATGGGTCTTATTAACTCATACCAACCTGATCCTAGGTCCAAACATGTAATATATAAGTTCTTTGATGCTTACAAAGAACTATCAAAAAATCAACTCACAAAGACAATCGTCATATGCAATGTATTCATGTACTATGATTCTCTTTAATCATTTCTATAATGATAGACTCATGATTAAGCTGATGTTTATTACATCCTATATCATAATAATCCTTATTAATTTGGAGTTAGTCATTCCTACAATATGCAATGCATGTGGGTCCAAAGTCATCATCATATTATCAATCCTTAAACATAATTATTTTGAAATCAATATTTTCCTCCATAAGAGTAGCATGATTATATCATTTTTCTACATTCCCATGGATTAACATACTCAAGGTTCATCAGTTAGTTATCTTTGATTATAGTCGATTAGTTTGTATTCTTTGGTCTCCCAAGTTCCTCGTAAAACTATTATTCTCTTCAGAAGATCCTTAGAATGTATTTTAGGGATATCTTAAGACAACACTGTTGTCCAGGTGTCTAACCATAACGTCTTATCTATAACCATCTTATCTACAATCGTCTTGTCATATCTTATTTTCTGCTCGTACCATCTAATATGCAACTGTCTTATCTATTTTGAAGAGACTTTGTGTGGTCTAAGACACTACCACCATCTTATCTACATCTTTTCAGATCCTATTTTCTATTCGTACTATCTGATTTGTAACTATATTTCTAATATGAAGGGACCTTGTATGGTCTAAGACACTACCACCATCTTATCTACAACATTTTGTATACAGTAACTTATTTTCTATCTTGTATGCATTTGTTGTTTTCTTCATAACAACTCATTTGCTATCTTATCCACAACAACATATCTGGTGTCTTGTATACAGTAATGTGTTTAATGTCTTATATACAGTTATGTGTCTTCTGACTTATATATGCAGTAATGTATCATTTGTCTTATATGCAACAACGCATCTGGTGTCTTATATAAAATAATGCGTTTTAACATATATAAATACAACAACATATCTGTTGTCTTATATACAGTAATGTGTTTGCAATGTTATTTACCGCAGTGCATCTGGTGTATTATATATAGTAACATGTTTGGATCATATGGAAAGTAATACATCTAGTGTCTTGTGTAAAATAAGGAGTCTACAACCTCATAAATGGTTCCAGATTTCAAGGATAATAATGGAGGAGGGAATTTCAACCATTTCATAGCATCAATTTTAGAGTTAAGGAAAAACTTTAGATTACTCTTAAATTTCTATTTAAATTTCCCCTTACTTGAATTGAGGCTTGAGGTAGATTTTACTTTTCTTGGATGCTTCTTTGTTGACCTTGCTCCTTCCTCCAACGTTTTCGTGTTCTAATATATGCTTATTTGAAACTTGTAGAACTCAAATTTTTGTAAAAATGAAACTTTGGTTCCATGAGCAAGAGAGGATAAGGATGAAGTTGAGTGATGGAATTTAGGGGTAAAGTCACTTCATAAACAAATAAGTAGAAAGGATGAGCAAAGACGCCTGCAAGAAAGGATTCTTCATTTTCAAGAAAAATTTTTATTTTTTGAAACCCATTTTAATGAATTTTTTGTAGTTACTTTCCTTCAAAGCCTTATGTTACTTATTATTTGTATCTGGCAATTGGGAGATATATACATGAGATTCTCCTTCAATTAAGTGACATGTATCCTTCTTTTTTTCTTACCAAAAATTAGGTTATTATAATTAATGTATTTGATTATATATATATATATATATTAATATAATATAAATTATAAATATTTTAAAAATAATATTTAATTAATATTAATTCAACCATAATTCAACTATATTTAAACCATTAAAACTTGAATTAGTGTCTTATCCAATTCTATTTTAAAAATCTTGCTAGATAATAATCACAAGCAGAAACGATTGTTAAACAAATTTGCAACTTTCATTTATATTATCAATACTTGTTAGTGGTTAATTTTGTTACTAATTCATATAGCGATAAAAATATGAATTTACTTAAATAATATTTTTTATTATATATTTTAATTTACCATTATTTATGGCTAAACCTATTATATATTGTTTGTGAAAAAAATTATAAAAATTTTATATTTATGAATAATAAAAAGTTGTAAAACATTGTTAAAGATTTTATATTAATTTATAATAAAAACTTTTAAATGAATTTTATAAATAGAAATGAAGAAAATAATGTATCTATTTATCTAGTTTTGTATTTAATTAATTAATTAATAAGCTTTTGAGATATTTTTTTTTGTTTTATTTTGGTTTAGTAACTTTCAACTGTTAATTAAATAATTTTTTTTTGTTAACTTTATCTAAGTTTATTGTTATCTTTTTTTTCTTTCCATCTATCATATTAAGTGTCGCACATAGTAAGATCATCATTTTCTATCACAACGTCATCATTGGAAACCCAATCATTGACTGTCTACACTTTGCCACTATCATAATCCTTTTGTTACTCATAACCCAATCACCTCAAACATTTTCACAACATCTCCATAGATCATCAATCATCATTCTAGTCATTGTTCTGTATTTTTCATCCATCATAATCATACCTTTAAAACGCTAAATTCCCATTGAACTAAAATCCCACATGATCATCTTCTTATCATTCTAGTAATTAATACTAGTTACTATAAATCACTATCTTACAACAATAATTATAAATCCTTTGTAATAATTGATGATCCGAGCCACACTATTAAAAATATATCTTAGACTTATTCCACCATAATTATAAAAAAAAAATATCATGATCTAACTACCATTGTCAACCACCGCCTTGAATGATGGTTCATAATGGTAAGGTGAATGATAAATAAGAAACTCTTGTCATGATAGAAAATGAAAGTGAAGTTGTTTTTACGGTTATTAAAAAAGATTTTATGATGGATTTTAGTGGAATTTGAATGAGCTTGACCTCTTCTTATAATTAGCTTAACAATGGTAAAAAACTATGCTTGTAAATAAGGGTTTTCAATATGTTTTTTTTTTCAATTCTTTAATCATTTCATTAACTTCAAGAAAATATCATCATTATTATACTTGGTTAACAAAATTATCATTTTCTTTTATACTCGCATGCTTTAATGGATTCTATGTATTTAACAATTAAGAGTGTTAGATAAAATATATATAATAGCTATGTTGTGGCACTAACCACTATTGTAAAATTAATATTGCTAATAGATAGTGATGGAATGGAATCTAAAGTCAAACATATTTTTCAATATTAGCATAGCAAAGCTTTTACATTGAGGAATTCAAACACAAAGTTCTATAATCTTAAAAATATATACATCAGAGAGAAAAAGAAAGAAGAAGAGAAAAAGAAGTTCTTGGTTGACTTGATTAAGTCTGTGCAACTTCTTTATAGGAAGAGAATAAACTTTTCATATTAATAAGAATTTATAAGTAATTAAGAAATAAATTAGATAAATCATGATATGAAACATGTGCTAAATATTTTTTTAAAATAAAATGATTAAAAAGTAAGTGATATTAGCTTCGTTAAAATAATCATAACTTGGTTTTTATCCCTCAGTTTTAAAACATTTGTTTAACTCTTTCATTTTTTGAAATACCATAATTATAGTTTTGATTTTAACTTAAGTTAGATTAATCATTGTTAGATAAAATTTGATCTTTTTTAAAATACCTTATTGTGATCCTCTAGTCATGATTAATCTATTTTGATTTAGTATGATTTGGATTAACGTCAAGAACCATAATCAAGATATTTTAGAAAATGAAAAACTTAAACCAAAGATTTTAAAATTAAAAAAATAAAAGAAACAGTTAATTATTTTAGAAGAAATAAAAAATTATTTAATCCTATACAATTTATTAACTCAAAAAAATATGAATAAAAACTCTATTTTGTCTAAGTTCATAATTAGTGTCACTTCAAGTCATTTTTTTAATAATCCTCCATTAGTAAAAGGCAAGTGTTAGTTCCTAAACTATTTTAGGTGTTAATATATCTCTATTTCAATTAACACTAGGATAAAAGGTTCATAGTCAAGTGTTTATATCTTTCAATTTGAATCAACACATAAAAAAATTATTTAGCACCATAATCCAAAAAATGAATTTCTTCTTAAACTATTTAGACTTTGATGAGACCTCCTGCAATACGCAATAACCTTTACAGCTACGGGGTTCTATGATGACAAATTCAAATATTAACATTTATTTAATTATAAAATTATGTACAATTTGTATTTTTTTTTAATACACCAAGTTCATTTCTTATACCATTATCCTAAGAAATGGTATGTATCACAAAACTGATAATCATCGATAGATTAAGTGTATATCTCTTTATTTTCAAGAAAAAGCTATTATCTTAAAAAGAAACATCTCTTAAAAATATAGTAAGTCCATCTCATTTAGTGCGTATCTCTTTAATCCTAAGAAAAGTCTATTATAATAAAAAGAAGCATCTCTTAAAGATACATAAAGTCCACCTTATATAGTTCAACACAAGAAAAAAAGTGTTTTATTATAAACACATGTGATATACTGTAGCATACTATAGATGATAATTATATAATTTACAATTCATATCTTAGGTCCATTCCTCTAGATGAATCTAGGATTGGTTTCTTATGTAAACTTTTAGTTATAAGATCACTTAGGCTACTTTCACTTTATACATAGTTAGGATAATTATATCATTTTTCATTAGTTTGTCTGACAATAGTATCTATCTCTCATATGTCTTCTTTCCCATGGTAAGGATTGTTGGGCTGATTATTATTACGACTTGTGAATCCTAATAAAAGGATATTAGAGGTATAGATTTACCACAAACAATTAGTACTATTATGACTTGTGAATCATAATAAGCACATCCAACATGATTTGATCCAACCTTAGGCTAGATAATGAATTAAATATGTTAATTAAGTATCATAACATGATCAGTATGGTCGTGCTCTTGCTTGCATGACTGTGAAAATTCATAAACGTAAGTTGACCATGATTTTAACACGATCATGCCCTATATTGCATAAATATGCTCATTTAAATTTGATAATATTTACTCATGATTATAGTTGTGCCTTTGTTGCATGGTTATGAAAATTCATCGAATTTTGGGTTTTGACATAAGCACAACCATACTCCAGTTTGCATAGTCGTTCAAACTCATACATTTCTAAACTACCATATTGAGCATGATTATGCCCCTAACTACATGGTAGTGCAAGTTCATCATTTTTTGGGTTGCATCATGAGCATAACCGTACATATTTTAATGTATAAGTTTGACAATTTAGCATGGTCATGCCCTTGACTACACAACTGTCCCATATAATGGAGGCTTGATCAACCTTTATCGAGCACGAGTGTGCCAATATCTTATAAATTAATTTTGATTTTTTTTATTTTTGTAGAAAAAATGGCTTCTCGCACCTAAAAGAGAAGTCATGCAGAGGCCGATCCCTCTCAGGGGCTAGCCTACTCTATATTCACAGAAGGCATTGCTGGCATATAGGACCAACTTGAAAGGCTAAGAACTTTGTCCTTTAACTCTACCAAAAGTCTTGAGGAGGAGCGCTAGATATCCTATGAGTGAAGGCCAGATGAAAGGATTTCTAGAAACATTGGGATGAACTTGGGATACATTCATTCAAGCATCACTAGTGCAAAAATAGCCTTTTATAACAGGATTTTACATTAGTTGTTTGAGAACCAATGTAGAAAAAAGGCAATGGTAATTTTGTAAATAAAATTTTGAAATTTTCTAAAACATCGATTCTGTACACAACTAATGTAGAAAGTAATTTCTGCATCGGTTGTTTATAGAATTAATCTTTCTACATTAGTTGTTTACAGAACTAATGTAGAAAGTAGTATTTTTATAATAATATTTTACATCGGTCATTAGTGAATCAATATAAAATAATCAAGCAGTGGCATTTTGTAAATAAAAGGACAAATTCAAAAAGTATTTTACACTAGTTAGGTAATTAACCAATGTAGTAAGTTCTTTCGTCATCACTAAGCATAATTTTAAAAGTTGCTTCAAACATTCCATCTGTCGTCAGAACACCATTGCCAAGCACTCTATCGTTTGTCCTCTGTCATCTGATACTTCAAACACTCTGTCGATAAGGTAGGTAGCATTCTTGGCCATTAATACTTCATGTGAATGTCATTCCCCTATTTTTTAGGTTTAATATCTCTAAAATTGTGTTACCTTTACCAAGCACCCTACATCACTCCCCTAGGTTCGAGGCTGCAACTCCAAAGCTGCAATCCCTTGGTGACTCTGAAAGAACATGGCCGAGAATCGATTATGTTCATTTAATCTTTTTAGGTACTAATTGCTTTGGCTATTGTTTCTGTGAAAGCTTCCGCTGAATCAGTTTGGTTAGCTATGCATTGTTCATAGAAATTTTGTTAGAAATTATGATTTTCCTTGTTTCCCTGGATAACTGGCCCTATGGGAAATTTACCTGGATAACTGGCCCTCTGCAATTTACTTATCTTAGTTAGTGTATATAACTTTCTGGTCCATATTCAAAGTTGTTGTCCACATAATTTGCATGGATTTATTCTTCTTTAGGCATTTGACTTATCTCTTTATAAAGTTTATATGATTATAAAGAAATTATGATTACTGTTCCCTTATATCAAAATGCCTTGACTTTCTAAACCATGATAGACATGTAGTAACAAAACCATGAAATTATATGAGAATGCCTTGACTAGTCTTAAGTATGATTATGTGTGAGTTAGGAGATGCTGCTAAGTCTTACTTTTGGTTAATTGAACCACTGGATTTGGAATCATTTGATGCTTGAGATCTTGACTCAGTATTAATTTTAGCTTGCAATTGGAAATTTTCATATGCTTTTGGCCAAAATCCTTACTACTGTTGTCTATTGCAAGTTGTGGTAAACCCTTCCATTTGGGCTATACAACCTAAGAAAATTGAACCTGTGTATGACATTGTATTCAACCATTTTATTAGCCTCTAGTCCTTTAGAAAATCTGGGTTACAAATAACAGGATATTTTGGCTATCTAGGCTTCACTTGGTCATATGGCAGCAACTAAAATGCTCATGGTTGCTAGGGCAAATGATAACTTAAAGAATAAGGACGGATGGATTTCTCTTAAAGCAAGTACTATTAACAAGTAGGATAAAATAGAAATGATTATGATAAGGCATTGATGGATTATTTTTTATCATTGCTTATCATTGTTGGGTGATGAGTGGGTCAGGTACTGGGTGAAAAAAAGGGTGCAAGGCAACCTTTGAGGTGTTGTGTCTGTTGGTACCCACCAAAAAAATTAACAGTGACTGAAGTAGAAACTTCCCAACCTGCATATACTAGAAATCAGTAATATAAATTAAGCCTTAACACTTGGAAAGGATCAAAACTGAACCAGTAGCCTATCTAATAACTCATCACAATAAAATTAATTTTCTCATTGTTTTAGGTTTGATTTCTTATGTCCCTTGCAACCCTTATTTGTGATTGAACCATAGAGCTCACTGAGTATTGATATAGGTTCCTGAAAATTAGGACATTTGGTAGTTAAGTGTGAGGCAAGGTAAAGGAAGCTTAGGAAGATTTTATTCTGTATTGGGATGGTATAGTTGAGAAGAATTTCTGGTTTATATGGATTTATTCTTTTTTCCCCTTATTTTTCACTTTTCCATTATATGATGAACCTGCCATGTCTAGGCAAGTTAGTATTTCAGCTTGTAGCTAATAGAAGGGAGCATAGAATAGTTAGATGGCACATTAGAAAAAGAACCAAATAAATTGTCCACTCAAGTAACCTTGATCAACATTATCTGATGCGCAAGACTTCTATACTTTGCCTAGTGCTTGACCCAAATGTGGATTTAGGTGTATTTCATCATATCTCATGCAACCTCTGGCTTTTCTCTACACTTAATTATCCATCCAATATCCCTATGGTGACTTTGGCTAATGGGTCTAAAGCAATGGCTAAAGGTCTTAGTAAAATTTATTCCCTCCCTTCCTACCCCTTGATAATGTTTCTTATATTCTTAATGTTGAAATTAGAACCCTCTTATGAGTTTTAAAGTAAACAAACCAGAACCTTCCCATATCATTATTGTTCTATTTTTTATTTAGAGGAGTGACATTTAGTTCAAATTCATATTGCTTAGACACTTTTTCAGTTTAAGTGATTTTGAGTTTTTGTAATTGTCAAAAAGGCTATTCTATTGTATTTGAGAGTCTCCCAAGTTAGTAGTTTTAACTAGTGTTGTTTGGAAGTTGTGTTGGTTCTTGATTGATTTATAGATCATTTATTACTGTTGGGGGAACACCAAAGCTTTTTTTACAAGTTGCAATATTAAGATAATGCAAAGTAAGTCTAAATGGCAGTAAGATCTGTACAAGTATGTTAGCCACCCTCCTCTAAAGACTTGCAAGAGTATAATCAAAATCCTGAATGGGAAAGACATGCATGTAATATAGGCATAACTGCGTGCCTATGTGGCAAGGGACATAGGAAAGAGGAGCAGGACATCAATTAGAGGAAAGAAGAATATAATAAGAGGGGAGGAATTGGATTTGGGTGAGATAGGAAAAAACTGAGTAGAAAAATCGGAGGGATAGACAAATACCTCTTGGAAGTCTTGGATCTGCAAATTTTCTATTCCAGTTCATATTCTATTTGTAATTTGTTTCACTAATGCAGTGGCACTGGTATCTCATTGATATCAACAACAATGGAGAAGTAACTACATACATACAATTTTACCTTATTTTTTTATGTAGTTTTTATTGCAACTACAATCTATAGTCTAGACTAAATGATGTGGATGACCCTTTATGCGTTATTTAGATATTTAATTGTCTTGATGATGAGATGGTCTACTACCTGCTCCAAAAATAGGAGCTTTGCTGATTTCTTGCATTCTCGTGATTTAGTTTTGAAAATTACGTGAAACAGTGAGTAGAAACATTATGAATCCATCTATATCTTCACTTGCTTTGCTCCTACTATTAGCTGAAAATAGAATCGGCCATGAGGATCCAGTTGAACTAAATATATGGTTGAAAGATAATGTAATAGTAGCTAAGACTTATATCCCTACACCAATGAGCCATCATTTCTGTGCATACTGCTTTGTTTTTTTTTTTTTGGAAATGTAAATGTTAATAGACTTGTTTAGCAAACCATACTTGTAATGTAGTTTTATAATGATTCTTTATTTATTAGAATATATGAAAATATATTATAATATCTTAGATTATCTTAAATTTTTCTTAAGGATTAGTTTTCCTAATTCCCATTTGGTTACAGGATTTCCAATCTAATAATTTATCTTAGACATCAATACATTGTAATACTTTCCATTACATGGCATATCAACCATAGTTTCTCATTTGTTCTACAACAATAAATGTGTGCATGCAACTTTAGTTACTTCTTAGGACTAAAAATATATATATTGGTGAGACTTATACTTTATAGATTTGTTTGGTTTATGCAAGTTCTAAGATCAACTGCTAGTTCTAGCCAAATTATAGCTTCTACTATCTGAAAGACATAGCTTGGTTATACTCTATAGAACCTCTATTTAGATATTTTTATCTAAAACTTCTCAATAATGACTCCCTTATGTGAGTATAAGATTCATATCTTCTCTAAATTCTAACCCAGTTTCTTTCATATTTGGGCAACATTCAGTTCTAATTTTCAAAGTTATTATGGTCTTCACCTTCATTATTGATAAGCATAGATTTCATAAATAATTATCTCTCACTTTTATCTCATTAAGACTTCTTATATGTTCAATTAAGTGATCTTTGTCATATTTTATGAGTTTGGGTTCATATGAAGTTTAATTGAATTTCTTTGCTTACCCGATTAAAATGACACTATTATAGTATTTTGAGCATAATAGGAGTTGTAGACATCCAAAAATCATGAAATTTGTCTTGAATGAAAGCTTAAAGAAGTGTCCATAGTTACAAAACAAGATCAGATTCTAAATGGGATGTTTAGTACTCCGAAATTATCTCAAAAGATGAGATAGTGTTGCTGATGTGGAATTTGAACAGTGTGCAAAGATCCGGCCATATCTTGAGATATAGAAGTCATATTGAGATGAAATCAACTTTGTTGGACAGCTAAGATCCAGGGCTACAACTTTTGTTCAGAAGTAAAGCTCTAATTCGGACATGTGAACATCCGAAATTGCGGTGCAAGAAAGTCAAAATTGTTGTGCTCATTGGTGGCAAAAATTCAAAAGTGTTTTGCAATTTCAACAAAGCCCATGTGAAAGCAAGAAAAGGGTAGAAAAGTAATATCCTAGTTGGTGACTTTCTGAAGATGATGCCTCAAAAATCCTCTATAAATAGAAGGGTTTGCAAGAGGAGACACACACCATTTTTGGAGATTAACTCCAATACCATTTTCTTTCTTTCTTTCTCTCTTTCTTTCTTTCTTGTTAGTTTTGCCTCCTTCATGGAAGGCTTATGTTTTCTTTCTTGTTAGTTTGCCTCCTACATGGAAGGCTTATGTTTTCTTTATTGTTAGTTGCCTCCTACATGGAAGGCTTAGGATTTATTTGTTGTTAGTTTGCCTCTTTCTTTGTTGTTAGTTTGCCTCCTTCATGGAAGGCTAGGTTTGTAGTTTCAATTCAAGGATTCAAGCTATTTTCATTTTAACTTTGAGGTCTTGATCTTTATTTACATGCTTATTGAGTGATTTCTACTCTACTTTACTATATTCTTCAATTTTATTCTTTTAATCAAAGTTTGTTCGGTTGACGTATTTTGATTAATGTATAATTAATTTATAATTGGTTTTTGATTGGTAAATCATTTTCCAAAAGTTTGAAGAGTAGAAATTAAGTAATTGAATTGAAGGTTTTCATTTTATTACTTACTTCAACTGAATTCTGATTGTGAAATTGGTTTAGATAAAAGATTAAGTGGTTACTAAATCTTGTTGAGCGTAATCAATTAAATTCTGAGAGGTTTCTCAGTAGAGAATTCAAGGATCATTCTAGGGGTTCCAGATGATCCTAGGTTGATAAACACAATGCATGATTTTAGTGATCAATGATTAGTTAAGAAAATAGCCTCTGAATTCCTTGAGTTGATAATTGTTAAGTAAATTAATTTCATTCTGTATTTTGTGTTTAGAACTCAATATCAAATCTTTACAAAATCCCCTTGTTCTAATTTTCTCCTTATTTGCTTAAGAATTTGAAATGGTCTTTGGGAGATGACCTAGGTTGCACCTTATACTATACCAATAGTTTGGGGGAAATCTAGAAATTATTTTTGCGCGTTTGCGACGAGCGTGTCAAAATTTGGCGCCGCTGCCGGGGACCATTTTAATTTCCTAGGCTTATTTAGGAGTTTGTATAAAATTTTTAACCTTTCTAATAATTTTTTGAGTTTGTATAAAATTTTTAACCTTTCTAACAATTTTTTTTTAGGTATACTATTCTTGATTTGTTTGAACTATTCTTTAAGGAAAAAGCACGTTATAGTCTTGGGAATCTGACTTTAAAAGACCCTTTTGTCAGTTTACAAGAAAACTGAATGGGAAGCACATCCTCGACTCTTAGAAGGCGTTTCAGCCGTTACTGGACGTAAAACCAGAGGAAGATGTGAGCCACAATCACAACTACTGTTCATTCTCATGCATGTATGTTTGTCATTTACATTTTCTTTTCAATTTATTTGAAATTTTCACCATTTTTAGAATATAGCAATGCAGCTGGTGAACCAACCAAATCAGGATGGCAGAGACAAAAGAGAACCAGATACCACTCTTCGGTTATAACTTTTCCTTACTTTGGTGGTTTTCTCACATTTCTTTTCCTGTCATATGAAATTCCATCTAAGACATTGGGGACAATGTCTTGGATAGGTTGGGGGGAGGATGGTCCGATACAAAAAAAAAAATTTAGGTTAGATTTATAAACTTGCTTGAGTAAGATGGCTGAGTAAGGAGTTACACTTGACTCTTGATACGCATCTTATGAAAAAAAAATAAAAAAATAAAAAAAAATTGAATGTGGAAGTTTGTTGTTCTTTAGATTTCATAAAATAATTGAAGCAAAATGATTTACATTTCGAGATTAATTAGTTTGGCAACACATATTTGAACTGGATAGATTAGATTTGATAAATATATTACCTGTGAGATTTTGAGCCTTATTATTATTTTCTTTCTTGTGTGATTTTCATCCATGGAATATGTTACTTCAGAACTTGCATTGATTCTTTTTGAAGCTACATTTTCACATGAATTGTACAAAAATGATTGAGGCACTGTTTTTCTTGAACAAACCACTTGGCCAAATAACCAAACCATATAATTTTATCCTTTGATCAGCCCTTTGAGCCGATTAGCCTTTTCTTCTTTTTAGCTCACCACAAATCAAAAAAAAAAAAAAAAACAACTTTGTCTGACCATAGAAGGTGAGGAATACTGGATTTATCATACCATAAGTGTTTCAATAAGTGTGGGGGAGATTATTGTTGTGTTCATCAAGATCATGGTTGAAAAAAAAAACTGAAGCAATAAATTAATAAATAAACTATTATATTGAAAAAAAAAATGAAGAAGTGATATCTGTTTCTCACACTTGCACTTACAATCAATTCTCAATCCTCACCATTTTCCTTGGTCTAACATTGTATCTCTTCAATATATCATTTCATTTTTCTAATCCCGTTAGAACCAAAATAAAGACCTCTTGATTTGTGCATTGCATGTGTACATAGTAGTAGAGAAGTAGAAGATATGCAAGCCTATGATAGTTCATCTTTCATGGATTGAATTTGAGAGAAACACTTACCAAATCAAACACTTGAGAGATTTAGAGTATATCATGTGAGGTTTTATCTTTCTCAATCTATGTTTTTCAAATTAAAGTTTCCTTTCTAAGTAATTTCAAAAATGTGATGAAATAATGCTTCATGAAATTTTGTGAATTCTTGAGAAATCAACTTAAAACTTTGATGTTCTTTCAAAAAAAAAAAAAAAAAATAGTCACCAATCCTTAACTTAAGTTTGCCCGAGACGTGCAAAAGATAAGTGTGGGGGAATTTGATAAGCATAGATTTCATAAATAATTATCTCTCACTTTTATCTCATTAAGACTCCTTATATGTTCAATTAAGTGATCTTTGTCATATTTTATGAGTTTGGGTTCATATGAAGTTTAATTGAATTTCTTTGCTTACCCGATTAAAATGACACTATTATAGTATTTTGAGCATAATAGGAGTTGTAGACATCCAAAAATCATGAAATCTGTCTTGAATGAAAGCTTAAAGAAGTGTCCATAGTTACAAAGCAAGATCAGATTCTAAATGGGATGTTTAGTACTCCGAAATTATCTCAAAAGATGAGATAGTGTTGCTGATGTGGAATTTGAACAGTGTGCAAAGATCCGGCCATATCTTGAGATATAGAAGTCATATTGAGATGAAATCAACTTTGTTGGACAGCTAAGATCCAGGGCTACAACTTTTGTTCAGAAGTAAAGCTCTAATTCGGACATGTGAACATCCGAAATTGCGGTGCAAGAAAGTCAAAATTGTTGTGCTCATTGGTGGCAAAAATTCAAAAGTGTTTTGCAATTTCAACAAAGCCCATGTGAAAGCAAGAAAAGGGTAGAAAAGTAATATCCTAGTTGGTGACTTTCTGAAGATGATGCCTCAAAAATCCTCTATAAATAGAAGGGTTTGCAAGAGGAGACACACACCATTTTTGGAGATTAACTCCAATACCATTTTCTTTCTTTCTTTCTCTCTTTCTTTCTTTCTTGTTAGTTTTGCCTCCTTCATGGAAGGCTTATGTTTTCTTTCTTGTTAGTTTGCCTCCTACATGGAAGGCTTATGTTTTCTTTATTGTTAGTTGCCTCCTACATGGAAGGCTTAGGATTTATTTGTTGTTAGTTTGCCTCTTTCTTTGTTGTTAGTTTGCCTCCTTCATGGAAGGCTAGGTTTGTAGTTTCAATTCAAGGATTCAAGCTATTTTCATTTTAACTTTGAGGTCTTGATCTTTATTTACATGCTTATTGAGTGATTTCTACTCTACTTTACTATATTCTTCAATTTTATTCTTTTAATCAAAGTTTGTTCGGTTGACGTATTTTGATTAATGTATAATTAATTTATAATTGGTTTTTGATTGGTAAATCATTTTCCAAAAGTTTGAAGAGTAGAAATTAAGTAATTGAATTGAAGGTTTTCATTTTATTACTTACTTCAACTGAATTCTGATTGTGAAATTGGTTTAGATAAAAGATTAAGTGGTTACTAAATCTTGTTGAGCGTAATCAATTAAATTCTGAGAGGTTTCTCAGTAGAGAATTCAAGGATCATTCTAGGGGTTCCAGATGATCCTAGGTTGATAAACACAATGCATGATTTTAGTGATCAATGATTAGTTAAGAAAATAGCCTCTGAATTCCTTGAGTTGATAATTGTTAAGTAAATTAATTTCATTCTGTATTTTGTGTTTAGAACTCAATATCAAATCTTTACAAAATCCCCTTGTTCTAATTTTCTCCTTATTTGCTTAAGAATTTGAAATGGTCTTTGGGAGATGACCTAGGTTGCACCTTATACTATACCAATAGTTTGGGGGAAATCTAGAAATTATTTTTGCGCGTTTGCGACGAGCGTGTCAAAATTTGGCGCCGCTGCCGGGGACCATTTTAATTTCCTAGGCTTATTTAGGAGTTTGTATAAAATTTTTAACCTTTCTAATAATTTTTTGAGTTTGTATAAAATTTTTAACCTTTCTAACAATTTTTTTTTAGGTATACTATTCTTGATTTGTTTGAACTATTCTTTAAGGAAAAAGCACGTTATAGTCTTGGGAATCTGACTTTAAAAGACCCTTTTGTCAGTTTACAAGAAAACTGAATGGGAAGCACATCCTCGACTCTTAGAAGGCGTTTCAGCCGTTACTGGACGTAAAACCAGAGGAAGATGTGAGCCACAATCACAACTACTGTTCATTCTCATGCATGTATGTTTGTCATTTACATTTTCTTTTCAATTTATTTGAAATTTTCACCATTTTTAGAATATAGCAATGCAGCTGGTGAACCAACCAAATCAGGATGGCAGAGACAAAAGAGAACCAGATACCACTCTTCGGTTATAACTTTTCCTTACTTTGGTGGTTTTCTCACATTTCTTTTCCTGTCATATGAAATTCCATCTAAGACATTGGGGACAATGTCTTGGATAGGTTGGGGGGAGGATGGTCCGATACAAAAAAAAAATTTAGGTTAGATTTATAAACTTGCTTGAGTAAGATGGCTGAGTAAGGAGTTACACTTGACTCTTGATACGCATCTTATGAAAAAAAAATAAAAAAATAAAAAAAAATTGAATGTGGAAGTTTGTTGTTCTTTAGATTTCATAAAATAATTGAAGCAAAATGATTTACATTTCGAGATTAATTAGTTTGGCAACACATATTTGAACTGGATAGATTAGATTTGATAAATATATTACCTGTGAGATTTTGAGCCTTATTATTATTTTCTTTCTTGTGTGATTTTCATCCATGGAATATGTTACTTCAGAACTTGCATTGATTCTTTTTGAAGCTACATTTTCACATGAATTGTACAAAAATGATTGAGGCACTGTTTTTCTTGAACAAACCACTTGGCCAAATAACCAAACCATATAATTTTATCCTTTGATCAGCCCTTTGAGCCGATTAGCCTTTTCTTCTTTTTAGCTCACCACAAATCAAAAAAAAAAAAAAACAACTTTGTCTGACCATAGAAGGTGAGGAATACTGGATTTATCATACCATAAGTGTTTCAATAAGTGTGGGGGAGATTATTGTTGTGTTCATCAAGATCATGGTTGAAAAAAAAAACTGAAGCAATAAATTAATAAATAAACTATTATATTGAAAAAAAAAATGAAGAAGTGATATCTGTTTCTCACACTTGCACTTACAATCAATTCTCAATCCTCACCATTTTCCTTGGTCTAACATTGTATCTCTTCAATATATCATTTCATTTTTCTAATCCCGTTAGAACCAAAATAAAGACCTCTTGATTTGTGCATTGCATGTGTACATAGTAGTAGAGAAGTAGAAGATATGCAAGCCTATGATAGTTCATCTTTCATGGATTGAATTTGAGAGAAACACTTACCAAATCAAACACTTGAGAGATTCAGAGTATATCATGTGAGGTTTTATCTTTCTCAATCTATGTTTTTCAAATTAAAGTTGCCTTTCTAAGTAATTTCAAAAATGTGATGAAATAATGCTTCATGAAATTTTGTGAATTCTTGAGAAATCAACTTAAAACTTTGATGTTCTTTCAAAAAAAAAAAAAAAAAATAGTCACCAATCCTTAACTTAAGTTTGCCCGAGACGTGCAAAAGATAAGTGTGGGGGAATTTGATAAGCATAGATTTCATAAATAATTATCTCTCACTTTTATCTCATTAAGACTTCTTATATGTTCAATTAAGTGATCTTTGTCATATTTTATGAGTTTGGGTTCATATGAAGTTTAATTGAATTTCTTTGCTTACCCGATTAAAATGACACTATTATAGTATTTTGAGCATAATAGGAGTTGTAGACATCCAAAAATCATGAAATCTGTCTTGAATGAAAGCTTAAAGAAGTGTCCATAGTTACAAAGCAAGATCAGATTCTAAATGGGATGTTTAGTACTCCGAAATTATCTCAAAAGATGAGATAGTGTTGCTGATGTGGAATTTGAACAGTGTGCAAAGATCCGGCCATATCTTGAGATATAGAAGTCATATTGAGATGAAATCAACTTTGTTGGACAGCTAAGATCCAGGGCTACAACTTTTGTTCAGAAGTAAAGCTCTAATTCGGACATGTGAACATCCGAAATTGCGGTGCAAGAAAGTCAAAATTGTTGTGCTCATTGGTGGCAAAAATTCAAAAGTGTTTTGCAATTTCAACAAAGCCCATGTGAAAGCAAGAAAAGGGTAGAAAAGTAATATCCTAGTTGGTGACTTTCTGAAGATGATGCCTCAAAAATCCTCTATAAATAGAAGGGTTTGCAAGAGGAGACACACACCATTTTTGGAGATTAACTCCAATACCATTTTCTTTCTTTCTTTCTCTCTTTCTTTCTTTCTTGTTAGTTTTGCCTCCTTCATGGAAGGCTTATGTTTTCTTTCTTGTTAGTTTGCCTCCTACATGGAAGGCTTATGTTTTCTTTATTGTTAGTTGCCTCCTACATGGAAGGCTTAGGATTTATTTGTTGTTAGTTTGCCTCTTTCTTTGTTGTTAGTTTGCCTCCTTCATGGAAGGCTAGGTTTGTAGTTTCAATTCAAGGATTCAAGCTATTTTCATTTTAACTTTGAGGTCTTGATCTTTATTTACATGCTTATTGAGTGATTTCTACTCTACTTTACTATATTCTTCAATTTTATTCTTTTAATCAAAGTTTGTTCGGTTGACGTATTTTGATTAATGTATAATTAATTTATAATTGGTTTTTGATTGGTAAATCATTTTCCAAACGTTTGAAGAGTAGAAATTAAGTAATTGAATTGAAGGTTTTCATTTTATTACTTACTTCAACTGAATTCTGATTGTGAAATTGGTTTAGATAAAAGATTAAGTGGTTACTAAATCTTGTTGAGCGTAATCAATTAAATTCTGAGAGGTTTCTCAGTAGAGAATTCAAGGATCATTCTAGGGGTTCCAGATGATCCTAGGTTGATAAACACAATGCATGATTTTAGTGATCAATGATTAGTTAAGAAAATAGCCTCTGAATTCCTTGAGTTGATAATTGTTAAGTAAATTAATTTCATTCTGTATTTTGTGTTTAGAACTCAATATCAAATCTTTACAAAATCCCCTTGTTCTAATTTTCTCCTTATTTGCTTAAGAATTTGAAATGGTCTTTGGGAGATGACCTAGGTTGCACCTTATACTATACCAATAGTTTGGGGGAAATCTAGAAATTATTTTTGCGCGTTTACGACGAGCGCGTCAATTATCTCCAAATCACCCTCTTCTTGTTTACTATTGAGGTAAGAATATCAAATGACTATGCTTAATCATTTGGCGTTTGCTTTGTTTTTTATTGGATGACTAGAAATAGATGAATGTGTTTTGATAATGATGATTAATGAAATGCATATATGTATTTTTTATTTAACTATTCTGATTGTATGTCCAAGGATTTTATCATTAATTTATTTTTATTAGAATAGTTGATAAACATCTATAGAAGGATTGAAGTCATCCCAAGTATCTAATTTGGGCACTGCTATGGCCATGTATGCCATTTCCCCCCAATATCAATGCTACCATACTTCCTGTCTCTCACTTAGTCTCTATCATACAAAACCTAAAAATAATGTCCAGGTTTTAAACAATTTGAAGCAACATGGATGAAATTTTAAAAAGGAAAGTATAGACTCTTGGTTATATTTGGGTGATTTACTTAAAATACTTAAAACATTTGCACATTAAGTGTCAACCTCATTGGCTAGATATGCGCATTAAAGAGACGACCTATATACCAAGCCACCTATTTATTAAATTTTACAAACAACCCACCTAATAAATTTAAGAATAATGCCTAAACTCAAATAAACTAAACTAAATTTAAGATTACATAACTCCTCCATTGAGTTACTTCCTAAACTAAACACAAACTCGCATGTAGAGGACACATTCAAAAGCTCAAACTAGATATAAAACACCTTAATACATATGAGAACGACAATTGTGACTTGGTGATCCTAGCAATATCCTTAAGGCTTAAACTTCACATTATCCTAGCAAAGCACCAAAACCTACAACAGTTGCTATTGGGCCTCAAACATAATATATGGTTAAGGGAGAAATAAACTTACATATAATAGATGATTCAGAAAAATAGACCGAACAAAGTTTGGACTTAGAAGAAATCATAACAAAAAAATCCTATAACAAAGTTAATCACCAAGATTATTATCTATCTTCAAGGTCTTTAACTCATAATAAATTTAAGAAGCTTAGGCATCTCCTACAACACAACACTAACCATTTACATTGTTAGCGGCCACATCTCTCATTCTTAACTTCTAAACTCTCATAAGTTATGTACATGGTCTCTCTCTTGGCTAGCCTCTCTCTTCTTTCATTTAAGATATAACCTTTTGTATCACATGATCGAAACATAAACCTACCTATCTCCATTCTCTCCTTATATTTTATACCATAAGACTTAAAACACTTAAGAATAGTGGTTTATATCATAAGACTTATGAGATAGGTTACTTGCACTTGATCACCACTTATTGTTGATTTCTAAAATGATAATTACCATAATTATACATGTCTCAATTGTTTTACTTGATGAAATTTCGATTTGGTTTATTTTGCATTATCTCTGGGTACATTCTTGATTATGGTAAATGGCACTACAGTCAAGTTAAGTACTTGGAGACTAATGTGAAATGTTGCCGAAATTTAATCAAGTATGATATTCAAGATTTAAGAAGTTTGTTGATTGACGTATAAAAAACTTTTTTCTCAAATGGGGTAAGGCCTTACCAATTTTGAGGAAAATAAATTACCAATTATGAGTGACAAGGTTAATGGATATCCTAAATCATGTGCCTATGATTCTTGTATAGTATGGATCATAGTTAGATAAATGCTAAACGGATGAGTGATCAGTACGAGAAGAGGATGGAAGAGTTTTTGAATTTTGCCCAAATAAATCTACCTCAAAGTAATGGATCATTTTACTATCCCTGTGTTAATTGTTTAAATGAGAGATGGTTGAATGTTGATCAAATTAGAGAACATGTTCTTTGTGATGGGTTTTGAAAAAGTTATACAAGATGGACATGGCATGGTGAATTATTAGGCATGCCAAGTGTGTCGCAAACGGTGGAGGTTGATATAGATATGGAAAATTGGGTAGAGGATATGATCCGTGATATGGGGCATGAGTCTTTTGAGTGAAAAAATATGTATGGTAACCTATGTAGTGATTCAGAGAAACGTTTGTATCCAGGATGCATTCATTTTACACGACTATCAACAGTGTTAAGATTATTTAATTTGAAGGCGAGAAATGGGTGGAATGATAAAAGTTTCACAGAATTACTTGAACTATTGGTAAAGATGCTTCCGCAAGGGTGAATGTCCTGTATGTCAAGTTTCACGTAATAAATTGAAGGATGGTGATTCAAGTTGCAATGAAATCACAAAGCGGCCTCCAGCTAAAGTGTTGTGGTATCTTCCAATAATTCCAAGGTTCAAACAGTTGTTTTGTAATAAATGTGATGCAAAGAACCTTAGATAGCACGCAGATGAAAGACAAATTGATGGAAAACTTTGTCATCCAGATGATGGTTTGCAATGGAAGATGATTGATCAACTAGTTTCAGATTTTGGAAATGAGCTAAGAAACCTAAGGCTTGGACTTGTAACAGATGGAATGAATCCGTATGCTAATTTAAGTAGTAAGCATAGTTCATGGCTTGTTTTTTTGATAATTTACAACCTTTCTCTAGAGTTGTGAATAAAACATAAATACATCATGTTGTTTATATGATTTCAGGCTCACAACATCCTGGAAATGACATATATGTTTATCTTGCTCCCTTGATTGAAGACTTGCAAAATCTAAGGGAAGAAGGTGTGGATGTGTTTGATGGGTATACTAATGAAAATTTCAAGATGCGAGCAATGATTTTTTGCACTATTAATGACTTTCCAGCATATGGAAATTTATGTAGATATAGTGTTAAATGGCACAATGCATGTCCTATATGTAAAGAAGACACAAGTTACCATCAACTGCATCATGGAAAGAAGACAGTATATCTTGGTCATCGAATATTTCTCAAGACTAATCACCTGTATCGTAGATTAAGGAAAGCTTTTAATGGGTTGCTAGAAAATGGGATTTCTCCAAAAGGCCCTAATTGTATAAGAAGTTTATGAATGGGTTAAAAACATCAACATTTTTTTTTGAAAGACTCAAAAGAAGGCCATCAAGACAAGGATATGGAAGAAAAAATCAATATATTCTTATCTTTCATACTAGTGCAATCTTGATTCTAGATATTGTATTGATGTGATGCATGCGAAAAAAATATGTGTGATAGCGTCATTGGAACACTCCTCAATATACAGGACAAGACTAAGGATTGTGTAAATTCTCGACTAGATTTGGTTCAGATGGGTATATGATAGCAATTAGCGCCACAGTCTATAGAGAACCGGACATATTTGCCCCTAGCATGTCATACATGGTTGACGTAACCGTAATTACAACGAAATGGTGAGCTCATGAATTTTTAGAAAGAAATCTAAATTGATCGTGGAGCTACCACTAAATTTTTATTTTGAAGGGAAAATATTTGGAAAAATCCTAACAAAGGAAGAGCTCTAGGTTTGAGAGTCAATTACAAATAGGAAAGGTATTAGCATCCTATTCGCCCGTTTCGAAAAATGGTACCCTTAAATTGAGTGTGTGATTTTGATATTTTGAAAATTGTTTGAACCTTAAATAAAATAGAAATAAAGAAGTTTGTGGAGATAGCCTAACATGACTTGATCCTACTCCTACGTATTCCCTGATACAATGGGAAACTTAAGGCTACATAGTTTTGGTTGAAGATTTGATCTTCGAAAAAATTGAGAGACATTTTGAAAGTATTTTGAATATGTTTTTTTAAAAAAAAAATTCTTAATCCACATATGTATAGGGTCTGAGAAGAAACAAGGGTTGTTCTTAGACCCATATCATTTCTAGATACTGAACGACAAAGTATGCTACTCGTTCGTATTTAGAGCTCATTGCGTAAGATTTAAAATTTTGAAAGTTTGAAATATATTTTTTGAGAAGATAATATTTAATTGAATAATATTTAAATAGTTTCCTAAATCCACATATGTCCAAAGTCTGAGGCAAATTAAGGTTGCTCTAAGACTTATATGATTCCCCGAATACTAAACGGTAGGGTATGCTATATGTTCGTATTTATAGTTCATTGCGTGAGATTTAGAATTTGAAAATACTTTAAAGTATATTTTTGAAGTTTAAACTTTTAATCTGAAAATTTTGATATAATATTTAAATATTTTCCTAAGTACACCTATGCCCAGAGTCTAAGTTAAGCGAAGGTTGCACTAAGACTTATATGATTTTCCGAGTACTAAATGGTAGGGTATGCTACACGTTCGTATTTAGAAGTCATTGCACGAGACTTAGAATTTTAAAATAATTTAAAATATATTTTTTGAAAATTAAATTTGAAGATAATATTTAATTGAATAATATTTAAATATTTTTTCTAAATCCACCTATGTTCAAAGGTTAGGACAAGCGAAGGTTGCTCTGAGACTTATATGATTCTCTAAATACTAAACCGTAGGGTATGCTACATGTTCGTATTTAGAGCTCATTACATGAGATTTAGAATTTTAAATAATTTAAAATATATTTTAAAATTAAATTTGAAGATAATATTTAATTGAATAATATTTAAATATTTTTTCTAGATCTACGTATGCCCAAAGTCTGAGGTAAGCGAAGGTTGATCTAAGACATATGATTCTTCAAATACTAAATGGTAGAGTATGCTACATGTTTGTATGTAGAACTTATTACGTGAGATTTAGATGTTTAAAATAATTTAAAATATATTTTTTGAATTTTGAATTTTAATTGAAAATTTTGATATAATAATTTTTAAATATTTTCCTAAATCCACATATGTCCAAAATTTGAGGCAAGCGAAGGTTGCTCTAAGACTTATATGATTCTTCGAATACCAAATGGTAGGGTATATGTTATTTGTTCATATTTAGAGCTCATTGTGTGAGATTTAGAATTTTTTCAACGTTAATTTTGAAAAAAAAAAGTAATTAGAAAGAGATAATAAATCTAAACTAAAAAAATATAAAGAGGATAGAATAACAAACAATAACAAAAATAATAAATATAAAAAAATATAAAGAGAATAAAGTAATAAACTATAAAATAAAAATAAAAATACTAAATAATAATTAAAACAAAGCTACACTAGCAAAATTGCAAAGTAACTCACAAGCTTCCCTCTTGAAATGAGGACTATGTGTGCTTGCACATTTACTCTTTCCCGAGCACGAGCTTTTTGTTCAAATTTCTCCATTCTTTTTCTCCTTCAAAATTGTGAAGGACATGTCCTTATATAGGAGGGTGACGATTGAAGAAGTTCTCCCTTCCCGACATGGGACTTTTATTTTATATATAAGAGAATTAAAGAGTGTAAGAGTTTCACTTTTCCAACGTGGGACTTCTCTTAATCTTATTTTAATTTTCTTTTTATTTTGTTATATCAATACCTTGGACAAAATTAGATATTCACAATTGTCAACTTCAAATTTCAAAAGACTCGTCTCCATGAAAGATCTAAAGTTAGTTGGGTTAAAGTCTCATGATTGCCATATATTGATGCAACAGCTACTTCTAGTGGTTATTCGTGACATTTTTCCTAAAAAAGTTAGACACACCATAACTAGGTTGTGCTTATTTTTTAATGTACCATTGACCCTATGAAATTGGATGAGTTGGAAAATGAAGCTTTTACTGTCTTATGCCAATTGTAGATGTATTTTCCTCCATCATTTTTTGACATTATGGTTTACTTGGTTGTTCATATAGTGAGGAAGATCAGATTTTGTTGTCCAATTTATCTAAAGTGGATGTATCCAATTGAATGATACACGAAAATATTGAAAGGGTATGTAAAGAATCCACACTGTCCCAAGGCATCTATGATTGAAAGATACATTGTAAAATAGGCAATTGAATTTTGTACAGAGTATTTGTCAGAGATGGAACCCATAGGACTTCGTAAGTCTCATCATGAGGGAAGACATAAAGGTAAAGGTACATGAGGCATAACTGTGAAAAGCATGGGTTGTGCGAAAGTCCTTTAAGCACATTTGTATATTTTAAATAAATTCGATGAGGTTCAACCTTACTTATCTACTCATAAAACCATTATAAGGGAAAGTAATCTTCCAATGAATGAGAAATAGTTATTGAAGGAGCATAACAAAACGTTCTTAAACTGATTTGATTAAACAATTAAGAAGGATGGTGATGCCTATGACACATTGAATTGGCTACCAAATGGTCCAAACTTTGATGTCATATGTTGGAGTGGATACGATATCAATCATTTTTCCTTTAACACAAAGTCTTAGGATGATAAAAGTACCATCCAAAAAAGTAGGGTTATGGTCAATGCATTTTTCAAGTTCCAAAGATAAAAATCTTGTCATGACTTCCATATCTTACTTTGGAATGATTGAAGAGATTTGGGAGATTGATTATACCAAATTTAGAGTGCCTATTTTCAAATTCAAGTGGGTTGATAGTAATAGTGGTTTGCAAGTTGATGAATTGAGATTTAGATTGGTTGACCTTCATAGACCAGCTTATAGGGATGACTCTTTTATCATGGTCCACTAAGAAAAACAAGTGTTTTATGTTGAAGATCCTTCTAACAGAAGGTGGTCAGTCATTCTTCAAGGAAAGACGACAACTGTTAGTGATGATAGTAATAATCTAGAAAATATTGGTATTTCTCAAACTCCCTTATCATCAAGGATAATTATTGTCAATGAAGAAAATGAAATTCATGATGTACATGTTATTCAAGATGATCATTATGAAGGAATATGGGAAAATATTACTACATGATACAAGTTAGTTATTTATTTGATTATATCATCATTCTATGTTTATTATTTACTTATTTTAAAATATTTATTACTTCTTTCATATTCAGTGCAGTTTTTAATATATATTTTTTGCTCTTCTTGTAACAAGTACAAGGCAGACCTAGAACAGTCCTTCCCAAAGTGGGTCCGATAGCCAGTCTCGACAAAAGAAGGGAAGACAAGCCACACAGTTAAGGGAGTTAACCCTTAGCCGAAGTGGTGAGCAGACGATTCCCATAGAGTTTGATCAAGCCACTGGGAAACCTTTAGGGCCAAACAAAACAAAGTTAAAAAGTTATGTGGCCCTCCTAGAATGAAGCAAAGCTAGTATTTTGAAGAATGATTGGGATGATGTAGAGCTCCGAGTGAAAGATCAAATTTGGAAGACTATCATGGTATTTAACTTTAAAGTATTAAGTTTCTCCATATATTTATGATTCACTGACTAATTACATCTCTTATTTTATGTAACTTACATATGATGTGCCAAATACTAACTTGCTAAATGGCTTTCATTTACTGGTGAACGTTGGAGGAGATTTTAGACACATCTCACCAATATATATATATACATATATATATATATATATATATATACATATATATATATATATATATATATATATATATGGGTCACTAAAGGATGTGTCTTATTGTGAGAAGTACCAATTCTTTGATGATGGCACTTGGTAGAGATTTGTTGAGACCCGAAAGGATCCTGCATTCATTGTATGTATCTCTATAAACTATGTTTTTTTTAAAGGACTAATATAAGATGTATTATGTGTAATTGATTTGATTTTTTATAACAGGAGAAAACAAAGAAGGCTCAACAAATTTCAGCCAAGAACTGTTATCCCTATAGATTATCTCGTGGGGATTATGAGTTGCTTAAGGAATGTCTGTTGGAGCAGAAGTTGAAAGAACATCAACAATCATTTGAAGCAGACCCATCTACATTTCTGTCTCCACCGTCTCCACCCACATGCCATGAGAAATGGAAGAGAGCACACCAAAAGGCTTCTAAAGAGTATATATCTGAGTCTTCTCACATTGTTGCTGAGAAGATATTAAGTTATTAGAAAATTTAACATTTTTTTTTATTTAGCTTAAAACATGTATATTATTGATAACAACCGTTTTTTATTTTGTAGGATTCTTTGGTTGAACAAAGCTTATAGGGAGTCTTTTTTCCAGCTAAACGAATTGATATTCTGAGTATTATTATTGGCCAACCATAGCATCCAGGTTGTGTTCATGTTGCTGGACGAGGTGTTGGCATTAGATAGTATTTTGTATTATCTTCCACACATACCTCCAAAGAAGGACTGGTGTCAAGAGATGAGTTAAAGGCCATGAGAGAAGATATAAGGCAAGCACTGCTGCAAGAACTTCTAGAAAAGTTCAAATAGGAGTTCAGACAGGAGCTTGCATCTTTGGGACTTTCCCAAAATCAGATACAAGATCACCATTCCCTTTCTTCTAGGCGAGGATGTTGTTGATGCTGCAAACGATTATGAGTTGTATGTTGATCATCTATATCATTTGGTAGCCATTGGGAACGTCCACACATTGGGTTCAACCATCCATCACCAGGAAATTGATGATGATAATGTTAGAGTGGTGGTTGAATGGGTTGAAGATGCAAATGCTCTTATTCCTGTGTCTACTTAGGAGGTTTATGTTGTGGGGCAAGCCCTCAATCATTTTATTTTATGGTCGAGGAGACTTATGCAGTAAGCTCAATCCAAGGTATTAAATAATTTTATTCTATGTTACTAATTTATAAATATATATATATATATATATATTTATATTTCCTAAATTCATTTTAGGTTCATATGGAAGATCTTGGGAAGGATATTGATTACAATGCTAAAAAAGATCTTCTTGGGCCTGCTCAAAAGAAACCTTAAGTTGAGTTGCTTATATGTCTATTTGGTATTGTCATTAACTTGGGCGACCAACCGTTGCAAATAATTATGGAACCAAATATCATAGGAAAGCCCACTACTATCCCATTCTATATTACTAAGAAGGATATTTTGGAGTTGGTTGTGGGTAACGATCTCCTATGTGTATCAGTTCAACAATTATGGTTGATGTAAGTAAATTTCTAAACCTTAGTTGAATTAATTAAGTATCAAAATCTAACATATGAAAATTATTCACAATATTAGATACCTGTATCATATCTGTACGCAAAGAGGGAACTTACACCTCTATGGATTCCTTGACCCTATTCATATGAAAAAAATTGGGAACAAGGCAACTGACATACATGGATACTTTTAGAGTAGACTGCAAACTAATAAAGACTATTACTTAGCACCTTATTTTCAATTGTAAGTCAATACTTAAAATTCTTATTTTAACAAATTCAATTAAATTTCTAATTTTGGTTCATTTTCATCCATATTTTTTAGGGTCCATTGGCAATTAATCATTATTTGTCCAAAGCAGAATGTAGTTGTTTTTCTATGCTCTGCTTGAAAAAAACCAAAGAAAGACATAAAAGACATTATAGAAGTGTAAGTTTTTAGGATTTTGGTATTTATATTCATTATTTTTTTTCCAGAGGTATTCATTTGGTTCTTATTTTATTGTAGAGTAATGAATGTTCAACTTCGTTTAAAAGGGACGCATTCATTAAATATTAAAAAGCCTTCATGGAATGGTCAAATATTAAAAATCATTTTTTTGATTTATCTGCAGAAAATTAACTATAATTATTATGTACTAAATCATTATTTAATCGCGAGTCCAACTAATTTCCCTTATTTTTATAGGAATGGTCACGCAAGAAAAGATTCAAAAACTAGGTGGATTTTGGGCTAAAAAAAGGGCAAAAAGGTGAAGGAGTGGAAAAAAGATAAAGATACGTCTTAGAGAAAGCTAGCATAGTCATGCTAGCTGGAGAATACCAGAAATTCTGATGCAGTTGTCCAGACCTGAGCACGACCATACCAACCTTAGGAGGTTACATAAATGATTCAAATCATCCCTAAGGATGCAAGAAAGGATCCTAGTCATATCAAACAACTTTGCAAGTGACCTAAAGCAATCGTGACAGTTGAGGAGGTAACTTAGGTCAATCCAATTCACAATGGAGGAATCCCTAATCCATGCCTATAAAAGGGAGGCTATGTCTTGGGAGAAAGACACACCCTTACATATCTCAACACCCTCGATATTTCGAGAGATCCTTAGACCCATCTTTCTTATTTCTCATTTTCATCTCTATTTTCCCCATGTTGGTGTAAAACCGTATGAAGGAAAGTGCACCTTATCGTTTTATGAAGTAAAGAATGAGTAGAGTATCGTTTCCACAGGGATTTGGTTCAAATACTGAATTCCTACTAGTCCACTAATTGAACTCAGTTATGGGGTCACGTAGGCAACGCAAACAGAAATCAATAAGAATTCACAAAATCTATCACAAATCTGGAACTCTATCCAGTATGCAAAGAATACTTCAAAATAATATCTAAACTATCAAACACTCAAAAACTGATATAAATATGTAAGAATTCAAATTATGGAAGATGTTAGGGTTGGATTTCACCAAAATTTCCCTTATGTAACCTTTGATCATTACATATATTCAAGATAAAATGTGGTTGAAGATCGAATTCACAATTATTGATTGAAAGTCAATCCCTTGACTCATCAATTCTTCACTCAAATTAGGAATCCTAATCCCTTAGCAATTCCTAATTTGACGTGAGCCTTAAGTTCAAGAATTCAAACGATCTCACAATTGCAAACCTCCATCCCTAGAGCCTTCACAATTGTGTTATTCAATCTCAGTTCTAATTCTTAAACCAATTTCCCAATTGCGAAGAAGAATTTAGATTCAATTTATAAGTGGCAAAGTCATAAAAGCATTAAGCAAAGAGATGAATAATCAACGTTAAAGGAAAACAATCTTAAATAAATGCAAAATCTAGGTTACATAAGATCAGTTAAGGATTCATCCTTCCCCAATAGGGGCTCAGTTACACATAATGAAGAAGAAGAAAACAGAGGAAGAAGAGAAAGTCATGATCATTGCAGCACGCTGCAGATGCACTTCGTCTTCCATCCTAGGGTTCCTCCTTCACCCAGAATAGAACCAGCGTATGGGAAAACGACGACTCTATCCTCTAGGTCTGCGCTCTGGAGATATATTAGTGGATAGAGTGAATGATTAGATGATCGAGTGAATGGTGCCCTGTTTTCATTCTGTTCTGGGCTTTTTATAGCTACTGGTCTGTAGCATCGCATGTCCAATGCGGCCCAACTGCGTTGCCAACGCGGAACCCTGTAACAGATTGCAGAAATTAAAACACATCAGATTTATGATAATTTATCACCCAAAAGACTCTAAAACTGTATTTTCTAGATTGTGCATGGGTTATTCAGTTTTATGTCATTTTCTCATATTTTAATGGTGTTTTATGCTTCAATTACTTGCAATTACATTGAAGTATGTTCCAAATAAGTGTCTTATTGGACACTTATCACAACCCCAAACTTGAATTCTTGTTTGTCCTCAAGCAAGCATTAAACTAAAGGAACATAATTAATTCTGGATAACTCACAGCATGCATATCATTTCCCTCAAGTGTATTTCACTCCCCTTCTTCACTCTGACTTGCATCAATCAAAATTTTCAGATTTATTTCAAAGACACTCCATCAAGCATTGGGAATACATTAAAACTAATTGCAGATTCAGAATATAGCATTAAATTGTGAGTAAAACAGTGTTTATATTAAGGTTACAATAGTTTGCTATTAATGAAACATGACCTAGACTTGCAAACTCTCATAAGGTTAAGTGTTTCACTCTTTCTCTCAAGTGTTTGGGTTAGGTGTTTCTCTCTATGTCTCCAAATCAAAATTTCATTACCATAGGCTTGCCCCTATTCTCTATCTCTACCAATGAGTCGCATGCTTACATAAATCAAAAGGTCTTGTAATGGGTTGTAACGTGGCTCAGGTGAAAGGTGGGTGAAATTTGGGAAGTGGGTTTATTTAAGCCAAAGAAACTATGACAGGGTTGGAGAATTAACTTTCCATTAGTTTGGAGATGCAAGATCACCCTATAGAAGTGTGTTCCTGTTTTCAATTTTTCTTTGCCCTATTTGGGTATTCGAATCCTTTTTTTTTCTTCTTTTTTTTTGTTTTTTTTTGTGTGTTTTTTTTTTTGGAAACCCATTGCCACTTATATTGCTACTGACACCCTTAACCCCAAACTTAGAAATATTGCTTGTCCTCAAGCAACCCCAAACTTAGAAATGTTGCTTGTCCTCAAGCAACCCTAAACTTAGAATTGTTGTTTTTCCTCAAGAAATTCCAAACTTAGTGTAAAACTCAACCTCAGATACAAGCAACCTTCTCCTAGTTCCTTTGGCTAGGCATATTCATGGTTTTTCACAGTCTTGACTGGAAATGAGCTAATCAAACACAAATAATTGGGTATAAGGCTCAAGGGGCTAAACAATGGACAAGAATGCAAGGTAGGTCATTTGGTCAAGTAGGTGCATATCAAAGAAGTGCCTTAATCCTGTTTATGCAAGCATGAGATACTGGATTTCAGCTAAGAAATAGGGCAAGTTCTAGAATGAAACTCAATTTGTGACCATACACACACAAAAGAATTAAGTGTTGAGGTCCAACCACTCACAGGCAATTTATGCAAGCCTAGAACATGCATTACAATTTAATTGTTGCAAACCATAACAGAACAACAAAGTAACTCTCATTCAATCATGCTACATTCTGCATCATGCAATTGAACATTTAGGGACTGTGCAATCTCTCCATGCTGTGGAGAATGAAGTTCTATTACAATTAATGCTCATTGGAGAGGGAAGAGGAATGATGTTTGTCGCAACCGTAATTCTGACAAGACGACGAACTCGCTAAAATTTTGAAAATGAATAATTAATTATGTGGAGCCGCCACCAAATTTTTTATTTGAGGGAAAAAGATTTGGAAAAAACCCAGACCCAAGGATGAGATGTAGGTTCGGGAGTCGGTTACGAGTGGGGAAGGTGTTAGGCACCCCACTCGCCTGTTCCGAAGAACAGTACCCTTAAACTGAGTGTGTGATTATTTGAAAATTGTTTGATCCCTTTAATTAGTGTGAAAATAAATACTTGATGGGGGTTAGCCTGACAGGACTTGATCCTGCTCCTACATATTCCCCGGTGCAATGGGAAACTCAAGGCTTACGTAGTTCTGGTTTGATTTGATTTGAAGGCTTGACCTTCAAAAGTGTTTAAAAGAGTGTTTGAAAGGCACTCGAAGGCTTGACCTTTGGAGCTGCTGGGAAAGTAACATTCGAAAACGGCTTGATTATTTTGAAAGAGAAGGGCAATCCCCATCCACATATGCACAGGGCCCAAGACAACTACGGATGCACTTGGACCCATACGAATCTCTCAACAACGAACAACAGAAAAAGCTACCAGTTCGTGCTTAGAGCTCGTCGCGTGAGATTAAGAATCGCAAAACAAGATTTTTATTTTGAAAATCGATGAATAAAATGAGCAAGGTTTTTATTTTGTAAAAAGGAAAGGCAACCCTAATCCACATATGCACAAGGCTCAAGACAACTACGACTGCACTTGGACCTATACGAATCTCTAAACAACGAACAGCAGAAAAAGCTACTAGTCCATGCTTAGAGCTCGTTGCTTGAGATTAAGAATTGCAAAACAAGATTTTTATGTTTTGATAAAAAGGGCAAGTCACAAGTAAATATTTTGAAATTTTGGAGGAATCTATCAACTAAGGAATGTTATGTTTCATGGATTATTTAGAAAATTTGGATTTTTTTATGAATTATTTAGGCATTATAAAAAAAATTTTAATTTCTGAAATTTTTGAATTTTTATTAATTTCTGGAATTTTTGGAATTTTTATTAATTTTTGAATTTTTGAAATTTTATAATTTCTTTAATTTCTGGATTTTTTTATTAATTTCTTTGATTTCTGGATTTTTTATTAATTTCTGAATTTTTGGAATTTTTTGAAATTGTTGGGATTTTTATGGTAATTTGTGGGCTGGAGGGCAATTTGGTAATTTGGCATTTGGGACATAGGTGGAATTAATGGGAAAGGTGTGGGGGTAAAGTAGGTATTATAGCATTTGGGACATAGGTGGAATTAATGGGAAAGGTGTGGGGTAAAGTAGGTATTATAGCATTTGGGACATAGGTGGGATTAATGAGAAAGGTGTGGGTACAGCAGGTAATATGGCATTTGGGACATAGGTGGAATTAATGAAAAAGGTGTGGATAGGTTTGGTATTTAGGACATAGGTGGAATTAATGGAAAAGGTGTGGATAGGTTTGGTATTATGGATTTGATTTGGATTTTGTAGTGACAGAAATTTAACTTAAATTTTGATTTGAATTTTGTAAAAGAAAAGGGAAAAAGATTTTAATCTGACTTTGGAGGAGTTGGATCTAAATTGACTTTTGAAGGATTAAATTTGCATGACCTGTAAACAGCATGGTTGATCTTTGACATTAGAAATGTGGGGCCTATGTTTGCTTCAACAACACACTTTATTTTGACTTTGGCATTTTTCAGGTGCATGTTACTAGTGGGCCCCTATGCTCATCTTTAATCTTTCTCTTGACCACGTGCATGGATATTTCACGTAAAACTTGACGTCGGCTCCTCTATTCTGGTTGGCCTTAAATGAAGGGCAGATTGCTCCCTTGGATTACTTCATGGGTATCACTATTTTTTATTAGTTCCAGGCAGCTATAGCTATCTACGCAAGGGTCAAACTTACGTGACTGAAATGTGTGAACGAGACCCTATGACAAAGTGGGTATGATCAGACCTAATTGTGGCATTTATAGTTTTAATCGCTGCGCCACGGACGTTGTTAGCCTGAGCCAGAGTCTGTATGAGTCTCTTAGGAGACCTGTCTTGCCATACAACGTGGCCCACAGGATCGGTCATAAGTCCAGCACCCCCACGAGATCAGGGCGTCCGGTACACCATGATGTTCGTAGACTTAAGGTTGACAAATCTCTTCACAACCCTTGTATTATGTTAAGCACTGAGGATGGCTAGATCCCATGCCGACACTGTTCCTATTCCTTGATTCGGATTACATTTATCATAAGCAATGGAACGTCGGAATGTCATGGTTAGTTGACTCCACGAGTTGGAATGACAAATCTAGCTTGCTGTGTTTTCAAGAAAATGACAAGCACTGACCCATTCCCATTGCTGGCTGGTACAACTTTCGTAAGAATTATGAGACCTTCATGGATAAGCCCCTTCAACGTCAAAATGATTAAGGGAAGACACACCCGATCAACGATTTTTGGGCTCGTCATATTTCTAACCTTCTGCCTGTTTGAGGTATTTTGAGCCATCTCACAACTCTCTAAACTGTTTGGGAAACCTGGAGCTATCCTCTCTACATATCTCACCCAACCCCAGCCAACTATCGATTCGGTCCATAAAACCCTCGGGATCTCATGAATTTAGAGTATAGATAAGGAGCATACCAAGCTATATTCTTTTGTTCAAATAGATGAAAATAATAAGCATTCACAACCGGACTTATCATCACATGCACATCAAGAATGGACAACCATCCATTATCATCAAGAAGTAAACCACATTAAGGGCCAGATTCCCTTGATACCGTAATCATAAATGCACTGGCATACACAAGTTAACATGCGACTTCTATGTTCATGCATGATCCGAATAAACTTTGATGGTTTCTTGATTTAAGACGTCAAAAAATGAACGCTAACCTGTAATAACTCACTCAAATTCCTGGAGCGAACATGCGTTTCTTGTGATTATCATACGCGAACATGAGCCGTCGGAACGAAGCGAAACTTCCTCCAAGCCGCGAGCACCAAGAATGGTCTTTCTTTCCTTGTAGTGGCGATGATGATGTCAACTTTCTCCCTTGGGGAGTGATTGAAACCAACTGGGTTTGGAACTGTAAAGGCCGGATTTCGAATCCACCTTGACATCCAGTGTTGGATCATTACTTGCAGCTTCAGCTACCACAGAAACTAACAAGTTCAGTTCTGTGAGTTTCTTTCATTTTTCCTGAATCTTGATGTTGGTTGCTCTAAAGAATCAACCCCTTCTCTCTTGATTCTTGATGAACCATGGCTCCCGCATGGAATGAGGCTCGGAAGAGCTCCGCCCCCCCTTTCTCAGTCACCTCTTCTATCTCTCCAGCTTTTCTCCAACCCTCTTTTTCCTTTTTTTCTCAGCAAAAGCCAATCTCCCCCTTTTCTTGATTAGTTTTCTGTTTATCTAGTTAATTCTCTTTTCTCCTTTTTTCGTTATTTTTTTCTTTGTTAAAAGTTTTTCTATTTTTTAATTCTTATTTATTTTTCTGATTTTGATTTAATATTTATTATTATTTTTTGTGTCAATATATTTTATTGTTTTTTTTATTTCTAAAACTTTTTATCATTTTTGGTTATTTGTTTTAATCTTATTTTCTTTATTTAGATTATTTCATTTTGTTTTTATTTTATTTATTTATTTTTCTACTCTGATTTTGTTTTAGATTTTTTTAATTTTTCAGATTTTAAACTTTTTTAATTTCCTGTTTTTACAATTTTTTTTGTTTTTGTTTAACTAATTTTAGTATTATATCATTTTTATTTCCTATTTGTTTAAAATTGTTATCTTATTATATTTTTTTATTTCTGCTTTGTATTTTTATTTTTATTTTTGTCTGTTTGTTTGTCTTTTTGTTTTCTCCCTATTTTCTTTCTGTTTATTATTTAAATTAGTATTAGTTTCTTGATTAATTAATTTTAAAATGTGACCTCGGACATAAGTGGATGTTTACAATGTTAAAGGTTGATTTGAGTGTTGGGGTTGAAAAAACCCTACATTGTGCTTATTATGTGGGTGAACTATGCATGAGTGTGCTCTGGTGATAAGATGAGTGAAAGTAGCAATGTGGTGCTTCACTCAGCCCAGACGCGTTGGGCACGCAAGGGTGAGTTGCGTTGGCAACGCAACTGGGCAGAATGCAGATTCATGTGAATTCATTTTAAATTCTGCATAATTAATGTATCAGCATTCAAACAGCACTGTAATAGTTTGAGTTAGATTTCACTCATTGATCTAATGCACAATTCACTATTTAAAACCATTTGGAAAGATCTCACCAAGTGGTTAGGTTAGCTCAGGTCCTTGATGTGGAACATGTGTGTCAAACTGTGAAATTCTGGGCATGTAACCTGTCATTTTTGTTGCTCCTGCTGGTCCAGACCTGCATGAATAGTCAACTGCACTGCTTTTATTTATTCTACTTAGTATTTACATATACTTTTCTCAATTTAAATTAAAATGAAAGGAAAAACTAGTTTTTCAAGGGTTGCCTCCCTTGCAGCGCTTGTTTAATGTCCCTAGCTTGACAATTTGAGATTCAGTCAAGCGACTGAAGGGTGCAGGTAGTCTTCTCCCTGCTGATTTCACCTCCATGATAGTGCTTGACACGTTGACCATTAACTTTGAAGCTTCTTTGGGACTGCATGTCTTCGAGGGTGATGGCACCATAGTCTGAAACTTCTTTAATCACAAAAGGACCTGACCACTTGGACTTCAACTTTCTTGGAGTTGAACAGCAACACTAGCTGTCCAGGTTCAAAGACTCTATGTTTGATCAGTTTGTCATGTCATTGGTTGGTCTTTGCCTTGTAGATCTTTTCATTTTCGTAGGCATTGAGGCGAAATTCCTCTAATTCATGCAGCTGTAACAGTCGATTTTCTTTGGATGTGTTAGCATTGAAGTTGAGAAATCTGGTTGCCCAGTATGCCTTATGCTCAAGTTCCACAGGTAAGTGGCAGGCTTTCCCAAAAACCAGCTAGTATGGCGATATACCAATGGGTGTTTTGAAAGCTGTTCTATAGGCCCAAAGTGCGTCATCTAACCTATTTGCCCAGTCTGTCCTGGAACTGTTCACAGCCTTCTCCAGGATCTGGTCCATGAATGGAAGAGGGAAGTGATCTTTTCTGGTGGACTCATTAAGTCTCCTGTAATCTATGCACATACGCCAACCAGTCACTGTCCTTGTAGGAATAAGTTCGTTCTTCTCATTAGGGATCACTGTTATCCCTCCTTTCTTAGGCACAACCTGAACTGGGTTGACCCAAGAGCTATCGGAGATTGGGTAGATGATACCTGCATCCAATAACTTGAGGACCTCTTTCTTCATAACCTCTTTCATAGTTGGATTAAGCCTTGTTTGGGCCTACACTACGAGTTTAAAATCTTCCTCCATTAGGATCTTGTGCATGCAGAAGGAAGGACTTATTCCTTTTTGATCTGAAATAGTCCATCCAATAGCAGACTTGTGAGCTCTTAGAATCCTTAACAATTTCTCCTCTTCTTGTTCATTGAGGGAGTTGCTCACAATTACTGGAAACGTGTTCTTTTCCCCCAAGAATGCATAACGGAGGTGAGATGGAAGCTGCTTCAGTTCTGTCTGTGGGCTGTCCACTTTTCCTTCTTCCTTTGGCAATCCTTCAGAGGGTTGTGAAGTTGACTTCATAGGAGGATTAGCTTCAAGTGTGGCTATGCATTCCTCCACATCTTGACTCTCTTTCTCTCTCTCCTGTCTCAGGCCTTTGGATTGCCAGAGTACTCCTTCCAGAATAGACTCACTGTCATGTTTTTCAAGAGGGTCTGACAGTGGCGTTACCAACGCGTCCATCCTCATGCAATGTGGCTGTTCAGCAGGGTGTTTCATGGCTTCAAACACGTTGAACGTCACCTTTTCATCTTGCACCCTCAGCATCAGTTGCCCTTGCTGCACATCAATAAGTGCTCTCCCTGTAGCAAGGAATGGTCTTCCTAGGATCAAAGGAAGTTCAGCATCTTCCTCCATGTCTAACACCACAAAGTCAGCTGGAAATATAAATCTGCCTACCTTGACCAGGAGGTCTTCCACAATACCATATCTGACACATCATGGTAGGCTTCACCTCTTCAATTTCCAGTTTCTTCATTATGGAGAAGGGCATCAAGTTGATGCTAGCTCCTAAGTCACATAATGCCTTTCCAATCTGCAAATTCCCAATGGTGCAGGGAATTGCAAAGGATCCTAGATCTTTCAGCTTCTGAGGAAGCTTCCTTTGGATGATGGCACTGCATTCTTCTGTAAGAGCTACGGTTTCATCTTCCTTAAGCCTCCTCTTCTTGGACAACAGCTCCTTCATGAATTTTGCGTATGAGAGCATCTCTTCCAGTGCTTCTGCTAGTGGTTTGTTGATTTGCAGTTTCCTGAATATATCCAGGAATCTGGAAAACTTTCTCTCTTCCTGCTGTTTCTTCAGCCTTTGAGGAAATGAGACATTTGGCGTTGCGGACGTAGCCTTTTCCCCGTTGGCCACAGCTTCCTCTAACAATTGCTTTTTGTTTTTTCTCACTAGTCTGTCATGGTATTCTTTCTTCTGTTCTTTGCTGGTTGTGGACTGATTGCTGGTTCTCCTCCAGATTGCGTTTTTGTATCAGTTTTGGATGGTTGGTCTGCAGGATCAGCAACATCATTGGGTTGTATGATTATGTTTTCTGTTGTCTTTGGTACTGTGGGCAGCCTTGGTTCTATCATCTTTCCACTCCTCGTTGTGATGGCATTGCATTGCTCCTTGGGATTCACTGTTGTGTCACTGGGAAAACCCCTAGTATTTCTTTCTGTGAGTTGTTTGGACAGCTGTCCCACTTGATTCTCCAGATTCTTGATGGATGCTTGAGTGGATTGCATGAACTGGCTAAGTATATTCCCTAAGTCTGTAGAGTTGTCCTGTGGTTGGTTTGTCTGCTGTTGAGTAGGTTGTTGCTGCGCATACTGTCCGTTCCTCTTAGGGTTGTTCTGGTTCCTGAAATTAGAATTATAAGAGTTAGAATAAGGAGGATACTTAGGCCTTTGTGGCTGGCCCATATAGTGCACTTGCTCCTGGCTGGAGGTTCCTGTTACGTCTGTGTCACAGCATCCGTTTTCATGTTCACCCCCACAAAAGTCACATTTCAGGACTTGTGCTGGTTGAGGGGTTCCTACGTTAAAGACCCGTAGCTGTTTTGTCAAAGCCTCCAGCTGCTGTGAAATCAGCTTGTTCTGAGCAAGTATTGCAGTTTGCGTGTCCAACTCCAGCACACCCCTCTTGGGGGCACTTCTGTTAGTTGGTGATTGGTATTCATTAGAAGCTATTATTTCGATCAGCTTCATAGCTTCCTCTGCAGTTTTAGTATTCAGAGATCCTCCTGCTGAGGCGTCTATGATGAGTCTTGTGGCTTGCTTGACTCCGTTGTAGAAAATGTGGACTTGATGGACATCGAAGAAGCCATGGTGTGGACATTTTCGCAGAAGCTCCTTGAACCGCTCCCAAGCCTCATAGAGTGATTCTCCTTCCTTCTGAGCGAAACAGGAGATCTCTCCTCTCAGCTTGTTGTATTTTGAGGGTGGAAAGTACTTCATGAGGAATTTGGATACCAATTCCTCCCATGTGGTGATACTTCCTCTTGGTTGGGTTTGCAACCAATACTTGGCACGGTCCCTTAAAGAGAACGGGAATAGCCTTAATCTGATCGCTTCGTCGGAGACTCCATTCATCTTGATTGTGTCACATATTTGGAGAAAGCTTGAAAGGTGGAGGTTCGGGTCCTCCACTTCACTTCCTCCAAACTAGTCCTGTTGTACTAGATGGAGCAATGCAGGTTTAATTTCAAAGTTGTTGGCAGCGATTAGTGGTGTGACAATACTGGCGCTGCAACCTACAGAATTTGGGACTGCATATTCTCCCAACGTAATTCTCCTGTTAAGCTGGTGTTCCTCCATGATAGAGTGATGCACAGGGTTTTCTTTGCTGGTCCCTTACAGTCTTTGTTGCTCCTTTCTTAACCTTGTTTCCCTTCGGTTTCTTCTTGCGAGCTTTTCAATCTCAGATTCAAAGATCAATTCCTATTCTTGTTTGCCTCGCATAAACAAGTTAAACAAGATTAAACCGAAGAAAGAATCAGTGTGCAACAAAGTCAGAAATATAAAAAACAGAATTTCTCAATCTAGTGTATTCGTAGTACTTTTCAATATTGAAAAACAAATCCCCAGCAACGGCGCCAAAAACTTGTTGGTGTAAAACCGTACGAAGGCAAGTGCACCTTATCGTTTTATGAAGTAAAGAATGAGTAGAGTATTGTTTCCACAGGGATTTGGTTCAAATACTGAATTCCTACTAGTCCACTAATTGAACTCAGTTGTGGGGTCACGTAGGCAACGCAAACAGAAATCAACAAGAATTCACAGAATCTATCACAAATCTGGAACTCTATCCAGTATGCAAAGAATACTTCAAAATAATATCTAAACTATCAAACACTCAACAACTGATATAAATGTGTAAGAATTCAAATTATGGAAGATGTTAGGGTTGGATTTCACCAAAACATCCCCTATGTAACCTTTGATCATTACATATATTCAAGATAAAATGTGGTTGAAGATCGAATTCACAATTATTGATTGAAGGTCAATCCCTTGACTCATCAATTCTTCACTCAAATTAAGAATCCTAATCCCTTAGCAATTCCTAATTTGACGTGAGCCTTAAGTTCAAGAATTCAAACGATCTCACAATTGCAAACCTCTATCCCTAGAGCCTTCATAATTGTGTTATTCAATCCCAGTTCTAATTCTTAAACCAATTTCCCAATTGCGAAGAAGAATTTAGATTCAATTTATAAGTGGCCAAGTCATAAAAGCATTAAGCAAAGAGATGAATAATCAACGTTAAAGGAAAAAAATCTTAAATAAATGCAAAATCTAGGTTACATAAGATCAGTTAAGGATTCATCCTTCCCCAATATGGGCTCAGTTACACATAATGAAGAAGAAGAAAACAGGAAGAAGAGAAAGTCATGATCATGGCAACACGCTGCAGATGCACTTCGTCTTCCATCCTAGGGTTTCTCCTTCACCCAAAATAGAACCAGCGTATGGGGAAACGTCGGCTCTATCCTCTAGGTCTGCGCTTGGAAAAAAAATATTAGTGGATAGAGTGAATGATCAGATGATCGAGTGAATGATGCCCTGTTTTCGTTCTGTTCTGGGCTTTTTATAGCTACTGGTCTGTAGCGTAGCATGTCCAACGCGGCCCAATTCCGTTGCCAACGCGGAACCCTGTAACAGATTGCAGAAATTAAAACACATCAGATTTATGATAATTTATCACCCAAAAGACTCTAAAACTGTATTTTCCAGATTGTGCATGGGTTATTCAGTTTTATGTCATTTTCTCATATTTTAATGGTGTTTTATGCTTCAATTACTTACCATTACATTGAATTATGTTCCAAATAAGTGTCTTATTGGACACTTATCACCCCACATCATTTCTTATTTTGGCATCCTTATGTAAGATCTTGGTGGAATGAATTTGTAACATTCTAAAAATGAATTATGTTTTTACGCTTAAGTCATACACATGGTTCCATTATTTGATTGTTATTTCATGATGCAAAATCTTTAGAAAATTATTATTAGTGAAGATGCGATAAATTTTTTAAAAACATCTTGACATAAAAATGTAAGTCTCGTCGAAATAGTTGATGTATCAAAAAATAAATAAACAGACACCCTTGTTCATGTTTAATTAATTAATTGTCTATCACTTATATCATTCTATAATTCTCTTTAATGAGCATAAATACAAGTTACCATCAATACAGACATGTCAGAAATTATTCAAACTTTACAATTTTACAGTCCATTTTTATACGCACTTCAAATATACAATGACAAAAACTACATACTAAATAATTCGAATACAGTCATCCAGCTACATTACAAGATATACATTATTCGATGAGACATAGTTTCTTGCAGTGATCTGACTGTGATCGCCTCGAGGCTCCAACCACTCGAATTATGTTGTCACTCTTTACAAATAACAGCGCCTCCATGAATGGAATTATTGGAGTTTGGGAAGAAAATGGTGGGAGAGGGATGAGAAACTAAGTTTCTCAGTAGGACTCTACCCTAAGGTTAGTGACATCACTTTCATCCAAATCATTTCAATTTATTGGAAAATATGTCATGCATACAAGTTTATTTTTAATCTTTAGAAAACTCTAGTTGAAAAACTTTTCTTTTACATAAAGAAGAACTAGTTTCTAACTAAGCATACAAGTTATAAAGTCTAAATTTCATAAGTCTCAAACCTTTGGGATCACATCAAAGATATAATTTGACTATCATTTCATCTATATCCTGACATAATTCTTTTCTTTCCTTTATCACTCTCTTAGTAATAATCTAAGATATAGGCATATAATACTATTTAGTCAAACAATATCTTTTCACTGACTCTGTTCTAGGTTCTATTCTTAGGATATGAGCTCATTCATTGATGGTCGTCACCATTATAAACACTAAAGACCTAACGCTTCACAATAGAAATATTTTTGAAGAACCTTTTTGTCTCCATCTTAAAAGGACCTTTTGCCTTCTGAATGTGCACAAGGTATATTAAAATAGTGTTAACTTTTCACATAAGTTTTTTCTTTAGTGATCCCTTAATTAATTAGGTTCCTTTTAAAGGCTTCCAGATAACATGCATGCTCAAACAATCTAACCAATATGCCATGCACATTTACTCTTTATTTTCAAACTATTTTCGCATCGTCACCCATACATGAACATCATGTAATACATCACTCTTTAAACAATCAAGAATATTATCCATACACTCCACATTCATTGATAAGCATAGATTTCATAAATAATTATCTCTCACTTTTATCTCATTAAGACTTCTTATATGTTCAATTAAGTGATCTTTGTCATATTTTATGAGTTTGGGTTCATATGAAGTTTAATTGAATTTCTTTGCTTACCCGATTAAAATGACACTATTATAGTATTTTGAGCATAATAGGAGTTGTAGACATCCAAAAATCATGAAATCTATCTTGAATGAAAGCTTAAAGAAGTGTCCATATTTACAAAGCAAGATCAGATTCTAAATTGGATGTTTAGGACTCCGAAATTATCTCAAAAGATGAGATAGTGTTGCTGACGTGGAATTTGAACAGTGTGCAAAGATCCGGCCATATCTTGAGATATAGAAGTCATATTGAGATGAACTCAACTTTGTTGGATAGCTAAGATCCAGGGCTACAACTTTTGTTCAGAAGTCAAGCTCTAACTCGGACATGTGAACATCCGAAATTGTGGTGCAAGAAAGTCAAAATTGTTGTGCTCATTGGTGGCAAAAATTCAAAAGTGTTTTGCAATTTCAACAAAGCCCATGTGAAAGCAAGAAAAGGGTAGAAAAGTAATATCCTAGTTGGTGACTTTTTGAAGATGATGCCTCAAAAATCCTCTATAAATAGAAGGGTTTGCAAGAGGAGACACAGACCAATTTTGGAGATCAACTCCAATACCATCTTCTTTCTTTCTTTCTTTCTTCCTTTCTTTCTTGTTAGTTTTGCCTCCTTCATGGAAGGCTTATGTTTTCTTTCTTGTTAGTTTGCCTCCTACATGGAAGGCTTAGTTTTTCTTTATTGTTAGTTGCCTCCTACATGGAAGGCTTAGGATTTATTTCTTGTTAGTTTTGCCTCCTACATGGAAGGCTTAGGATTTATTTGTTGTTAATTTGCCTCTTTCTTTGTTGTTAATTTGCCTCCTTCATGGAAGGCTAGGTTTGTAGTTTCAATTCGAGGATTCAAGCTATTTTCATTTTAACTTTGAGGTCTTGATCTTTATTTACATGCTTATTAAGTGGTTTCTACTCTACTTCACTATATTCTTCAATTTTATTCTTTAATCAAAGTTTGATCGGTTGACGTATTTTGATTAATGCATGATTGATTTATAATTGGTTTTTGATTGGTAAATCATTTTCCAAAAGTTTGAAGAGTAGAAATTAAGTAATTTAATTGAAGGTTTTCATTTTATTACTTACTTCAACTGAATTCTGATTGTGAAATTGGTTTAGATAAAAGATTAAGTGGTTACTAAATCTTGTTGATCATAATCAATTAAATTCTGAGAGGTTTCTCAGTAGAGAATTCAAGGATCATTGTAGGGGTTCCAGATGATCCTAGGTTGATAAACACAATGCATGATTTTAGTGATCAATGATTAGTTAAGAAAATAGCCTCTGAATTCCTTGAGTTGATTATTGTTAAGTCAAATAAATTTCATTCTGTATTTTGCATTTAGAACTTCATATCAAATCTTTCCAAAATCCCCTTGTTCTAACCTTCTCCTTATTTGCTTAAGAATCTGAAATGGTCTTTGGGAGATGACCTAGGTTGCACCTTATACTATACCAATAGTTTGGGGGAAATCTAGAAATTATTTTTGCGCGTTTACGACGAGCGTGTCAAAATTTGGCGCCGTTGCCGGGGACCATTTTAATTTCCTAGGCTCATTTAGGAGTTTGTATAAAAATTTTAATCTTTCTAACAATTGTTTTTACTTTAGGTATATCATTCTTGGATTTTCTGTATGAATTCACCTTTTTGTGTATGACCCGATCCAATCCTGAAAATTTATATGCATATGATCCTGAGATTGATAGAACATTCCACCATTTGAAAAGAGCACATAGAAGACATTCATCCAGTAATAACCAAGAAAGTAACAGTAGTGATTTTTCATCTTTAAATTTTGATAGTTTTAAATATTTTGCTAAGAACATGGCTGATAGAACCTTAAAAGAATTAGCTGCACCTGATGTTGCTTATCAACCATTGTGCATTCAATACCCTGATGTTGATGCACCATTTGAACTGAAGTCTGGACTAATACATTTGCTACCTAAGTTTCATGGCCTTGCAGGTGAGGACCCTCATAAACATTTGAAGGAATTTCACATTGTGTGTTCCACAATGCGGCCACAAGGAATTCTAGAAGATCATATCAAGTTGAAGGCATTTCCTTTCTCCTTAAATGATGGAGCTAAGGACTGGTTGTACTATCTACATCCAACATCTGTTACAAGCTGGAATGATATGAAAAGATTATTCTTGGAGAAATTCTTCCCTGCATCCAGAACAGCAGCTATCAGAAAAGAGATTTGCGGCATCAGACAGAACTCCCAAGAAACTCTCTATGAGTATTGGGAGAGATTCAAGAAACTATACGCCACTTGTCCACACCATCAAATCAGTGATCCATTACTGATTCAGTATTTCTATGAAGGACTCATGCCAATGGACAGAAGCATGGTTGATGCAGCTAGTGGTGGAGCACTTATGGACAAAACTCCTACAGCAGCTCGAGATTTGATTGCCAACATGGCATAGAATTCTCAGCAATTCAATTCTCGAACTAATTCCTTGTCTAAAGGAGTCCATGAAATGACCACCAAGACAGACCATACACGATTGGAGAACAGAATTGAAGAACTAACCTCCATCGTAAGACAGTTGGCCATCGGACAACAACAGCAACTTAATGTTATTGACAAAACCAAAACATGTGGCATCTGCACTTCTGCAGATCATCCTACTGATGCATGCCCAACATTGCAAGAAAGTGAGACACCTGAGGCTGCAGTAAATGGTATTTTTGGCACAGGACAACAATACAGGCCTCCTCAACATTATCAGCAACAGAAGTTTGAACCACCTTCTGGAACATACAATCCTAGTTGGAGAAACCATCCTAACTTGAGATATGGCCCTCCACAACAACAAAGGATTCAAACATCTGACTCCCAAAATAAATACCAACCACCGCCATTCAGACAACAACAACAGCATATGCAGCAATCTGTACCCTCTAATGCTTCTGAACCCTCTCTTGATGATTTGATGAAGCAATTAGCAACCAACAATCTTCAATTTCAACAAAATGTAAGTTCTACCATTCAGGATTTACAAACTCAAATTGGGCAGTTGGCTACCACTGTCAACCAATTGAAATCTCAAGGTTCTGGTCAACTACCTTCTCAACCTGTCATAAATCCCAAAAGTGTGAATGCCATGACCTTGAGAAGTGGGAAGAAAGTGCAGACAGACCCTACAATTTTAAAGCAACAAAGCTTCAATCAGACTAATCCACACCAAAAAGAAGCATTTATCTCCACACCTGGAGATATCTCTGATGAGCCATCTGAATCAGAAGGAAAGTCTGATGAAAAAAGTACACCAGCCTTCGATAAGACATCGAATGATCAACAAAAAGAAGCTTGCCATAAACGATCTGCACTTGAAGCATCTGATGAGAAGAAAACCCTAAATTGTGCTGATCAGAAGGTATCTTTACCTTTTCCAAATAGAATGGTTCAATCCAAGCCCAATGTTCATGCAGAATTGGATAAGGAGCTTCTAGATACTTTCAGGAAAGTGGAAGTCAACATACCACTTCTAGATGCTATCAAGCAAATTCCCAAATATGCCAAATTTCTAAAGGATTTGTGCACGCATAAGAGAAGACTCAAAGGGGATGAGAAGATCAGTGTGGGACGCAATGTTTCTGCCTTAATTCAACCCAGCCTCCCTCAGAAATGTAAAGATCCAGGAACTTTCACCATTCCTTGCACAATAGGAAATTCTACATTTGGTGATGCATTGCTGGATCTAGGTGCTTCCATTAATGTTATGCCCTCATCGGTTTATAAATCTTTGAATCTGGGAGAACTGAAGCCAACTGGTGTGGTGATTCAATTAGCCAACAGAAGTACAGCACATCCAACCGGAGTACTTGAAGATGTGCTAGTTCAAGTGAATAAGCTGATCTTTCCAGCTGACTTCTACATTTTGGATATGGAAGATGAGTCATCCATCAATAGAGCAACCTTGATCCTAGGGAGACCTTTCCTCAAAACTGCAAAAACAAAGATAGATGTGCATACGGGGACTCTCTCTATGGAATTTGGAGATGATATCATCCAATTCAACATATTTGAAGCCATGAAGCATCCCATAGAGAATCATTCACTCTTTCAACTTGATACCATAGACCTTCTTGCGGATGATTATTCTATTGACAATCTACTTTTTAAATTTTTTGATTTTGATTTAGATTACTTAGATAATTTTACTTGCACATGTGATGAATTTGATTCATGTATTGTGTGTTCCAGGATTAATGTTGCAGACCAACCTTCGTTGAAAGATGACATGTTAGATGCAAGTGTTGCAGACATTTCAATCTTAGATAGATCTCTTCCTTCCATAATACAACCACCTCCTTTAGAGTTGAAGCCTTTGCCTGAACATCTAAAGTATGCTTATTTGGGGGAAAATGAGAAGCTTCCTGTTATTGTAGCAAAGAACCTTCTACCACAACAGGAAGAAAGGTTACAGCAAACCTTAAAAAGCCATAAACAAGCAATTGGATGGACTTTGGCTGATATTCCAGGTATTAGCCCATCTACTTGTATGCATAAGATACTGCTGGAGGAAAACACCAGACCTGTTAGACAACCACAAAGGCGTTTGAATCCAACCATCCTAGATGTGGTAAAGAAGGAAGTAGGTAAGCTTTTGGCAGCTGGTATCATCTATCCCATCTCAGACAGTGATTGGGTAAGCCCGGTGCAAGTAGTTCCTAAGAAGACTGGCATGACTGTAGTCAAAAATCACAATGATGAACTAATCCCTACCAGAATACAAAACAGTTGGAGAGTGTGCATAGATTATAGGAAGCTTAACCAAGCTACTCGCAAGGATCACTTCCCTTTGCCCTTCATAGACCAAATTTTGGAAAGATTAGCAGGAAAATCTCACTATTGCTTTCTAGATGGTTTTTCAGGTTATTTTCAAATACATATAGCCCCAGAAGACCAGCATAAGACCACCTTCACTTGTCCTTTTGGTACTTTTTCCTATCGAAGGATGCCCTTTGGTCTATGCAATGCCCCTGGAACCTTTCAAAGATGCATGGTAAGCATTTTCTCTGATCTCTTAGAAAGTTGCATGGAAGTGTTTATGGATGACTTCACTGTATATGGTTCTTCTTTTGATGCATGCTTAGAAAGCCTTTCTAAAGTTTTGGACAGATGCATTGAGACTAACCTGGTTTTGAATTTTGAAAAATGTCATTTCATGGCAACAGAAGGTATAGTCTTAGGACACTTGGTATCTAGCAAAGGTTTAGAGGTTGATAAGGCCAAGATAGACATTATTACTTCTCTACCTTACCCCACTTCTGTGCGAGAAGTACGTTCTTTACTTGGTCATGCAGGTTTTTACAGAAGATTCATCAAGGATTTTAGCAAGATTGCACAACCTCTTTCTAAACTACTACAAAAAGATACCAAATTTGTGTTTGATCAAGCATGCAAGGATTCATTTGATGAACTAAAGAAGCGGTTGACAACCACTCCCATCATTCAACCACCTAATTGGACGCTTCCATTTGAATTAATGTGTGATGCATCCAATTATGCCCTTGGTGCTGTACTGTCTCAAAGAGTTAGCAAAAGATCTCATGTCATTGCATATGCCTCTCGCACACTTGATGCAACCCAATCAAATTACACAACTACTGAGAAGGAGCTTTTGGCAATTGTGTTTGCATTAGATAAATTTCGCTCCTATTTGCTTGGATCTAAAGTTATTGTCTTCTCTGACCATGCAGCTTTGAAATACTTGCTGAAGAAGACAGATGCTAAGCCAAGACTGATTCGTTGGATGCTTCTGTTGCAAGAATTTGATTTAGAGATTAAAGACAAGAGTGGTGCAGAGAACCTTGTAGCAGATCATTTAAGTCGGATCCAGCAACCTTGTGAAGAAACTTCAATTGCAGATTCATTCCCAGAAGAGCATCTCTATCATTTGCACGGGAAGGATCCTTGGTATGCAGATTTGGTAAACTATCTGGTTGCTAAAGAAATACCCAAACACTTCACCAAATCGCAACTTGCCAAGTTGAAAAGTGATGCCAAACACTACATATGGGATGAACCATACCTTTGGAAGACATGTAGTGATCAAATCATTAGAAGATGTGTTCCAGATCATGAAGTTCAGTCTATACTTACCTTTTGCCATTCCCTAGCTTGTGGTGGACACTTTGGGCCACAACGGACAGCTAGAAAAGTACTAGACTCAGGCTTTTATTGGCCTACAATATTTCGTGATGCACATAGATTATGCATAACTTGTGAGCAGTGCCAAAGAATAGGGAGTATTTCGCGCAGAAATGAGATGCCCCAACAACCACTTCTCTTTTGTGAGGTATTTGATGTTTGGGGTATAGACTTTATGGGTCCATTCCCTGTCTCGTTTGGCTTTGTTTACATTCTGCTAGCTGTTGATTATGTTTCAAAATGGGTGGAGGCAAAAGCCACCCGTACTGATGATGCTCGAGTTGTTGCAGATTTTATCAGGTCTAACATTTTTAGCAGGTTTGGCATTCCTAGAGCTCTAATTAGTGACCAAGGTACTCATTTTTGCAACCGCACAATGGAAGCCCTACTCCGCAAATATGGAGTCATGCATAAAGTCTCCACCCCATATCATCCTCAAACAAATGGTCAAGCTGAAGTTTCTAATCGAGAGATCAAGAAAATCTTAGAGAAAACAGTTCAGCCTAACAGGAAGGATTGGAGCTTGCGCCTTGTTGATGCATTATGGGCATATAGGACAGCTTACAAGTCACCCATTGGCATGTCTCCCTACAGGATTGTCTTTGGTAAAGCATGTCATCTTCCAGTTGAATTAGAGCATAGAGCATTTTGGGCAGTAAAGAAATGCAACATGGATCTAGACCAAGCAGGAATCCATAGAAAGCTTCAATTGCAGGAACTTGAAGAAATTCGATTAGAAGCATACGAAAACTCCAAAATTTACAAAGAAAAGGTCAAAGCTCTTCATGACAAAAAGTTGGCAAGAAAGGAGTTTTCCGTTGGACAAAAAGTTCTCCTTTTCAATTCTCGGCTAAAGCTTATGCCTGGTAAGCTACGCTCTAGATGGTTAGGACCATTTGTAGTTACTAATGTTTTTCCTTATGGTGCAGTGGAAATAAAAAATGAGGTAACTGAAAAAATCTTCAAGGTGAATGGACATCGTCTTAAACCATTTTTCGAAGGTTTTCAAAAGCACACGGTAGAAGAAGTGCATTTGCACAATGCCACATACCTGCAATAAATTCAAGAGAAGTCTCTCTCTCTCCCTCTCTCTCTCTCTCTCTCTTTCTCTCTTTCTCTCTCTCTCTTTCTCCCTCTCCCTCTCTCACATTCCTCGCTTATAAGTTTCAACTAATCTCTCAACTTCCTTCTTCACCTCTTAAATCATCCCAACTATTACACCACATTGAGCTTGCAGGAATAATAACTTGAGTATTTTAAGAAAAAAAAATGGAGAAAGCTCTCACCAGGATCAAAATTTTGTTCCCTACTCTCCCCAGAAATTTTCTTAAAGACATTTACAATTGCAGACTTGAACGATTGAGAGCATTAACACTCTTAGGCCTTCCAGAAGATGTCCGTTGGATCATTGAAGCTAAGGTACGTCTAGCAGGTGAATTTCAAGAATCATTTGTTAAAAACATGCCAGGTATGGGAAGAAGTTCCTATGCAAAGAAGAGAAGGGCAAAAAGAATTGGAGTTTGCTACAGGTGTGCAAGATGGACCTGTAACACAAGATGCAAGAACCCTGGAATGGTTTCAAGAAATCGAGAGGACAAAATTCAATTCATAAAGGATGGACTGAGTAAGGAGTCATTGGATGATATCATTCAGACTCTTGAGACGCATCCTAGTGGGCATGTACAAGGAGTCCTTCTTGATTTGTTTGAACTGTTCCGTAAGGAAAAAGCACGTTATAGTCTTGGGAATCTGACTTTAAAAGACCCTGTTGTCAGTTTACAAGAAAACTGAATGGGAAGCACATCCTCGACTCTTAGAAGGCGTTTCAGCCGTTACTGGACGTAAAACCAGAGGAAGATGTGAGCCACAATCACAACTACTGTTCATTCTCATGCGTGTATGTTTGTCATTTACATTGTCTTTTCAATTTATTGGGCCACCGTTTTTTTTGAAATTTTCACCCCTGCTTAAAGTCTTTCCCCTCTGACATTCACCTTTTCCTTGAACCCAAAATTCAAACTTTTGCAACCAAAATTCAAACTTTTGCAACAAAAATTCAAACTTTTGCAGCAAAAATTCAAACTTTTGCTACCAAATCCTGATCCCGCACTATTCAAGCGATCTCCTTGTCTGATAGAGTCCCTATAAATTATCCACCTCTATGACATATTTTTTCAAAAAAAAAAAAAAAAGACAGAAACACCGTATATGGATAAGATCAATACTATCTGTGTTTTTGGTGGGTCTAACCTTGGAAAGGATGGAGAATTTCAACATGCAGCTTCTACCCTTGGTAAGGCATTAGCTGCAAGAAAAATCAATCTTGTTTATGGGGGAGGGATTCAGGGTTTAAAAGGATGTGTTGCAGGATCTGCACTCACAAAGGGGTGTAACGTCTTAGGTGTTGGCTTAAAAAATGGGAGCACCTCCTACTTCACCCTGGGTACTGAATTGAAGGTTGCAACCATGCATGACCGTATGAGACACATGTTGGTTAATTCTAATGCATTTATTGCATTACCTGGTGGTCGTGGAACAATGGAAGAAATTTTTACCATTATATTTTGGGCCTATCGGAATTTTCATAAAAAACCTTTGGGCTTATTGAATATTAATGGCTTTTATAATGGTTTGATATCCTTTTTAGATCATGCAGTAGAGCAGGAGTTCATGCCACAATCCATGCGCAACATCATAGTATCTGCTTCAACTGTTGAACAGCTACTTGAGATTTTGCAAAATCCTACATCTGAGCTCAGTCAAGCAATGCAGCTGGTGAACCAACCAAATCAGGATGGCAGAGATAAAAGAGAACCAGATACCACTCTTCGATTATAACTTTTCCTTACTTTGATGGTTTTCTTACATTTCTTTTCCTGTTATATGAAATTTCATCTAAGACATTGGGGACAATGTCTTGGATAGGTTGGGGGGAAGATGGTCCAATATCTAAAATTAAAAAAAAAAAAAAAAAAAAAAAAAAAAATTAGGTTAGATTCATAAACTTACTTTGAGTAAGATGGCTGAGTAAGGAGTTACACTTGACTCTTGATACGCATCTTATGATTTTTAAAAAAAAAAAATTTTGAATGTGGAAGTATGTTTTTCTTTAGATTTCATAAAATAATTGAAGCAAAATGATTTACATTTCGAGATTAATTAGTTTGGCAACACATATTTGAACTGGATAGATTAGATTTCATAAATATATTACCTGTGAGATTTTGAGCCTTATTATTATTTTCTTTCTTGTGTGATTTTCATCCATGGAATATGTTACTTCAGAACTTGCATTGATTCTTTTTGAAGCTACATTTTCACATGATTTGTACAAAAATGATTGAGGCACTGTTTTTCTTGAACAAACCACTTGGCCAAATAACTAAACCATATAATTTTATCCTTTGATCAGCCCTTTGAGCCGATTAGCCTTTTCTTCTTTTTAGCTCACCACAAATAAAAAAAATAAAAAAAAAAAAAACAACTTTGTCTGACCATAGAAGGTGAGGAATACTGGATTTATCATACCATAAGTGTTTCAATAAGTGTGGGGGAGATTATTGTTGTGTTCATCAATATCATGGTTGAAAAAAAAAACTGAAGCAATAAATTAATAAATAAACTATTATATTGAAAAAAAAAATAAAAATTGAAGAAGTGATATCTGTTTCTCACACTTGCACTTACAATCAATTCTCAATCCTTACCATTTTCCTTGGTCTAACATTGTATCTCTTCAATATATCATTTCATCTTTCTAATCCCATTAGAACCAAAATAAAGACCTCTTGATTTGTGCATTGCATGTGTACATAGTAGTAGAGAAGTAGAAGATATGCAAGCCTATGATAGTTCATCTTTCATGGATTGAATTTGAGAGAAACACTTACCAAATCAAACACTTGAGAGATTCAGAGTATATCATGTGAGGTTTTATCTTTCTCAATCTATGTTTTTCAAATTAAAGTTGTCTTTCTAAGTAATTTCAAAAATGTGATGAAAGAATGCTTCATGAAATTTTGTGAATTCTTGAGAAATCAACTCAAAACTTTGATGTTCTTTCAAAAAAAAAAAAAAAAAAAAAAAAAAAAAAGTCACCAATCCTTAACTTAAGTTTGCCCGAGACGTGCAAAAGATAAGTGTGGGGGAATTTGATAAGCATAGATTTCATAAATAATTATCTCTCACTTTTATCTCATTAAGACTTCTTATATGTTCAATTAAGTGATCTTTGTCATATTTTATGAGTTTGGGTTCATATGAAGTTTAATTGAATTTCTTTGCTTACCCGATTAAAATGACACTATTATAGTATTTTGAGCATAATAGGAGTTGTAGACATCCAAAAATCATGAAATCTATCTTGAATGAAAGCTTAAAGAAGTGTCCATATTTACAAAGCAAGATCAGATTCTAAATTGGATGTTTAGGACTCCGAAATTATCTCAAAAGATGAGATAGTGTTGCTGACGTGGAATTTGAACAGTGTGCAAAGATCCGGCCATATCTTGAGATATAGAAGTCATATTGAGATGAACTCAACTTTGTTGGATAGCTAAGATCCAGGGCTACAACTTTTGTTCAGAAGTCAAGCTCTAACTCGGACATGTGAACATCCGAAATTGCGGTGCAAGAAAGTCAAAATTGTTGTGCTCATTGGTGGCAAAAATTCAAAAGTGTTTTGCAATTTCAACAAAGCCCATGTGAAAGCAAGAAAAGGGTAGAAAAGTAATATCCTAGTTGGTGACTTTTTGAAGATGATGCCTCAAAAATCCTCTATAAATAGAAGGGTTTGCAAGAGGAGACACAGACCAATTTTGGAGATCAACTCCAATACCATCTTCTTTCTTTCTTTCTTTCTTCCTTTCTTTCTTGTTAGTTTTGCCTCCTTCATGGAAGGCTTATGTTTTCTTTCTTGTTAGTTTGCCTCCTACATGGAAGGCTTAGTTTTTCTTTATTGTTAGTTGCCTCCTACATGGAAGGCTTAGGATTTATTTCTTGTTAGTTTTGCCTTCTACATGGAAGGCTTAGGATTTATTTGTTGTTAATTTGCCTCTTTCTTTGTTGTTAATTTGCCTCCTTCATGGAAGGCTAGGTTTGTAGTTTCAATTCGAGGATTCAAGCTATTTTCATTTTAACTTTGAGGTCTTGATCTTTATTTACATGCTTATTAAGTGGTTTCTACTCTACTTCACTATATTCTTCAATTTTATTCTTTAATCAAAGTTTGATCGGTTGACGTATTTTGATTAATGCATGATTGATTTATAATTGGTTTTTGATTGGTAAATCATTTTCCAAAAGTTTGAAGAGTAGAAATTAAGTAATTTAATTGAAGGTTTTCATTTTATTACTTACTTCAACTGAATTCTGATTGTAAAATTGGTTTAGATAAAAGATTAAGTGGTTACTAAATCTTGTTGATCATAATCAATTAAATTCTGAGAGGTTTCTCAGTAGAGAATTCAAGGATCATTGTAGGGGTTCCAGATGATCCTAGGTTGATAAACACAATGCATGATTTTAGTGATCAATGATTAGTTAAGAAAATAGCCTCTGAATTCCTTGAGTTGATTATTGTTAAGTCAAATAAATTTCATTCTGTATTTTGCATTTAGAACTTCATATCAAATCTTTCCAAAATCCCCTTGTTCTAACCTTCTCCTTATTTGCTTAAGAATCTGAAATGGTCTTTGGGAGATGACCTAGGTTGCACCTTATACTATACCAATAGTTTGGGGGAAATCTAGAAATTATTTTTGCGCGTTTACGACGAGCGTGTCATTCATCTTTCCATACTCATAAAATAATACAACAAATTGCTATGATATTTCTAAATAGAAACTAATCTTTTAATCAAAACTTTCTTAGTTAAACTTGATGTTACTTTCTTTGAAAGCATGTAAACCTCCTCCAATAGCTTGTCCATCTTTCATATTTCATAAGGTTGATGATAAATATCTTATAGGATCTTAGTCCAGTCATCCTTCTAAGTTACTCTTCAAACTTTCTTTTCTTAAAGATTAAATTCTTAGTATTTTTAATATAAGATTATGGTATATAGGACTTCTTCCCTAGTTGGCTGAATGACCCTTTTATTTTTTTACTCTTTGTGTTTATTAAATTGAATGTCCATAACTTACTTAATTCAAGTTTAAGTGTTATAAATTTTATACTTTTTCACTAATCACTTTGTTGGTTAAGTTTGATCCATCAAGGAACCTACTTGCTTGCCTCCTTGCTCATGAATTTAAAGTTTCCTACTCATGTCTTATTTTGTTATCTTTAAACATCCAAACTAGCCAACTATACTTATTTACTACCTGGGTATTTTCATAGATTTCTAATGATTTCTTCATCCTCTCTTTATTCATATTTTTTTCTTATGACTTTCTAACTATCATTGATGTATTATAATCCTTTATAAAGTCTTTTAACTTTTGTTTTGGGTTTCCTATACATTTATTAGTGTTATTTCAGTGCAGGGGTATTTTCGTTATTTACTAAATTTTTTCTAATTTCTCTAGCTTTAATTCTTATTTCTGATTTATTTCTTACTAAAGGGTATTTGTAGTCTAGAAAGTCCATTATGAAAAATTATGAATGTTACAAACTTCCTACACAATGCAAGTTACAGAACAGAGTCTTGCTTAACTAGCGCTATGATTTTGTATTTCTTATCTTATGATTAGAATTATGAATTATTTTGAAAAAGTTTGTTATCATTTATCATCTTTTGATATGTTTAACTAATCCTTAAATCATAGAACTTTGGTAAACCTTGTGATGTAGTTGTTTGAACCTTATTTTTATTTATAAATGATTTTATATTTTCATTATGAATGATTGCATGGTTTTTTTTTATCTAATTGGGTTGCTTTATTGCATTTAATCCATTAATGAGAAATTATCTACTTTTGTTGATCTCTAAGTTGGTTGGGGATAGGAGATTGTACCATCTCTCAATTGATGAAACTATAAGGTAACTATGAGTATGAGTCTTAGAGGATCAGTCGAAATCTTATGCTTCTAACTAGTTATTAAATTAAAAAATTTGAAGTGCTTTATGTTTCTCTTACTTATTTATCTTACATGATCATTAAAAGTAGTACTTAGGGGAAACATTAATATTATTGCATAATCATTGGATAATAATAGTATTAGAATGAGTGGTTAACAACTAATATTTAAATCATTTGTAAAGAAATCTAGGGGTAAAAATAGGTAAAGTTATAAGGGGATCCAAAGTCTCATACTTATTCATAACTTTTCACTTATGTTCTCTATTTTTTATTTTTATTTATGATTTCTTAGTCTTATTCCTTCACTTGCAATAAAACCCCTCTTTTACTGAGTTCAAAAGTTGAAATTTTAACTTCTTTTATAATTGTTGACAATCTCTATGAGATCAATATTGGAGGTCTCAAATACCCCCTTTTTCCATACCGGAAAGTATAAATTCCCATAGGTAAAAGTTGACATACAATTGTACACTCACATTTTACATACATTAATCTCTTCCTAGGTAATTTTGTGTGCCATCATTATTAGCTTGACCGTGCTCAGGTCTGCACAACCATATTAGAAAAACCACGTGCATTGCAAGGGCATACTAAGTTCTAACACAGTCATGCTAGCTTCCTTCAGGGTCAACTTTGTGTTTTTGTCATGCCTTTATCTCTTTTCTAATCTTTTTTCTCTCTTTAACCCCAATTTATGTCCAAATTTTAATTTTATTCTTATGTTATCATTCTTGAAGAAATAAACAAAATTTCGTAAAGTTACCAACAAATAGGCAAATAATTATCTTGTGATTATAACTAATTTTTTGCAGATGAATCAATAAAATGATGGTTTATTGAAATTACACAAGGACTATGACTTTTTCTCACATATTCTTTGTCCAACGAATCTCAAACTTGTCTTTGAATGTCCTTAGTCTCTTATGAGTTGGTATGATATCTTGTATGATTTGGTAATTATGCTTATAATATGAAATCAATTTGATGTTCTATATCTCTAATTTGTACTAAACATAGTAGTAGCTTGATAAACAAGTCATCTTCATACTCTTATAAGTGATTAAAAAATAACATTAGGCAAAGTAAAGGTTATATCATCAGTAGTCAATAAAATTTCTTTGTACACAAGTAAATAAAAATTTATTGAGGAAATAAAGTGTGCTTATCATATTTTCTTAGTACTAACAATCTTTTTTCTTCTTTTTTTTCTCTTCTCTTTTTCGTTTCTTTCATCATACTCTTTTTTTGTTTTTTACTCATATTTGTCATATTGTTCCAATCTCATTTTCACTCTTTTATTTTTTACTCATATTCTCACTATTTATTTTCTCATCTTCCTTATCTTTAATTTTTTCTTTCAATTTCTTTCACAACCATATTCACTTGTAGTCTTTCTTGATATTCATCCTTCTTATGTTTTCGAATTTTCTATAGGATCTTGGAAACATAAAAATTTCATCTTTAAATCATTCAAACTTTTGTCATCTCCTTTTTTAGGAACATTTCTACTATGACTTTCTCATCTAGTTTTGAAAAATTCAAAACCTTCACCATATTCTTTGTAACTTGATTCACTTGTTTATCTTCTCTTCAAGTTCTTCTTTAACCATTAGGCTTTTTTAAATTTAGTCTTCTTTTGCATCCTTTAAATTTTTTTGGAGTTTTTTTTGTGTAATTTGGTTCATCATACTATCAAACTATTTGAGAATTCCTTTTATTAATCTATCAAGCAACTTTTCAACTTGGTCAATCATTGCATGTATATGGATATTATTTAATCCTTATTCACGCTCTTGATTTCTTGTCATGTTTGCAAATAAAAAAAGATTTCATGTCATGTTTGTAAATAAAAAAAAAACTTTTTTCACACTTTTTTTTGCATTTATCATAATTTTTTATTTATTCAATATTATTTTTTCTGTTTTTTTCATATAGATATAAGAAGTATGAAACACCTACTGTATCAACCAATAACTCTAATACTAACTGATAAAAGCTCATCGATATTACCCAATCTTCATGGCATAGATTAATAAAGAAAGAATTTGATATGAGGTTCAATGACCTAATAAGATTAAATAGTCAATCAATTTTATATAGAACGTGATCTGCTATTTAGACATCTCATCCAACCACAAATACAAAATAACCAATCAACGCAGCAACACATTTAGGTTGAAACCCAAATTGAAAGTTTTTATGAGTTTAAATCACCAACCTTATAGAGGAGATGGACAAGAAAATATTACACGAGAGTATAAAAAGATATAATCCTCACAATAAATAATAATTTTTATTTAAATGAATAGGAACTTTTATATGTCTTTCATTATTCATGAAAGAGTTATATATATTTGTTCAATCACTAATATAAGGAAACTATGACCAAAACCTAATAGAATCCCTCAATCTATAATATAAGAAAATTATGACCAATTATAATAGAATCTATCTATAATATGATTCAAATCTTCAATATAATCCTAATTAAATTTGAACAAATTCCAGTCATATAATTTGAATAAATCCTAAAAAATTACAAATCAAATAAATTAAAAATTTTAACCAAAATTAATATTTTTTTTTCGAATTTTGTGTCTTTTATGGATAAGATCTTATTGGATTGAACCTAAAATCATAATCTTACCTATGTCTATATTTTGAAAATGTATTTATGTGAGCCCCAATTGTCTCTTGTATCTATATTTATTCTTCCTTTTCTTAATGTGTCTTCTCTCAAAGTTAAGTTTTTTTATACTTGATTTTGATCATATAAAATGGTGTCCAAATTCATACAAAAAGGAAATAAACATGGAGAAGACAATGATGATCTAAGGTAGTGGAAAAATAATAGTGATATTAAGAATGAGAGGAGAGAAAAGGGGATCAGCGTAGGCGTTACGAAATTAAGTAAAAGGTGAAAGAAAGAAATATAATACAAAAATAACAAAGGAAGAGATTCTAAAGTTTAAGATGGAATGGAAAAGTTTTTACATCATTTAAATAATTAATCAATGTAAAAATATTTTTTTAAAACTTTGTTAATCTATTAACCAGTATTAAAAACTATATTTTATTTTCATTATACTAATAACAAGTATAATTAATTAATATTCAAATTATAAATATGTTATTGTTTATTTTTTACATTAATTATTTAACAATTAATATAAAAATTTCTTATAAAATATATATTTTCAATTAATGATTGCCAACATAACATGGTGCAATCCAAAGTTAAATTTACCTTCCAAAATTAACATAGTAAACCCTTCATAACTGTAAACACTCAATTATGTCTAAGGTCCCATTTATAAAATTAATCACTAAATAAACAATATTTTAAATAAATAAATAAGCAAAATGATAAGAACAAAAAAAAATAGTAAGAATAAAATAAAGTAACGAAATAAAAGAAATAACAAAAGAAAAAATACAATAATGAAAAAGAAAATATTAAAAAAATAATAAATAGATTAAATAAAAAAATGAAAACAAAGGAAAAATAAATAAAAAAACTGAATGAAAACAATAAAAAATGAAAGAAGAAAATAATAATAAAAAAAATAACAAAAAATAAAGAGGAATAAAGAAATAATAATAATAATAATAATAATAAAAACTAAAGAAAAAAAGAAAAAAAAAGGGAAAAAGGGAAGGGAAATATAGTTAGTTAACAGTTAAAAAATTAGTTGAAGGGTAGTTGTTCAAAATCTGGCCTATAAGCCAATAAAGGAGAGGAGAAGTAAGCTTGGCGGGAACTTTTTTTTTCAGCATGGTTTTTCCGATGTTTTGGAGCAAATAGAAGCAAAAAGAAGAAGATTCTCGCTCTCGGATACTTATGATTTTCTTGAAATTCAAAGACTGAAGCAGTGGTTACCTCTTGGAGGCATCCCAAAGCTCCTAATATGGTGATTCATTGTGCTAATTCCACTCCTTCAATCTGAATCGAAAAGAATTTTGCATCCATCTTTATCGAAGATTGCCAAGGAATATTCTTAGCAGCTGGGTGTTGTTGCATGCATTGGAGCTATGACAGCCTTTAATCTTCAACAAGAAGAGTAAGGGTCTCTGACCATTTGAGCAAGCTTGCACGTGAGGAAAGAGGGGCTGGAAAGGCACTATGATGCGGGGCTATGACCATTTGATTAAGCTGGCACGTGAGGAAAGACTTGTGTTGTTCTATATTTACAAGTTCGTGTTGTAATCCTCGACACATGACCACCATAGCACATTGAGCAATTAATTTCTGTTTCTCCGCATGATGGAATCGAGAAAGCAGAATCATGGTGGAGGCCTTTTATTCATGAACTTTCCGATTAGTGCAAGATGGCTTAACTGTCCTTAGTGGGCTTGCTGATTATATATATGAATCAATGGCTTGGTGAATGGAAATACTCCCCACAAAGAAAGGAAGTACAAGTCAGGTTCACGTGATCCTCTCAACACACCATGCCTAAAAGTAGCCAACATAGACATTTGATCTTTTAAGTAACAAAGGGAAATGTACAGTTAGTATTGCCCACTGTAAAGGTGAGAAAAGTTGTAGCCTCAGTCAAGTAGTAGAGTGAAACCTGGGCAAATGGTGTAGGGGATAGAATATTATGGTATGGGTACCGATGTGGTAGGATTATTGTGTATTAAACTTAATTGATCTTTTTTGTAAAAATGAAAGCCCATGCATACGTGATCCTTGAATTTAAGGGTGCCAATGTAGAACATTGAAGTGGCATCCAGTGGGCCTTAGGGCATGATATTTTGAATGCAAAAGCAAGTCGTGCAAAATGAGTAATTAAAGGACTCAGGATTAGCTCTCTTTCATTTAGGCCTTGTTGAGGTTAAAAGCAGTGTCTTCATTCTGCTTCCTAGCTTTACATACAAGATCCAAATGAGGAGAAAGCCTACAATATGACTAGGGAATGTAGTTAAGCTATTGTTTTAGAAAATAATACAAATTCAGGTTAAAAGAGGAAGACACCTAGCTTCTCTCCACGTCCTTTTTGGGTATCTGTCTAAACTTCAGCATCCATCCGTAGTTTAGAAATTATCTGGACAATCGTATCTTGTGACCAGACTCGCTTGAAGGATTACAGGTGTAGGGGTGCTTGCTGGTTATGACAAGCTACAACTCATCTTGTTCGGAAAGAAGTATGGTTCTAGTGGGGGAGGTTAAGGTACAGATAATGATGACGCCAGATGGTTTCTCAGCCTTGAGATTTTCTTTAAAACCTAAGATATATGGCGGTACAGCCAAAACATGGGAAAAGAGAGAGACTCCATGCAGTCTACATGCAGAGTCGTGATCCTACTTCCACAAAAGCATACTTTAAATATAATCAGGAGTGCTAAAAGCTCAAATGGAAGCTTGGTCTAGTGGTAAACTTGTTGTCCACGAAACCCTAAGTCCCTAGTTTGATCCCTGTAGGTAGAAAATTTCTTTTAAGTATACCTTGGGCTACTTTGTGGTGGATCATCATAAAAATGACAACTTTTAATTGAGTCGTGCAATTAATTTGGGTCAAGCTCAATTCTTCGTTTTAATTTTAATTTGAAATCAAATTTTTTATTTTGGGTCGAGCATAGTCTTTTCGTTGAAATTTAGAATTAAGTTTATTTTATTTTATTTACATTGGGCCAAAGCCCAATTTTTCTTTTGAAATCAAGTTTTAGAAATTCATATGGGTTCCAATGCAGCCTTAATTGTCTTTGACCTTGTGTATATGTGGATTAAGAATTCCTTTTAAACAAAGATATGCTAGAAAAAACCATTTTAATAATTATAAGTCTCATGCAATGAGTTCTCAATATGAACTGGTAGCTTTTTATGTTGTTTGATATTTAGAGATTCATATAGGTCCTAGTGCAGCCATAGTTATCTTGGATCCTGTGCATATGTACGCTAAGAATTATTCAAAAATATTTAAATTACTTTTAAAATCGTCTGTTAATCCCTTTTTTTGCAAAGATCAAGTCTTCATAACCAGAACTACGTAACTTGGAATTTTCTATTGCACTAGGAAATACGTAAGAGCAAGGTCAAGTCCTGTCAAGTTATTTTCATACAAACCTATTTATTTTTATTCTATTTAAAGGGATCAAACGATTTTCGAAAAATATCAAAATCACACACTCAATTTAAGGGTATCATTCTTCAGAACGAGCGAGTAGGGTGCCTAACACCTTCCCTGTTTGTAACCGATTCCCGAACCTAGAATTTCTTCCTCAAATTAGGGTTTTCCCAAATATTTTCCCTCCAAATAAAATTTGGTGACGGCTCCACTAATTAAATTAAATTCTTTCTAAAATTTCTGAGTTCGTCGTCTTGTTGTAATTACGATTACGACAATAATCATGCATTCAAGAAAAAAATTCTAAAATCTCTCATATACAAATACAATGTAATGAAAGAAAAGCAAAAAAAAATTAGTATATTATATGTAAATTAAGTCTTTACAACTTCTTTTTTATGAGGAAAGTAATTGTATCTTTTGTATTAATGAATAATTAAATAGATTATTATGTGAAAATTTTGCTAAATGTTTTAAAAACAAAAAAAATATGATTAGAAAGTGAAACATGTGACAATTACCAAATTTAGAAAAATTATATGAATAAGAATCTTATCATAAATAGATTCATTAGCGGAATATGGAGTCATTGTTGCGATAAAGCAAAATAAAATTGAATTGCTTTATTATATCTTTCTTCAATCGATTTATTCAAAAGTTACAATTTTTTTTTAATTTTAAAATATTGTATCTTTTATTCAAATTTTTTCTCCTTTTTTAATGATAATAAAAGACCTGCCATTAATTTTATAAACACTATTATACATGATAAGAAGAATCAACTTATATTAATATAATATAAGTTATATCTCTCTATAATTTTTATTAGATAACTTTAATGCTAAAATCAATTATTAAGTTAAAAAAATTTATTATATAGATTAAATTTAATTTTTTTTATTAATATGAAAATATTTAATATTTAATATTTTATGTATGTATAACAAAATTAATATAATATATATTTTTGAAATATATAAAAATAAGGTTTAATTATATTTTTTATTACAATTTTTAATTTTGATAAAATTTACATGTATGATTAATATAATACATAATTATAATTTAATAATTAAATAAAAATAGTATTTTATATAAACTTATTAAAAATATAAAATTTTTCATATGTGCATGTATGTATACGTTAATTAAATTTTATACGTAGAGAAAAATTCATACAAATCAATTCTAATAGGAGAAATTAAACTTATCATTCTTGTATTGAGATGAAATTAGATATGATATCTCTATTTTTTTATCATTACATAAATCATCTTTTAACTAACGTCATTTGGTTATCATGTTAAATTTTATTGTAAAAAATTAAATTATCTTTTTTATCATTACAAAAATTGTTTCTACCTTTTAGATAATTATAAAAATTATCCCTATCTTTTAGATAATTATAGAAACTACCCCTTATTTGTATTTTACAATAATTTTTTTATATTGTTATCACTATATGATTTAATTTTTTTTTATGTATTATACATTATACAATTTCTTTTATTTTAAAATTAAATTTTTTTTTTATAATAAGCAAGGTTAAAGTAACGAAAAAAAAACACAATTACTTATATTGGAAACTATATATGACCTAAGCACCTGTTGGATGTCCTCTCTAAGAAATGGGATAAGGGATGGATGAAATGTCCTCTCTAAGAAATGGGATAAGGGATGGATGAAAAACATTAAGGATTGATAGACGTTGATCACCCCATACCTAAGTTTGTAAGGAAATCAGTGCTTTATTTTTTACGTTTTTAAATGAATGTTTCATATAATAATATTACATAGCTTGCTTAGAAGTTTATATAAAACTTTAATAATTTGAATGAATCATTTCTTTATTTAAGATAAGATTTTAACTTTTTTCATTATGTATGATTATATTTTTTTTAAAATTTCTTTAATATCTAGCAAATGATGTTAGTTTTGTGGAATTATATTTTAAATTTTTTTTAAGTTTCATCCTTTACTCATTTGAATGTTTTTAATTTTTTTATAATTTTTGAGGTTTAAATTTTTTATTACATTATTTTATAACTTTTTTACATTTTTAAGTTTTTAAAATAGGTACAAAACTCTTAAAAGTTGAATTTTATTGATAAAAATAAAATAAAATTCTATTATGATAAAAATACGTGTTTATTATTATTATTATTATTATATTATTATTATTATTATTATTATTATTATTATTATTATATAAACCAAGTTTATGACTATTTTTTCTACTTTTTTTACCTCATATTTGGATAATTCGATAAGTTGAAAGATATTTTTATATGATAATATCTTTACTATTAAAAAAAAAATTTGTTTGTTTGTTTAAATTGTACAAATATAAAGTATTTTTTTAGTTAGATTTCATTTCATATGTTATCAATATAATAATTTTTTTTATCCAACTATATTTTAAATTTTTCAAGATTCTTGTATCTATAATTAAATAAAACAATAACAAAAATAAACATGATTTGTTATCTTTTATTTAATTTTGTCAACGGAGATAATGACGCGATAAAATTACAATATTCTATTTTTCACCTAATTGAATATTACTTTTTAACTACTTTTTTAAAAATGATTGTTCAATTAATTGTTTTAAAAAATTAATCAAAAAATAATATTATTTTATATTAAATTACAATTTTTTATTAAAATTAATCTAATAACAAAGAATTTAGAATAATTTAATATGAGATCTTGAATTTAAATTTTATTATTTATATTATATAATAAAAAATTAATTTTTTTTATAAAAATTAAATCACATTATTAATTTTTAAATAAATGTTAATTATATTTATTATTATCTTAAGTTAATCATAAATAATAATATAAAATATACAATTTAACTTTTATATAATTAGTTAAATATTTGAGAAATTTTATCACAATGCAACCTTTTCCATACAATTTCCTGTACAGTAAATAAAACATTGAACGCATATGGTAAGAAAACTAAAATATCAATAAATAATAATGAAAGCTGAAGGCCAAGAAGAAAAATGAAGATTCAAATTAAAAATTTTAAAATTATGTTCAAAATCCCTCGATAAGAAACATAAGGATTTTTTTGTTACCATCTGCACTCTCACAATCACTCGTATATAAATGTCTAGAAATGATTTTGAAAAAAAGCAAGTACCATTTCTCCTCCATTAGGTACTGTTTAATTCTACCTAATGAGTGAGAATATTAATATGACAATATGTTGAATCAGCTATGATTAATTAATTAACTTAAAAGGCAAAGAAACCAGCGACAGCAACAACGGCGGCGACGGTGGAAAATTCAATAACGGAGGCACTGCTAATCACGTCAGCGGTGGTGGCCTCAGGTGTTAAAGCCTCGTCGGCCATGTTAGGTTCGGAAGCAAGAAGCTCAATGGGGTTGCTTCCTGGGGCAGGTGGAGCTGAGACACTAGAAACCTCATTTGATGGAGAAGAAGCAGGAGAAGAAGCAGGAGAAGTAGCTGATGGAGAAGGTGATGATAATGATGATAATGGGGATGAAGCCTTTGGCGATGATGCCCTTGGTGATGATGCTGATGCTGATGCTGGTGACGGTGATGATGCCTTTGGTGATGATGCTGGTGATGGTGATGATGCCTTTGGTGATGATGCTGATGTTGGTGATGGTGACGGTGATGATGATGGTGATGGTGATGATTTTGGTGATGGTGATGGTGATGGAGCTTCTTCAGCCATGACCATGCTAGTGATGGCTACAAAAAGGAGTGCAAGAGCAACAATTTGACGTGCCATTTTGTATTTTTTTTTTATTTTTTGTTCTCTTTTTAGGTTTTGTGTTTTGTGTTTTGGGTTAGCTCTTGCACAAGTGAATTCTAAGAGTAAGTGCAGTTGTCCTCTAATAGAATAGATTAGAGAAAGACTGCAAGGTAAGAATGAAGAATGTGTTAACATGGGAGAGATATTTATAGCAACATTATTTGGGTATGTAAGAGAGGTTATATGAAAACATGTGGTGGAGATTAATTAGATAGAGTAAGAGGTTTTAAATTTGGGGTCAAATGAATGGATTAGATTAACGGGAGAAAACAGACTATGAGAGAGAGGTTGAGATTCAATTTAGATCAATTTTACATGAACTTTTAAAGGTTTTGTTTCAATTGAGTGCGAGTCAAAAGAGGGTAAAGCAGAAAATTAGTATTCTCATCTCTTATATGGTGATCACTTGTCGAAAATTAAGCACTTTGACTCTATTAACATATTAATGTTAAACATAATAATTTTAATATTTATGATCAATAGAGTGAATGAACCACAATTTCAAAAACTTAACTGTGGCTTCATAATGTTGAAGTACCGTCCTTATAAATTTATTATTGGTGAACATATTAATAGATTTAGTTTAAAACATAATAATTTTGATATATTATAGATCAATAGAGTGAAAAAATATGTTGGGTGAATATTTTTACAAATTAAAAAAAAATATGTGTTTTTCATTTATAAAACCTCTATTTTTACCCATAATATAATGGAAGAAAAAATATTGAACATGTTTTATAAATGATGCTTAAAAAAGTACAAATACTTGATTCTTCTAAATATGATAAGATAGGAAGTATATAATTTTATCCGATATAAATATATTTTGTTAAGCTTGTGTAAGTATGTTTAAAAGTATATAGAATTTATTATCCTTGCGTACTATTCTTTTATTTTCAAAACAATATTGTGCTCCAAATTCATTACAATCACATGACTTAATTTGATTAATAAGAATACGAACGTTCAAACATATTTAATTATAATGTATAAAGAAAAAGAAAGTATCTATAATATTATTTTAATATTTAAATTAATTAGCTTCAATTTTAGTAGAATATTTGTATAAAATTTATGCATAAATTTATTTATAATGCAAGGTCTTTAAATAAAGAAGAGTTGTATAAATATCATCGTTGAATGAGGATAGTAATTTTTTTCAATTTTAATTTATATTTAAAATTTTAATATATCATATTGATATAATATATCTTTATTTTAAAAATTAACTTTTATTATAAACATTAAAAGCATCACTTCAGAGAGTAAAGTAATCGTTAAAATTCACTATTTAATTTAAAAGCATAACAATTCACTACAGCTTGCTAAAACATTCTGAGTTGTTGGCTATGTTTAACTAGATTTTGTTCCAGTATGTTGCACGAATTTGTCAAATATAAAATAATGAATTTTAGTGTAACAAAATTTTTGGTGAAATTTTGAGTCATATTAACTTTGTTAATATTTGTTTTGATAAATTCAAATTAAATGTATAAGTAGATGTTAATTTATTAAGCATCAGAAATGTAATCTATGTAAGTAGAAAAATTATGAAAGATATATAGTTATCAGAAATTTTACCAAAATAATGTTAACAAAATTTTTTTCTCATTTATTATATATTTGCTCTTTTAATGAAAAAAAAATGCAATGTGTTATAATTGAATTTTTTAGAAGATGTAAAAAGAATATGAAACTCTAAAAATGATAATAATATTAGTATTTTAAAGTAAAGTGTCCTTTGAGAATGGAGTTATTGAAACTCAATCGTTTTCTCTATTAGTAATTAGGTTCCCTCGTTTCTAATCTCATTTTCGTAGAATTGACATATTTTTTATCATTTGAAATTATATATAAAAAAATAGTATTTTATGTATTTATTTTTGCAAAATTTAGCATAAGTAAATAATCGAATAAAATTGCTAAAAAAGCTTCAAATTCAGAATGGTTGATTAAGGTTCTTTGCTTTTGAAAATTCTAATACAATGGGTGTTAGCATTGTATTTAAAATTTAGGGGATATAAACTTGTATTTTTTAAAAAAAAATGTTAATATTTATTTTTAAAGTTTAATATTGATTAATTCGACTACTAATGGACATGACGAACAAAGAATATTGTTGCAGAAATATAATGGAGAATTTTTTTCTTTATGAAAATATTGAATGCATGTAAATGGGATGAATACATTCAAAAAAATTAGTAAAATAATTAAAAATATAATAGATAATTTAATATAAAATAAAAATAAAAAATAATAAGAGAGGAAAAAAATTGAAATATCAATCATCCACATATTTAAAGATGATTTAATTTCAATTATAACCCTTAGTATAAGAATTTTGATTTTGATGCATTTTAATGGTTTTTATTTTAATAGATTTAATTTTTATATTTTTTTATTATATCAAATTACATTATATATTTTTTTCTTTTAATTTCTATTTTTCATCTCATTTTTCATAATTTTAAATATACAACTATTGCATGTAAAATATGAGTATAAATTTTTTTTGACAAGTTTTATCTATGGAAAAATATACTTGTTAGTGTAAAAAATAGTATTTAAAACTCCATTATCGATTCCATCGAGATTGTGTTAACAATTTACATGTGAAATTTAAAAATTTAAATTCTAACTTTTGATCTCAACAAAAGAGGGTTGTGTGTTTGAAAGTTTAAAATAAAATATATTTAAAAGGTGACAAACAAAAGAATACAATGTTAATTATAGAGGAATATGAGACTTTGGATTCCTTTGTGACTTTGCATACTTTTACCTTTAATTTTTTTCCTAAGAATGAATTAGAATATCAATTCCTTCGTGACTTTACATACTTTTACCTCTAATTTCTCCCTAAGAATGAATTAGAATATCAATTCTTAACCACATAATCTAAGGTCATTGCTACTCAAAGATCATGTAATAGTAATAATATTTCCATTAAATACTACCTTTAATGATCATGTAAGACAGATAAACAAGAGAAACATAAAACATAGGAGATTATTAACTACTAGTTATGTAATTAATTGGTTAAAAACCTAGGATTCTGATTAATCCTCCAAAACCCTTATATTCGGTTACCTTATAGTTTTATCAATCGGAAGATAATATAATTATTTACCTTGAACCAACTTACAAATTAACAAGAGTGACCAATTCTTATTAATGAATTAAGCATAATAAAACAACATAATTGAACAAGAAAATGCTACTATTCATAATGATAACATTAATTATTCATAGAGAAAAAAGTGAGGTTCAAACAATTACATCACAAGATTTACCAAAACATAGTGAATAGAGGATTAGTTGCACATGATAAAAATTAAACCCAAAAACACTTGTAACATAGTCCTAAGATAAGAGACACAAAATTGGGTTGCCAGCAAGGCTAGAAATCAACTCTACGATTGCACCGTAAAATGATTTCTTCCACAAAGATCCTATGGGAGGACACCGAAGGAGGAATTAGAAATGAAAAGGCTAGAGATGGATAATGGAGGAAAGGTATGATTGTACCTTGTGCCTAGAGTATGGGGTTAAAAGCTTTGGTGTAGAGCATTTTGGCCTAGATATGCGTGTTGACATGTATATTTATCTTTTAAGGTGGAGTCTCTTTTGTAGACATGGCTTAAGGCTTCAATTATTACAAACTAGGTTAACCTAATTACTTCCTTGGTCATTGTGACCGTTATAGGTCATTTGCAACATCGTTAGAACCAACTGAAATCTTCTCTACATCACTAGGGATGACATGGCCTGTTTTTGGCGCTTCCCAGCCTTGGCATGATCATGTTCATTATTCTGTATGGGCATGCTACCCTTTATTGGCATGACCATGCTGGAAGTCCTAATATGCTATGGAGCATGTTTAGAGACAACTTTATCCTTCTACTGCTCCCTTGTCTTTTATGCCTTTTTATCCTTTTTTTCCAAAATTTGTTTACTTCCTGATTTTCTATTTGCATGACCATTTCTATAAAAATAAAGAAAATAATCAATGAATAATCATGAATCCTACAGTAATTAAATCTAAATTTTTTCAAATAAATTGACAAAATGTCAATTTATCAACAACCATTTTTCTTAATATAACATAAAATTTAATTATGGTTAGAATTTTCCATTTAATTTTGGATATTTTTGTGTGCAAGTGATTTTTAGGCTTTTTTACCTAATTAAGTTAAAAAATTTAACAAAATACCAAAATAATGTAATTTAAAAACTATTCTCCTGTTAGGAACTAAAATAGTGTAACTCATACTTTAAACCTTAATAAGTATGCTAATATATCATGTGAGCTTCAAAGATATCACACAGATATGTGAAACCTCAATGAAAGATGCAAAAATGTATGGTTCATGCAAGAAGCATGTTACTCCCCTTCAACATGCGACATATTAACAATCTAGAAAAGTCACCTCCATTATGGTGAAAAATTATATTGATGATTGTGACTTATGAGAAATCATACAATTTTTTAAAGAAATTTGTTCATTTTTTATCAACCACTTAGTGAGATTTATTCATCTTATCATCATATCAAAATATCCCTTCACCAATTCCATATCAAATGAAAAATAGTCATTTTCCTTACACATATGTTGAAATATATAAAAGATGAAACAGCGAGCAAAAAACAGAGCCCCACAGAAAGCAAACTCGCAAACGTCTTTGTTATTCTCACAACAAATACATTTGGTGGTGACGTAGATATTATCCAAAGTTCCACATGAATAATTCAAGGCCACTCCATATATACAACTAATACGAGAAGGATATGCAACATACCTAGAAGATTTTTGTTCATAGTAGTTTTAGTATTATTTGTTGTTAGTATTGTAGGAGTTAGAATTGGAATCTCTATATCTTTGACCACTAAATTAGAAAATTCTATTTAGCTTAATATCAAGAAAGTTAGAAGGTATGATAGGGTACCATACTTGAATAAATGTGTACATATTATGAAGAAATAGGCAGTTTAGCTTTGAGATTTATTTCATTTTGGTTTCAAAGTTGTAACCTATGCTTTAATATTCCAAAACACTAAGGGGAGAGTTTCATGGTGATAATGGCAAAACTGGGTAAGAAGGCATAAAGTGATGGAGGCAAGAAAGCTTCATTGCCTTATGAGTTTAATGATAGTGACAATTCTGGAAACATCATCATACAAGTGTAGCTATGAGGTGAGAACTATGAAGAATGTGCCAAAGCCATGTAGGTCTCTCTACAAGATCAAAGGAAGTGGGGTTTTATTGATAGAACCCACTAAGAACATATGAAAGGAACACTAGAATTGGAAGATTTATGGATAGTGCAGCCCATGCTCATATTGTGGATATTCAACACTATTGAACTAAGTTTAGGATACATTGTGGCATTCATGAAAAATGAAAAATATTTCTGAGAAGACATCAAAGAATGCTTCTTAATTATGAATGGGTCGAGGATTCAACAATTGAATGTAGAATTAACAATTTATAAAAAATAAGGAATGACCATAGTTGCATACAATGGAAAGCTGAAGATGTTATGGGGTGAGTTGGCTAACTATGGAAAGATCCTAGAATGTACATGTGGTGGATGCAAATGTGACATTATATCTAAGCTAGAAAAACAAAGATAAGAAGAAAAGGTTTGTTAATTCTTAATGGGCCTAAATAACATAAGTTATGGAACGACATGCTCTAACATCTTGGCAATAGATTCCTTACCCTAATTGAACCAAGTATACGCAACCATGGTGCAAGAAGAGAGGAACGGTTATAGGATTGGTGGCACAAACAAGATACAAGGGCTAGGAATAAGGTGAAACGAAGGACAAGTCAATGGTGTGTTCTCACTTGGGAAGGTTGGTTACAATATGAGAGGGTGTTTCCAAATAGTTGGAATTCTTGAATTGTGGGATGAATGTCCATGCAATGGAACAAAAATATTGGAAACATTCAACAGAAATCAAATAGAGGTCACAGAAGAGGATGCATGGGTCGTGCCAATGCAACACAAGTTAGCATAGGAAGCAATGGTGATTCTAAAATAGAAAGTAAGACATATGAGGTGGCAAAACTAAGTGACGAGAAGTAGTAAACATTAGTAGATTTTTTGAACTCACACGAAAGTTGAATGAAACTTAAAATATGACCAATAAAAAAGCTTATGATTTGTGGATTACAGACAATGGTACTTTTAATCTTATAACAAGGGACTTGAAAAATCTTAGTGATAAATGAACTATTAAGGGATGCCTTGTAGGGATGCTAAATGGTGATCTTGTAATCATAAAAAAATAAGGAGTAGTGGTTCTTGATAGAGGACTAAGATAAGAGAATATGTTATATGTTCCAAAATTAAAGTGCAATTTGGTCTATGTCTCACTTGATAGATGATGCAAATTTTGTAATACAATTCATTGATCTATGGCACAAGAGTATGGGTCATCCATCTTTCAAAGTTGTTAAAATACTTTTTTATTTGAGCAATAATTGTAAAAATGAGTATTCAAATAGAGTTTGTGAAGTGTGTGAAAGATCTAAACAAATAAGAGAAAATTTTCCTTTGAGTGATTATCAAGCCTTGGGTGTTTTGGATTTAATACAATGTAATTTGTGGGGACCTTATACAACTTTCTTGTTTTGTGGTGCATTGTATTTCCTGACTTTAGTTGATAATTAATCTCAAGTTGTATGGATATACTTTTTGTGTGAAAAAGACGCACACAATTATAAATTTTTTTGCTCTAGTTGAAAGATAATATAACAAAAATGTTAAAATGGTGCGCAACGATAATGAGACAGAATTCCTGTGTTTAAAATAATATTTTAAACAACATGGAATACTTCATCAAACTTCCTGTACCAAAACACCTAATCAAAATGGAAGAGTCAAGAGAAAACATATGCCTATCCTAAATGTGGTACGTGCATTACATTTTCAAGAGAATCTTCCACTGGCATTTTGGGGTGAACGTGTTTTTACTGTGGCATATTTGATTAATTTAACATCGACCTCTATTCTTAGTGACAAAACTCTATATAAAATGGTGAATGATAAGCTAGCATCGTATAAATACTTACAGATCTTTAGTTCTTTATGTTATGTGTATAACCAAAGTAGGGATAAATTTGATAACAAAAGTTGTAAATATGTCTTTCTTGGCTATCTCATTGGCTAAAAGGATGGAAACTTTTTGATCTAGAGAAAGAAACTATTTTTGTCTCTATAGATGTTAAATTTATTAAAGAAGAGTTCCCTTTTACTACACCTCCAAGTACAGGTGAAAGACCTACTATATGCATACCAACAAGTGCCTTTTGTTGACATAATGGTTGAGAAAGAAAAGTAAAATGTAGGTGGCTTATGTAAATCATTACCGGTAAAGGCAAGTTCATAATCTGATTTACTTGAAATTTCACTTATTAAGGATCTCATTAACAAAGATATGGGGCATAATCCCATATGCACTTGAAATAGACATAGACACGACTCTAACTTCTATTGCTACTTCTGATACTTCTAGTGTTCCTCTAGATAAAGGAAAGTGAATGGAACAACCTTTTATGAATCTTCAGAATTATGTCACAACTCTATGATATGCCTTGACCCATTAGCTTGTTCCACTTCTCTATCATCATCCATCTCAACTGTGCTACACTTTTTGAAAAATTATATCACATGTGACAAAGTTTTCTTTTCATTATTGTGACTTTATTGCCATAGTGCATGTAGAGTACAAACCAATGCAACATTCAAAGTTGCTATGGATGCTCAATTCAATAATATGGTATCTGGAAACTAATATGATACCTGAGAACTCATGACATTACCACTTAAGGAAAAAGCTCTTAATTGTAAAATGGATCTATAAGATGAAATACCACTCAAATAAAAAACTTAAATAACTAAAATATATCTGGTTATTTTTAAAAACTACCAAATCAAATAATCAATTCAATGATATATTTTTTTATAATTAAAATGATTACTATTTATACTATTCTAAATATAGCTGCTTCTAAAATTTTGAAGCTTTATTAAATAGATATTTATAATATCTTAAGCTTTATTAAATAGATATTCATAATATTTTTTTTAAGAACCTCAAGGAAGAAATATATATGAAAATTCCCCTTGACTTTGATGTGTCAAAATGCGAAACAGTATGCAAGCTTTATAAATCACTCTATGACTTGCGTCAAACCCCACATTATTGGCTTTTCAAATTCTTTACAAATCTTTTTGAATATGACCTTTGCTAATGTTACTTTAACTACTTTTTATTCACTCTTTATTAAAGTATTGTGTAATTTGTGATGTTAGTGTATACAGATGATGTGAAAAAGAAAAGTATTGTGTAATTTGTGATGTTAGTGTATATAGATGACCACATCATTATGTAATGATCAAATCATCATTTTACATTTTAAAAATTATATTTATTATTGTTTCTATATAAAAAAATTTAAATTATTTAAAATACTTAGAATGAAACTTTTTAGATTATCTATAAGTATATTTTAGTATAAATATATATATATCATATATTATTATGAAAGTTGAATTAGTTAATAAGAAATTGATTCCTAATCCAAATCCAAAGAAAAAAAAATCATCATCTAATATTCTAATGTTGTGCTAATCTTAGTTGTTTGATTCATTTATCAACTCTCACTGCATCTAAATTATTTAAGTCCAATCTTTTTTTCAACTTGAATCAGATTTCTACTATTCTAATTATAACCTTGGTTCAAAACACTACAAACAAGAACAAAGGAATCAAACATGTGCCAAATCAAGAAAAATAGTAGATATAAAACTCCTTTGCAATTTATTATTTTTAGAGAATAAACGTGAAAAGCACTCCTTCTCGATTATGCTTATATCCCTTATTAAACCTATGAAATAAGCTCTAAATTAAGCATCACATGGTTGAGACATAAATTCTTTAATTATGTTCTAATTTATTACATAACATTTATTTTGATTTAATATAAATAATAATAATAATAAAAATAAAAATAAAAATATTTTTATAGAATCAAAAGACTAATAAATTTTTTAAAAAATTCAGTTAATTTTAATAAAAATTAATTTTGTACCGCTAATACTTTTAAAATATATATATAAATTAATTTGATTTACACATTTTTGTTTAATAGGAGAACGAGAATTGTTTCTCTAACTAAAAAAAAAAAATCCTTAAAAACAGTCGTTAACTAATATTTACTCCAAGGTGATGCTACTTGAGGTTGTGCAACTGAAACGAAGCAATGGCGGAGAAATCTAAAACTGAGGAAGAATGCCAAGAAATGATTCACAAGAGTTTCCGAAGTATGCCATTTCTTCCTTTTCCTTTTGTCATCAATAATCTAACACATTTTATCAGGGTTTAGGGTTTTATTATACCCCACTCTTCTCCCCCCCCCTCTTTTTTCTTTTGTCCAATCCCCTTTTTCTCGCTCATGAATTTTATCTTCATATTAGGATTCCACATTTTTTAGTATTTGCGTTGAAAAGGAAAAAATGTGAACTTCTAGATTCACCTCTTGAAAGTGCTGTTTTTCTCCGAGCAATCAGTGTTGGAAGGTAAGAGGGGGGGGGGGGGGGGGAGGAAGGAGGAAGGAACATGATTTTCTGGGCTTTATTCTGATTCTTATTGCTTCCATCGGTTCGTTTCATTATTCTCTGAAGCTTAATTTTGAATTGGGTTTTGAGATGTTTGAGTCTTTGCTGAAAAAAATAATCATGCTTTCATCACTATTGGAAGTGTGCAATTTTTCTCTGAGGAATCTATTTTGAGTGATTTTTATTTATTTATTTTTTTGTTAATTGGTGGATTCATTTCAACGTTCTTTGACAGCTCCAATGGTGAGATTTTTGAGGGAACGATTGGAGAAAGCTGGGTGTGGTGTAGGAGACAATTTTTTCCAAGCTATTACTTGCAAGCAGCAAACGGCTGGTTCTTATGTTCGTGGTGAAGGGGTACTTATTTCTTTGTCTATTTTGCTTCTCTATTTTGGTCTTTTCATTCAAGCTATTTTTATTTATTTCTGTTTTTCTTTTTATGGGAATTTTCGTGTTAATTATGTTTGGCCTCTTGCTGCTTTGGAATTATTCTTCTACATGTTCAATTGAGAAGCTGATTGAACTTGCATATTTTTTGTTAAGTATGCTCTCAATTCTTAACCTGCTTCCTTATTTTCGTGGCTGAATTAGGGGGTGTTTGGAAGAGCTAATAAGGCTCTTATGAAATTATCTTATGACTCCCATTGGCTCCTTTAAACTTATTTTCCATAGCTTTTTGATATAGCTTATCAAAATAAGTTCTTTTCAATTTATTTTAGCAAGTTTCATGGTCAAATTTATGACATAAATTCTCATGTAATAAGAACTTATTTAATAAATGCTTAATTAAGTTATTTACCCAAACATACCCTTAGTACCGCTATCTATGCTTTCCATTGGTTGGATGATAAGGTTTGCAGTTTACTAATATTATCTTACTCCTTTGTTGGTGTGCCTTTGTTTCAGGTAAAAGTGTGCAGCAATTATGTACGGATTCAAGATGATGTCAACATGGTTGTAATTCGTGAGCTAATTCATGCATTTGACGATTGTCGAGCTGCCAACTTGGACTGGTCTGATTGTGCTCACCATGCTTGTACTGAGGTTCCTATCTTACGGCATGTTCTTACCTGTATTATATTAGATGGATTATTGTATTTTGCTCTCCCCTAATTAATATTTCTTTTATGATCTTTTGAATTAGATACGAGCTGGTCATTTAAGTGGCGATTGTCATTATAAGCGAGAACTACTAAGAGGTTTTATGAAACTACGAGGGCATGAGCAAGTAAACCTTTTATCTCCCTCCTCCATTAACACAAACCATTTATTTTAGTTTAATTTTTTCATAAATTACATTTAGCAGCTTTTCATGGTTACTTTTAAATTCGCAAACTCAAGATATCAATTGGAAAGGGGAGAAAGTACTAAGGTTAACTAAAGTCTTATTCAGAAGTATTGGTGTCATCTTAAATATTTTAAAATTGATATTTGAGACATGGATTTGTAATATCAAGCATCCCACAACCTTTTGCTAGCCTGCTAGTTTCTTGTGTGTACACATGGAGGATTAGGAGTACATTATTTAAACGACTAGCTGTTGCAATAAAAATAAGGAATATAATCATTATTATTTTATTTAAAATAGCAATTTTAATTGAAGGATACCTCTATTGCCACTACCTCTAATGTTGCCCATGCAAGCGATTAGTGCATTATTAAAAGATTAAGATAAGGAAAAGTAAATTTGTTGATATCTAAACACTAAATTACTCAAGAAATCCAGAAATCACATGCAAATAATTGAATAATCTTTTAATACTGCACTAATTGCTGTCAAGAATATTTTCAGATGGAAGGCACACTGTAAAGTAAACCCACATGTTAGTTGAATCTTCCTAAAATCACATGCACAGTAGGAGTTTCGATTTTAATGGAAGTGTTTTTTGTTTTTTTGGAGCTTTCAAGAATTTTTAGATCTGATATATCATGCTTGACTGATAACTGATAAGTATGCCAGATATGATTGATCAATACTTAGTATTAGGTTATAGGATCAAAATAGGAAGCCATAAATTCACAGACAAAATGTAGTCTTCCATGTCAAATTTTTGAAGAATTGGCATAATTTTCTAGGGATGATAGCTAGAATTCTATCTGTTCACTTAAGATCAGTGCAAATGTCTTATTGTGCAATTTCCTTGATGGTGGAATATCTGAATATATAATACAAATTGAGAGTAGACACCCTACCCTTTTCCATTTCTACCCCTGTTAACTGTAGTATTGTTTTATAATGGATGGTGAATGCCATTGTCATCAGAGAAGAAATAATTGTAGAGCTATCTTTAATTTTATATTGGATTAAACTTAGTCATGTATGCTAGTCATTCCAAATTCACAATGTCAAATACTCTGTAGTTTGTGCTTTCGAGACATACTTCGCTAACATGATTCATATGTTTTGTTGACACCATTGTTATTGAATTAGATAAGAGGGGATAGAAAATTTAAGGTAGAGGCAGCTAACCACCAGGAGGACTGGTTTGACTTTAAACTCAGAGTAAGGACATGTAGCTCATAGTAGCTCTAGCTACTTGAAAAATGGATTTTCTTCTTCAATTTGGGTCAAAGTTAAGTTTGGCGGTTTGGCAGCATATGTCTTGTTAGTGTGCTTTACAATAGCATAATCATTCTTATAGGTCCCTTTATGGTCAGATGATGTTCATTAAACATTGGTGGAGGAAGACTAGAGAAGAAAATTATGAAAACGTATACCTCTTGCTCTGTTCTTTCTCACATAATGACTTTGTGGTATTTTTGTCTGATGCCAGCATGTGTTGCTAAATCTCTAATTCTCATCTTCCTGAATGACCATTCTTGCTGATGAATAGCATTTATAATCAATTAGTATACAGTATTCACTTAGAAAATGAAATTTTACTGTTATTTATTGCATTTGTCTGAAGCCTGCATTTTTCCTTGTTTCACAGTTTTCATTTATGTAATAAAGTTTGAGTGGAAGATTGGTCTAATCTTTTCTCCACTTTTTTCACTTCTATGAAGATTATGTGACCATTTTTCTATGTTGCTTTATACTTAACAAACTTTCTATCTCTAAAGATTGTCATTAAAAACTTGGGGTATAAATAATGATAAAAATTATTGGCTATACAAATTAAAAAGGCTAATATATATATATATATATATATCTTGCCCCCTTAATCTTTGCTTCATGTGCATTGTACCTGTCTCACTTTAAGAATTTACAATTCACCCCATTAAATTGATTTGAAGTGCTTAACTTTTCTCCTACTCTGATGCAATTAAAGTAGGTAATAGCAAACTATCCAAAACAACCTTTTAGTAGGGTCCTGCTCTTCCTTGAATCCCTGCCTTTTCTATTTCCTCCATTGCCGGTGATCTTAGTTCAATTGATCACAAATCTCTACCCAATCAAAGAACACTGGCATCGATTTTGACGGAAACTAACCTGTGATTTGAAGTAGACTCAGTTAACTACATGGCAAAGTAATTTTGAGTCTCCTGCAGCTATGTGAAAAATTACTGGTTTTTTATAACCTGTGTACTGAGCTTACTGAAACTAAAGAGCTCTTTATCTAATCAGTTTAGTTATATGAACTTCATATTGGCACATGGAATAGATAATTTGAAAACTTAGATCAGCTAAAAACAGGTGTTCCATTCTTTATGAGGTTTAAATTATGGATGGTTAATGGAATGGGTTATTAGCATAAAGTTTAAATGTTAGGTGTTCATTTACACTAATTTTAAAGCTGGGGTGATACGCAAAATTGCTGTAGTTTCAGGGGATTTCTTGAATTTTAGCCAATTAGAAATAGATTAGAAAACAGAAAATATGGATTAAAGTTGTTTTAAAAAAATTGTGAAAGCATAACTTACAGTGCCATATGACTGCTAGTGCTTTTTCCAAATATTCTACATACCCCATTCTTTTCTAGAGGGGAAAAAAAGAACCCTAGTCTCTCTCCTGTTATAAGCATCTTGATTAAGCCAAATTATGTTGCATTTTTCTTTTATTAAAAAGACTTTACATGATTGACATCGGGGGAGGGAGGAGTGTTTATAAACCAATTAACTTGAAGTCTGGTACAATTTTCTGTTTTGCTTAAAATTACATGTTACTTTTTAGTTGCTGCAGTCATGCATTTCTCACTTTGCTATAGTATATTATATATTTTGGACATTTTTTTATTTTAATTTGTTCAATACTGAATTAATGTAATGAAACTTGAAGGAATGTGTCAGAAGAAAAGTTATGAAAGCATTGTCTGCAAATCCCAATTGCTATGGTTTGGCTGCCAAAGATTCTATGGAAGCTGTATGGGATGTCTGTTACAATGATACACAACCCTTTGACCGAGCTCCTTAAAAATTGCATGGTTGGTACTAACAGTGTGTAGCAGCCATCTGTGCTATTCTTTCTTTGAAGGACATTTTTGGTAGCCACTGGCTTAAAACCATAACGGCTCATTGTTGAGTACTACAGATGTGATTCAAGTTGAATGCTTAATTTTATTCATTTGTGGAAATCTCAAATTTTGTGAGTTGCAACTCCACACAGAAGATCATACCATCTTGACGTGCACACTTATTTTGCATGCAACATTCTTCAGTCAAATTATTATTGTCACATTTCAATTTGGGAGGTGTCAATTGGGTGGCACTCATACAATTTGTCATCCGGGTCCTGGATAAGTGCCTTTTTGATGATGTATGGTTTTAGAAACATTCACTTGCAAGGTTTCTCCCAAGTATGTTGGGTGAATCCTGATTTATAGTTTCTTATAGTTTATACAGTTCTCTCAAAATATGAAGTGAAATTTTTAAGTGACTCAACTGGAGTTTCTATTGAAATAAGGCTTCAATCATAGGTGAATTCAATTATTGAGAAAAGGCTGGCCAGCAAGGTCCATCATATTCCAAATTCACAGGTCAAACTAAAGTGTAAATTCGCAAGAAAGAATGTTCAATCCAAGAAAAACAAAAAAAAAGAAAGAAAGAAAGAAAAGAAAATAGTACAACGTGTTTGGTTACCTTTTTCTAATTGCATTTAACTCGAACAGTAATATTATTGACAAAGTTACTTTCTATAGATCTCAAAAAACTAATTCATTATCGTTTGTTGAAAGAGGAAATTATCATTTGATTTTTGTAAGATTTAAAGTCGGTTATATTAATTTTTAAAAAATAAAATTATTATTTTCGTTTTTTAAAAGAAAATTATTCTTTTCAGTCTTTTTAAGAAATTAAAATAAATAATTAACAAGATTAAAGTGAACGATTTTTAATTTTAGGGATAAAAATGATAATTTTTATCTTGAAATAAATAATGTTATATATATTAAATATTTTTAAGAATTAAAATAATGGTGTATTCATCATTTTAAATTGGATAAATTTTGTTCATAATTAGCAATTTATTGATATACTTTTTTCAGTATAATGCACAAAATGATGAGGTTTAAATTTATGGCGTTTGTGTAGAACTATTTTAATTTTAAATCATTGTTATTAGATCAATTTTGATAGTTTTATCAGTATAATGTTTAAAAATTTATTTTTAATTGCAATAATTAAGATTTACAAGAAATATTAAATATGATGTAACCAATAGTTTTATAAAATTTATGATTCAAAATTGGTTAAACATATTTTTTATCTTTCTAAAATAATCAAATTTTGGTTTTTATTTCTTAATTTTGAAATATTTAGTTTAAATCGTTTATTTTTTTTAATACTTTGATTATGATATTGATATTAACTCAAGTTATGTTAAATTATGTTAGATAGATCATTATTAAAGGAAATTTTGATATTTTTTTACATGCTTTAATTATGGTTCTCTAACTACGGTTAATCTATACTAAGAGACTTGAAACAAAAGTTTTAAAATTGAAGGACAAAAACTAAAGCATCCATGATTCTAATATAAAAAATTATATTAACAAAACTGTATCATGGTAGGATTGATAATAGGGTGCTAGAATTTTACCGCAAGAAATCTTATGTCTCCAAAGATTCTATATGAAGATGCTGAAAGAAAGATGAAGATGAATGTATGAGTGTAGATGGCAACCGTATGATGTTTCTGGCTTGTCTTCTTCCAAGTCTTTGCCTTCATTTTATAACTTTTAATTGGAATTTTATTTTGAATTGGGTCTCTTCTTAAGTTATATTATGTCTCGTATTATTAGCATGATCATGTCAAATATTCTAAAGACATTGCAAGCCCGTGAGTCGTGCTTAATATAGCATAATTATGTTTAAGTCTATATAGTTGTATCAAAAAAACTAATGTAATAAAGGGTGTGTGAGTGTGTTGGTTTCCTTCAAGGCCAAATCTATCCTTTTGTTATTCCTTTATTTTTTTTTTATCCTAATTTATGCTTTGTTTCATATTCTTTATTTTTGTCACCATTTTAAGAAAAAATAAAATGAAATTAAGTAAAATTACCAACAAATAAGATATAATTACTTTGTAATTATAATTAAATTTTCACAAAATATAAACATAATGGTAATTTATGACTCTTCTATAAGAATTAGTAAAATCAACCCATCAAAATTTTACAGCATATAAATCTAAGTTTCTTATGATTGGAGAGAGAGAAAGATTTGCTTACACTTATTAGCAACAAAAATCAGTGAATCAATTGAAAAAAAAAATCAAAGAAACACCACGTACAAATGTAAGATCAATGTGAAATTAAAATCACATAATTAAATCAAGGTGATGTAATATGCAAAAATTGAAATTTTATTATATTAGGATTAGAAGTTGCAAAAGAAAAATAGAAAAGATGGAAAAGAAGGAAGAGAGATTTCCTTTGTAGATGAATGCCCTTATTGTTAACACTTAATCAAAAGGAATGAGAATGATTTTACAACAATGAATGCAAAAGGAAGGCAGTAACCATGGTCACAACTAAGAGGACAAAACATAAGAGTACAAGTTTTTATGAAATTAACAAAACATTCATCTTAATTCCTTTATTTATGTGCCCCTTCTTTCTTGTTTGTGAAACTTTCATATTAAAAATTAAGTACACAATAATAGAATATGAGAAGTTGTTGAAAAAATGATGTCATATAAGATGAAAAAACAAGTTTCTTTTACCATTCTCTCCAATTGCTAGATGCTATTAGGGATTATTACGGTGAGGTTTGATTCTTACATATGTTACACATTCTTATTTAGAGTTTATTACTTAAAATTTAGAATTTAAAAACCTTATATATTTTTAAAATTTAAAATTAACGATAAAATTTAATTGAAAGATAACTAAATGATACTTGAATATATTTTTTTTCAAAGTATTGAAAACACAATTAATTTTATAAAATTTTTGTGAATTGAAAATTTTTTAACATCTAATTTACATCTTATTATTATATATCTATTTTTTATTTTTCTTTTTTATTATGTTATATATCAAATTTAAATGTCCAATAACTTTTATTTAAGACATACTGATTTATGAGGGAGGATGGACATTAAAAAAAAAAAAGGAGTACCACATGCAACATTTGGAACATCTTTCATGCTCTGAGGGAGCACACATTTGTTGCCAGTTTGCTGGAGTAATAATGGGAGTATCCAAAGCTAACCCATGCAACAACTCAAACATGCATCCAAGAGTCCATGCAGCAGTGTCCTTCACATGATTATTTGGACCTTTCATTAGTGCAGTAAGCATGAGGTTCAAAGTCATATTGACAAGTGGCACAAGTTTGTCGGGGGAGGGGGTGGACCTTCTAGAATGGAGCTAAAGGTATAAGTTGCAGCTTCTCTTTGGGCATTGCTTGATGATAGCGATGCTCAGGAGGAAGAGGAAGAAGACATGTTTGGCACTGCTCAAAGCATGGAAATTGATCATGACATGGCTGGATGGGCATATTTCCATGCAGAATATGCCGCTTGGTGAGTCTCCAAAGGAGTATTCATCTTCAGATTCCGATATCAGCAGCACCAGAGAAATAACACAAACTTACAGGACCCCCAAGCAACTGCTTTACGAATATGCCATTGCACTTTCGGAAGGAAATGAAGAGGAAGGCTCATCCATGATAAATAATCTCCGGCAGATGGTCTCAATTCAGGGAGAGCCTTCCCAAAGAAATGCAGCCTATATGGTTGAGGGGCATGCAGCTCGCCTCACCGAATCTGGGAAGAGTATATATGAAGCTTTAAAATGAAAGGAACCTCCTTCTTCAGACCGTTTAGCAACTATGCAGATACTGTTTGAGGTTTGCCCATGTTTTAAATTTGGGTTTATTGCTCAAGGTCAAGTAAGCCAACAATGTGAGATTAACTGGGGTTGATGATCCTGAGTCCGTGTAGCGATCTATTGGAGGCCTAAAGATCATAGGATAAAGACTTGAAAAACTGGCTGAAGCACTTGGTTTGCCATTTGAGTTTCAAGCAGTGGCATCAAGGACTTCCATTGTCACCCCAACATTGCTCAACTGTCATCCTGGGGAAGCACTTATGGTGAATTTTGCATTCCAGCTTCATCACATTCCTGATGAGAGTGTTTCAATAGTAAACGGACGAGACCAGTTTCTTCCCCTGGTGAAGAGGTTGAATCCAAAGCTTGTAACAGTGGTGGAGCAAGATGTGAACACAAACACCACCCCCTTCTTACCTAGATTTGTTGAAGCCCACAATTATTACTCTGCTGTGTTTGAGTCACTTGATGTTACTCTTCCAAGGGAGAGTCAGGACAAGATTAATGCTGAAAGGCAATGCTTAACAAGGGACATTGTGAATGTTGTAGCATGTCTAACTCAGGTCCAGGTGGATTAATGTGTGATAAATGCAGAAACTACGGAGCAAAAGGTAATATGTCTCGGGATAAAGTAGGAGCCATAATTTAAAACCAAATCAGGATATGTAATAAGAGCTGGTGTCTGCATCAGCAGCAGACAAAAAAGGAGCCCACTGACAGACCAAAAGGAGACCCGTATCAGATTCAGTTCGGGATGGACTAATTTCGTTATGGGATTCATCAAACAACTTGGTTTCATCAAAGTTACTTGGTTCATCCCCTGCTACATTAGCATTTTTCTCTAAATCAGTATGCACCAAAGATTTAAAAGTTAGGCTACAGGATATATCACTTGATAAAGACAGTCCCAATTCTTCATTCCCCTAACTTGGTAATGTATTTGTCTTCTCTTCCCCCTCTGCTGATTATTTGCATCAGCCATTATAATATATAATTCGGTCATTGATTCCTCACCAACCTCAAAAGGCAGTAGGCTCTTCTCTCATGTTGTTGGAACCAATTTCTTCTATCAACCATTGAGACACAAAAGCTGCCTTTCCTGGATGCTCCTTTAGAAACTTTATCGACTACACATCTTGGGGCATAGCTAGGTACTGTCTGATATACCTTCAGTACCCAGCCCCACATATATGCCATCTTCAATTTTTTACTTCCAATGGTATCATATACTGGAGCGCAAGTGATCAACTAAAACTCATTTTGGCAGAGTGGGCAGAGATTAGTGATGGTAGCCCAATTGTCAATGCATACAAAGCAGGACCAATGCCGACAGCAATCCAGAACTCCTACTGTCCCTGACAGCATCTATAAATATTCCACATCTCTCCCCTTCAATAGCTACATCATCATTAGAGTGGGCATCAAAAGCTTGGGTTCTAAACTAACAGCTGTTAATGTAATCTTCACAACTCGACTAACAAGACTTTGTGCTTGACTAATCTCATTCTTGCTATAATTACCTGACCAACCGAATTATCATCCTAGAGATTACTAAGTATTGGCCCATAAAGGTCAGGCCGAAGATGAACTACTATACTAAGCTGCTGACAATCGCCTTTTTCTGCAAGAGCAATCTGCATAATCACTCTGAATTTTAGGTGAGCTTTCTAGCTCTCGGTTCTTCCTTCATCACTTTTAGAGGCTTGGATAATGCGTCAATGATATTTCTAACGAGAGGATTCACGTTCTCATTTAAGTATAATATGCTAGCCAAATGCAATGCAGAATGCAGAGAATAAATTAAATATCCTATCAAGAAACTGAATTTGGATGCACGACAATCGCTTATCAAAAGCTCCGGATCAATGGTTCATATATAAAAACGAAGAAAACGCAAAAGAAGAAACAGAGATAGCAGTTGATATGTTTCTGTTCTTTCAATTTTCAATGATGTTTTCTATTTCTTTCCAAACTTCGTAGCAACATCGTTCTCATTCATTCATGATTCATTCAGGTTATAGAGAAAACCAAAACACAATCGGATGAAGCTAATGCTGAATGCTTCTTCTCCGCTTAATGAAATGGAAAAGGTCTGTGTGAAGCTTGTGCTGAACAGTGAGTGCTTCTTCTCCACTCAGTGAAATGGAGCAGGTTTGTGAGGAGAGAATGAGACCAGAATGCGAGAGCTCCTCAGAGAAAATTCAGAGAAACCAAATGAAAAAACTTCCGAAAATTTCCAGGATAAGCCAAAAATGCCCCTCTTCCTTTAACATTTTCTATTTGTATCCTTAGCCTAATTAACTCTACATTTATTTATCTAACCAAAAATTAATATTTTTTAATCATAATTAAAACTAACTAACTAATAACTATTCTAACTGAAAAGATTAATTTCAGAATAATATTTTTTTTTTCTTTTTTTTTTCTATTTTAAATATTTTTTACTTTTATCTATTATTATATTTTTTTTATTTGAATTTAAATCTAAAAATATATTTTCTTTCACTTAGTTTATTTATTATTACATTTTGCATTTCTTTATTTTATTTTTTGTTTATTATTATAATTTAAATTAAAAAAATACTTAAAAAAAATTAATGTTCACAATTAGAATATCAATCAACTTATATTTTTATTTGGTTTGGTTCAATTTTATAAGAGAAAACTACAAATTGAATTAAATGCATAAATTTTATAATTTTTAAAAATTTTAATTTTTTAAGTTTTGATTTTTTCAAATTAGGTAATCGACCTAAATTGGATTGTTTGATTCCTAAGCACCTCTTGTAAATGCTGCCACTCTTGTAACACCATCACTGGAGGAGCATGAAAGAGTTGAAGGAATCGTTAAAGGTGTAAACAGAAGTTCAAGAAGATATAGAGATTACTTCTAAAATATTTTAAAGAGGTTAATTTATAAATACTTTTACTAAGGTTAGTATTGGTGAAATTTTTTAAACTTCAGTTGAAATATTTTTTTAGTAAAATATCATTCAAAAGTTTAGATACTAAATTGATCTTCAAAAGATAATTTTGCAAATATATATAAATTTTAAATATAAAATAAAATTTCATAATGATACAAATATAAAAAAATTATATCTAGAGCATCAATATTCCCTTAAATCTTAGGATACCAAACATAAAACCTTTAAACATGTCTATTTAACTAAAATTGTTAAGTTAGGGATCTTAAAAAAACTATTAAACATGATAGGTTTGAGATCTTAAATACATTTTTAAAATATTGAGAATATTATAATTATCAATAATTATTTATAATTAAAATATATGTAGAATTTATTTTATTATTTTTATTTTTCTAATTAAAAGTTATAACTAATAAATTACTATTTATTTGAAATTCTTTTATTTTAATGCCATGTGTTATTTTATCAAATAATTTTATTTAAATATAAAAATGATATGCGTCCTTTTATATTTTCGAATATATTATGTTTAATTTTAAATGAGAAGTAATATTTTTAAGTCTCAATTTTTATTTATATTCATATTAAATTTAAAGATTATAATATTTTTATTTATTTATTTTTAAATACTGAAGAAGATTTTATGATGAAAGTAGATCAGAAGAAGCTAGAACAATTCCGATTTCAAATAATTGACAACTTATTTTAAAAGCCCAGAAGTTAACCCAAGTTCTTTTAACCAAGGTAGCTTATAACGCTACCCTAGAATCGATAAGCGTATTCCGCATTGCTCGGGAATTGCCGAGTGTCCCTTTTTCTTCGAGAACGTGCCAAATCGTTGTGACAGTGCATTCCACCGTCGTCAAGAAGTAGCTGAGGTGACGTGAGCTGGTTACGTAATCTTCATTCGTCCCAAACGGCGACGAAGAGTGTTTTGGTTCTTATCCCTCTTCATTGGCGGCGACCAAGTAGCGAAGTTGACGCGATTTTGGTTGCGAAAACCGATTGTGTTCCTATCTACGATTTGATTGAGGTATGCCTTTGAGTCCCTCTTAGAAGTGGAATTGTAGTTTAATCTAATGTATTTTCAGTTGAATGCGAATGTGTTATGTGGTTTGGATTTTTACCAAAACTAGTAAGCACAGTGTATTTTAAATTTGTTGAGGTCATTGATTTTTGAGTTGGAGAAATTTATGTATACCTGTTTTCATATGTTTTATTAGAGAATTTTAAGTATTGAATGTCTGCCTAATTTTTTTTTTCCTATATTATTTCTTATAAGCTGTATGGAATTTTAATTTTAGGGCAATGCTAATCATAATTTTCAAGGGTATTGAATATATTTTTAAATAGTAAAATACATTTTAAATAAAAACTAAAAGGAAAGATCTTCAAGTGTAAAGTTTGGTCTTGTTTCTTTGTCTAAAGCTTTTATACATTAAACCAAAAACATCCAGTCGGACTGGGAAAATGCCGAGGAAGGTGTACCGAAACTGATCCATTGCAAAAGGTGCTTTACAGGTCAATCATTCAATATATTCAAAACATCCATCTGTTGAATTGTCTATATAGCAAAAGATTGGTAAGAAAAAGAATTGCACTCATATCCAATTCAACATATAGAAAGCAACAGTAAATAGTACTTGTAAATTAGAGTTAACAAGTATTACATCAGCCAGATAAGTTATGATGATTGCATTCTTCCAAACACAACAGCAGTACTTAAAATAAGTTAGCAAGTATAGGCAAAGCATAAAGCTAATCTAGTAACTTAAAATAGTATTCTAAAAGATATTGGTTGCCACAAAAACATAATAACTGGAGTAAATAGAAGCTCCAACAGAACAAAAAAGTTAAGATTGGATCAGTTAGGATAACAATCTTTATGTTTGTTTAGATCCATAACAACTGATGGTTATTACACGGATAAGAGATTAGGTGTTTTGATTTGCCTAGCTGTTACACCAGAGCTTAGAGATAATTTCTCCTGTCCGTTTTATGTAACTATACTCATGTATATTATATCATATCGTATACCAAGTTCAAAGTATGAAATACAGAATGCAATTTCAATCCATGAATTTTTTGAGTTCAAGTATGGACTTTGGAATGAGATAGTCATAGTGGTCTTGTATGAATATTCTTCCCTGTTCCATTGCCTGACACAATTTATGAGGAAAGGTCAAGAATGAAATAAGGCTTCCATTGTAGGTAGGTAGGAGTAAATATTTGAAGAAAAAGGACTACAAACTATCAGTCAACTAAGCTAAAATACTCTAAAAAGTAATTATTATTTTTTAAAATACAAAGGTTCCCAAATCCATCACTCAGACAAGGTTTTCTCTTATTTTGCTATATTTGCTGCTGTCATTTTGGATACTAAAATGAGAGTGAAGGCATATATGCTTATTTATGTGTCTATCTATATTTGCTCTGTTAGGTTGTACCCAGGACCAAAAAACAATAGGTTAACGACTGTGATAGGTTTAGGCCTTCACAAACTCAACAACTTGTCTATAGTTATATCATCATATCCATTCATGTCATTGACACAATTTTTATTGTTCTTGTTTGTGGAAAAGGATGGGGAGTGAAGAGCAGAGCGGGGAATTCTACTTGAGATACTATGTAGGGCACAAGGGTAAGTTTGGGCATGAGTTCTTGGAATTTGAGTTCAGACCTGATGGGAAGCTCCGTTATGCCAACAATTCCAACTACAAAAACGACACCATCATCCGCAAGGAGGTTTACCTTACTCCTGCCGTTCTTCGCGAGTGTCGTCGTATCATTACTGAAAGTGAGGTTGGGACCCACTTAACCCTAACTCACCACACCCTCTCCCTCCTTTCTTTCTCATTCTTATTTGATTGCATTTTATCTTATTTGCTTCTTTGTAGCTGTAGGAACTGTAGATGATTATGTTTTATGTGCTTAGGCATATGACAAGTGGTATGGGAAATCTGTAGGAGCCTTTTTAACCAGTTTATGCTCAGTCCAAATTATTTCATGCTGTATTCAAGGATTGGTTGAATTGCTCTTTTCGTTCTAGCCCATTGCAAGCCTGTTTGTCAAAAGATAAAATAATGTATTTTATGAATCATACAACTGTTTTTTTTTTTGAGTTTCTTTCAAATGTAATTGTTTTTAGCTTAAGAAATAGTTTTAAATTTTAAAAAGCACGAACAACCAAACCCTTTACGCCCAATAAAGCAAAACAAACTAAACTGCTCATATCTATTTTATTACAGTTATTGCATGTATTTATTTAACAGTGATTGTTTAATCATAAAGCAAGGAAGGACTTAAATAGTTCTTTTGCTGAGTATTTTTTTTCCTGTCCTTTGGCAAATGAGTTTTTAGGTTGTTCTTTTGTTTGCTTTCTTCTTCTCCTTAGCTGGTATGTTTGTTTAGATCATGAAGGAAGATGATAACAACTGGCCGGAACCTGATCGAGTTGGACGGCAGGAGCTGGAGATTGTTATGGGGAATGAGCATATCTCGTTCACCACATCAAAGATTGGATCTCTTGTGGATGTTCAGAGTAGTGCAGATCCAGAAGGTCTTCGCATCTTCTACTATCTTGTTCAGGTGAGATGGGTGGTTGATAAATTTTGCTGGATTTATATGGCAAGTTCTTTGGTTTGTTGTTTTATATATTGTCTGTGCAATGCGCCTTTCCTTTGTCTTTGATTATGGTGAAGTAGGTATATGCTCACCCCAAGTAGGTATAGCATAATGATAGGCTAAGTTCTGAATTAGGTAGTTATTAATCAGTTATGTTCTGAATTAGGCTGCTATAGTTCTGCATTAGGAAATTATTAAGTTGTCAGAATATTATTCCATGTTTTGATGGAGGAAACTCCCTTGTTTGGGGGGAAATCCTGTGATTGTATTCAAATCTGACCTAAAAACCAGATTATTTCTACCTTTTAATTAGAATTTAGTGTGTTAATTTCTTGAGTCTAACAATTGGTCCGACTTGTTGGATGCCATCAAGGAGGTTGGACTCCAGATGTAGTGATTGGAAAAGCACGTGGATGAGATGAATGCCAAGATACAGAGATGAGAGATCTAATTCTCATCACAAGGATCAGATGCAAAAGATGGAAGATGTTATCCAAGACATACACAGAGAGTTTGGGGATATAAGAGAAAAGCTTCACAATTTGTATACCATTCTACCATTGTTGAAGGATTTGGCTAAGCAGAAAGAGCCACATAATGAAGGCTGTCCTACAGGAAGTTCCTACCATGCTAGAACTAATCAACCACATAATCAAGGGCATTGATGGGGTTTCAGGTGAGTTTCTGAAAGCTCTTCAGAAAGTTGAATTACCTAACTTTGATGGAAAGTGATCCTATTTGATGGATAGCTAAAGCTGAGAAATTTTTTTGGGATCCAAAATACCGAACTAGAGGTGAAGGTTTCCCTGGTCTTCATCTGCATGGAAGGAACTGCTGTAAATTGGTTCATGTATTCAAAAAAGAGACAACCACACATGACTTGGGAGGATTTTAAGGCAGAATGGTTTCAGAGATTTTCTACTGGTGGAAGTGAAAATCCATATGAACAAATTGCAGCCTTGAGGAAAACAAATTGGGTGGAAGAATTTGTGCAACAATTTGGGATGTTATTGGCCCAATTAAATAAAGTACAAGAGGAGTTGGCTTTGGGATCTTTTTATAAATGGTTTATGTAGAAAATTAAGCTTGGATTTAACTCAACCCCAAAAGCTAACTCAGGGTGAGGATTACTCTTGGTATATATACTCAAGGTTGGCCTTCCCTCTAGATAATGTGGGACTTGCAATATATCCCCTCATGCAGGATTGAATATCTGCAGGTGGCCCATTAACGGTTCTAGGATAAATCCTGATACCATGTAGAGTAGAAAATTAAGTTAGGACCTAAGTCAATCCCAAAAACTAGCTCATAAGGTGAGGATTGCTCTTGGTATATATACTCAAGGTAGGCCTTCCCTGTAAACAATGTGGGACTTGCAACAGTTTAAATGATGTGATTATGGAGAAAACATGGGGTTTATTTCAAAGAAAAATTCAAACGGCCTTGCTTCTAGCATAGTGTGAAGTGCAGGGCCAATTTCATAACAGTTCAAAATGCCCTGTTTTGGATGTGAATGTATGGGATGGGGAATGTTTGAACAACAGTTTCTGGGATTAACCCACTCCACTCAGGTGTGACACAAACCCTGGATCCAGGAATTGGACTATACTAAAATCCTGAAAATAGAGGAAATTCCGCTGTTTCTGGTACCAGTTCTGCTGCTAATAACATTCCAAATTCACAATTTAGGAATAGGGGGAGACAGCATCTACAATACAAGGAGTTAGGAGGAGACAAGGTTGTTTTTTGGCCAATCATTTGGATTTTGGGGCCATTTCATAGTTGTCCTGAAACGAAATATATTGAGGGAGGATGATGACGGGGGAGACAAAGGAGAATTCAAAGGAGTTGAATTAATGGAACCAAATTGGAGTGCAGATCTGCAAGAGTCAATTCCTTGTTTCAGCCTTGAGGACAAGGCTAGTTCTGTACCAGGAGGCATTGATAGGCTAAGTTCTGAATTAGGTAGTTATTAAACAGTTATGTTCTGAATTAGGCCGTTATAATTCTATGTTTGGATGTTATCAAGCAGTTATTTTTATATTAATTTGAATTAAGCAATTATAGGTTAGAATATGTGTTAGACCCCCAATTACTAAAGTGTATGTAGGAAGGGAAGAGGACAGACTGAAAAAGAAATAATAAGTAGTAACTAACGGTTAGTTAGTTAGTTGAGGTAGTTAGGAGAGATAAAAGGGAGTTTCAGTTGAGATAGGACAGTTGTTGATTGGAAAGAAGTTGGTAGAGGAGAGACCAGGGACTCTCGAATTTCCTTGTAACAGTCTTGCAGATCTCTTGTTCATTACCCACTTAATTCTGTCCCCTTTCAGGCAGGATTCAAGGAGGAGAATACAGATTTACTTTTCTTCTATTTTTCTTTTGTCTTCTTTAATCTGATCCAGTTCTTACAATATGATAATTATAGTGATATATAAGTTGTGTTACAAACTTGTAAAAGCAACTGAAGGTGTCAGAATATTATTCCTTGTGTTTTGATGGAGGAAACTCCTTGTTAGGGGGAAACACTATGTTTGCTAGGGTGAAACCCTGTGATTGTATTCAACTATAGCCTAAACCTGATTATTTAATTACCCCTTCTACCTTGTATACTTGACATGTATGATGGGTTAACTTCAAGTTGGAGAACTTCTGCAGGAGTGACTAAATTTTTCCATTGGATATGTTTAAATCAAGGCTTAGCCTTGAGCCTTATTTGTTTAAACTGGTGTTGGGCATGCTTATTAGGTGCATACAAAAGATTATCTCTAAGTGCATGCTGCTTGTAGATGATATAGTTCTAATTGAAGAATGGAGGGAAGAAGTTAATTCTAAGCATGAGCTTTTTGGAGAAAAACTTTGGAATTTCAAGGGTTTTGCTTGAGCAGGAATAAAATAGAGCATAGAATTTTAATAAGAAACCGGGAGGAAGTGATTTGGAAGTAAAAATTGGAGATGACATCATATTAAGGATTTCACAGTTTAAGTATTTGGAATATATTTTACTAAAGTTGGAGAAATTAACGAAGATATTACACACTAAATACAAGCTAGGTGGTTAAAGAGGAGAAAGACATCAGGGGTTATATGTGACTAGAAGGTACCTATCAAGCCAAGCTCAAAGGAAACCTTTATCAAACCGAAATAAGACCAACTATCCTTTATGGTAGTAAATGTTGGGCTTTAAAGGGATAACATGAAAAAAAAAGCTTTAGAAAGAGGATCAATTGTCCTTGATGGTCCAATTGTTCTTTGTTAGATCCCAAAAGCTTTAGAAATTCTCCTCAGTGGTAGAATAACAACTGTCCTGAGTAAGAAAATATATCATCATGAATCATTCTGAAATGTTGTTCTTGGTCTTAGCTTGAACTTTGCTTTGTGCCATAGGATTCTATGTTTGATAGGTTTGGATTCATTTGCTAGAAATCCAAATGGAGTCAAATTTCTACGGTGCTGCGAACATAAATAAAAAATGGTTTAGGTAAATTAGAAGCTGGATGTCTTATGGTTATGTAATTTGTAGTACTTCAAGGGGAATTATGTTAATTATTGAATGGAGATGTGGAAAAGAAATCTGCCTGGGTATGAAACTTAGAATTCCTTTGGTATTAAATATTAACCTTGATATGGAATTGCATGGCACAACCCTATGGACATTCCTATGGTACCCTTTTGCATGGTTCATGCTAGTTAGTATAAAAGGTCAAAGTACTCCAGTTATTTAGGAGAAATTCTTCTGTTGAATTGGTCTATAGTAAAAAGCTTATGGAAGAACTTACCAATTAGATGGTGTTAGGACTCCCATCAACTTAAATACTTTCCTATTACAGAAATAGGTATCAAATCAAGCCAGATACCAAATGAAAACCAAAAATGACTGAACAGAAATGCCAGCCTTGATGAGGAACCAAGAAAATTAGTGTAGTATTTAATTCAATAAAGAAAACTGAAATCAAATAAGCCCAATATAGATCAATACCATACTTGGACCTAAAAATTAACCGATATAGTTAATGTGAGAACCTGAGTTTCGAAATCCCAACTTCTAATTCAATTTAACTGATATTTGAACCTTTGTTCTTTGTTTCTCTTGTTTTCATGATTATATGTCTATCATGAGGTAGATTATAATGATTTATATCTCCTGTTTGTGATGTTCTATTTTACTTGTACTTTGTTTGAGCCTTAGGGGAGCCTGTTGAATGTCAGTAACCGCCCATTGATCAGTAGTTTATTAAATGCCAGTTTTGCTTTATGTGAACTGATGCTTTTGGTTTATTTTTATTTTAATTACTGTTTGCAGGATTTGAAGTGCTTTGTCTTCTCTCTAATTTCACTTCACTTCAAGATCAAGCCTATATAAGATGTAGGCGTTTGCAATGTTATGAATTCATCCTCTCTAGGAATGTGTACTTGTTTAACAAGTATCCCTTTTTGCTAATGGAGTTGGACATTTGATAGAGTGATCGCCTTATTATTGTGAATACGATTTGGTTCTGTATTGATGGCTTACGTGAATTTGGAAGTTCCAAATTTGGGTGGAGGACCTTTGAACTAAAGTGTAGAATAGATTGATACTAGTTTGCTGTATTGGTTTTTATGCATGGTTTAATTATTCTCTCTTTCCCCTTGCTTCAATGGTGGAGCATAACAAATATTACGTAGGAAGTTATTATGATCTTCTGCATCTAGCTTCTCCATCCTCGCCTCGTCTTTTTAAGATCAAGTGATTCTCGTTGCACATATTTTAAAACTTCTAGATTTGATGTAAAAAAATTGTCGCATTATTTACAAAAAATTTAACATATATTCAAATATAACATATAATGCAAATTACAATATGTTAATTTGAATTGGTTATCTCTATTGGGAAACACTATCCTACTTCTTAATTGTTTTATATTTTAAATAAATATTGGCTGATTTATGCAATTCAATTTGATTTTTATAATGGTTTAATTGTTAATTGTCCTGGAGGCAGAAGCTGCGACTCTTTATATTATGCTATTATCTATATCGATTTTGGATTAGTTAGGCAGGCGTTTTTTTTTTCAATTTTTTTTTCTTTTTGGGTATATCTAGATTGGGAACTAGTTTTCCACTTTGTTTCATGCAAAAGAATACATTTTGAGGGATTATAGTTTAAAAGGAATGTTGTGTTTGCAAGTAAATTATACGTTGCTCACTTTTTTATTTTTGTCTTTTGTGCATTTATTTTAGGTTGACTCATATGGTGACTAATCATCATGTTTTACACATGAAATTTTCATGTACACCATGTGGGATTTATCCTTAACTTCTTCACATATTTTTGCCCTTTTGACCTTCAAGGGACATTTTCATAATTTTTTCAATATTACACAAGAAGTTTTCAAATTGTTTTTTCAATATTCCTAACACTTTTTTTATTCATTATCTAGTTAATCTAAGGTTATTAGATATTTTTCTGGAAACAGATTAGCCTTGTGCAGAAAGAAGAGTTTTCTAGGAACGTTTTGGATATTTTTAAATTTTTTAGGGCTTTCTCGTCCTTTCTTTATTTCTAAGTTTTTCTTATTACTTTTGATCATTCTTAATATTCTCTAATCCCTTAAAATATCTTTTAACTCTTTTTTATACTTTTCTTGCATCTTATTTAGGTTGTCCAAGTGTAAGGGTGTTTTCGTCATTTGCACCAAATTTTTTAATTTTTTTTTGTTTTTAGTTGTTTTCTCATAAATATTATTTGTAACTTTGAGAGTTTATTATAAAAATTTATGGGTGGCACATTTTCACATTATTTCTTCAAGTGTTTATTCTGTATTTTTGTGCACCTTCAATTTTTATATTCAAATTGGTGTTCATCCAAGCATGAGTACATCAAGTGTTATAATTAAGATTCTCAAAATTTCATCTAAACCACAAAATCTACTTCTACAAAAAAGAGTATAAAGGTCATTCATCTCTTCATACTTCAAAAGAAACATATACATCAACAAACAAAGTTAAAATATTATGAGGAAGTCCATTCCCACCTAATATCATGAATAATTAATAGATAACTACCTAAGAATCATTAACATGAATCTAATTTATACTAATACCACAGTACTAGATAAAGACACAAAAAAATATTTATAATAAATAAAGGGAAAAAATTAAGAAATAAGATCATTATGAATTTTTAAGGAGTTCCAGACTCTCACTTTAAAATTAATCTTTATAAAAGAAAGAAATGTATTCATGATAACCTAATAGTAATACATGTAAAGAGAACATGGAAGATATTATATGATCATAAAACTAGAATAAAGCCTAAATAACACGTGAAATCATAAATTAAAACAATAACCACATCCATAGACACAATTCCTTAATTTTGAAAACATTTACCATTCATTATTGTAGAATTCTTATCTTTTGTGATGTTTTTTTCTAACAAGAGTTTGTATTATCTCCATAAAGGATACCAAAATCAAAGTGGAAAGAATTCCTTATATATTAGATATAAATATGAAAGTAAAATAAATTACCAAAAACATATATCATACTTAAAGAGAATATATATTGCATAAATATTTTGTGCACAAAAATGTAAATGCTTATAAATATAATTAATAAAATTCTAATAAAACAATTACAATTATACTAAGATGCTTCAACGATTATTTACTTGAAGATATTAACACATATTTTAGAGGTTGAAGAATAAGATTAGATTCAAATTCAAAATGATTAATGTCCCTACAAACATAATAATAAAGTCTCGACCTGCCTACACTAAATAGAATCCAAAAAGTACAATATAAAACCATGATTTCAATAATTTAAAGAGAAATCTCAAAAGAGTAGAAAGAAGATAACCAAAAACTAATTAGAGTATACATAAATAGTGAAACAAAAAAGGATGATAACTCATGCAATGAAAGAATGGTTCAAGTTTTGAGGGAATACCATCACTAAAAGGACCGATCTTAAAGAATTGAAAAAAAAAATAAGTTAGAAACAAGCTCTAAGAAAGGTGGGAGACATAATCAACCGAACAAATCTAAGATAAAAGCATTGTCCATTTCTAAACAGAGATTAGATGGTAAAGGCATATAAGAGATGAGACTGATGAGTGACATGAAAGACGAAAATCTCCAAAAAGGGAACAAAATAATTAATAGGATATTTTTAAAAAAATAAAAATATTCTTATAAATATTTTTGTTGCAGTTATAAACTCAATTAATTTAAACAAATGGAAATATTTGTGTTGTTGTGTCTTTCTTTTAAATGCCAAAAATTATAATTGTTTAGATTTGTTTTACTGTAAAATAACCACTAAAAAAAATTCATTTAGTGTCTCCTCATTGGAAATTTTTGAAATTTTCTAGTTCAACTTTCTATCTTTAATAATGGAGGAGCATATCTTTCCAATCTCTTTTGTAGATAATATTTTCTCAATCTATATCACCTTAGTGGAAAGCCAATGATAATAATCAAATACCACTTTCTTAGATTGAGAGCAAGTTTGAATCCTTCAAGATGTCACTTTCCTTGAATGATTTTCAACAAGATGAGGATCAAACCTTGGTCCTCAATTAGAATAGTCACTAGAAGATAAATGTCACATTTATATAGAAAAAATGGAGGAAAGGAATGGCAAATTTGAATCCATATTTGGCTTGGATTTAACCCAATAATGATGTCTTTTTCACTTCTCAAAACAACCTCAAATTGGAACAAAGAAAAACGAAAAAGGCTAAGCTAAAATTCAGGAAAAATGGACCTAAGCCTATACATATTTGGGTCCGTGAGAACCTAAAATACAAGAAACACCCTAAGTCCTAGTCTAGGGTGTGAAGAACCATGAGAGAGGTGTTTTGGGCCTGAGGAGCTCCTCTTGAAGGCCCAAGAAGGTTCCTAGCTCCTTCTTCAGCTTTGAGGATCTTGCTTAGGTGATGGGCCCAATGGCCCAATAGGTCTCTATAGCTAGACTTTTTCTCTACTATTATGACCTTTACACTAGAGGGTTATATGCGTGCAAGTTTAAAATTAAAATAAGTTTCTAAAAGAAAAATATGGTAAATAAAAGAACACGATGCAGGTTATGGAAGAACATGAGACTTTGGATCCCCTTGTGACTTTACTTACTTTTACTTCCAATTCTTCCTAAAATCAGTTTCTAACCACCTACTCTAAGGTTATTATTACCCAATGATCATGCAATAGTAATAATCTTTCCTCTAAATACTACTCTCAATGATCATGCAAGGTAGAAAGATAAGAGAAGCATAAAGTATAAGAGGCTTCCAACTAGGATTTCGATTGATCATCCAAAACTCTTCGATTTAGTTAACATATAGTTTCGTCAATCAGAGGATGGTACAACCGTCTATCCCCCAACCAACTCAGATTAAAAAGAGTGGTCAATTCATATGTATGGATTAAGTATAATAAGACAACACAAATGGATAACTTAAATACCACCGTTCAAAGATGTAATAACACAAAATTGAATAACCAAAATACTACCCTTCAACAACGTAATGGAATAATAATTATTTATGGGAAAAAACTGGGATTCAAGAAATTACATCACAAGATTTACTATAGCCCCATGGACTGGGGATTAGTTACACATGATAAAAATTAACCCAAAAACATCCATAATCTAGTTCTAAGATAAGATATACAAAACTGGATTGCTAGTAAGGCCGAAAATTAACTTAGTGACTACACCGTGAAGGTATTTCTTTCACCAAGATCCAACAAGAGGACACCGAAGGAAGAAATAAGAATGGAGAGGCTAAAGATAAAAGATGGAGGAAAGGTGCAGTTGTGCCCAAAGTATGGAATCAGACGTTTCGATGTAAGGTGGAAGAAGGTGTTCAAGGTGGAGCCTCACTTTTATAGGTGTAGATTAGTATTTCACCTAACGCAAACTAGGTTGACTTAGTTGCTCCTTCAGCCATCGCAACCGCTATAGGTCTTCTACGATGTCGTTAAGGCTAATTGGATTCTTTTATGCATTACCAGGGTTAACGTGGCTACTTGTTTGGTGCTCTTCAATCTTGGCACGACCATGTTGTATTTGGCACGGTCATGTTTATTTTATACAGGTGTGATGCATCCATTTGGCATGGCCATACTTAGGTCTATACAACCATGCTAAACGGCTAATCCTCTTGTGAGACATATGAGGGTCATTTTTGTCCTTCTACTGCTCTTTTGTCTTTTATGCCCTTTTTGGGCCTAAAATTTCTTTATTTTCTTATTCTTTTCTTGTGTCACCATTTCTCTAAAAGTAAGGGAAATTGGATAGAATTATCATAAAATAATCATGAATTGTTTAATAATTATAGCTAATTTTTTTAGATAAATTGATAGAATAACAATTTATCAAGGAGCAATGTCACACAAAGGTTTTCTTAAAAAAGTTAAGGTAAAAGAAAGTGTTTGAAATTTTTAATTTTATATATATGTAGGAGAAGCAACATCATTTCATCAAAGTATTTACTAAAAATAATCATGCAATGTAATGGCGCGCAATAAATGAATAGACATGCACATATCCTACTAAATACACCTGTTACATATTCAAGGGTCATATTATGGTTAATTGTCTTCTAAAATAGTGTATTTCATAAGATTACAATTCCATGCTTAACTTAGAAGCTCCTCGAGTCAAACTTTATCGAAATAACACTTCCTCGGCCTATGCATATCTTCTAAAATAAGATATGTCTCAACCTTAGGTCACACTAGATAATCATTCTCACAAATAATAACTTATTCTATTGAACTACTTTTGATGGTATATTTCAAACAAACATCATTACAACTTGGCACATTTCTTAATACTCAACACACTAAGATGGGGGATCTTGTTTTGGGTCATAATATTATGGGCCAAGGCCCAAAGAGTACTCCCAGAAGGATACTCACAATAAATCTATCAACATAACTAGGCTTCTTTGGCTAGAGCCTAATACATGTTTTAGGAAACAAAATGAATTCCTACACCATTGCTATAGGTGATCAATTTTCATAACTTATACCTTCCACACTCAAGAGATACTAGAATATTTCATGGATATAGATAGTTAGACAATCATTCTAAAATAGGAACAATTAAAGGAAAGAAGCTCTCTCACTTAACGTTGACACTCATATACTTATATATATATATATATATATATATATATATGTATGTATGTATGTATGTATGTATGTATAAGCAAAGTTAAACATAATTTCATAGTATCTCTACTAAAATAGAAAAGCTTGAATGTTGCAATATCTTTACAAGTACCATTATCTTGTAACACAAGTTTTTCGACAAAGTATTAGTTTTCCTTCACTATACTCTGTGCATCTCAATTTCATATGTTGAACTTATTTATTACTACTAAATTTATAAATAAATTAGAATATTGAGAAATATACAATTTTAAAGATAAAAAAGTCATTCTTAAATTATACTTATAGAAAGATTACTTATAAAAACATCTCAACTTAGCCTAACTTTTATAACTTTTTTAAATTTGTTACAAAATGATATAATTCACATTCATAAGGTCACAAAACCAACTTTCTTACCCCTATCTTCATAAGTATTAGTAGTAAGTCAAGATCCTTAAAGTATATGGTAATTCAGCTCATGCAATTCATCAACTAAAAAGAGAATGGAAAACTCTATGCAAAGTTGGTCTCTTATTAGCCTTACATCAAAGAGTTGATAGAGAAGTTTGACAAGATCTCATTTCATCATGTTCCTTAAGAATAGAATCAATTGGTTGTTGCTTTAGCCACTTTATCATTAATGTTCAAGATAAGTCATCACAGAGACATATCATTCTTAAATATGGAAACTCATGATCATCTAGTATATTGAAAATAGTATAGGAAGAACTGAATGGAAGTCATGGTACCATGATATTAAACGGTACATCAAGAACAAAGAACATCTCCCAAATGCTATATACAAAATGATAAAGGAACCCTGAGAAAATTAGCAATACATTTCTTATTAAATGAGAATGTACTTTATAAAACAAATCATGACATGACACGTCTTAGATATGTCAATATTGATAAGGTAAGAAGAATTATTAAATAATTATATGAAGGATCTTTTGGAACTTATGCCAATCAAAACATAATGGTCAGAAAAATCTTGACAACTAGGTATTATTGGTTGACCAAGGAAAGTGATTGTTTCAAATACTTGAAGACTTGTTGTCGTAACCGTAATTACAAAAAAATGACAAACTCGCTAAAAGTTTTGAAATGAATTTAAATTGATTGTGGATTCGCCACCAATTTTATTTTTAAAGGGAAAATATTTGGAAAAAACAAAAAAAAAGAGGAGTTCTAGGTTTGGGAGTTGATTACAAGTAGGAAAGGTATCAACACCCTACTCGCTCGTTCTGAAGAATGGTACCCTTAAATCGAGATTATGATTTTTTATATTTTAAAAATTATTTAATCCCTTAAATAGCTCAGAAATAAATAGATTTATAACAGTAGCTTAACAGGACTTGACTCGCTTCTACGTATTCCCTAGTGCATTGAGAAACTCAAGGCAACGTAGTTCTGGTGAGAAATTAATCCCCAACAGCACTTTGCAAATATGAAATTTATACTAAATTGGGAAACAGTTGGAAGAACTTGGAATATTTTGAAGAAAATTCCTGATTCACATATACACAGAGTCTGAGGCAAACGAAGGTTGCACTAAGACTCATATGACTCTCTAAACAGTGAAAGGCAAGGTATGCTACACGTTCAAATTTAGAGTTCATTGCGTGAAATTTAGGATTATTAAAGAAAATATCTGAACATATTTTGAAATCTAAATTTGAAGGTGATAGGAAAATGATACAGTATTTAAATGTTTTCCCGAATTCACATATGCACAGAGTTTGAGAAAAATGAAGATTGCACTCAGACTCATATGACTCTCTAAATATTGAAAAGCAGGGTATGTTGCACGTTCAAGTTCAAAGCTCATTGTATGAAATCTAGGATTATTAAAATATCAGAATGTATTTTGGAAATTTGATTTTGATGGTGATAGAAAAATGATACAGTATTTAAATGCTTTTCCGAATTCACATACGCAGAGTCTGAGGTAAACAAAGGTTGCAGTGAGACTCATATGACTCTCTAAATATTGAAAGGCAAAGTATGTTGCACAATTAAATTCAAAGCTCATTGTGTGAAATCTAGAATTATTAAAATATCGAAGTGTATTTTAGAAATTTGATTTTAAATAAAAAATGCCTAATTAAATGATACCTAGGTATTTTCTAAGTACTGGATGCACATAATTAAATAGACAATGTTTTTATTATATATAAAAAAACTTATTGGGCTCTATAGGCCCAAATGGTTTAAGATCATAGGGATAAAAAGATTTTTGTATCCTATAAGACATGAAGTTCATATCCTCACTACAAGGTAGATTGCAAAATCTTGACAACAAATTGCAAGTATTCCAATCCAGGTTCTTTCAAACAAATAACCAATGACAACCTAGCTGCATCACGAATACTTTCTAGATGGCCCTTCAAGATCTAGACCAGAATATGATAGAGCTTTCTGGTTTAAGCTTCTTTGGGCTGATCTGAGCTCTATTTGGCTAAGAATCTACAAGATTCATGACCTGATATGTGTTGGTAATTGTGATAGTTTTTGAAATGGGATTCTTACCAATCCTAGTTTCTAATCAGCATCTAACCATGGATTACTCTAATTTTCAACTGATTCAACACCTGATATCCACAGTCTCAATCATTGTCTAATCCATGTTCTTCAAATTGATTCGATTTCTTTCCATGCATGGCCCTAACTACCCTGAGAATCATGAATTACAGGACATAGAGATCAATTTTCTGATATGACAAACCTAAGCACACACTTTAAACATTTACTAGTCCAACTATCTTTCTAATCATTATGCTGTTAGCTCCCTGAATCAAAAGCCTTCCTGCTAAGGCTTCCTCCTGCCACTCCTAATTCCTAGTTTGCTGGGGATTCTGCATCATACACAACCTAATGATCATATATTTTTTTCTCTTCATGTTTAGGCTTATGGTCTAATACTATTATGGATTATTAAACTCTAAACCATCTGTTAGTTTACTAACAATCGATATGACCAATATCTTCCTAGCTGCATTTCCCTACTAATTGAAACCTCATTTCAATGAGCGTGAATTATAGTCCTATGGGATAAGACTAGTAACCAAAGCCTGACTGAAGACCATAGGCATTGAAATGGAATTTAAACAAATTATTTGGATTGGTATTCTACAGTATTGGTTATTGAACACCAAGGAGCTCCTAGGCAAGCCAAATTTAGCAAGATTTCAGGTAAAGAAATAGGAAGCTCCTAAACACATTTCATAAACTAAATCTCTCATATAAAAGTTGTATTCGTAGGGCTTTTCCAAAGAAGTTCTCTTATACAAATGATAAAGCTACATTCAGATTTGCCTAAGTCATCTATCATTCAATAGAGAACTTTGAAATCATGATTCAAGTGCAAAAACAGTAGAAAAAATGCAGTAGTTAATCTGATTACATTCTTGCTAATTTTATCATAACAAAAGATCTTCATTCTTATTTTAATATAGTAACCTAATCAACTACGTACAGGTTTTATTTGAAAGTTCCAGATCAAGATTCGAAGAAAAAGTTACGGTCATAGTCACATATGGATTTCATTTCTTTCTTTATGATATTAACACGTTCATTCTAAGTGTAGTATTCACTTGAAACACAAAAATATCCAGAACAAATTCTAGAAAATGATACAGTAATCTAATCACATAGATGAGGAGCAATGGAAGCAAGCACTAACCTGGACTATGTTAACCTCCAATTGAGGTTGGAACAAGCTTCAAATGAGGTTGATTCTTGGAGGAGTAAAGGCTTCTTCCTCTTCCACAGTAATGAGAGAACCTCGAGAGGAAGATCGAAGCAAAGAATAAAGCACAGAGAAGTTGCAGAATGCTTTAAAGCAGTAGAGAAAGTCAAGAAAAGCAAAGAGAATGGTGAAAAGAAATTGAGAAAAGTCCAAAGAGGCCTCAAATTCTCTGATAAACTTTTGCGCAAAAAAATTGAATCCCCTTCTCCCTTGATTCACTTTCTATTTATATTTTCCATTAACTAACTTTACCTTGGTTTTACTTATTTAACCCTTAGTTAATTTTTGACCCTAGTTATAACTAATAAGTAACTACCTCTTAACAGGATCAGTTTTTTCCTTTTGTCCTTCCCTTTTATTTGTTGCTTCCATTTTATCTTATTTTTCTTCTTTCCTCTCAACTGGGTCACTTACCAAATTTTGGACCTAATTGCTTCTTTTCTTCTCTTTTTTTTCTCATTCCTCTTCCTATCGGGCCCAATTCTTGCTTCCATTTAGATTGCATTATTCAATTTGCACTTCAACTAGGAAACTCTGTTCTTCCTAGTATATGGAATGGAGGCAAAGCTTCTCATTAAAGTTGAACATCCTTCGTTGTGATTAATAATGGGAAACCATGTAACAAGAAGTAGAATGGGTTCGAGCTCATTTTTAAAAAGTATATTTCATCAAAGAGAAAAGATTAAATGTTTTATGTCATGGACAACTATATCAAAAAAGGATGAAAATCTGCCTTTAACAATAAAGTATTAAAGATATCTAGTTTTAAAGAAAATCTTACCAATCTAAAAGGACCTATGAGGTAAGTGGTCTCCAAACTAAGAAAGGACTTATATCATGAAGGAAGAAATCTCTAGAGGAGCTTTGCTCCTCGTAGGCATGGATGAGAAAGGCATTTCAAATCCCATAAACCTTCACGCATAAAAATGTACTTTGTTTTAACAAAGTAAGTAAACAAAAAAAAATAAATGAATAAAAAATATTTTCTTACTAGGTCAAAAAACTCAAAGGGAAATATAGGCAAAAGTTAAAACGACCTGCTAGGTTGAAAACTCAAAAGAATGGCTTAGACAAAACTTAGGATCAAGTAATTTTTCTATTAAGATGAAAGAGGTGTCCTAAATAAAGCTCAAATGAGAAAAACTAGCATTATAGTGTTAACTTACAAATTAGGCCAAATGGCATAATTTAGGGCAAGCAACCTGATTTGAATTGTTTACTGGAAAAAAATTTTAGAGTTGGTTAAGGATGCTTAAGGTTATAGATATGAGGTACTAACATTCTTTGTCTAAAGAACCTTCCCCAATAAGCAAAAATATATTCCACCTCAAGTATACTCTTTAGTCTCTACTCATTTGTAACATTTCGACTCTAATTTCTTTTGTATGACTTCTACTTTCGTTCATTAAAGCCCATCTTTATAAATGAAATCTTATTTTACATAAATATAATCATCTAATGTTCTTCTTATCATTCATTTAATTTTTATATTTTGATAATCATATATTGAAAATAAGTGTTTTATTATATATTTGATAGTTGTTACAATTATTTTGATGTTCTTAATAGTTAGAAACTTTTATGAGCTCTCGAAAGAAACAAGTCAAAGGAACCAATGACTTGAGTACTTTTTGAAATAGTGAACATCATTACAAGTTTCTTATTCTTAACAACAGAACTTGACCAACCAATCAAACCATGGAGTTGATTAAATGATCTAAGCAAACATGCAGTCATCCTTAAATTATTACACATTTGTTACCATAAGGTTGAAGGATTCAATGTAGTCAAGTTCTTTAAATAATCAATAATTTAGATTTCAACAATTTTGCAAAATCTCAACTTTCCTGCATCAAGTATTTCATGGCTTGCATCATTATTACATGTTAAACATCTCATTTGATTTGGCTCTTATTTTTTCTCTTTACAATATGCTTACTCTACATCATATTTTAAGGTTCCTTTACCCTTATTCATAATTTATAGGATCATTATACCCTTTTGCGTTGCCTTTAGGGCCTTTGTACCTTCCTATATGATTTTTGGGATCCTTACACCCTCTAGCATCTCACTTTAAGGTTCTTGCTCCCACCTGCATTATATTTTAGGATCATTGTACCCACTTGCATTGTATTTTAAGGTTCATGTACCTTTTATATTGCATTTAGGGTTCTAGCACCCATATCCATCATATTTTAGGATTCTTGTATCCATTTGTATCAAATTTTAAGGTCTTTGTACTTTTTGTATTGTATTTTAAGGCCCTTATACCTTATTGTATCAAATTTTAAGGTCTTTATACCCATTTCTATTGTATTTTAGGATTCATGTACCCTTCTATATCTCATTTTAGAGTTGTTGTACCCTTATGTATTATATTTTAGGGTCCTTTTATGCTCTGCATTGTGCTTTAGGATTCATGTACATGTTTTAAGGTTCCTGTACCCACTTGTATTGCATTTTAAGGTTCATGTACCCTCTTATATTGCATTTAGGGCTCTAACTTCAACCTACATCGTATTTTAGGGTCTTTGAATCAAATTTAAGGATTCTTATACCCACCTTAATCAAATTTAAGGGTCTCTATACCCACTTTCATTGCATTTCATCCTCACACACTAGTGGAAAATAAGCTTTTTACATCGGTTGTTATGGACCTTTTACATCGGTTATTTGAGCGGTATTGAAGCGGGCAATATAGAAACTTAGACTTTCTACATCGGTTCAAACGACAACCGATGTAGAAAGGCTGACTTTCTACATGGGTTGTGACCATAACCGATGTAGAAAGTGACTTTTTACATCGGTTATGGTCACAACTGATGTAGAAAGTTTTTTTTTTAAATGTTATTTTCATTTAGGGAAATTGCCATATTATTTATTCATAATACCTATATATATAAACAGAATACCAGGCAGACAATACAGAAATTACAGAGTCTATATAATTAAAGTAAATACATCAATATTTATTATAAAATATAATAAAAACAAACTAAAAATCTAAAAATCCCATGAATTCAACCCAAATTGGCAACCTCAATCAGAAATTCCCCCCAACGTCTCCTGATATCATCAATTTCTTCATCTAACAGAGGTTGAAGATTGTCAAATATCTACAAAATGTTTTTGATTAAAATTAGTGAACATGTCATGTTATGCATTAAAATTAAATAATTAAATTAGGACAATTGTAATTACCTGGTGCCAAGAGTTAACAATAGAAGCCGAGACAAAGAGAAACATGTGTCTCATGACATAATATCCACACTCGGTTCCTCCGGGTTGTCTTGGACACTTCAAAAAAATAAAAAGAGTATCAAACCATTTGTAGAGATGGTGATAACAGAATATAAAATAATTGAATAACTTTTAATAAAGTACTTACCTTTGGAATTATCCATACAGGCTTTTTAAAATTTGATGAATGCTTCCCTTTTAACAGAAGTCGAGCATTCATTGCTCTACAGTAAAATAAAAAGAAAATGAATACCTTTGAGAATAACAAGTTATATGAATATAAATACCAAAATCATAAAAACTTACAAATCTATAATGTTCTTTATGTCTTTCTTTGGTTTTTGTCAAGCAGAGCATAGAAATACAACTACATTCCGCTTGGGACAAATAATGATTAATTGTCAATGAGCCCTACAAAATATGGATGACAATGAACAAAAATTAGGAATTTAATTGAATTCATGAAATAAAGCAATTAAGTATTGACTTATGATTGAAAATAGGGGGCTAGGTAACAGTCTTTATCAGACTGCAATCTCCTCTGAAGATATCCCTGTATCTCAGCTGCATTGTTCCCAGTTTTCTGCATATGAACTAGGTCCAGGAATCCATAGAGGTGTAAGTGACCTCTTTTAGTGCAGATACGATACAGGTACCTAATATTGCGAATAATTTTCATATGTTAGCTTTTGATAATGAAATAATTCAAGTATGGTTTAGAAATTTACTTACATCAACCATAATTGTAGAACTGTTACACATAGGAGATCGTTACCCACAACCAACTCCAATATATCCTTCTTAGTAATATAGAAGGGGATAGGTGTAGGCTTCCTTATGATATCCGGTTCCATTGTTATTTGCAAAGTTTGGTCGCCCAAGTTCATGGTGATACTAAATAGACGTGTGAGCAAATCAACCTCATATTTCTTTGGAGGAGGCTCAGGAAGATCTGCTTTAACACTTAAATCAATCTTGTTCCCACGATCTTCCTTATAAACCTATGATAAGTTCACAAAATAGTAAGAAATATATATATATATATATATATATATATATATATATATACACATACAATATATATATTAAAAAATTAGTAACATGGGCTAAAATTATCTAATACCTGAGGTTGAACTCGCTGCACAAGTCTCCTCGGCCATATAATGAAATGATTGGGGGCTTGCCCCACAACATGAACCTCCTCAGTAGGGACAGGAACAGGAGCATCTGCATCTTCAACCCGTTCAACCACCACTCTAACATGATCATCATCAATTAGCTGGTGATGGATGGTTGAACCCAAGGTGTAGACTTTCCCAATTGCTACCAGACGATATGGGTCATCAACATATAACTCATAATCGTCTGTAGCTGCATCCACATCCTCTTCTCCCTGTAGTTGCTCCTCTGTCGGAGCACAACTTCCCTTTGTGCTCACGCGCCTAGGAGAAGGTGATGGATGGTGACCCTGTGTCTGTGTTTGGGAAAGTCCCAAAGATGCAAGCTCTTGCCTAAGCTCCTGCCTAAGCTCCTGCCTAAGCTCCTGTCTGAGCTCTTCTCGAAGTTCTTGCCGTAGTGCTTGCCTCATGTCTTCACGCACGGCGTCCAACTCTTCTCTAGACACCAAACCTTCTTTGGATGTCTGTCTAGAAGACAATCCAAAGTATTGTCTAAGGCCAACACCTCGGCCAACTGCACGAACACGCCCTAGATGCTCTGGTTGGCCAATAGCAGTACTTAAGATGTCATCCCGGCCAGTTGGAACAAAGAATCCTTGTGAGCTTTGTTCAACCAAAGAATCCTACAAAACAAAAAATGACCGTTATCAGTAATATAAATGTTTGAAGATAAATAAAAAGGAAATTTACAAAATTGTGTGATTACTTACAATCTTCTCAGCAACAATGTGAGAAGGCTCTGATGTGTACTCTACAGATGCCTTTTGGCGTGCCCTCTTCCATTTCTCATGGCGTGAAGGTGGAGAGGGTGGAGAGAGAAGTGTAGAGGGGTCTGCCTCAGATGATTGTTGACGATCTTTCGACTTCTGGTCCATCAGCCTCTCTTGAAGCAACTCATAACCCCCACGAGATAATCTGTGGGGGTAAAAGTTCTTAGCAGAAATTTGTTGAGCCTTCTTTCTTTTCTCCTGTTATAAGAAAGCAAATCAATTAATCATAATATTGCTTATATTAGTCAATTAAAAAAATAAAATATTAGCAAGATACATACAACGAATGCAGGATCCATTCGAGACTCAACAAATCTCTGTCAAGTGTCTTGATCAAGGAACTGGTACTCCTCACAAGAAGACACATCCTTGAGTGACCCATATATATATTTGCTGGTGAGATGTGTCTTGAAGCCCCTCCAGCGCTCACCAGCAAATGAAAGCCACTTCCTCTTCAGGAAGTTAGTGTTGGGTACGTCATATGTAAGCTACATAAAAGAATATGTAATTGGTTAGTGAATGATAAATTTATGGAAAAACTTAAAGCTTTAAAGTTAAATACCATGATAGTCTCCCAAATTTGATCCTTGACTCGCATCTCAACATCATCCTAATCCTTCTTCAAAATACTGGCCTTGCTTCGTCCAAGAAAGGTCACATAACTCTTAAACTTTGTCTTGTTTGGCCCTAATGGATTCCCAGTGGCCTGATCAAACTCTATGGGAATCCTCTGCTCACCACTCTGACTAAGGGTTAACTCCCTTAACCGTGTGGCTTGTCTTCCCTTTTTTTTCGAGAAGAAGGGTTCTCAGACCCACTTTGTGAAGGAGGAACCTCTGAAGGGTCAGCCATGTATCTGTTAAAAGAAAAGGAAACAAATATAAAAAAATTATTGAATAGAAACAATAAATACAATTCATATTTATATTGTGCTCAAATAGCTACCTGTTAATTTTCTTAAAGCTTTAATCACATCACACTGAACATTGAAATCCTATCTGATTATTTGGTCTCTAAGATGCATAGGAGCCATATGCTTAACAAACTAAATAGAAATTCTTTTAAACATTAGATAACTGACCATCAAAATTTGGACTAATTAATTTTGGCCATTTTAACTCAACAAAACATCCATCTTTATTCCTCTGATGTTGTCTTCCCAATTCCAAAATTGTTACAATTACTTTGTTTTCAAGACATGGTAAACATTAAAATTCACCATAGGGTACACAGATCCATAAACAGAAGTGAGAAAAGGACACAAAAAGAAGTCACATAGATTCATTTAAACATCACTAAATCAACCAAGCCACTAGCCCTTGAGATATTTTTTACTCTTCATTTTACCAAAATAAGATATTTTTTTTTCACACACATATATATAGGTTGCATCCAAGTTAAAAGTGCATAAATATTGAAACTAGAGAACAATATTGATCAGGAAAGGTGAAATGTTACTAAAGTTTATGTTGGTTGACATTTTGTATAAGACTAAACGTACACATATATGAATGTATGTATATAAGTATGTGTAAATATGCCTTTATCTCCAGCACCTTCCATTCTTATGTATTTTTCTAGCAAAGCTAAGTTTTTATGGGATATAGCTCACTGATGCAGTGACAATGACTCTGGTTAACATTTATCTTACACGCATCTCACAAAAGGAGTATTTTTCTACATTGCATTTGTAATAAAAAAATTTAGCAAGGATCAGCACCCCTACCCAGCAGTGACCCCTACCCGGCATTGACAATGACTCTGGTTAACATGTATCCATATCACTCCCATATGTATATTTGATTATCATTTATTAAATATTTAAACAATACCTTAGGAAATATACTTATCTACTAACTATGAAGCATGGGCATCCTGATTTATTAGGCAAAACAGGCTAAAAGTAACATGTAGAAACAGAGAAGGCAAAACATAAGCTAACAGAGAAACAGAGTGATTTAACAAAACAAAGAACCTAAGGCTAAGCACTAATGCAGAAACAGAAAGAGACCCTAAACAGAGAGCCGGAATGCTACATACCGATGTAGACGACGGTGTAGACAACGACGACGACGTAGACGACGACAATGGCGTAGACGACGACGGTGTGCTTTGAGAACGATGGTGCTCTTCGCGTTCGGACGACGGCAGCTTTGAGAACGACAGCGTGCTTAGGTTTACACTTATAGAGGCTTAGAGAAATGAGTTAGGGCAGGAGGACGTAAATGGAGTGTTTACACTTATGAGGACGACAACGGTCGCATCAGCTAAAGAGGAGGGAAAACAGACTTTCTACGTCGTTTGTTTCAGAAAACCGACGTAAAAGAACTTTCTACATCGGTTACACTACTCAACCGATGTAGAAAGTCTGACTTTCTATATCCGTTGCTTTATAACCGATGTAGAAAGTGACTTTCTACATCGGTTAAAAAGCAACCGATGTAGAAAGTGACTTTCTAAATCGGTTATAAAGCAACCGATGTAGAAATTTTAAATTTTATTACAAAAATGTCACCGCCTATTTTTCTACATCGGTTGTAAAGTAACCGATTTAGAAAGTGTCAAATTTATTTACAAAAATGCCACCGCCTTTTTTCTACATCAGTTGGCGAATAACCGACGTTAAATCCTGTTATAAAAGGCTATTTTTCTACTAGTGACACCTCTTGCCTCATATTTTAGGAACATTGTATCTATTTTCTTTACATTGTAAGATCCTTGTACCCATTACATTTGTGCCTAGGATCTCTTTAGCCACCTATTTTTAGGTTTCAAGACTTTCATACTTGTCAGCATTTGTGCTTTGTAACTTTGAATCCATTTGTCTTGTCTTGAATATTTATTAATTTTGTGTATCTTGTGCTTTCACAATAGCATAATGGTCTAAATAAAATTGATTCACTTCTTACTCAATTCTTATCATGATAACTTCAACAATTTCTTTGTTGGTGTTACTAGTAAGGAATAAGTAAAGAAGGGAAACTATAAATACTCACTTTATCTATAGACCTTTTGTTTTTGTTGATATCTTTTTATTGATTTGATTTTTTGATTAATTTACTTTATTTTTTACTTTTCTTATGTATTTATTCAAACTAAAAAAATATTAATAAATATAAAAGTAAATTACAAGATGATATTGATCAATATAAATCAATTAAAAAGGAACATTGATGGTAATCCTAATCTCTATAAACAAAAGACTAGTAGAAAGCAAAAAAAAAAAAAAAAGCTATTCGCAAGTCCTAAACAATGAAAAAAGGATGTATTTCAAAGAATGATGAAGCCTAAATCAAGCAAGGAAAAAAAATTGGTCTAGAAATAACAATGAAAAGAAAACACTAATAAAATTTGATTAAGCCATGTATATAAAATCAAAATCAAAGATCATTGGATTAGTCTTTTCTCAACCCTCTTAATACAAATAAATTTCAATAGGTATACCATTAATCTCATAAAATAGATAGTAAAATTTGAAATCAATTTGTGAAGTAGAAACTAAGGACTAAAGGAAGAACACAACCAATAATAGATAAATACATGCATACAGTCCAAAAAAAGGTAAAGAATCTTCTCAGCTACCATTTATTCTTCATCTTCTTTCTTCTCTCCCTCACTGAAGCAAACGCAAGCTCCAACATTGTCATAGCCTTGAGTCCTTGCGAAAACCATCATTAACTTCCCCAACCACCACAACTACAGAATCCATCTTCCTCTATTTCCATTATCTCACTGTGCCCCTTATTCCAAGATCACAATAAAACCATTTTTGTTGTGGCTATGTGATAAAGATACAATTAGCCTATCTAACGACTTCTTGTATGCAATTTTAGAATTTGATTCAAGGACGAATCCTTTTAAAGAGGAGGGGAGAATGATAGAAATTCAATCAGCCTACTTAAATACTCTTTATATGCAATTTTGGTTCAAATCCAAAAAGAGAAAAATAAAGTCCTCAAGTTACTTGTACAAGTTCAAACAATTGAAGATCCAAGCTAAAAGAGCAACATAAAAAATTAACATAATCAAATCAATATACTCAAATATTTGAATTTAGTATATACAAATCTACTTAAGAGTGAATTTTTTTAATTATTTGCAAATCAAATTAAGATTTTAGATTGATTTTCAACTTAATTAGAATTTCTATAGGATTTTTTATTTATCTTTACTATTATATTTTCTTTTAATTTAGGCCAATTAGGTTTTCTATATAATAGAGTTTAGGAATTCAGTGTAAGACAAGTTTCATGAATAATAATACTTTTTTTTAAGAGTTTTCATCTCCATGTGAGTTGATTCCTTTGATTTTTGGACAAAAAACTACCCTTGATTTTGATATCTTCGATGCTCTCTCTGACATGTTACAATTTGTATCGGCTTTCCTTGGTTCTTGGGCAAAAGAACTATCCCTTGATAATGTTTGGTTCTTCCCAAAGGTCACGATAAGGGTTACATTTCTCTTTGATAACTTCAGCGCTTTTCCGCAGGTTGCAATTTATATCAAGTTTCCGTTGGTTCTTAAGCAAAAGAACCCCTTGATAGTGTTGGTTCTTCCGGTAACTCATAGTAAGGGTCACGCTCCTCTTTAATAACTTCAATGCTTTCCGACAAGTCATGATTTGTGTTAGGTTCCTTCGCTCTATCCTATCCTAATTCTCAAAATGTTCTAATTAATATTTTCACACTCTAACTCATTCACATAGGATAAATCATATTACCATGGATGTCATTGCTACTCAAACCAACCACCATCTTCTCCTTTCACCATGAACCATCGTGACCCCTCATCTTCTTCACCATAAGACGCCATCATTTTTTCCCATGGCAGAGCCACCATGGGAGACCTTCTCTCCCTTTTTGTCTTTGTCTTTTTTATTCACTCTATTTGAATATGACACCTACCTATTCGTTTAGGGTGTGTTACGTTTTCTGATAAAAATCCTAGAATTTCTTTAGTTTGTATGTGATTTTGGATACTTTAGTATTGGGTGAAGTTTGGGCGAGTAAGCCACCGAGCCATAGTTAATAAAAAAACAAATTATATAAGCTCTAATTGGGCTAGTACACTAGAAAACCCCAAATATTTTTGTTTTTGTAAATTTGGACCATTTTTTATGCAACTCAAATTATATATTTGCTTTCTTTCACTTTTGGTTTATTGCAAATTAATAATAATAATAGTGTAGTTTTTTATAAATTATAAAAAATAATAATTGATAAAATTTTTCATATAAATGTTTTACTTATTTCATAATTTAGACATGTAAATATATGTTAGTATTTATTTTAACTTTTTACGTTAATTTTTTAATGGTTACATATATTTTGAATTTTTTTAAAATTTTCAAATTTTAATTTTAGTCTTCCATTTTTAAAACACTTAATTTTGATCTTAAAATTTTCAAAATATATTACTTTAGTTTCTAAATAATTAATATTTTTAACATGTAACATATATTAATGTTTCAATGATAATGTTTAAATATATTTTATTTTAAAAAAAATAAAGAATCAAAATTATTCATTTTAAAAATGAAAGATTAAAACAAATTTTTAAAATTTTGAAAGGATTAAAAATATATTTAACTTTTTAAAAAAAATACAATATTAATTATTTTAATATTTTTATATATTATTGTTATTTTATATTTATTTTTATTTATATATAGATAGGACTGATTTTATTTACATATTTTTTCCTATTTTTTTATTATTTTATTATGTTATTTTGTTGTTATATATTGTTGTTATTTATGTATTTAGTGATAAATTTAATTTTAAAAATTTATTCAATCAAACTCTTAACTTTTTTTTTAATGTTATTCTTATTTTATTGTCGTTATTCTACTGTCATTTTTATTATTATTTTTTTATTATTATTAATAATTTTTTATTTTTATATTTAGATATTTATAAGTGTAAATTAAATTTAAATAATTTTTTTTTTCTAATTTAAAATTAATTATTTTAATATTTTTAAACACTTATGCGTAACATAAGAATGATGTATTTCATTTCTATTTTTCAAATCGTAGAAATTTAGGTTTAGTTTTTATCTTGAATTCATTGTAATGTAAATAGGGATGGAAGTAGGTCGAACCGAGTTAAGCTTTGAGTGTTTAAGTCTGGTCTGTTTAAAAATTTTGAGGTCTGAGTCTGGGTCTGTTACCTGTTAAAGGTTTTTTTTTTTGTATCAAGGTCTGGCCTGATTTAAAGCCTACAAGGCCTGCAAGTCTGTTTAAAAGCCTACATTACAAAAAAAAATTAATAAATAAACTTAAAGTCTATATAAATAGTTAATTAAAAAAGCTTGTAAACTTAAAGCCCATAAGATAAAAAGGCCATTAAATAGACCTAAAACATATATATATATATATATATATATATGTTAATATTATGTAAATAAAATAAAATAAATATTATATAAATATATATTAAAATAAATATAAATAGACCCCTGAATAGGTTAAATAGGCTTTTTTATAAGCCTAAGTTTGGTTTGTTTATCTAAAAAGACTTTTTTACAAGCATGAGCCTATCTATTTATTAAAGGAGCCGAGCTTAACTAGGCTTTAAACGAGCCAAACCATAGGCCCCTGTCGGACGGCCTTGTTAACTTCCATCCCTAAATGTAAGTTATTTAATTAATTAAAAATACTTTTAAAATTAATTAAAATTGTTAATATTTTTTAAAAAAAATTTCTAAAAGATTCATTTTTGTTTTCAAATATCTACTGAAAAAAAAAACAAAATATTTTTTAAAAATCTTGCTCCAAAAATAATATCTTTTCTTCCAAAACTATTCAATCAAATTTCTTTCTAAAAAAAATTACATGTTTTTTTTAAGTTATCCAAAATATTTCTCTTTCTAATTTCACTTTAAAATAAAAGAATATTTTTCTTAAAAATTTATTCCAAAATTATCTCATTTCAAAACTTGAATCAAATTCTTTTTTTTTTTAATTTATCCTTAAAATTGTCCAAAATATTTTCTTTCTTTTCAATATTTACTAAAAAAATAAAAATTAATTTTCAAAATTTACTCAAATAAATAATATCATTTTTCAAAATTGTATTTATTCTCTTATTTCTAAAATTATTTTTTAAAATTTATAAAAAAAGATTTATTCAAATTTACTTTGATTCAAATCCTTCTAAAAAAATTTCTTCAAACCATCATATATATCTCCGTCATTCCGAATTAATCTCAAAAAACCCAAAAAAGTATTATTCCAATATTTATTTCAAAAGTATTTTTCTTTTTTAAAACGTGAATTTATTCTCTTTCTTTTAAAATTTATTAGAAAAAATTATAAAATCACAAGAAACACATAAAAAGTGTTGAATGTGTGTTGTAAATAAAAATACACTTTCAAAACAGCTAGAGATATTAGATAAGATTGGAGAGAAAAAAATAAAAAATAATTCATATTAGATATTATAATAATTCATTCTTATGAGCTACATTCAATTTTTATTATCACAGATATTTTTATTATTAACTAGTATTTAACTTATTAATTATTAATAATAATTTAAATATAAATATTTATTTTTTATATATTATAATTATATTTAATATTTTTTAATTGCTAATTTTAGAATGTTTTTTTAATTTCGTAATTCAAAGTATTAAGTTGAACCGAATCATTTATATACATAAATTGAATCTAAAAAAATAATTCGTACTAAATTTAAATCAAATAAATTATTATCAAATCAAATTGAGTTTAACCAAATTTAACATGAATTAGTGAGTATTGGCCATATCGTACACTGTGTTGTCGCATCCTTTTTTAGAGTAGTTCCATTTCTAGTTGTCCAACAAATATTGCATGCTACAATGTATTAGACGGGTCTAGCATGAACAAGTGCGGGTTTCCCTCCCTTTACAATTTTTTTTTTATTAAAGATTTATTATGCATGTACACTATAATTTTTATGAAAATATGTGCAACCTAATAATTTACTTCTTTTTTATAATTATTTAAATCTATCTACAATATAAACGGAAGAAATTCCCGATCACCATAGACACACATATATGAAATTTGTTAATATATATTCACTTGTTTCAAATAAATAAATAAATATATATATATATATATATATATATTCTAGCAAATTTTAATTTTGATTTTCTTAAAATACATTCAAAATATAGCTTGTCAATATGCTTCTTCTAAAAACCAAATAAAAATATATTAGTAGTTATGATTAGTAATATACACTCATTTTTATAATAATATTAATAAATTTTAATTTTAATTTTTTTAAATATATTTAAAGGTGTAATATTCATTCTAAAAATTAGATGGATGCACATTAGAAAATTTATACACAAATAAAAGATTTAATCACACTTCTAGTTTGTATATTTATGATTTTGATCCTTAGTTGTAATTACTTATATTTAATTTTTATAATATTTTAATTGTTTAAATTAATTAAGTTTTATATTTTAAAATTTTATTTATAATTATGATATTTCTACATAAAAAAGGTTATTTATCTCATTTAATGGTTAATAATTTTTTAAAAATAATAAAAATAAAATATAAATCTAATAATTTATCCCGAAATGTAAACATATATACGTTAATATATATATATAACAATTTTTTTTATTTAAAAAAATATCAATAACATAGTTTTACTAGTAGTAGATTTTTTAAATACATCTTTTATATATGTTTTTGTTATCAAAATTTTTGAAAAGTGACAATAAATTTTAAAATAATCAATTTACTAAAAAATATTTTAACTTAAAAAGAAATATCCATGACAAAAAATATATTAAAAATGTATTTAAAAAAGGGTCTTGACATTTGTCCTTATCCAATATTTCCCCTTTTGACTCCTGCCATAAATGGTTGATAGATCTTTTCCACCAATTTGCTTCATTTCAGGGTGTCAGCACCAAATATACATTCTGCTTACTGCTTAATTGAAAATCAAACAATGTCTAATTCCCCATTTTGTTGCCTCTATAGACTTTAGAACGGAGTTTTAGGATACCATTATATGGACCAAATCAAAGGGGGAGAAGAAAGCAACAACAAAAGCATTTTCAGCTGATATCAATGGCCACACTTTTATATTTCTTTAAAGTTAAATGTTTTCATTTGATAACTTTTATTTTCAATTAAAAAGTTAAAATAATATATATACACATGCATATATATGAAGAGAGGACTACAAATTTCTCCTGCCAAATGCAATTGATAGTATTTAGGTTAGGAATATACATATATATTTTGAATGAATATATACAATTTGAATATAAATAAATTTAATTTTATAAAATTAAATTTATTTAAAAATAAGTTTAAAGTAACAAATTAAAACTTTTTATTTTAAAATTTAACACAAAAATTATAATCATTACATCAATCTAAATATTATTTTTTTTTAAATATTAAAACTAATTTAATAGTAAATGATAAGTATAATTTAGATAAAATTTTAAATTCAAATTTTACTATTTTTATTATAAAATTAAATATGATTTTAAAAAAAATTTACTATTTTTACTAAAAAACTAAATATTAACAAAATAGATTTTTAAAATTATTTAAAGGTAATAATGATGTCACAATACAAGACCAATCCAAGATGCATGCACCACATCATGTTCCAAAGGCACCTGTCATGTTCTGTGTCATTTCCTCTTAATAAATTCTGAAAGATGAATTATTGGACCCTTTTTGTGTGTTTATAATTGCCCCATTGCAGAGTAGTGTTATTCTTCCCATGTGTTAAAAGAAAGAAAAGAAAAGTACTTTGGTATCATGTTCAACACACTCACACTTGTACCGGTGAGTGGATCACAGATAAGGATAATTTGTATAATGGAAATTTCATGTTATTGAATTTATTATATGAGCTCAGAAAATTATAGGGAGATATTTATTTGGTGACTATCAAAGATATATAAACTGATTTGATTTTTGAATATCTTATTTGTGAATAGAGATAGATTTGCATACTTAAAGAGGATTCTAATCTAAATGGTACTTTAAAGAATATAACTAATATCACATTTTTCTTAATTAGCTTAACTACTGAAACCAATCTTTAAATTACTTTCAAATCTCAGTTAAAGAAGACAAACATAATAATATCGAATATAATACGTTAATTTTTGAATTTGTTATTAAATTAATATTTAAAAGTTTAAAATATATATCCCAACCTTTTTGTCTGTGTTAAAGATTAAAGACAAAACATAAAATGGAAATTTGATAATTGTTTTATATTTTTAACAAACTAATTTAATATTTTTTAAAAATAAATGTATTGGCCTACTAATTTTTAAAAAATTAAATTAATGATTAACCTTAAAATATATCTTAGTTTAAACGAATAACTAAAAAACAAACTAATTAACCATTAATTAGTGATTTGTGGAGCCTGAAGGACTTGATTATTAAGTTCTTAGTTTGGGGAAGATGTCAATAATCACCACCTTAACTTATAATTGATGTAAAGTCCTTACATGTTGGCATAACAATTTTGATCTCTGTTAACAATCTCATTGCCCAATGTTGACTACAAACAAGAAAAATGGCATTATGGGATTCAATTTCAAAACAACTAGTCCTCAAATTTAATTGACGTTCCTTTGCAATTTAACTATGCTATCTATACATGCATAATTAGGTTAAAAAAAATTAGAATAATTTATTTTAAATTTATTCTGTTTAACAAATTTTTAAATGATTAAAAAATTGTTAATTTAACTATTAAATTAATAATGTAGATTAAGTTTATAAACTTATACATTTTTTAAAAAAAATTGATATTTATCAAATAATTTTAGTTTAATGTATAATATTTTTTTTAATATATGTTAATTTAAAATTATTTAATAAAATATTAATTTTTAAAAATTTTTAAGTCTAACTTATGTAATAAAAATTATTAACTTAATAATTAAATGGATAAAATTTAATTATTTAAAAAAATTATTAAATAAAATAATTCTAAGATAAATTAAGTAGAAAGTGAATTAATCTTCTCACATTTATAATAATTTTAACTGTCATAAATATTTTATTTATTTATATTTAAATTAAATATTTTTATAGTAACTAAAATCATCATAAAATAATAGGATAGATGGTGATATGAATATTAATTTTCAATAAGGTGATGCAGAAGCCTTGATAATGACGAGTATATTTTATAGCTTAAAAATGAATTTCAATACTACTTTCTAACAAAAAGTATACATATTTAAATAAAATTTATAATAAAATGAAAGAAATGCATGGATAAAATGAGAAAGTGGTCCCCAGTAGAGGCAGAAACATAGAAGGGATCGCCAGATTTGAGTTAAATCATAGTTTGTGACGAAACTGGAATGGCATCTCCGCCCCAAATGATTCTTTAATTTACCTTCTTATATTCATTCATTCATTCATTCATTCATTCATTCATTGCATTGCATTGTTCACTTCTCTTTCTCTTTTATTCTTCTTCATGGCTCCAGCATTGGAAGCCCAAGAGCCTGAAACTGTGGCCCATAATAACTTGTTGAACATTCTCAATGATGCCTCTCACAGATCCAAAGTTACTGTTATTGGAAGTGGCAATTGGGGCAGTGTTGCAGCTAAGCTTATTGCTTCTAATACACTCAGGCTTAACTTCTTCCATGGTAATTTTCTTTCTCCTTGTTATTTTCTTTTGGTCATCAAGATCAAGTATTTATGACCACTGCTATGAAATTATAAGAATTTTATTTTAATTTTCAAGATTATGAAATTATGGTATATTTTTTGTTCCTGGTATAACTAAATATAACTGTTATTTTTGGTTCTTGGAATTATGTTAAAAAATAAATAAAATAATTGACATTTGGTAATTTTCAAGAATTAAAATGATATTTTTATAATTTAGATGTAAAATTGACTGGTGCTTGTAATTTCGGAGGCTAATTTGATGTGTTTCTTGTTTTTGGACTGGTGCATTTGTGTAGATTGATTGATGTGGTGATGTTTCCAAATGGGGTGTGGGAGGCATAATTTGATAAAAATGTACCTAAGGAAATTTTTTCTGCTTTATGCTTAAACATCATTTTTTTTGGTAAATAAACAGTCTTTACATTAGAATCTTAATTTCCAATTTTGATAAATTCAGATGAAGTGAGGATGTGGGTATATGAGGAGACATTACCAAGTGGTGAAAAGCTCACAGATGTCATCAATCGAACCAATGTAAGGGCTGAGCATGCATTTGATTCCCATTATGTGTCATTTTCTTTTCATTGAATGCTACTATTATTATGACTCTACCAAAAAATTAATTGAATGTCACTATTTGTTTTTGCAGGAAAATGTCAAATATCTCCCTGGAATCAAGCTTGGCAAAAATGTTGTAGCAGATCCAGACCTTGAAAATGCAGGTATTTAATTCAGTGTTTATTTATTCATTTACTGTGATTTAGAAGATAAAAATCTCAAGTTTATACCAAAAGAGTTGAATTTTTTAAATAGAATAGTTCACTATTTACTTTTGGGGTAAATTATGCAGTGAAGGATTCCAGCATGTTAGTGTTTGTGACTCCACATCAATTTATGGAAGGAATATGCAAAAGGCTTGTTGGGAAAATAAGGGCAGATGCTGAGGCTATTTCCCTTGTCAAAGGAATGGAAGTCAAAATGGAAGGCCCATGCATGATCTCTAGTCTCATCTCCGAGCAACTTGGAATCAATTGTTCTGTTTTAATGGGGGCCAATATAGCAAATGAGGTAGTTAGAAGAAATTCAAAGTTTGTTTTTTTGTGATTTTCTGTCGACCAATCCAATGATGTGTGATCCATGTAGTCATAGTGGAATAAGGTGGTGGTTGTTGTTTGGAATTTTCTGCTCATTGTATATTTGGTTATTCTAATTATTATTATTATTATTGTTTGTGTAGATAGCTGTAGAGAAGTTTAGTGAAGCAACCGTTGGATACAGGCACAACAGAGAAGTTGCTGAGAGATGGGTTCAGTTGTTTTATACTCCCTATTTCATTGTTACAGCTGTGAGTGCACAACTTTCTTTAGTAAATAAGTAGCAAAATGGTGAAAAACCTATAACCAGTAGCTTTGAATGAAACTGAGGAATGCTATTTGATATTGATATGAATGACTTTTTGTGAAAGTGTTTCTGACTTTTTAACCAATCTGGAGAGGAATGGGTAGATGATTTTGTGTGTGTGTGTAGGGGATTGTTTCAAAAGAGAGATGTTATACTTAAACTAACATTTTGATCTTAGAAAGATTTGAGATTATATTGTTAATCATATTAGTACTTGAAAGATAGAAATTACTATTTATGTCCGTAAACGATGAAAAGTCCATTCAATTTAGTCCTTTTAAAACATCAATTTAGTCCTTAAAAAGAACTAAATTTATCCACATTTTAGTCTTTGAAAGATTTGAGATTATATTGTCAATCATATTAGTACTTGAAAGATAGAAATTACTATTTTCGTCCCTAAGAGATGAAAAATCCATTCAACTTAGCCTTAAAAAGAACTAAATTAACCAACATCTTTATCTTTTATGGACAAAAATTGTAATTTCCATCTTTAAAGGAATAATGTGATCAATTCCAAATCTTTTTTTAAGGATCGAAATAGTGGTTTACTCCTCATATATTTCACCAAGACTGTTTCATCATACCATTCAGCATTTTCCTTTGCTTAGAGTAACCGGTAACCAAGAAAATATTGTGATTGGATTAATGGTCATGAGTTTTTTAAAATTTTTAAGACACTGAGATATCATTTTTTTTCTGCTTGTGCTTATGATTCTTGTGTTCTATGTAATAAATAGGTTCAGGATGTTGAAGGAGTTGAACTGTGTGGAACATTGAAAAATGTAGTGGCCTTAGCTGCAGGTTTGTTATACAGTATCTGCACTTTGTTCTTTCCCTTTTTCTAATTGTGAACAATCGAAATGAATGACATGTAAATGGAACAGGTTTTGTTGATGGCCTGCAGATGGGAAATAATACAAAAGTATGTTTAAAGGATTTTATGACCAGAAGGTTTAAAAACAAACATACTTTTATTTTGTTTCTTAAGTTTGGTTCTCTACTTATCTATAGGCTGCAATCATGCGACTCGGCCTTAGAGAAATGAAGGCATTTTCAAAGTTGTTGTTTACATCTGTTAAGGACAGCACTTTTTTTGAGAGCTGTGGTGTAGCTGACATTATCACAACATGCTGTAAGGAAGCCAATTAAGTTCAGTGCTTTTTTCATTGTTTACCTTTGTGTCATGAAAATTGAAAACCATATTATCTGTGGCAGTGGGTGGAAGAAACAGGAAAGTTGCTGAGGCTTATGCAAAGTTTGGAGGGAAGAGGTTGTTTTTATATTTCCTTCTCTCTGGTCCATATTTAGGGTGAGAAATGGAAAATGGTTCAATTTTTTTATTTTTGTGTCTTTGCAGGTCTTTTGATGAGCTTGAAGCAGAGATGCTACAAGGCCAGAAATTGCAGGTACATTCATGAAACTTACTTTGGCAAACGTCTTTGGATATATGTATGTCATAGTTATTAATCTCAAATAGCAGCGGCTGATTCCTCAATTGCTATAAAGATTAATAATTTATACTATATATATATATATAAATGCTCAAAAATTAAAAATTCATGACATATTCATAATTAACAATGAAGGGTCATAGATCTTAAGCTAAGTAAATAACAATTGAGTCAAGCAAACAAACAAAACAATGTTGTTAGCTGCAATGTGGGTGTTGGGACAGTATACAGAAGTGTGGGAAATCACATCCAATTAAGGAGTTTTAAAAATTCTGAAAAGAGGGAGGGAAACCCTCTTTACTTTCAGAAAACATTTTCTATTTTCATTCTGTTTTTACTTTTATTTACAAAAATGTCACCGTATTTTCATTTTGTTTTCTATTTTTAGAATTTTGCACTGAAAAGTGAAAATAGTAAATGAAGCAAAAAAAACTGTTTTTTTGTTTTCACTTATTCCTGTACAAAATGATAAAAATAGAAAACAGAAAACGTTTTCTGAAACCAAACACCACCTAAATGTTGCTCCTAAAAGTTATGAGAAGTTTCACACTAGAGCCGCTATGGCGCTGCTACAACTGCTGTTTAGGCTGCAATTGAAATGCTACAGCAGCTATATGAAATTACTGCTATTGATAACTATGATATGTATAGTTATGAGTTAAGACTAGTGGAATAAAACAGTAGCAAAGTAAAAATTAGAAAACAGCATGCCCCTTTTGATATTCTAGAGCCAGTAGTGGAAATTCATATTCATGGAAATTTCATCCAACCACAAAGCATAAAACACAAAATTCTTTTTACTAGAAAGAATCATACCCATTGATTCTAGAACCAGTAATGGTTATTGTGTTTTGGATTTTATGTGCTTATTGATCTAATCTTCTTGCACCAAGGGTGTCTCAACTGCAAGGGAGGTTTATGAGGTTCTAAGCCATCGCGGGTGGCTAGAGTTGTTTCCTCTCTTCTCAACAGTGCATGAGATAAGCACTGGCCTCCTTCCACCATCAGCCATAGTTGAATACAGTGAGAAGCTACCAAGGTCCCTCTAAATCAAGGTATATTTGTTGTGTACGAAATATAAATTACAGTGGCAGTTCCAAGAAAATACAAAACACAATGCTTTAACTGTGATTCAACAGCAGAAAGCCTTGATGATTAGGCTTCTTTTTCTTACCAAAATGTCATGCCAACAAGGAGCTTGTTTCCATGGTTGAGGTTCTCTCAAGGCCAAGGAAGTTAACTTTTATATGAAGTTCTTATCAAGTTATATTATTCCACTGCAAACAATACATGCAATAGACTTACATAGTTACATAATACAATAAAGAAGTAATTTCAATTTCTCTATTGATTGATTTTTATTTTTATTTTTTTACATTTTCCTCAGAAGCTATTAACTAAATTGTGTTTAGTCCTCAATTTGGATTAGGAAAATGCTTTAGGATTTAACACTTTCAGGTTGTATATGTTGAAGGACAACATTAGCTGTGATTTATTTGCCCATTGCTACTCTTTTTTCTTCTCTTTCTTTTGTCTCTCTTTTTTCTGATTGAACTACATGGCAGGGAAACCTACCATCCCTCAATAAATTTCTTTTTTTTTTCTATTTCTAATGGAATTTTTAAGCTGGAAATCCAATAATAAGGTCATCCTAATTAAACCTGCTAAAACACTGGATATTAAAATTGATGTTCAAATTAATGTTGGACTTTTTCTACCTAATTTATCCATACTTTTGTATTGAGTTTGGACCAATCTAATCTATTTAAATGAAAAATATGGGTTGGGTCAGGTTTAAACTTTCATTTCATAACCTGAATAAAAATTGGGTATGGGAGTTGTTAATACGAGTAAACATCAAATTATGTTTGTACATCATTTTTTGATTAGGTTAAATATTTTGCATATGATTTATCATAAGGATTTTGCTATCCAATATATAGGTTTAAACTGAAATTTTATTTGAAAAAAAGATTCATGAAATTTTATTTGAAAATGAAGAATTTATAACAAAAAAATTTCTATTGGATAAGTTTGGATGTGGCAGAGGGAAGTGACATCACATAATGGGCATCAATGCTATGAATAAATTCCTATTTTATGACTTTTCAAACAAAGAATTTCGTTAATAATTCAAATCAATTCTTGAAATATGCGATTCCAATTACTAAAATGCGGTTCCAAATACATTCAAATTTATCCACATGACTCTACTGTGCTATATAAAGGTGCTTCCAATTTATTCTTTTTGTAAAGATACAATAATAACTTGGAGGTGGGAGAGGATTGTGGACCTCCAACAAATTCTACTATTTTTCAAAATTGAAATTGCTTACTTTAGGTTTTGAATTTAATGTTGTGTGGCATAAAGAGTTGAATTTACATTTTTTTACATTGTAGTTTTTTATTGCACAGAATTGGGCATTTGTTAGAACTGAACTTTTTTTTTGTCATAATTCCTATTTTTATATTATTACTTTACAAATGTAAATAATTGTATTTATACATTATGCTTTAAATAATTACATGCTCTGCGGTCATTTTAATTATTGGAAGGATGAATTTACGCCAATTTTGCGTACAAAGACAGTAACAAAGGAAATAAGAAATTGTATGTGACATAATTAGATGTTTACTAAGTGTTCATGATACAATCAAAGCCAACTACTTTTTCGTAAGATTTGATGCTTTTTTTTTATTGGTGGATTTTGATGCTTAAGAATTAACTAGAAATTTAATAATAAATATTTATTATATTAAATAAGAATAAATTAAAAGATAAAACTTTTAGAATTTAAAAAATTATTGAAAATAATTATTTTAATCAAGATGCTTTATCATTGCCGAAGTGATATGTCAAAATTTTAAAATATAATTCAATTTAGGATTTTAAGATTATAATAATCTTCAATTTTAATTTATTTAAGATAAAAATATTTTTTAATTTGATATAAAAAATAATATAAATATGATCTTTTATCCTAAAACTCTATTAATTATGTAGATAATAAAGATTCATATATTTATGGATATAGATCACCATTCCAAACAAATATTAAGGAATTCTTTTTAAGTAAGCAAAAGGTCCGAGTTTAAAATAATGTAATATTATTTAAAAATAAAAGAAAATACTCAATGCAAAAAAATCAATATAATGTAATGAGAATAAAAATAGATGTTAAAAACTCTATCATTTAAAATAGAAATTAAATTTATAATAGAAAAATAGACATTAAAAATTTACCAAAAACATTGAGAAAATTAATGCTATTTTGTCAAATTGCAAGGTAATAAAACTGAGGTACTGTTCTTTCATATATATATATATATATATATATATATATATATATATATATATATATATATATATATATATATATATATATATATATAATTTTAGGGAATGAGAATGATACTCCAATCTAAAATAGAAAGTTTTTAAGGTTATCTTTAACGCTGCAAGCCTGCAACCCAAGTTTTCTTTTCTTTTGGGAATGAGAATAAAAAGAATGAATCATAAAGATTAAATTAATCTGTTATTCTCTGTAATTTTATTAAGTTTTAATAGTTTAAAAATTTTCAATTAAATTTAATAATTAAATCATATATAATAGAGCGGAGATATACTTCTATTAAATTTTTGTATTTACAAGAATGTAGAAATAAAAAAACAAGATATGACTAAGAGTAGTAATGTCAATCTATATAAATGTAGGATTGGATTACCTTTCTTTTGTATTAATATTTTCATATAAAATATTCTTAATTTTTTTTAAGTTCGTATTATGCTTTGATTTTAATGTTCATATTTGTGAAAAAAAAAAAAGTTATAACCTTTAACATCAGTTGAAGGACTACATCTTCATTTTTCTTTAAAAAAGATATTCAAGCTGGGGGAGAGTTGTATTTTTATTCTTCTTTTAGGACAATGGTAATAAAAATTCAAAAAGTTTCATCAAATTTAATAAAAAAAAATTGAGTTAACAAATATATAATTCCATTGACCTTCAATAATTTAATTAAATAAAAATAAAATCATAATGGTTTAATTAAAGTCTTTTAAACTATGAATACTTTTAAAATTTTGATAAAATTGTAGGACCTAATTGGTTAATTTAACCAATAAAAGAACTGCTCATTTGTTCCGAAAGCAGCCTTTTCTTGTTAGAGTTAATCAATAAATTAATCCTTAACATTATATATGCATTGTAAATTTATATTTAATTTTTAAAATAATATAAATTAATTCTTTATTTTAAAAAGTTTACAAACTAGTTCCGGCAAAATAATTTATTTATATTATTTAAAATAAATAAAGAAACTAATTTGTAGAATTTTAAAAAATGAAAAATTAATTTATATTATTTTAACATGGTGCATTTCATTGTCATAACCGGTAATACTGTATGCAGATTATGAGTGAAAACAAGAAGAGATAATGATGTCTCTAGTTTTGACTTATTGTTAGTCTTTAGAAAGTATAAATTAAAGAAAAAAGTGATTACTCAAAAGGATCCACATCAAGGTTGTAAAGTCCATTGCTTTTGCATCACAAAATCTTATTCTTTTAAGCTCATTTTTGCAAATCTTGAACGCAATTATACTAATACTAATATAGAGCATGATTCAAGTCAAAAACTGATGATTTTGTAAACTCCAAGCCACTAAGAACTTGATAATCAAGCTCTGATTTTCCACCCATTTTAATTATTACATGCTCAGCCTCAGATTAATTTTGATTTTAACACTGATTTTATTGGTGTTGACATGGGGTATAGTATTTTTGTTATGGGTTAAATATATGTTTGTTGATTTAAAATTTTAAAATTTTGGTTTTATTCTTTTATTTTAAAATGTTTAGTTTTGATGTTTTATTTTTTAAAATCGACTGTTTTTAATTTTTAAAGTAATTATATTTAACATATGATGTTTTGGCACATTTATTGTTAAGAAATAAAAATAATATATTTTAAAAATAAATAATTAAAATTAAAATTTTAAAATTTTAGAAGAACCAAAAATATATTTAACTTTTTCTTAATTTGTTTAACAAAACAACTAGTCTTAAATCAGGGATAACTATATAAATCAAATTATAAATTTTTTGTTTATTTTTAACAGAATGTATCCATAATATATATATATATATATATATATATATATATATATAACTTTTATAGTTAAATTTATGTATATATTTTAATTATAGTTCTCAATCAGAAGTTCCGATCAAGCCTATATCAGCAGATTTGTTCTTAATGGATGAACATTTGTGTTTGGATTAGTTATAAAAATTAGATTATTTCAATAATTAATTATGTTTATAATTGATTATATAAAATAAATTTTGTATTTAGATGTATTGAATAAAAAAATAATTTTGAAATAATTTATTTATTTTAATTGTATAAAATAATATTTTTATAATAAAATTACAAAAATAAATATGAAGTTATTTGTAATAGATAATTTTATATTTAAAATAATTAATAAAAATAAAAGGGTTAATAACTTTTAATCAGAACTTTCAAAATTTTATTTATCTTTAAGTAAAATTGTTTTCTTTGTAAAAAAGATAATATAAGTTGATTTTTTTTGGAAGTCAAACAAAAATGACAGTATATTTCTCAACTCTTTTTCAATAATCACCAAAAAAAAAGAAAACATTTCTTAATTATTAAGTCTTAACACAAAATATCAATGGCCTAAAGGAGAGACAGAGAAAAAGTTTTTCTTAATTCTTATGCTTCTTTGAGTATACTTGAAAAACTTGTCAATACTTGGTTCACAAAGCATTAGTAGCATGTCTTAGATAAGGAATTTATACAAACCACAAACACATAGAGGGAACAAGAGAGGAAGTGATAGATAGCATCATAGTGAAAAGTGAATTCCACTGTAAAACCAAACTCTTCCTTTGATGCCAATGTTTATCATATCTCCATAAGCCATTACACAACCAAGTAGGCCAATTTAAAGAAGAAAAAAATCTCAGAAAGCCAAACATAGCATGAATATATAATTTGACCAAACCAAGAATCATCAGGTCCTTATTCTGTCCAATCTGTCAACACTCTTCCTTGCCTTTTCAAGTTGAAGATCAATGTTTTTTCTAGACTTCTCATGACAATCCACACTTCTCCTTGACCTTTCCATATGATCAAAAGACATTCTCAGTTTCTCTAACTTTTCAGCATTACTAGACAAATTTTTCAGTTTTTCAGGCCTATCTGTGCTCAGCCTTGGTTTTTCACGGCGATCAGTGCTCTTTCTACTAACTTCAAACACATCGGTGCTCTTTCGCGGTTGCTCAATCTGCTCCATACTTCTTCTGAAACTGTATCTTTGGGATGGAGACTTCTCAACAGTGGTTATGAACTTTTTCAGATGCCTTATATACTCAGGAAATTGCTCTAAATCACAGTGGTTACCTCCTTTTAGCCACAATGGTTCATATTTCTCTTTACATAGTTCCCACAGTTGTTTACCGTGGGAGCAATCTACAACTTCATCTGAAGTCCCCTACATGATAACATAAGAGGATATTGCTGAGCAATTGTAATCATCATATAAGCTTGTTACCTGATTCTTCATTATGTAAACATTTGTGGAAAAAGTCCATTGACACATATTAAGTTAAAGAAAACTAGACCAATAGATTGCATAGTTGTGTCATTAATTATCTATTGAGTCTGAACTTGGGATTCTCTCTTACCACTTTAAATGTTTGATGACACACTTCAATATTTAAAATTGAAATTTGTGAATTGATATTAGTTTACCTATTTTGGCCACATCACATAATAGACAAGTGTTGTTAATGAAAAAAGGTGAAGAAAGTCTGAAATATTTTGCAGGTAATTCATTTGCAATAGTAATAGTGAAATGGCTGTAAAATTAGTACCAATGAGAAATCATGCAAGACAAGATTCTCTAAAAGGAAAGTGGCATTGCCTGTATCACAAGCATAGACACAATATCTCCTTAATGTTAGCATGGAGCATCCTTATTTTAGGCCATAAAGAACAAGCATGATATGTAAAACAAGTTCCCTAAGTGGAAGACCAACACCATTTAAATGGATATCTTACTTTCAAAGTTAAAACTATACTCTTTTCCCTGAATAAACTTATCTGCATAGAGCAATTCAGGTGAAGAAATTTTCAGTACTTTCAACATGATAAATATGAATTTTGAAGGCTAGAAAAGTCTGGCACAGACATGAACCATAACAAAAGCATTCCAAGTCATATGGAAATAATGAGAAGAAGAAATAGTTTTTTACATATTTGAAGTTCAGAACTACAAGTCTACAATGAAGGTAAATAATTTTTTTAAAAAAAGGACAGAAAAAATATGCCAGATGAGTTATTATAGAAAAAGGTACCATGTAAACAAAAACTTAGGATAATGTTTCTCCAGCTAAAGCTATATGACTCAATTTCAATAAATGATGCAGCAACTTCAAAGAAAACTTACATGAATTATGAGAACTGGACAATTAACTAGAGGAATTTTGTCAATATTCTGCATATCAACACAAAGCAGCACCTGATTAGATTAAGGAATTCATGTGCCTGTAAATCAGCAATATTTGATTAGAAATGTCAATAAATGATTAGAAATCAAAACATTATGCTACCTTATATATGTCAAACCAGTAACTACGCTTCACTGGATACATGACCCTTAAGCCTGAAAGTATAGGACTGTGCAGAACAACAGCTCTCAATTGAGGCAATTTGGCTGCAAGATCCAAAGTAGGTCCACTGCCAACAGATTGGCCATACAGGATTATATCTTCTTGCTTGGTACCATAGCTTTCTTCTAGACACTTATACACAGCCTCAATATCTGCATATGTATTCTGCTCACTTGGCTGCACTTCAAGCAAAATAATATTCATCAAAAGATAAATGGTTATAGCTCTACCACCCTTCACACTATTAAGCATGACACAACAACATGAACAAGCATTTCATATTCTTACAAACCTTCCCTGATGATTGGCCATATCCAGAGTAGTCATACCTGTACAAAATCACAAACAAGCATTAGTAAAATTGAGGTTGCACGCTTCACTTTTTGAGCTAAGAAAAACAGATAATAATAATAATAATAATAATAATAATAATAATAATAATAATAATAATAATAATAATAATAATAATAATAATATTCTTCACAATGCTGTCTTCTACAGATTAAATACAGTTAGTTAGTTACACACATTTCCAGATAAATGTTAACCAACTAAACCAATTTCACCAAGAGACATGAGTTGTGTCCCAAGTTCACATACTTGAATTACAAAATACATTGTCACACAAACAACTCCTCCAACCGATCACGAATGGATATTCATGATCCTCCAACAACTGATCCTCCATTTTGCCTTTTTTCTTCAAAAAACACTAAACCAAAGCAACCCCTTTTGAGTTCCCACAAAATACAAATCATCCATTTCCCAATATTCCAAATCATGAACGATCCCTCCCTCAAAGCAAACAAAAAGCAAGTACCCATGATTTTGATCCTAAAAAAGAAGCAAACTTTGACAAAACCCAGAAACAAAAACCAACACAAGAATAGAAACAAAGCATGAAAATTCAAAAACAGCAACAATAGTTGATATGTACCCGATGAGATTAACACGCAAGTGGATGCTGAGTTGGATGAAGATGTCATACATTAGGCCAAGATCGGTGGCGTTGCCGTGAGAGTAGAGAAGAGTGGAAGAAGCCATAGGGTGGCGAACGTAGATAGCGATTATCTCAGTGCCACGGCGCGTGGGAAGTTTGAGAATTTCAACGTTCTCGCGGTGAGGGAAAGGAGTGAGAAGAAGAAGAGAAGTTACATCATCTTTCACCAACTTGTACGAAGCTGGGTTCGGTGGAAAGAACGCTAACTTCGCCGCCATAGATGATGTTACTCCTCCCATTGATAATTTTATATCACACACTCTATACACTGTGTTTTAGTTTGTTAATTCAGATCAATGCATTGTGTGTTGTGTGTTTGTTGAACAAGAATGAAGCTTTTTGTTTTGGACAATGGAAAGGGAAAGAACAGAGGAGAATCAAAGTGTGTGTGTGAGAGAGAGAGAGAGAGAGAGAGAGAGCTTTGTTTATGTGCATAATAACAACTATACTTTCTTCTTCACATTCTAACTCCACTTTTTGTTTAATCCTTCAATTTTATAAAACATTTCTTTTATTATCTTCTTTTCCAAAATGTTATAGCTCGTTTATTTTAATCTTCCATTTTGTTTTAATGTGCATCATTAATAACTAATATCAATATAAGTCACAAATTTAGTGGATCACTTTATTCTAAAATTAACTATTCGGTTAAAAAAATTAAAGTATATTTAAAATTATTTAATATGTTATATATATATATATATATATCAAAATTAATGTTGTATATACCTTTTAAATATATAGAAATAATTTTTTTATTATATTTAAATATCAAATTTTATTAATCTAATCATTAAATCATATAATATTATTTTTATTAATTACATATGTCAAATTTAAGGTAAATTGAACATTTATTATTATATAATCTTATAACTGAAATTTATTTATATTTAAAAAATATATTATATATTAAAATAAAGTTTATTGATAAAATATAAAATAATTTTAAAGTTATAAAAAAATTGTAAACTTGTTCTATTTAATGTAAACTCTTAATCTAATGGTTGAGTTAGTAAAATTTAATATCTAAATTAAGTTATTAAATGAAATAAATTTTAAAAAAAAAACTTCTTTTAGAATAAGTAAATTTTTTGTGTATAGAGAAAAAAGGAAAAAAAAATAATCAACTTAAATCTATATAAATTATAGAAAATATTTTATAGTTAATATCTTTATATAAAATATGATATTTATTAATTATTGAAGTAAAATTTTAATTTTGATTTAAAAATAATATCAAAAATATTTATATCACATTAGATAAGTTTTATCCAAAAGAAAAACCTAAAATTGATTAAATAAACTCAAAAACTAAGCTAAGTTGGTTACTTTTCATGTCAATTTGTCAAAGGTAAATTTGCTTTTATGTGGTTATCTTGCCATTATTTTGCTTATTACTACTTACTGCAAATGAAGCCATGATCGTACAATCTTGTTATGAACCCATGCCCTACTAGTGAACGGCAATAATAAAGTGTCAAACTAATAGAAGTGTAGAACATTTTTTCTTTACCCTAGTATATGATGTGCATAATTCTTTTTTAGAGGAAGTCAAATTAATGGAAGAAAAATGCACCATATCAATATAATGATTCAAAAATTTAGATATAGGCGTGTATGCAATTGTAATTGTTGAAGAAATTTTTTTTAAGCATATTATGTTCCTAAGATTTTAAAATATATATATATATATATATGTGTGTATATATCTTTTTAAAAAGTGTGATTTATATTTTTTTCTTTTTATATTTAATTAGTTAAAGTGTTGAATTGTTAAAATATGATAGAATGGTTATAATGATAAACTTAGTAGTGACTTAAAAATTTCTTTTGCTGGATATATGTTCATAGTACTCCTCACTTTAGAAAGCTATTCTTAACCATTTGATTGGCCACATTGGATTAATAATGTCATTTCTTCCTTAGAGCCAATGAAATTTGTCTAACTATAAAAGGCCTGTTTGCATTATTTACCTAACTCTGTTTCAGCAAAATTGATAAAAAAAAAAAACACTCTTCCTCTAAACTTATCTTGAATGCAGTGAAATTACGTTCTTTTATCAGTATAAATAGGCCAGAAATTTATCATGCAAATTAGGGATATTATCTAAATAAAAAGGGTATGGATAGTTGTAATCATTATTATATTTATCCATGGTAAAATTTTACCATGTATGTACTCACAAATTATTATATATGTATTCATTATGTATTCATGATTATTTATGGATATAAGTTAATATTAAAAAATTTTATAAAAATCTTAAAAATTTAAAATAGATTTAATCCAATGTTAAATTCAATATATTTAGTCTTAATATAAATAAACAAAATGAAGGCAATATATTTAGGGTAAATTAATAATTTTACTTAACAAATACTTGCATGTAGAGATATATAATATCAGTCTCGGTCCATTTATAAATATGGGTAGAAAAAGGTTATTTACCTCTTCCAAAATACCCAATTCAAATCAAAAGTGGTTACCATAACTAAATTTACCTATCAAGTATCATAGATGGGGGCTTTTTGGTCATCTCCAATGCAAACAGTACATGCATTTAAGTCTTATTGTAGAAACTTGATTTGGGTTTTGTTTCCAAGTCTATCCTATGCTATCCATTGATAGAATTATATTTTATTAGTGCTATGTTTTTTGGGACTACCCTATGCTGCACATAATTATATAAAGTTTTTTCCACAATGTCTTGTTAGTCCTATAGTATTGGAGAAACTAAAAAGTTGGTATTTCCCCATTTGGTGACATTTCAATTTAAGCAACTTCCACCTTGAAACTAAAATGCATTAAAGAATCATGTTAATTAAGTGTGTGTGCATATTAACTCAAGCTAATTTGTTCATAATGTACATTTTTATACAATATCAACAAATGAAACTTAATATACTTATATCTGCAAATGCATTATTTTATTTTATTTTTAATTATTGTTGATGCACAAAATCAAACATAACAGATTTACGAACACGTATTTCAATTAGATAAAATATAAAATAATTAACTAATTTTTTTATTTAACATGATATCTCTTTGAATAATTATTAGCATTTTTTAAATGCTACCCTCATCTACTAGCTAAAAGTAACTTCCACTTTTATCTTTGATATATTTTGAGAATCATTCATTTTTAATAAAATATTACTTTCTAATCATTGTTTAATATTATTGTACTTAGTTTAGTTATTAAAATATTTTATTTAAATTATTTATAATTAATATTTAATTTTTATTGATAAATTTTAAAGATAAAATAAATATTTTTTATAAAAATTTTCTTTATAAAAATAAAAAATAAATATTTTTAATATTAAACAAGAAAATTATTTATTTAAAAATATAATTTTATGATAAAATATATTATAAATAATAAAATAATCAAACTTCTTTTTTAATAATAAATAATCGTCAAAGTAATTATGAATATATTTATGTAATTTTTTAATAGAAATATATATATATAAGAATAAATTAAAAAATATCATCCTTATATTTAATATAATAATTTAATATTAAAAATTATATTATTTAAATTTCAATTTAATGATCATGTTCTTATTTATCATTTTATTTTTATTAATTAATCAAACCATTAATTTTATTAAATACTTTTTAATTTAATTAGCAAATTTTTAGTTAACTAGAAAATTCAATTAGTTTTTTTTATGCTGGTTGGTTGGTAAGATTTTATATATAAATTAGTGATTTTACTTTTGTATAAGTGATTCAGTTTTTACACAAAATATTTAGTAATATAGTAGCATGAATTTCTCCTCTTACCTTCATATTTCTTTAAGCTTTCTCTTATTTAGTAACATGAGGTTCTGTTGTGAAACTCACATGTCAAAAAATAATAACTCAAGTTTTACTAATCTAATCATGGAGGATCCATTGCAAGATTCTATGAGCCCATATTTTATACATTTCAGTAAAAAAAAAAATCACTATTCTTATTAACCCACCATTGAGAAGTAATAATTATCATTTTTTGGGTTTAATTAATGAAAGAGATACTATACTGAGAAACAAATTTTATTCCTTTGGTAGAAGTATTTCAATGCAGGATAAATTTGATCCAATTTTTTTTATCTATGGTGAAAGATATAACAATATGGTACATTCATGATTGCTAAATTCCATTTCCTCATCTATTAATTACTCAAAGCATTGTATATTTGGATAGTGTTGCAAAGGTGCAACAAGATCTCAAAGAGAGATTTTTGCAAGTTTATCTAGCAGGAATAGTTGAATTGGAACAAGAATTGTCTAACTTTTATCAGAAAATTATGTCATAATTGATTATTTTAATGAATTAAAAGTACTTTGGAAAGAAATAACTACAGACTTGCTCCTCAATGTGTCCACAAAATGTCCATGTGTCACCATGAGGAATCCAAGATTATACAACCAACAAGATTGTATTATCATCTTTCCAATGAGATTGAATATTCACTTTAATGTCATTGATGGTCTAATTTGAAAAGGGATACACTATACCTGCGTTATTTTAACCAAATTTTGCTTGATACTTCTATTTTTTACATCTATAAAAAATCTTTTAATTCTTTTAGTCTTATTACACTATATACTCTTATGTTTTTTACGATTAAACAATATGACATGCATTAATAAGTTTCTATTTCAAAAATATCACTATCTTTAACTTTGAGTAATTTTTTATGTTTTGTGAATTTCTAATTTCAAGAAGACATGCATTGCTGAGACAAAGACATAAAAAAAAAAAGGGGATTAATCATTCATATTCTAACAAATAATTATGTAGTCGACACTTCATTTTTTCATATTCTAACTATATTTTAGTATTATTAATTTTATTTTTCTTACATTTGGTGAACTTGATTGAAATTCTTTCTACTTTATTATTATTTTGGTTGCTCCTTATTTGCATTTAATGTTCATAATGTATTTATGCTTCATATTTAAATATATATTTATGTGTAAAAATAAGGAATAATGGTCTATATGTGATAGCGTGAATTTTCAAAATATTCTAAAAAATATTGACCAAAATTAATAATTTTAAAAATAAAAAAGTAAATTCAATCTTTTTAAAAATAAGAAAATGAAATAAAAACCAATAATTTTCTAAAAACTATAAACATATTTTATTTTTTAATTAATAATACACGTCAAACAATTTGCCGTAGAATCATGCTAACCAAATTTTTGATAGCATATAACTGATGGAATTAACGGAAGAGATTAAATATGAATTATTTTAGAAAAATAAGAAAGAAAATCAAACTTTTAAAAATAAAATTAAAATCATAATTCAATAAATTTATATCAAATATAAAAATATATTTTATCCTAAATTTAATTGATAAAGATTATGAATGTGTTTTTTAAAAACATATGGTTGGTTATTGGTTAATTTTTTAAAAAATGAAAAAAATTAAAAATATATATTTTTAGAAAAAATTAATCAAACATAAAAAAAATATGTTAAAAGATATATGTTTAACCTTTTTCAATTAAATTTTGGGAAAAGATACTTCTGAATTAGATGAGGGCTACAAGTGCGTAGTTTCATCCATGTGAATTATTCTTTTCCGCTTCTTTTCTTCTTTCTTAGAGGCAACTTTGTGATTTAGCAAAAGATTTTGAACCCAAATCAAGAAAAACAGCTGGTATTATGGAACCCAAGATATCTTTTCTATCCGCATTCAAACAATCATCATCATCATCATTTTCCTATAACATAGAGTGGAGACTTCCTAAACAAACAAATTCTATTTTTTTAATGTAAATTTTTAATAACTAACTAAAAAAATTTTGAAAAATTATAACTATTATTTTTAAATACATTTTTTATTATTGAGTAAAATTATATAAAACTTATTTAATTAAGAAGTGCGAATTATATAATTTATTAATCAATTTTTCTAACATATGTTTAGGGATACACAATTAGAAATTGAAAATTATATCATTTAATAATATTAATCATTGTGTATGATGATTTTCAACAAAAAAAAATTGTATAAATTTTTTTTAATATATATTACAAAAAAATTTATTAATTTGTATAAATTATTTTATCTTAGAAGTGTTTTTTTGGTTTTAAATTAAGTAAAATTAATTTTGATCAAAATGATTTTGAATTATTGAATAAGTTGAGGTATGTATATAAATGTATCTGAATCTAAGGATGTTATTGAAACATATATTTTTTTACTAAAAAATATAAAAATTTATTTTTCAATACTAAAACAAGCAACATTAAAACAGTTAGCATTTTTGTTAAAGTTTTTAGAATTTTACTGATTTTTAAAAAAAATAATTGTTTTTTTTACTAAAAATACATTAAAAATCATGATAGAGGTATACTTATGATAATTTTTAATAATTTTTTCTTTTAAAATTTTAACCAATATTCTAAAACATGCATTTTTAAATTTTTAAGATACCATATTTGACCCAACAGGTCTTGAGATTCTCTAGCTCTCGATTGGCCCACTCTCTTATAAATTAGGAAATTGTGGAAATAGAACCAAGGTTAAATCATAGTCACTCTTATCTTATCTTAATTAACCATGCATGATGCAATGGACATGATGATCTCATGTAGGAATGTGCTTCACAACACAGTGGTGAAGCACTTTCAGTTTTACATACCCAAGATGGTGATTTGTGAAGGTCATTCAAATGGCAAGGTAACCAATCATGTAAACAATTATTGGTGGTAAAAAAGTGATTTTAGAATGCTTATCATTAATATCATAGTATGGGTTTCCAATACACATTAGAAGGATATTGAGAAAAAAGTCACATTAATGCCATAAAAATTTTATGGTCAAAATTGAGAAAGAGACGTGTGCTTTGCCTTTTTAACTTGGCCAGCTATGGAGGTAATATGAATAGCCAAAGTGCTTCACTTTGATTAAAAAGAAGGCACAATCATATTTTCATAATTTACGAAAAGGATTGCTACAAATCAATCTTGTGACATCTCAATCTCATTTTCACGTGGAGTTGCCACCCCAATGAACTTTGATAGAAATATTTAACTGCAAATAGTGTTAATAAGCTACATGCAAACACGTGAACATCATCAAGGTGGAAAACCAAAATTTGCCAGGTAATAAAAAGGGAAATCCCCAGAAGAATATCCCAACGTGTTCATTTTTGGGATCCCAATATAAGCTTGAGGAAAGCTTCTGAATAAGTTGAACCTCGATTTTCTTATCTCAAACTTCACCACCTATCTTATAATTCGTCTTTTTTTTTTATATTATTATTTGACGTTTGAAATTATACAAAAGAATTAAAAAATTATTAGTATTTTAATCATTAAGAAAGTTTATTACTTAATTTTATATTACATCCATTATCTTATTAATTATTTAACATATTATTTAATAAAATATTACTTATTAAGTAAAATTAAAAATATAATTATTTATTAATCTATTAAAATAATATAAAAATAAACAAAACAAAAATATTAAAACACCAATCAAGTAAAATCGGAAAACTCCATTTTATCTTATTTATAACATCCTTTCCACCAAATCACACATTAAAAAAGAGTTGTTAAAATTATAGCTTTTGTAAAATTATTACAATATTTCATGCAACTATTACATCCTTGATAAATATGAGTGTTAAAATTAATCACACTTATCATATTTAATTTGTTACAGCTATTATACTATTTCAAGTTTATCTCTACTTAAAATTAAATTTTATCATCACATTAATTATAAGGAAGTTGGAAAGATTCAATATTTATGAAGGATAAAATGGAAAAAGACAATAATAAATACTTCTAAAACTTTGTAAATAATCTTATATTAATCATCATAAAAAATTGTAAAAATATCTTATAAATAGAATGAGAAAAAGAACGTATGAATACGTCCATCTTCCTTTCTTATCACATCATTTATTATATATATTATTTTTATTAGAAAGAGAAATTAATTGATCAATATAATTTATGTTAATTTTTCAAATGATCAAATATCAATCAACAAGTAATTGATTAAAGTGGTACATATTTAATTTTTTTAAAATAAGATTTCAAATTCAAATCTTATATATATAAAAATTACTTAAAAAAAAAAAACTAATCGTACTATACTATACATATTCTTAAGTTCAAAAAAATGATATCCTATAAAATATAGTTTATGATATTTTGAAACAATGTATTAATGTGGTGAATAATCACATCAGTCACAATCTGGGGACCCAAAATTCCGGGACTAAGCTTGGAATCAAGGCCGCAAGACAAGCACTGATGTTATTGGTAGAAACGGACCATACAACAACTAATTTATAATGAAAGAATAACTAGGATTGAAGCGGACGACAGAATCAAGGGATTTTTGCTTTGTTGTGGGTCCTTTAAAGTAACCAAATGAAAGAGAAAGTTGGGTTGGGTTGCACTTGTTTAAGGCCCTCTAATCTGCATGCTGTGATGGGATGATGAGACATGTCTCGTGTCATCACCATTTCTGTTCTATAATGCTTGTCATCACTTCCTTTCTATAACAGTTAATGCTATCTTGGTTTCAGTAATTAGTATTGGTGGGTACATTCAATTTTGGATACTGCTCCTTTGTTCATAGTTAAATAATAATAATGATAATAATAAAAATGGCAGAAACATGAGGTAACATATGGGAAAATAATTGTGAAGTACAAGATGCCTCAACTGAAATTTTAACTTGAGGGGGTGCCAAATAATTAATTGTAAATGCAGTAGGTAGTATGGTACATATAAAATCCAAGCAGATGTAGATTGACAAGTAAAATCACAACAGAATTTGTCCTTTTCATCAAGAAATAGGCTTGCCCCAACAGTAGCAATACCCTCACATTCATTAATGACAACCAGAAGCAGTATTCTAGATGTATTAGAAAAATATTCTTGTGGAAAATGATATAATAAGGTGTATACACCCATAATGGGTTTGACCTTTGTCCAAATTAAAAATCTTAGCCACTTCAACAGGTGAACATTAAAAAAAATAAAACAGTATAATCCCTTCATAGAGGATGTTTGATTTGTTAACACTCTTTAGTTCCTCTCCCGTATTCTTGAGGTCTATTTTGAAGGGAAAATGGGATAAAAAAACATATGCGTAAAATCTATAATTAATATATATATATATATATATATATTAAGAGAGAGATAAAAATAAAATAAAATGGAGAGAAGAAGAAATGTATAATTATCAAAAGAGTAAATTACACAAACATCTTTAGAAATGATAATTCTCTTTTTTTTTCTTTTTACATTATTTTAACTTCTGGTTATCTATATATCCAGATAAGAAATTAATAAAAATTTGTATGAATAAAAAGAATGTTATATTGATATTACAAAAATTAAAATAAATTTATTTAAAATTTATCAAGTAAAATTTTATTAAATCTCAATTATGTGAATATAATTGATCATTACAAAAATATTATTTTATTTTTATTTTTATATTTTCATAATTTCCTTCAAAAAGGAAATTGAAAAACAAGAATCTAAGATAACATTTTTATAATTATAATAAAAAATATATCAACAAAAATCAAATACCTTATTTGGACTTTAAAACAATTTTAAAAAAGCAAATAGAAAAGAAACACTAAAAAAGAAATGTGTTTGGAATAATTTTAATGGATAACAAAGATCTAAGAAGAACTAAGATTGTATTAATTTTTTACATTTTGTTTTTTTTATACCCTTCTCTCTTTTTTAAAATTTTTATTATTTCTATTTTATTTGATATTTATTCCGTAAATTAGTTTATGAAATATAAAATATTATATTTCATAAACTAGTTTGAAAAATGTATTTTTAACATTCTGCAAACTTATTTATATAATGTATTTTACAAAATATATTTTTATATTCTACAAAATAGTTTGTGAAATATATTTATAAAGGAATAAAATTGAAAAAAAAAATGGAGAGGGTGCGAAAAAGAAAAAAAAGGATAAAAAAGCAATTTTCCTAAGCTTTCACCAGATAGCAACATGCTTAGTGGGCCCATGTTATCTTAGTGACACCATGAAGCCTCAAAAACTATATGGACTTCGCTTGAAAGGTTTTGGATCAAGAAAGCACAAAGTGTTTAATTAACCTTAAAAAAGTGAGAAAGCCTTTGAACTCATGTTTTGTGATCCAATTCAGTCTCTAACTAAGCTCACTAGGCATTAGGTTCAATTTTCCCGTTAATGAGCGAGCTCTTAGATCAGTTTAGATTCTAACCAACTCACTCCCTCATCCGGCCGATTCACTGATATCTTAGATCAGTTTCGCTTATTTGCTCTGATTCTCCCCACTTTGACTCTTTCCACCAAAATAGAAGCTTCAACCTATTTTCCCAAACTTCATTCTTTCCTAACACTACTAAAATGCCAAATTACCTGTCAATGTTACAAACTAATGATATGCCTATGACCATAATACACATCCCAATCCCACGATTAATTTCTTTTTTGTCTATAAGTCATATCCATAACCTTTCGTCGAGAGAAGAACAAATTTGCTGAGACTAGTTCGATGAAAAAACAAACATATCAAAACAACCTCCTCCAAATCTCCTCCCATTTTATCATTCTTCCCAAGAAAACCACCATATTTCTCACCTAAGCCAACCATGTTCATTTTAGAGAGAGAGGTCAATGATCTCGTAAGTAACATGGGCAAAGACATTCACGTCGATTCTCACAAAATTTAACATGAATACTTCATTCATTTTCTCCAACCCACAAAGTCAAGGTTCCTTCTAAGTCATTAAGAACACACTTCACGACGTTCAGGAACTCATGAATCCATTCAGTGTAAAGTATTCTTTTTAACCATTTTATCATATTTGGTCCAAAATAGATAGCCATACCCTAGAATCAACTGACATATACACAAGGAAATATTCTTCACATAAAATATGTACTCATTTTATGATCTTGCCACTAATGGATAGATGCAGAATAATAGAGCCTTATTTTTGCTTGTCCAGTAACAGGTCACCAAATCTTAAACTAATCCGCAGGACTCAGATTTCAGCTACCGGTAGAACTTGAGTTCTTGCCAATTTTAAAAAGGGATCAAATATCTAGCAGGGGGGCAAAAACAACTTTTTTGGGGCGGGGGGAGGGGATTTATCATTTTAGCACAGCCAGTCCATAGCATAGCAATATAAAAATATTTATTAAACCAAAAATTGCTTTCATTCCCATTTTCAGGCATCCTTAAGGTATATTGAACAGCATGGAGGCAGAGGTATACAGAAACACTTCAAATTTATTTGCTTACAACCAATAGAATTTAGATCTATATCTCCAACTTTTTTATATATTTATGTATTCATATTTTGATAAATATATACTCCAGTCAGCAGTTCAGGATGTACATGAAATAATTATGCTATTGACTGCTGACCAAATATAAGCACAAGAAGCCTGGTTATTGGAAAAGCCACTTGCTTTTGCTCCAGCCTCAGCTAGAAGAAACTTCTTACTTATTGCTGAACAAATATAAAATTAATATCAAACTGGGAAGCAGGTAGAAACACAACGTCTAAGTTCAGAAACAATAAGAAAGAAAATTATTTTGTCCATCTGACATCCTACACTAAGGGATCGGTTTTACTTGTCATAAGAGAAAATTCATATAGATATCAGTATTTACTTTCCTGTATTACAATTTCATCATATGAATCAAAATGGCAACCAATGATATAGCTAACACTCCCAATCTTACCATCTAAATATGCAACCAAGTATATTAAAATGTGCTTTAACAAATACATCAACTTAGGCATATGGTAACAAACTTAGAGTTCCCATACAAGCACTTATACCAAAACAGTTGATAGCTTTCAAACACACTAGCAGAGTAGCAGACACATTATATATCTGATATCTTAGAGGCTCCATTTACTTTGCAGAAAATAACTCTGATCAAAAGGAACCTTTACAGTATGCTCTATTAATGACTTTCTGGAATTTGACTTAAGTCTAAAACAAAGGAAAAATGCATGCTGCCAGAGCTATACCTCACTTTGAAATCAGCACCCTCTACTTTCGAATTAGAGTGATAGGTCCTTAAACTTCCTTAAAATAAACCCTTATTCACTAATTAAATACAAATCAATCATTACGTGACCTGAATGATTAATTAATATACATAATCGTCCCTATATTGTATATATAATTTTAAGAAAAGTAAAACTTCTATCCTTCTTATTTACTTTTCATTTCCATAAAATAGAAAATAATAATATAACAAGATTAAATTGAAAGAGGAAATTTTTATTTTAAAAAATAATATGATAAATTAGAATTTTCATGGGTATTAATTAATACACACAAGTCCTATAATGAATGATTTTTGTTCACCTTAGGTATGGAAGGTCTTTCAAAGTTTAGGAAAGTTTAAAAGCCTTTCATCCAAAATTGAAATTTCACGGTGGCTATTTCAAGATGAGCTAAAGTTTCAGGGTGGCAGGGGGGCAAATTTTTCCCTTAAAACAGTTTAAAAATCTTAACTATCACAGATTTACGGCAATAACAGAATGATGCAGAAAACCAGCTAACAAATGGTGGCTAGGGAACCATTTGAAAGCCTGCTTTAGAATTTCAGAGCATGGAAATCTAAATGAATGGCATTAATCAGCATGAGACAGCAAGCATTAAAGCAGATTTTTGAGCATAGACATGATTACTAACTAGTTAGCTATTGATATAGAAGAGATAGCTGATGCCAGAACGAAAAATCTTATGACCAAGAATAAAGGAATAGACAAAAGCTAGGTTGTTTGTATATGCTTAACAAAAACTAAGGTTGAAGAACATAGAAACATCCACCAAATGCTTCTTTTCTTCTAGAGTCCATTTATTGTGTTTATATCTTGCTTTACTATCCTTGGACCTTTCAGAGTTTAGATACAGGTCATTTTTGCACAGTACATACACTCCGGGTTTCTTCAAAAAGAAATTTAGTTAGGATGTAGGTTTCATGACTGAATTAAATGTTAGCGGACTTCAGTAGATTATTTATAGATTCTTCTGTGCTCATGCTAGGAGTCTAAGAATTCTTAGAACTAAGGTTACCAATGGACAGTATCAATGCAATTCTTCCAGTTCAAAGAAAAGACATATTTTAGGGTTTCCATACTCTAGAGCTCTTTCCCCTTGTATTGTTCTAGGTATAATGTACGTGGACCCTTGGGTGGGGATAATCCCTAGGTTTAATTTGAACATAATTTTCCATCTCCCTCCATAACCCTGGATATCCTATTTCAGTACAGTAACCTAATAATGTTTAATCTTAAGACTCAATCCCCTGCTTTGCTTTAATTTTTCTTAAACAACCCAAAGTCATACATCAGAGTTCATAAGTACCATTCAAACTACAAAAACCAAAGCCCCCTTATGGCTTTTGTGGGAACTACATTTTCCTTTTTATAAAATTCAATCAGCCTAGAGAGAATTGCACTACGTAAAAAAAGCCAAGGAAACAGTTTCCTTAAGGAATTTGCCATGAAGCAGATCTATAATTTCCAATGGGATTTTCCGCTATTGTTTCAAATTTCAAGCCTCAATTTAAACTTAACATGCTAAATGAAGTGGAACGGTGAAACAGCAAGTAAAAATATAAAGCAGAAAACCCCAACAAATTTTAATGATCAGAAGACAGCTGCTACTGTGTTAGTAGTAGTAAAGCAATAGTCAGTACATCACATTTTATGCTGTCAGACATAGCTAAATAGTATAATTTTTAGTGACAGCCCCTAGTGTAGATCAAGAATTAGTTTAAATTTAGGATTTGAAATAAAGGGAAATTATGGAAATAGGTTTGGTATGTCTATCGGATGAAGGGTTTGTTTGGGAGGATAGAAATCAGATATGATCACAATTCAATTCTAAGTCAAAAAGAAACACCAGAAGATATATTCTGAATATACTTCCCAAATCCTCAATATGTAGAAATTATATAGAGAATCACAATTTATAAACCCCCATAAATTATTCTAGAATTGAGTGGACTCTTTGGTTTTGTTTGAGAGCCTGGAGAGGAAGGGAGGGGAAGGTTTAGAAAGGGGAAGGCAGGATAAACCCTTCCTTTTTTTTGGATATTGAAAAAGCCCCCAATTTGGGAAAACTCAAAAAATGGGTCCATGGAGCTTGGAGGCTTTTAAAATACCCCCAAAACCTTCTTCTATTTATAAAAATCTCTCAAACATGGGGAAAGAGGGTTACTTGACACACAAAGAATGCTTCCATATTCTTCATTAGATTGGATCTTGTATTTTAAACTTTAAAGTAATAGAAAAGTGGAAAAGGTTATGTGGTTCCAAAAACAACTTGATGCAAAGTCAAAGGTAAAATTACAGAGAAAGGAAAATAACTCGTTGTTGCCTATACTTGTAACTTCAGAATGTCTTGCAGCTGAAACTTAAGAAGAGAACTAGAAAATAGAAAACAGATCTAATTTAACTTAAACCCGAACAGGTTTCTACCTCAATTGGCACCAACCCAAATATTTAGGATCTGATTTAATGTTGACACTGAAGGTTCAATAATACTAAGGATACCTTTCCCCCTACCCTACCCTACCCTACTGCTTGCAATTCCTATGTAATCTACATGGGAGGTGCAAACACAAAGGTAAGGGAAAGGGTAAAGTTTCATTCCATGAACCAGATCCCCATCCTTCTTAATGAATGCTCGATGTCACAAGATACATGCCTGTATGCACAAAATCTAGCAATAATTCCGGCCATTTTCCTAGATAGTGTGGCACTTTCGCAAAATTACAGAACAACAAAAGCAAAAAAGAAAAAACAATCTCATCATTGATACAAGTTTCTCAACTGCCCACAAAAGAAAATTAAAACTTCAAATGTAATCTTAAAGCACAAACAAACCACAATTCTGTTATTGATATCCGACTAAATTATTCCCCTGTAGTCTGTACCGCAGAGTCAAAAGATGAACAAAGGAAGAAACCTCATCCATCTAAGACTAGACTCTTTCCTCATTCATCTTCAAAACCAAGAAGTATCAATTAAAGAGCAATAACAACATAATGATTAAACAAAAGTCAACAAAAATTCAAAACAACTGGACTCCAAGTAATTACTAAGCATCTCTTCCCCCATTCTTTTTCTCAACGAAACTAATTAAAACAAAGACAAAATTACATTGTAACTAAAACAATTAAAATAAAAAGGCAGAAAAATCAATTGACCGAGCTCAATGCAATTCAACCATTGAACCCTCACCTAAGTCTGTCTCCTGATGCGCTTCCTCAGCTTTTGGTACTTATGCTTGTTCATCTTCCGCTTCCGCTTCTTCTTCACGCTATCAGCCCACAGGGTTCCAGAATCTTCCAACGCGGAGTCCTCGGGGGATTGAAACCCACTCGCGAAGAGGGGTTTTGGGGAATAACCGAAGGGGAAAGTGGGAAAGATGGGGATGGAACCGGCTACGAGATGAGCCGGTGGCGCAGTGGGAGAGAGTAGGTTTTGGTGGCGTTCTATAGGGAGATCGAGGATAGGGTTGGTTAATTGCGACGGGTGAAAGGCGGTTATGAATCTGAAGGGTGGTGATGGTTTTCGAAGCAGTTTCTGAAGCGCCGAAGCAGCCATTGAAGAATGGAAAGCGAATGGAAGTTGCGCAGTCACTGAGATTTGTCACCCAACATAACAAGCGCCAGCAAGAAGTAATGTTTAGTCTTTCTGTTTGTTTTTGGGGTTTGGTTATTCCCTGTGTTTAAAATTGAGCTTAGATCATCAAGAATGTTAATAATTGGTGTAAAAAATCACATTAAGATCTTAAATTTCAAAGACTATTCTAACCTAATTTATTTCTATTCTTAATCTTTATCTGATATAAAGTTTTTGATAAGATTTATTTGTTTGAATTTGAATATGATTCGGTAAAAGAAGATCAGGTTAAATGATTTGTTGATATAATATATAAATTTAATATTATATAAAATTAAAATTAAGTTATATTTTATAATATATATCTCAAAATAAATAATATAAATATAAATATAATATTATGTTATGTAAAATATTTTTTATAAAAATTAAAAGGAGTTGTTATTAATATATAATTATTAAAAAAATATGAAACACTAAGTTGGATTGGAACAATTAAGTATAACTCGAATTCATCGTTAAAAGCACAAATTATTCTTTAAAATTTGAACTCAATAAAATTAACTTCAAATTGAATTGAGTTAATATGTCAGTCAGGCCAAGTTATAAATACCCCCTATCTCCAAGTTTCAACCCTATCCTTGATTTCACTTCATTAAAAGTATTATTCTTATTTGAATCTTATACCAACTTAATCCGTGATAAAATTGTTAGGGACCCAAAATGATTGGTAAAAATATTAAAAAATTATTAATGACCCAAAGTGATTCGTAAAAATATTAATTTAAACCGATAGAAAGATTAATTAAGAGACTAAATAATTTTTCTTTAGGATTTGACTTCTTTAAGTGAGCAATTCTATATATTAATGAGATAAAGGAGACTTGTATTGAATTGGATATCAAAATGCATTAGATGGTTATTTATACAATGGAAAGGGTATAATTAACGGAATTTACAAATTTTGTAACTACCACAAATATTCCAATGTCTAATGTCCTCAAGCTTGGGAGTAATGTGGTACTAAGAAAGGGAAGAAGCTAGGATGAGGATAAAGAAGGATGAAAAAAGAAGGAATGTTCAAATGTGAAGATAATCACCATGAAAGAGTTTAATAATATGTGTATAGTAAACCAAAATTCTAATTAGAGGAATAATTTATCCTCTGAACCAAAACTAAGGGATGGGAGTAGAGGTGAAAGAAAATAGAATACAGAAAGAAGATTATCTCAGGCAGAGTTATAAGAAAGGAGAAAAAAAGGGATTATGTTTCAAACACGGAAAAAAACAGGGATTTGAACAAATGTACAAACTGAAACACTTCAAAGAGGAAGATCTGGGGTTAGAGGAGAAAATCTTGCAGTTATTTTTAAATAGTAAAGAAAATTTAACTTCAAATACATCTTAAAAATGTGAGGTCAATTAAGGGAGAAGCAAATGTTGATTCTTGTAAATTATGGAACCACAAATAATTTTATTTTCAAGAAGTTTGTTAAATAAATAAAGTTACAAGTGAAAGTTAGAAATAAAGTTAAACAAAAAAAACGAATAAAGAGATTTGCAAGCACCTAAAGATACATTCTCAAGGATTACTCTAATTTAGATGAAGTTCATCTTTGTAAAGCACCTAAAGATACATTCTCAAGGATTACTTTAATTTAGATGAAGTTCATTTTTGTAAATCATAAAATTTGTATCTTTCAAGGATATGTACTCAAATCTTAAAATTATCAAAGTTTATATGAAAAACAAGTGTTGATTTTTGAAAAATTAAAATAATTATTTTTTTATTTTTTAAAGAAAAAATATAGATTATTTATTTTTTACAAATTAAAATAATTATTTATTTCTTTGTGAAAATTGAAATAATAATTTTTATCTTAGAAAAATTAAAATATTATTTTAAAATAATTATTTGTTTTTATAAATTTTTTAAAAAGAAAAATTATTTGTATTTAAAAAATAAGCTAGATATGGTAGCAAATGCAATTTGATGGCCGCAGATTTTTTTTTTTCTTCGAAAGAAAAAGTTTAAAGTGTAGCAAACGCGATTTGGTGGCCATCAAAAAATTTCTTTGAAAAAAAAGGTCTTGAATTGTATTTTTTTTTCCCTCCATTTACGTTAGGAGTATTATGGCAGGATGGGACGAATTTATTTTTTACTTTATGAATTAAAAATTTTATATAGTTTTAAGATATAATATATGAGATAAGATTAAATCAATTTATTTTATTAATATAATTTTTAACATTTTATATAAAATTAAAATTTAAAAAATATATATTTTATAATATATTTTTAAATAAATAAAGCTAATATAAATATAAATTTTTCCATAGAAGATATTATTCATTAAATAAGGAGTTTTATTATTAATACATCATTATAAAAAGAAAGTATAAATTTAAAAAATATACGACATTAGAACAAGTTTAAAAATCAAACTTGCTCAAAATTAATTTTAAATTAGATTAAATTAGTTGTACAAAACTGATCAGGTGTTCCTCCTAATTCGGGTTCACGAAAATTTAAAACGAAATAGATTTTTTCTTTGGAATGAGATGTTTGATTTTACAACATTTTACTTGGTTAAAAATATATTTGAGGTAAAATAATTTTATATTTAAAATTTTTTATCTAAAAACTAAAATTTAATGTAAAATTTTTAATCTACTGAAAAAAATTATTCTTTATGTTTAAACAGAAAATTTAGGTATACAATAAAATTTTACAACAAAAAGAAAAAATAATAAAAATAAAAAATGTAATAAGATATGTAGTATAATAGAAAAAAAAATTAAAAAAAAAAAGACTGGTATAAAATTTTTCCAAAAAAAAATGTTTTAAAATTAATATATCTTAAGTTTAATAAAAAAAACACATTTGATAGAAAAAATTAAACATGTCTTTTAAATAAAAAAAAATATGTTAGACTATTCTAATAATTTATATGGATAAAAAAAATACAACTAATAATATTTTTTAGTTAAAAATAAAATAATATTAGTTGATTTTTAAAAAATGTTTAATTTTTTTTCTTTTTATTCTCCCTTCAAATTTAAATTGTTACCTTCTTCTCTCATTTTCTATCAGCTATACCAAACAGGATGTAAACTTGAGTTGAAAGACCCAACTGCAGTGGTCAGAGCAACTACGGGAATTAATTCTTCCCGGATAAATATTGAAAAGGCTTTTTTAAAAATTAAAAATATATTATTTCTCTAAAATAAATTCAATAAAATGTTATTTAAAATTTTAAATCATTAAGATAATATAATTCGTGCATAAATTATCATTTTTTTTAAAGTTAATTTAAATTTTATCTCGTCCTCTAATTTTTTATTTAATTTAATAATATGTTTAATTTATATTTTAATTTAATTTTTAAAAAAAATTATTCAGTTTAATCCTTTAAATTGTTTTTTTCATGCCAAAATCTTTCTCTAAATTTATTCTATCTCCCAATACTTATTGATTCAAAAGATATTTTAATATATAACTGAAAAAAAAAAGATATTTTAATTTTTGACTTATATATCAATTTATAATAATAAAATTAATTAATAATAATGATAGTGGTTTGATTTTTTTCTTATAGCTGCTAGGTATTTAAAATGAAGAAAAAGTAAAGAATGATGGTTGATAAAAAAAAATGAATAGTAGAAGTTAAAAAGAATATTAATGATAATTTGAATGGACGGTTAGATAGTAAGCTAAGAAAAAAAAATGTAGAATAGAAAAAATCCAATACAAAACGTTCTAAAATGAGAAAGTGAATAAAGTTTGAGAAACCTTTAACATAAAAAAATTAATTTAGGAGACTAATCCTCTATATTTAATTTAGGTTTTTGTTTAATTCTTTTAAGTTTTTTAATCTAATTAAACGTGTGCTTTGATTAGTTAAAAAAATATATTATATTTATAATGATTGATTATATAAAATAAGTTTTGTTTTTGGAAATGTCAAATGAAAAATGATTTTAAAATAATTTATTTTGTTTAAATTATATAAAATAATTCTTTAATAGTAAATTTATAAAAATAAATATAAAATTATTTGTAAGTCTATTTTTGTATTTAAAATATTTAATTATCAAAGATAAAATACAAAAAATTAACTTATCTTAAATAATTTATTTTTTTGTAAAAAAAATAAAAAAAAACTATAAGCTATATTTTTTATAGTTACCTAATAATGTTTAATAGTCTTTTTCTCAATTTTTTCAAATAATTATTCAAAATAAACATTTTTCAACATATATAAAATAAATAAAAATAAATAACCAGATTAAAATTTAAATTAAAGTTTAGAAACAAAAATTATAAATTAACTTAATTTCAATAATATTTAAATACTATTATACTTTTTGGACATTGTGATAACACATAATTATATAATTTAGACATGATAATAGGGTAAATTTTACTTTGTTTTCATCCAGTTCCACGAAACATGAGAACTAATTGGGTGTGAATTTAAAGAACATGGAATGAAAAATGAAAATTTAAAATATTATAATTTTTATTTATTTATGTATATATTTTTAAATAAATAATACATTAAATATATTTTACTTTAAATAATATTTAAAATAAGTATTAATAATATAAATAAAATAAATATTTTAATATTAAAATTATTTTTAACAAAATATGAAAGTTCACTATTTTTATTTAAGTGTTATTATAATTTTTATATCAAGTTAAAGATAAGAACAAGGTAGATATTATTTAAGGTTCAAATCATACTTTTGTCCATCAAAATTGAGATAGAATCAAATTGGTATCTATAGATTCAAATTTTTATTGTGGTACCTAATATAATTTTTATTATAACTTCATACAACAATTTATATTACACTTTTTTATGTTTCTTTATTATATTATTTATTTTATTACATATCTTTTTTTCTTCTATTTCACTATTTGTTATTATTATATATCTTATAAAACAAAAGTTTATAAATTTATCATTTCTCGCTATCATATGTTTATTCTCATATCAATAATTACACAATTTATACAAGCCTGCTCGTATTAATTTATCTATGTTGAATTAAAAAAAAAAATTATCAAGCATACCATGTGTATGCGTATAATAAATAAATAAGGGTTACTAGAAAAAAGAAAAAAAAAATCTAAACAACAGGAATGCATCCAAACGAGGCCTTAGCCAAGGCGTTCATAAGCATTCCTCGACGCCTCAACGGCCGGACCAGTTCCCAGTAACTCTCTCCGTTGTCGCCATCGTCCTTCGCCGCAAACTTCGGCATCGGAAGCGGCTCTCGCCGTTCCTGTCTCATTTTAATGTCACTCAGTTCCATTTGCAACGGAAACTTCACCGTCCCTAAGATCCCGTTATAACGCTTCCGGCTACTCTCACTCCTCCGGCACCGTATTTCCCTCCCCGACGGCGACCGGAGCCACGCAACGAACCTGTTGCTCTTACTAGAAGACTCGGATCTCAACAAAAACCGCTTTTCGACGCTTTCGTTTCTCATCTCCGGTTCTGAACCGGGTTCGGTTCGGCGAGTTATTACTTTGCCGCAGAAAACGACGTCGTTTGGGACAGCACTTGAAAAAACAGCTGCGGGAAACTCGAATTCGGAGCGCCCCATGCCCGAAAAAGAAACGGGTACGGGTTTAAGTAAATCCGTGTAGCGTTCCATAACGGTAACAATAAATAATAATGGAAGTGGGAAGAGAGCAAAGCAAAGAGTGTTGGAAAGAGTTGAGAACGATGAAAGTGAAACACTGAGAGAGAAACATATATAGCTGAAAGTAAAAGAAAACAAAATAAAAAAACATGGGTCATGTCGTGTAACGTTCCAGGTTTCTTTCTAGAATACAGAGAGAGATTGACGAGGTCATGGTTTTTTTTCTGGGATGTTTCCTTCAACACCACCTGACTCTGAAGAATTCTAGAAACCAAAGAGTTGGGATGTTAATATGTCAAAAACTTAATAAAAAAAAATTAAGTATGGCAAATTTTTTCAACTTTGTACTGCAAGATATTTTATTAAGTAAATAATTAAATATACTATTAATTACACAAAAATACGAGAAATGTTCTAGATCTTCGAAGCCTTTTAAATAATAATTCAATTCTTCAATACTTTAAAATAAACAATTGAAGGATTATTCAGGAACTTAGCTATGTCTATTTAGAGCATTTAGGTACCAAATTCATGTCTAATTTGGAGGAGCAATTCATGTAATAATTATAAAAATATCATATTATTTGTAATATATTTTTTTCTTTTGAGAATTTATAAAGAAAATAAAAACTGAAAAATATTTTTTATGTATAATAAAAATAATGAAATTTAAATTTAAAATTTTATGTACATTATGTTAACGTTATTATTAGATCAATTTTAGTAAATAAATATTTATTTAATTGTTTTCAGTTGTAAGTTCTTAAAATTAATAAAAGTATATTAATTTAGAATGAGAGTAAAAAATAAATGTATCCTTAATGTCTTAAAATATTATCTTAAGTATGTACCTTTTTTTAATGTTTTTTGGGTTTTGGGTTACTAGAAGTTTTTTGACTTTAATCTCTTATGGATGCATTCATTTTCATCTCTATGAATGACAGACATTTATGGTATTATTCCGTGTGAAAGAAGTCTATTTATTTTCTGACATGATCAGCGGAGGGAAGAAAGTGGACACTCACGCATAGGCTTTGTTTTTGGGTATATAATAAAATTTATGTTTTATTAATATTAAATATTAAAAACCAATATTTATATTATTTAATGTTTTTTATATAATATAAATTTATGAATCTTAATTATTGATTTAAAATTTGTAAATAGATTATATTAATAAAAATTTAATATAAAATAATAATTAATAAATACTACATTATATAAATTTATTTAAAATATAATATATTATTAAAATATAAATAAGTATCAATTATTAAATAATATGATAAATTACATTAATATCTTTTAAAATTTATTGAAAAAATATATGATTCCTCTTTCTTTTTTATGTTAGATAAATTTTGCTTAATTTATATAAAAATATAAAATTATATAACTTTATCAATTATATAATTATATATAAATATTTTTTAATTTTTATAATATTATATACATAAAGAAAATAAAAATATGTTAAAAATAAAAAATATTAAAATTTTTTAATATATTTTATGGAATATTAATATAATTTTTTCTAAATAATATATTTATAAATTTTAAAATTATTTTAAATTTAATATATATAATGATAAAAATATTATAATATAATTTAATGATATTATTTATAATATTGATGTTTAAATTTAATATCTAATTCCGATAAAATTTTATTCTCTGCATTTATTCAAAAGATTCAATTGAAAAAAAATACAAAATTATTTTTGATATTAGTATAAATATGTATATAAATAATTTAAACGTATAATATATATTTTTTAACATACGTTAAATTATATATATATTATAAATATATATATATATATATACATATACATATATACATATATATCTGTATATATATATATATATATATATATATATATATATATATATATATATATATACTGCTATGTTTCCTTCCACACCCCTACTCGAAGAAGCATTCTAGAAACCAAAAAGAGGTGGGAGTGTAATTTTCTCTCTTAATTGTTTTATGTAAGTGTAGGGAAAAAAAAAAAAAGTGTAGCAATTCTTTCAATTTTGTACTGCAAGATATCTTATTAAGTAAATAATTAAACATACAATTAATTACTAAAAAAAATACTTGAAATGTTTTAGTTCTTCGAAGCCTTTTAAGCAATAGCTCAATTATTCAATAGTTAAATAAACAACAATTGAAGGATTATTCTAAGGGACTAAGTTATGTTTATTTTAAGGATTGAGATACCAAATTCATGTCTTAGTTGGAGGAGAAACTCATGTACATTTTTTATTTTAATAGTTATAAAAATATCATATTGTTTATCTTATAGTTTTTATTTTTAAGAATTTATTAAAAAAGTGATAAATATTTTTTGTGTCAATAAAAATAATAAAATTTAAACTTCAAATCTCATGTAAATTATCTTAACTCCATCATTAGATCAACTTTAATTAATAAATATTTGTTTTAATTGTTTTCAGTTACAAGCTCTTAAAATTATAAAAAAATAAATAAAAAATCAATAGTTTCATATAATTAATAAAACAATACTAATTTAGAATCGGAATAAAAATAAATGTATCCTTAATGTCCTATGTCTTTTTATAAGATTAGCTTAAGTATCTAACTTTTTGAATTTTTTTTTTTTTGGTTTTGGGTTACTAGAAGTTTTTGACTTTAATCTCTTAGGATACATTCATCTTCATTTCTGTTAATGATAGATATCTATGGTGTTATTCCGTGTGGAAAAAGTCTTCTGTTTTTGACATGACAGTAGGTACTCTCTTTATTTTTTTATGTATAACTTTAACTTTATTATTTTATGTAAATCATCCAATTTCTATTAAGGTTAAGGATAGATTTTGATGTATAAACATTTCTTTTTCTTCTCTTTCCTAAAAATATTTTTGTTTTTTTATTTATATATATAAAAGAATAGTTAATATCAAATATTAAATTTAAACATTTATATTATTTAATACTTTTTATATAAAATATAAGATTTGTTGATTTAATTGTAAATTTTAAAAAAATTGTTAAGTTAATTATATTTATAAATTTTTAATTATTTAAAATTTAATATATATATATATAATTATAAAAATATTATTACATTATTTAACAGTAGAATTGATAAATTTTAATTTTATAAAAAGTTATTGAATAATTTTATATTTTATAACAAATTATTAAATAATGTTAATATTTAATTTTGGTACATAATGATAATAAAATTAAAGTTTTATTTATTTATTGGAAAGATTCATCAGGTGAGAAAGAAAAAAAATAGAAAATAGAACATTATTTTTAACATCAACGAATCTCAATCCTTCTCTATCTGTATATAAGACATTAATTAATATTTTCTTTCAGCTTAATACCAACTTTTCATGGTGGGGCAGTTTTATCTCATGTTTTGAAAAATCTTCACCGTTAAAAAAAGCAAATATGATTTTGTTATTCACTACTCTTGGGACAAATCGACAAGAGTTAAATCATCAATGATATAAGTTTTGTATATAATATTTAATTTTATAAATATATTTTTATCATAATTTTTAATAAATAATTATAGATTAACTTTTTAATCATTATCCGGTAAAATAAACAGGAAAATGGAAGCGAAAATTTTTTTTATCTTTAATATTATTTTTTTATAATATAAAAAATAATGATAAAATTTAAATATAAAATTATTATTATCTTTAACTTTTTATTATTAAATAAATCTTAATTATCACCGTTATTTTAATATTATTTTGAAACAATGACAAACCTGTATAGGGGGGAGTATGGAAGTACAATACCTCCGGTCAATTTTAATAAGTTTTCTTATTATGATATTTGACTATTATTGTTTCTAGTTTTATCTTTATTATTTAAAATTATTTTTATATAAAATAATAGATATTATCTTATTTTCATTATCTAAAATTTCTAATTCGCCATTGCAATAAACGTGAATAAATTTTTTTAAAATAATGAGATTTTTAAATGCTCCCAATTATATTTTCCCTTTTCCCCATTTTGTAATTTTTTTAATTATTTTTTTCTTTAAAAAATTTTAGAATGAGCATACATGTCATCTGTATATAATATAAATCTCCTCAATATCACTGTACCTGACTACAGTAGCCACTGTACTATCTATAATATGGCTGGGGTGATCATTTTCAAAATAATATAAGATAATAAAAATATAACATGAACTGCAAGTGACATTGTGATAGAATAACATCTGTTTTCAGCACTTCAATATCCGTGTTTTTTAATATACTGTTTGTTTCAAAATAATATATAATGAGTGATAATATAAATTTAAAAGAAAATAAAAATTGTAATATATAAAAGAAAAGAAAACTGTGGTAAAAATGATTATAACAAAATAAAAAATAATAATTGTATAATATTCTTTAAAAATGTGCTAAAACTAATTATTATAATAATTATATAGGAAGAACTTATTAACTCAATTTAATAGTTATTAATATTATTTGAAGGTTTTTCGGTATCTTAGTTTTATATTTTTAAAAAATTATGTAATTGTTTTTTATTTTTTATAATAATTTTCAGTAAAAATAATATAATAGGTAAATTATTAAAAAAATATTATTAAAAGAAAACAATGCAATACAAATCAGAAGTAATAATAAAATACTAGTAGTTAAAAACAATCAGAAATAATATTATAAAAATAAAAATATGTACCAAATCAAATAATATTAGAATCTTAACTGTTAGATAAATTATTTATCATCGTAGTTATCATTTATTTTTTAAAAAATGATTTTTTTAAACATTAAATAATATAAAAATAATAAATTTTAACATTTAAAAATTTGTTTAATTTAACAAATTCTTAAATTATAAAATTGATAAACAAATATTTATTATATTAAATAGTTGTAATTTAATTCATTGAATAGTAAATTGTTATATTCTATTTAAATTATATCATAACCTAAATTAAATATTTAAAAAGAACTAGGGTTATCAATTATCAATTTTGACATTTATCAATGTAATACATTGGATAAGAATGGCCTGCGTAACGTTCCAAATGTCTGTATCCTTATTTTGTTTATCTAACATCATTTTTCCGCAATCCAAATCAAAGGTATAGTCAATGCTTGTCTTGTAAAAGAACTTCATATATTAAAATAATAATATATGTTAATTTATATTTAAATATAGATCGTTGAATGAAAAGAAATATAAATAGATGAAAATATAAGAATATTTTTTTAACTTTATATTTTAAAAATTATTTGCAATTTAGAATATAATTAAAAAGTAAATTAAAAATAAGAATAAAATATAAATGAAAATAACTTAAAAATAGTGTTACTCAAAAATCATTTAGATTATTTTTCAAAAATTATATTCATCTAACAATTTTTTGAATTTTTATTTTAAAAATGATCTTTAAAGCCGATAATATAACAAGTCTTTAGTTTCCAACATTGGCAGAGCATTGAATGACGTGCAAAACATAATGAAAAGAATTGCGAGAGTATAGAAAAATAAATAAAAGAAATAAATAGAAGAGTATTAAAAATTAAATTAATTAAATAACAGAAATTGAAAATTTCTTTTAAAAGAGAAAAAAATTTAAAACTACTATATTTTTACTATTTCATTTTTTATTAATATAAAAATTTTTAATTTTATTTTTTAACAAGTAAAAAAAAATTGTAACTACATGATCTCATTTGAAAAACATTATTTTTCAATGAACTTTCTTTGCTCCTACTCCATGATCTCATAGCCTATCAAGCGCTTAAGAAATCCACACATCACAGCAACAGCAATTGAACAATATTCAAAACAAAATAAAATAAAATGTTAACAAAACTTTCTTATAAATTAAATGGAAATTAACATCCCTCAGCAGCAAAGGAACAGACTAAAACCCTATAGCTGCTTTGTGAAAATGGAATTCCAAAAAGACTCTTAACATCAAAGCAAAAACAGTACTTTCAAGAACAAACTGCAATGAAAATTGACCACCGCCGATCAAGAACCCAGTTTTGAAGGTTACGGCTACATGAAATCGGCAGAAACTGGAAAATAAAACTGGCAAAACAAACATCTAAGACTCTTCCAAAAGGATAAACTACTATAAAGGAGCAAGTTTTTTCTGCAACCATGATTATGATTACTAGCAGAAATGCCAATAAGAAGCAATCACTTCTTCTTCTGAGCAGCCTTGGTGACCTTGGCGCCGGAGGGGTCTTTCTTCTCCACGGTCTTGATGACTCCGACGGCCACGGTTTGACGCATGTCCCTCACAGCAAAACGTCCAAGAGGAGGATATGAAGAGAAAGTTTCAACCACCATGGGCTTGGTGGGAATCATCTTAACAAAACCTGCATCACCGTTCTTCAAGAATTTGGGCTCCTTCTCGAGCTCCTTACCAGATCGCCTGTCAATCTTGGTCACGAGCTCAGCGAACTTGACAGCAATGTGGGAGGTGTGGCAATCGAGCACAGGTGCATATCCGTTTCCAATCTGGCCAGGGTGGTTCATGATAATGACTTGTGATGTGAAGTTTGCAGCTTCCTTGGCAGGGTCATCCTTAGAGTTAGAAGCAACAAACCCACGCTTGAGATCCTTGACTGCAACGTTCTTCACGTTGAATCCAACATTGTCACCAGGAAGAGCCTCTTGGAGAGCCTCGTGGTGCATCTCCACAGACTTAACTTCAGTGGTCAATCCAGTGGGACCGAAAGTCACCACCATACCTGGCTTCAAGGTACCGGTTTCAACACGTCCGACTGGCACAGTACCAATACCACCAATCTTGTAAACGTCCTGCAATGGAAGCCTGAGGGGCTTGTCTGAGGGTCTCTTGGGCTCGTTGATCTGGTCAAGAGCCTCAAGGAGAGTTGGGCCCTTGTACCAGTCAAGGTTGGTGGACCTCTCAATCATGTTGTCACCCTCAAAACCAGAGATGGGAACAAATGGAATTTTGTCAGGGTTGTAACCAACCTTCTTCAAGTAGGATGAGACTTCCTTCACAATTTCATCATACCTAGCCTTAGAGTACTTGGGGGTAGTGGCATCCATCTGCAACAAAAAATTGTAATTAGAGTAAATAAATCTGCTACTTAAGAAACAACAAAATTCATATCAACTCAATTTAGGCAAAAGGCAAAAAACTCAGATTTATACCTTGTTACAGCAACAGATCATCTGCTTGACACCAAGAGTGAAAGCAAGAAGAGCATGCTCACGGGTCTGCCCATCCTTGGAAATACCAGCTTCAAAACCACCAGTGGTGGAATCAATGATAAGGACAGCACAGTCAGCCTGGGATGTTCCAGTAATCATGTTCTTGATAAAGTCACGATGTCCTGGGGCATCAATGACTGTGCAATAGTACTTGGTGGTCTCGAATTTCCACAAAGCAATATCAATGGTAATTCCTCTTTCACGCTCAGCCTTGAGCTTGTCAAGCACCCAGGCGTACTTGAATGACCTCTTGTTCATCTCAGCAGCTTCTTTCTCGAATCTCTCAATCACACGCTTGTCAATACCTCCAAGCTTGTAGATCAAGTGACCTGTGGTGGTTGACTTCCCAGAGTCGACATGTCCAATGACGACAATGTTAATGTGAAACTTTTCCTTACCCATGAGGACTTAACTGGAAATAATTCAAAAGGGCACAAGTCAGAACTCACAACAACCAAACCATAAGTTATCATTTAAAGCAAAATAAAAGAGTGAACCCAGCTTAGCAGTTAGCACATTTATATTATTTAAAAAATTCCACAGCAGGAAGGCATAAAAAATGCAAAGACAATACTTTCAACTAAGCAGAATCATAAAAACAACATTTAAAAAACATATGTCAATAATTTAATTCAAAAATTACACAAAAAAAAAAATAAAAGCAAAGATATCTAATAGATCCAAATATGTCCTCATATATGTGGAAGATTAAGCAGGCTTAATGTTATGACATAGCAAACAAATAACATGAGATCAAAACTTAAGAAAACAACACAAACACATCATCAACACAAAAACAACACAAAGGAATAGCCTTTTTGTAAGCATAAAAGAAGAACCTTTTAATCATATAAATGAACATCAACAAAAAACTTGTACGGGTTATAACAAACAGATCCATAACCACAAAACGAAAACATCATAAGCTTATAAATTTTCAAAAGAAGCTTCATGATTGCAACACAAAATCAACAGATCTGTGATTTCAAAAAGAAGATTCAACACTGAAACATGCAAAAACTCGATAATCTTTTCCGATTAATCGTTTGCAATAGCCAAAATAATCGACAAAATTCGAATCATACGCGCAGAACCAAATAAAACAATCGAACATTCAAAACAAAACATACAAATAAAAGATACGAAAAGAAAAACAACCAAAGAAACATCATCGTAAATCACGCTTGAGCGCATAAACAGACATGAATCGAATCTAAGAGACAAAGGCTGAGAGTGTTACCTCGAAGAGAAACGAAGGTTGCTCGTTCAGAGATCTCAGCCGCAAAGACAGAGACTGAGCGATAGAGAACACAGGCAGAGTGATAATGAAAACTAGGGTTCGCAAATTTTTATATTGAAGGGACTACTTTTTATTTCCGATAATGCCCTCGACCTTCTTTCATATTTCCTCATATGCCCCACTCCGCTTATTTAAACGTAGTCGTGTTTCAACCGCATGGAATTGTGCGTGGGATTAACGCTTTTGGGTTTGTCGTGTGTTTTATCTCACGCCCTATGAATTCGTGTGGATGTCATCTTTAGTGGATTTCACACAGTCCAGCTGGCAATGACGAAACAGGAAGGTTACGACGCAGACGACATCGTTTTGGTAAGGTTTAACCCTGCGACGACACCGTTTCACCTCCCGTTCCAACGTGATTGTGATTTCAGAGTTCTGATCCAATATAGTAATTTTCAACTAGATAGGATTTTTTTCCTTATTTAAAATTTAAACGTTATTGATAAAGCAATTAACAAATTAGTAATGAGGTTAGATCATCTTGTCCAAGATGAATCCAATATTTATCAATTGTACCGACTTTCTCGAACATATTACTTTTAAAAGATAGGATTAATTTAAAATTCAGATCTTAGGGATAACGCATGTTTTGTTGAGATTATTATTTAAAAAAATATTTAATTTAAAAGGAAAGAAAATTTGATTAAAAATAAGTAATTTTTCAAAAATAAACATTAAGTGTTGTTTGTTTAATCTTAATAGATTTTTTAAAAAAATATGTAAAACGAATTTTTTATTTTTAGTTATAAATATAAAAGTATTATTATACTGAAAAGTATTTTAAATAAATTGTTATAAATACTACTTCAATAAAAGACATTAAAAATTAAAAGTAGACATTAAAAATTAAAATATATCTTGTTCAAGTCATTATGTTGTTTAATGTACAATTATAAAAATAATACATTTTATAATTTATAATTTAATGTAAATTATCTATCAATTTTAATGGTAATTTTAAAATATTATTTTTTATTTATTTTTCTATTTTATTAGAAATGATTATTTAAAATAAATAAATAAATAAATATTCCTGTTACTTTCATAAAAGAGGTTAAAAATAAATGTTTCTAATTTTAATTTTCTTTCTTTTTAATTCTATCTAAATAATTCAAAATATTTGAAAATTAATTTTTCACAAGTGATTTTTATATAAAAATACGAATACATTTTTAATCTAAATTGAATAGAAAATAAATGACAAATTTAAAAATTATTTCAGCAATAAATTAAAATTTTTAAAGACTAATTTCATAAAAAATTGAAAAAATAATAAATGATAATTTAAATTTTAAAAAAATAATTTTTAATATTTATATTTTAAAAACTAATATAATAAGAATAAATTTCTATGGATATTTTTCTTTTTAATATCATGAATTTCGTATAAATATATGCATCCAATGTTAAATAAAAATAAGATAGAGATTATGATTATAAAAAAAAAGTATGAGATATAGTCATAATTAATAATTATGGTTTATGATAATATGTATTATTTTAAAAATCAAATCGTAAAAATTGAATTAAATAAGTTTGTTAAACTAAAAATTAATTATCTTTTTGAATTATTTAAATTTTAAAATTGTTTTAATAAAAATTTAATAACAATAAGAAAAAAAGAAAAATCGCTACAAAATAATAGAATAATAAAATAATTAATTTATATATAAAAATAATATTTTTTAATTTAAAAAAAATTATATTTTATTTTATATATATAAATTAAAATTTAAAAATTTAAAATAATATATATTTTTAAATTTTTTAATTATATAAAGTTATAATATTAATATATTTTATCATTATATATATTTTAATATCTTATATATAATATTTTAAAAATAACATTTAATTAATATCAATAACAGTTATACTATTAAATTTTGAACGCCATCTTGATTGGTTTATTAAATTAAAAATTATTATTTTTAATTCGTATTTATATCAAAAAATAAAATATATTTATATATTTATTTTTTACATAATTATAAGTTATTATAATTAATTAATATAATAACATTTAAATCTATTGATTTTTTTAATTCTGTTATCATCAAATTATGTACGTTCATTTGAATTTATAACTATAATTACTATTTAAATATTATTTATATTGTACTTTAACTGTTATTATTTTAATATTTATTGTCTTATTTTTATAATAAAATTTAAATTTAAAATTTTATAAAAATTATTTTCAAATCTTTTATTATTAAGTCAAAGCTAATAAATTTATCATGTTGACTATTCATTCTTTGTCAACAAATATTTATATTGATTTTTATATAATTAATTTATATTAGTATATTAGTATTAGTGCTTTTACACTAATTATTATTGCCTATTATGCCTTCATTTTCTGGTATAGATGCTGGCTCTTTTTATTTTATAAACATGGATATCAAATCATTCATATTCTGTGATATTATGGAGACTATTTTATACTCTCTTTTTTTGTTGACTTTCTAATCCTCCATTAATATAATTTTACTTATAAAAAAAATGTCTCCATTTTTTGTTATGTTGGCATTATAATTTCCCATTGACTTTGTTAATTAATTTGAAAGCAATTAATTGACTGATTGTCAACAGATTAATCTCTCAATTATAAAGGAATAGTAGCACTAGCATTTTGGCATAGAACAACCGAAATTATTTCTTCTCCTATTTTTTTCTTTTTTTTTTTTTATTTTGAGCTATTATTTACGATACTATTTCATTGTGTTAATCATGCAAGCAAAATCAAATACTATTCCTTTATTCCTATTTAATTTTTATTTTAAAATAATAGTTATATTACGGTACAAGTTTTCTTTATTCCTATTTTTCATCGGTATTTTATTTATAAAATACACACTTGATTAAAAACATATAACTGTACTTTATTTCACCATATATTTTATTAATATAGGCTAATGAATGAATAAGATTGAGAATCTTTTTAAATAATTTCTCTTTTACTAATTTAAATGTAAAATAATTTTCAGTAGCGCATTTAAGTTATGATAAACAGCAGGTTAGGTTATACGTTGAAAACTTATGATCTAACCTAAGTTAAACTTATTTATTAAATAAGTTATGTTAAAAAAATTTAAATTGTATTTTGTTAAAAAAAAGTGCAGTTTTAGACTAACTAATCTTTTTTAGTTTAACAAATCAACTTATATTAATATACAGATAATATAATAATAAATAATGTTATCATATAGTCTTATAATAATTTTTTATTGTTATTATATTAAATTTTTATTGTAATGTTTTCAAATTATATATTTATTATCATATGTAAAGGTTTAAATCTGTTCATTTTTATAAAAAATTATATTTATTAACCTATTTTAAGGAAGAGTTTCTTGCTTGTTTAAAAGATTTTATTATAAGGTGTAGTTTTAAGTAAATCTTAAAATTAAATAACTTTTTGAATAATCAAATTAGTCCTTAAAATATATTATATATAATATGATAAGTATAAATTCAAATTTTAGATTTTAGAAATAGATAAGTAAGTCTCGTAAAACCGAATCTAATTCAACTTATCTTCCCTTGTAGTTACAACTTATGAGATCAAATTAGTGGGTGAAATTTTAATATTTTAAATTAGTTTTTCAAAATAACAATAAAATATGTTATCTAAAATGAAATCAATAACACAAAATATATCTAACTCATACCATTTTAATTAACTTTTTGTTATAAAAAATTATACTGAATTTAAATTTAGAATTAAATGAATTTAATAATATATATTTAAATTAATTATCTTCTCAAAACTAATTTTATCTAATCTGCATATATTCCAAATAAAACTATGTTTTTATTATATTTTTTATCATAAATAAATTTAATGATAAATAAAAAGTATATATAATCAAATTAATGTATTATATTCTTATTAATAATTATTATAAAATTCTATTTTAATTTATAAATGAGCATAAATATATAAATTATTAATATTAATTATTTAATTATATAAACAATATTAATGAATAATATATAGAACTTTAGTGTGAATATCTTTTATATGTTAGAATATTTTAAATAATGCTTATTGATAAGTTTTGATTTGAAGAATAAGTTATTATTTTCTATTATATAATAATATAAGATAAAATACATTTAATATAATTTTTTAATTTATCAAAAGTAAATGATGCATCTTTTATAATCTTCTTCATTAAAAAATAATTTTAATTTTTTTACATATAAACCGTAATCACATTTACTTACATTTAAAATTTTGGGATATTAATCAATTACATTTAAATATATAATTAATTTATTTATATAATTAAATTAACTATTATTTTATATAAAAATATCAACAATATTTTTATAATATATTATATATTTTTTATAATCAATTACTACTAATAAATTGAATGGTAATAGATTAAAAAAAATTTATAATCAATTAAAAAATATTATAAATATTTTTATATAAAATAGTAATTAACTTAATAACTAGTTATATAATTGGTTACACATTTTAATTAATGAATCAATCAAGATAAAATTTGATAGATAAATAGATGAATTTATTGTAAATATATTTATTAATAATTTTTGTTTTAAAAAAATTATTTTATTACTTCTGTCTTTCTTTAATATTTGAAAAAAATTATATATAAATAAATTTTAATTAACTAATAAATACATTTAATTTCTTTTTTTATTTTTATATATTATAATTTTTATCTTTAATTATAATAATTCATAAATTAATCTAATACATGATCTTTCCTCAAAATTAATTTCATCCAATCCGCATATGTCCTTAATAAAATTATGTTTTCATTATATCTTTCTTATCTTACTTACTCTAGTGTGTATTTATCTAAATCATTTTATTTAAAATTTAAGGACAAAATAACGTTTTAAGATATTTAGAAGATGTTTGATTCTACTTTTAATTTTAAAAAATATTTTATACAATAAATTTTAAAAATAATTTTTAGAAGAAAGTAAAAGAAATGAATAGAAAAAATTAGGTAACATATGGAAAAATATAAATATTAAAAAAGAGTTTAAAATTGTCTTAATTTTCTAATTTTAAAAGTTTAAATAAAAAAATCATTTTAAATAGTTTTTAAAAATTACTGTTACTAACGTTGATCAAAATGTTAAATATGAATAATAAAAAACAATCAATTCGTTCTAAAAAATTAAAATATTTTTAATTTTTATTTAGTTAAACTAATTTTAACTAAAGATTCTTCATTAAATTTTTAAGAGAGTTTTTTTTAAAAAAAAATTCAGATATCAACTAAAATAAGTATACACGGCTCATTATTTATAAATTATGGTTACAAAATAAATTGATCAAATTTTATTTTAAGTGAATTGTATTAATAACGGTGCACCTATATAATTGTAAAAGAATATTTCTTCAAAAGTAAGTTTAAATAAAGATAAATTTATCTCTCTAGCTATCATTTAGTACCATATTCAAAATAAAATTGATCCATTTAATGTCTTAATGAAAGGTAAAAAACAATAGTGTTCTTAAAGTTGATATATATACCAATTTCTTTTAGATATATTTTCATGGTTGAAAGAAAAAAAATGATATATTTATTTAAATGTGGTCAAATTGATAAAATTATGTCTAACAGTAAACTTTTGAATAAAAATAACAAATTTTAGGGAGAAAAAAATTATAATTAAATAGTTTTAAATTAATCTTATCAAATTTTAAAATGAATTATTATGATTAAAAATCATCATCAACTTTATTATATTTTAGTATTTTAATAAATTCTCATACTTTAACTCTTTTTTTTTCAGTTAGTTGCATACTCATTTCAAATATTTTACAATTAAATATAAAAACATAAAAAATAATAGCTTATAATCGAAACGTCTATACCCACGATAAGAACTGAAGATTAATTTCAAAAGTATCAAATATTAAACTAGTTACATTATGAAGATATTTTACACCTTTATAAAATTATAAAAATCAACTATTAATTTAATCAATATATTTTACGAATTTCATTTAGAAATTTTCAAAATTTAAATATTTATTTAAATTAAATGTTAGATAAAGAAAAGATTTAAGAAATTCTTAAAAATATAAATTCATAGTAATTGAGTTTAGTTTTCATTTAAGTATTACAAATATCATTTCCGGGTATATTAAACTTTATATTTGCATCCAGGTAGATTTTAAACTACCATTATATGTTTTCCAAGATAACACATGTTTAATTAAGCAGGAAAGTCCTCAACTCTTTCAAATAATAATCTAAACATATCTCATTATTTGGGGTGAAGTACTAATTATAAATAGATTAATTTTTGCGCCCTTAATAGGTCACTCAACGACATAATTAGCTATAAATGTCAAACAATTAAATTTGTGAAAATATTTGGACGAAAGACAGTACTTATTGAAAGAAATTTTAGACAAATATTACTTGTAATACTAAAAGGGTAAAGATAAGACATAGTTTAATCATGCATTAAAGAGTCCTATTTGTGAGATCATGGCAAAATTTGTATGTAATCCAAAATAGTGTTAGCAACACCTCATCTTCAGATCAAGTAATTTCCTTGGCACGTGAATTTAATAAATGGTTCTCACAAGTTGGAAACGAGAAAATATTAACAATTATGGTATGTTTGAAGGAGGGAAGAAAAGAGGGCAAGAAAGTAAAATAAAGATAAAAAAAAGTGTAAAAAAGTTTTTTATGTTTATTTGAGTAAGGAAATAGGAAAAAAAATATTTTTTGCAGGACTTATAAAAAAATAATTTTTTTAGGTAAGAAAGTAAGGGGAAAATTTTGTTTATTTATATTAAATTGTTAAATTTTTATATATTTAAAAAATAAAAAATAATTAATATTAATAAAAATATATAGTAAAAATTTAATATTTTTAAATTTATATAAAAAAATTTATACTATTGATATATTTTTTTTCCTTTTCTTTTTTATCCATCCAATTGTAAAACAAATTTTTTTATTTTCTTTTTATTATATTTTTACCTATTTAAACAATTTATTTTTCATATTATTTAAACAAATTATTAATAAAAAAAGATATTTTCACATGAATAAGAATGTGAGCCCAATATGTATTTAATCCAACAGTTATAATATTTTTTCATACAAACAATATTACCTATTTATTTATATCTTTCATTTAATAATTAATAATTTAAAAAAAATAAAAAAAATTAAATGAATTATATTTAAAAACAAATCGATTTAAATATATATATTATTATACATATATTTTATAATTATTTTTCTTAATTTAATGGATGATTCACTCAAACTGATTCTTTAGAACACGTAAACATTTTAAGGAAGAAAAATACTTTCTCCTTTAAATGATACTATGATGAGGTCAATAATGATAAAAGCAATTGATAACATCAACGAATAAGAGTATATGTATTTAGTAAAAAAAAAATTAATACTTTAATTTTTAATGGATTTCTAAACCTCTGCTTGTAACTCAAAGAATATTAAGAGTATTAAAATGAAAAAAAAAATTGAATATTTTATTATTGTGCAGGAAATTGTGTATTTACAAAAAGGTAGCAGGAGATTTATATAAAAAGGAAACTGATCTAATATGAACTAATTCTGTAATAAATTAACTACTTGTAACTAAATTATAACTAACAACTAATATCATAGCCTTGTAATACTTTCCTTAAGATGGAAGTAAAATATTGAGGAGAAATTGACACGAATTTTATTTTCTTATAGTGTATTCTAATCTTAAATTATTCACTATTAAACTAATTCTAATTACTTAATTAAGTATGAAATGTAATATTTATTTAATAAATGGAAGTAACATTAACATTTGCATAATAACCAAACTCAACATTTGGGATTAGGTGTATATAGGCCAACTTGACTCATCTGAATCTAGTCTGTAAAAAATTATTATTAAACAACCAAAAATTGGATTTGCTTACGAAACAAATGGGGCATAAAAGTCTTACCTTATAAAACTAATGGACCCATTTAATTATAAAGTATCCTAAAATGCTTCAAAAACTAGAAATATTACAAAAAATAAAAAAATAAAATAAAAATAAATAAAGTATATATATATATATATATATATATATATATATATATATATATCTACAAAATTATCGGTAAAATATGAATCTAGTATATTTCACCCACGATTTAATGGATCAAATAAAAAATGTATATTTAAATAAACTTTTTTTTATTGATCCTACGAGTCGCATATTATACAAATTATTTTATAAATTTAAATCTATATATCCATCTTTATTAACATCTGAATTTTATTAGTTACATTTTAAGAAAAAAATATAATTATTATATTTACAATTTATAAGGATACAAAATGGAAAATTGTTATTAGAAAAGAAAAAAAAATGGTTTCCATTTTTTCAATATAATTAATACGATCTTTTATGATAATTTTTTTAAATTTTGTATCTTTAGCAAATCATAATTTTTATTCAAATTTTTATTTAATATTGCGTAAGGACACAAGGACATATGGATCACTTCGTATTGAATCCTTAAAGGATTTTATTTTCCTTACTCTTAATTGTATTTTTATTAATTTAATTTGATTTATATATAATTTTATATTTTGATTTTTTTTTAAATTTATAAATTTAATCTTATGCCTATTTTCTTTTATATAAAATTGTATAATTTTTATTTTTTATTCAATATTTTTGGAAATTAAGTTGATTAAATTATTTTTATTCAAAATTCATCAATCAAAATATTAAAAATTTTCAAAAATAAAATAAAAATATTCTCTCTTCAAACCCTAATCTCCCATCTTATAAACTTTATTTTTTACAAATTTTCTTACTTTTAAAATTATTTCATTCTAATATTACAAATTTCTTCAAAAATTTGGATAACAAATAATAATTTGATAATTTGAATTTAAAAAAATTAACATGATATCAATTTTAATAATTTTTAAAAAAATTTAATAAAATTTAAAGTAAAGAAATTTGAATTGGTAAAAGAAAATTTTAATAGCCAAAATTACATATAAACCAGAATTAATCAAGAGTTTTTCCTTGTAAAGATTGGCCAACAACAAATTTGTTAATTTATTTACACTTAGTAGCTTTGTTTGAAATTTTATAATCTTTAGAATGGAGATATGATTTGTTACAATGTCATCAAAACTTGTGCTTTTGTTGTATTTTTTAAGAAATTTAGATCAAAGTACATCCTTAATATTAAATAATAAAGTATATTATATTTCTTATCAAAAAATTTCAACAAATATATTCATAATTTATTTTCTACTTAATTAAGATGCTTATTTGATACTATATAATATACAACATGATATATATGTCACTATATCATAAAAAGTCACTAACCAAATATTATTTTTTTAAAAGAGAAGATGAAAGGAGTAGAAGTAAAAGATAATGTGAAAGGATATTAACATTTAAAATTAACAGATTTATGAAGAAAAAAACAAACAAGAAATAAGGATTGAATTGATATTGTTATTGATATTTACATTTGTCACTACTTTAACATAAATTTACCTCTAATGATATTCATTAAATTTGGTTACTTTAAATTATTTTCCTTAAGGTTCATCATTTGAGAAGTATCATTTTCATTTTTTTTTCGATTTTGACTACAAAATGATCTAATAGGGAAATAAATTTTATGTTGAGCCATCACTTGAATAAACGTTGTAATCAGGATCCAACACCACTTTTGACCTTTTATATTAGAAAGCACAAACATGTGATAAATTATTCCGTTGAATTTTGAACACAAACCTTGTAGAAACCATCTCTGTTGAATTTTGAACACAAACCTTGTAGAAACCATCAAATATGTACCAATATATAACTGTTAACCATGTTAAATTTTCATTACCAATAACCATTTTTATGTTTTTTATTTATTGTTTAACATTATAACATAAATTAAAAAAATATAATTAACATTCCCTCATTTATCAAAATTATTTATATTTTTAATATATTTTCCTTTATTTATCTTATTTATTACTTTAATATTTTTTTACCATAATTTTTTCTATTTTTTAATAAATTTAAAAATAAGTGTATAATTGAGACAAATATGATTAATATCACGTGAAATTTCAAAACAACTAATAAATGAAAAAAAATATCTTTCAAAATTATAGGTAAAATAGAAGAGAACGAATACTTTTCTATTAGAACCACTCACTTTCACTTAATGACACTATTTTAGCAAACCTTAATGTGCTATGATTTACTACACCGTGATCAGACTTTCATTATACTGGTTTCAATTTAAAATAATATTTTTATTATTACATTTTGAGTTTATGTTTTGTTTCCATTATTCTCTTTTACTGTTTATAAATGTTTTCCTAAATTTTATAATTAGGATATATTCTAAGGGTTGTCTTGCTTACAGCGTTTGTTTAACATTACTAGCCTAACATTTCAAGCTTCAAACACCGTAAAAGTGATTTTTTTCATTGTTTCCCCACAACATAAATTCTCCTTATTGCACATCAATTAATGCTCTTGTTGTACTAAGAAATGGTCTTATGAAAGTAAGTAGTGTTTATTTGTCTTCCTTAATGTTAAAGACTACAAAATCAATTGGAAAGATGAGTTTATCTATTTTTGAGAAGAAGATATTCCACTACACCATAAGGATGGTTGATTGATCTATTCGTCAATGGACAAGACATTATAGTAGGTTTTACCTTACAAATTGTTGGTTTCATCAAGATAGATTGGGGCATTAGATTGATGCTAGCTTTTTATTCACAAAGTGCCTTTTTAATTTGCAGATTACTAATAGTACACGGTATTTTGAATGATCATGGATCTTTGAGTTTTTAGGTATATTCTTTTGAATAGTAACACTACATTCTTCTGTAAGAGCTACCATTTCATCATTTTTTTTTTCTTCAACCTTTGTAGACATGGTCTATTGACATAGGAAAAAATATTCTTAATTTTTAATGTATCTTCAAATAATTGCTTCTTGATCTTTCTCCTTGACCTCTCCATGCTAAAGGATGAAGATTTAAGGAACACTTACCCTTATATTAGATTTCTACCTCTTTATCGAAGGAAATTTTTACTAAATTATCAATTTGTTACTTTTTTTCCCCTTTAAAGAATCCATTTTCTTTACTTTTGATGGTTGAAACTATAATTTTTCCACTACTTGTAATAATATTCATGTAATACTCCTTGGGATTCACCACAGTATCACTCAAAAAATTACCACTAATTCTCTATACTAATTGCTTAGAGATTTGTCCCATTTGATTTTTAAGATTTTTTATGGAGGCTTCTGTATTCTTCAAGTTAGTTTGAATAGATTGAATGAATTGGATGTGAATATTCTCAAGATTAGAAGACTTTTCTTGAGGTGGAATTGGTTATGTTTGAGAAGACTGATTTTGGATATATTTCTCATTCCTCTAAGAGAAGTTAGGATGATTCCTATAGTTGGGATTATAAGAATTGAGAAAGGAGGATAATTGAGCCTTTGTCCTTTATCCATGTAATTTACTTGCTCTTAGATGCAAGCTCTCATCAAGTTAATGTCACAACACATATTTTGATGGTCACCTTCACAAAAATCACATGTTAATACTTGTGGTTATTGCATAACTCCCACATTGAAGGTTTCCATTTTCATTGTCAAAGCTTCCAACTATCGTGAGCTTGATTTATTTTAAGCAAGCATCGCATTTTGTGTATAAAGCTCCATCACACCTCTTTTCACTATGCCTCTATCACTTGGTGTTTGATATTAGTTAGAAGATATAATTCCAACTAACTCAAAGGTTTCCTCATTAGTTTGCGTTGAGAGATCCTCTGACTGATGCATCAATGATAATCCTTATAGCTGGCTTGATTCCACTATAGAAGATATATATTTGATGGATATTGAAAAATTCATAAGGAGGACACTTCCTTAAAAAGTATCTTAAATAGCTCCCAAACTTCATGTAATGATTTCCCTTCTTCTTCTTTTTTTTGCAAAATAAGAGGTTCTCTACCTTAACTTATTGTATTTAGATAGAGAAATGTATTTCATGAGAAATTTAAACACCAATTCTTTCCAAGTGGCAATGCTTCTCATTGGTTGATCTTGAAATCAAAACTTAGAACAACCTCTTAAAGAAAAAAGAAATAATCTCAATCTAGCACCATCCTCCGAGAATCCGTTTATCTTAATAATGTCACACAATTGGAGAAAGTTTGGAATGTAAAGATTATGATCCTCTAATTCACTTCTCCCAAATTGATCTTGATGAACTAGATGAAAGAAAGTTGATTTTATTTCAAAGCTATTTATTGCAATTGTTAATGTCATAATGCTTGATCTATATCCAGTAGAGTTAGGAATAGTATATTTTCCCGAAGTAATTATTCGATTTCTATTATATTCTTTCATGATCAACTCTTGTACAAATTTTTCTACTCTTCTAAAGTTTTTTTGTTGTGTCTTCTTTCCTTTTATCTCTTTTCTATTTCTTTTGTAATATTTTCAATTGGTAAAAATGAGCTTCTTATCTACTATACCTTGCATAAATAAAGATAAACAAGGATAAGAACCCAAAAGGATTAATATGAAAAATAGAGAGAAAAGATAGAACAATTGTAAAAAAGATGAAAATTATCCAAACTATTGACATTTGAGGTACTTGTCAATATTGATTCACAAGTTCCACTCAGCAGGGCTACAAACTTGTTGGTAAAAATATGACATGTGTACCGTGTCATTTCAAGAGTAAAAAGTGAGAGAGTATTATTTCCATAAGGACTTGGTTTCAAGTACTAATTTTTCAAAATTTCTACTATTTGGATTAATAATAAGGAGAAATTATCATTATAAGAATCTAATTGACGTATTTAAATTTCTACATTGAGCAAGTTAGAATCAACAATAAACTAAAGTAAAAAGAATTAAATTTATATAATAACTATTTATTAAGTATTTTCTAACAATACTACAATTCAATTCACAACAATTAAAACTCAATCAACATAACAAGTTTAACAAAAGAATTAATATATCAATTTAAAAATAAATTGGAGATTAAATTTACTTGAATAGTTTATGTTTAATTCTTTGACTCAATAATCATTTTTTCATAATTAAAAACTCAAATTCCTTAGAAATTCTAAATTAGATCAAGAATTAAGTTCTAGAACTCTTAAGAACTTATAATTATAGATATATATTCCTAGAGTATCCTTAATTATGTTGTTCATCTTAATTCTAACTTCTATTTCAAATTTTCAACCATGAATAGAAATCTAAAATTAGCTACAAATGGGCAATTTATAGAAAAATTAAGAATAGAAAAAAACAACCAATTTAAGAAAGATAAACTTGAATTAAAAGAAATAATTCAAATTATAAGAAGGTTAGGGTTATGATACTTTTTTTCACAACTAAAAATCTAGTTATACATAATGAAAATAAACAAAACAAGAAAACATGGAGAAGGATTCATTAGAAACTGCATGGAAGTTGATAAATTTTGCACTTGATTCCTAAAAGCTACAAACTCTTCACTTCAAGAGTAGCAAAAGAAAGGATTTGAGAGAGCTTTTCATTTTCAAATTATTGAAAATTGTCTAAATTTAAAGGAAGACACTATTTTATACATGCTTTGCAGAATCTGTGTCCAACATATTTTCTCTATGTTACCAATGCAAAAATTGATAGAAAACATCTTTTCTAAGGTTTTTATGTGCTTAACATTGACTATTTGGGTTGTCAACTCAAACTTATGTGAACATGATTTAACAAAGTGAATAGCACACCAAAATTTAAATAATATATCACAAAATCTCTAAAAAATCTATATTACAAATAATTTTTGGAGATTGCTCAAATTTTACTGATTTTTATAATTTATGCTCGTGCATATTAAAAAATTCTCATTATTTTCTAAAAACATCATCAAATATTTGTCTTGTTTAACACTTATCATTTGGGAAAATGGTAATCATCTAACCAGAATTCGACTTAATCAAGACTCAATTTCCTTGTTTAGTTGGATCAGATTAGATATAAGATTTTTCAGGTTATAGAAGACATATATGATTAGGTCTAGATGGTTAGGCTCAGCCTATGGATATGGTTTCTGCAGGCTAAACTTGACCAATAAATGGAACATGCATATAATATGTAAATAGACTATTAGGCCTCATTAAGTTGTTGGGTTAAGAAAGTTGCCATAATTTCATATTCACTCTCATCTTTTAAAGGTCACTAATGTGAAGGAGGCAAAGAGTTGCCGCTCTACTCAGATTTGCTGCTTAGGAGGGTAACCACAAAAATAATGTTTCTCTTTTTCCTCTCTTTGACTTTCTCTTAGTCTTTGAGTCTCTCTAAATCTCCAACTCTCTCAGTTTCTAAATTTGTCTTAGTGCGTAGTTTTTAGGTTTGGATCAGCCATTGTCATCCTTTTCGCTACTTCAATTTCAAAACAAAAATCCTTTTCTCTTTCCAACTCTCCTTGTTTATTCATATCCATTTGTTCTACTAATGAAGTGAGGGCTTGTCTAAGGATTGCAAAATTTGTTTGTATGAAACTGAGTATTTCTTATTTTAAGATTTCTTATTTCTTTTCTTTTTTGTTTAGATTTGAATAATATAAAAGGTTTAATTAGGTTGATGCAGTTTTTTTGTGTTTTATGAAAAGATGAAAGTGCATTTGGGCTTGATGGTTTGGTCCTAATTTGTCTCGGTAGGTAAAGATATATACACCCATTGTTTAGTTTGGATAGAATTATTTTTCCATACTATCGATTTTTTTTTTCAGTTTCTTCAACTTAACCTTTTTATTTACGTCAACTTCATAGAGATCTAGCTTTTGTTCTGTTCCAAACATGTAAGATATTGAACTTCTTTTGCTGAATTGTTGGAATTTATATCCTACACCCTTCTTTCATTTGACGGTTTTTGTTTGTTAAAGAGTGCCAATTTTTTCCTTTTTACACAAAGTGTTTAGCATGTAGTTTTCATTTCTAAACATGTGGGTACTGAGTAGCAACAATTCAGCCATACAAAATGGAATAATTTTTTTTGTTTTAATTTATAATTATGTTTTTGTTCTCTCTATTTAGTTTCATTTGTAAATATATTTTTATCTATTTTTGGTTTAATTTTCAGCCATACAAATTTTTTTATGTTTGTTCTTGGACCTAAATATTTTTATGGCCAAACACTTGGTCCAACCTAACCATCCAATTTATCCAATTAATCAACTTAATTCGAACTCATTTTAATTCTTGTAACATTCCAATAAAAATGAATCTGTTTATTTGAGTCCCGTTTAATGATAGATAACAATTAATTCACTTGAAATAGTTCAATTCTAACTTATTATTTTTTCTAGGAATGTTTACGGAAAAGTTTGGTCCAATTTTAAAAAAAAATTCTATCCAAATTGACTATATAAAACACTTATAGTTTGATTGGAATAAATTATAAAAATTAAATCAAATCAATCTTTTACAATTTTATTTAATTTGGTTATTTCCATTTTTTAAACTCTTTTTCTAAAAAATTGCTACAACAAATATAAGTCAACAAAAAAATAAAATAATAAATTTAAAAAATAACATCAATTAATCATTGTATAAATAATATTTATTAAACAATGAATACTAAGTACATTGATAATATAAAAAAAATAATAGTACTTATAATTAAATATATTTTAATATAAAATTTAGATAAGCACCGCAATATATTAATAATAATTTAAATATTTAAATGTATTAATGAGTTGTGTTTATAAAATAATTTTTTCAATACTATAAAATTTATTTGAAGGATAGGTAATTACATACTATTATTAATTACTAAATAATAAAATTAAAATTTACTCTAATACATGATTTGATTTTATAAAAAAAAATTCTTAACAAAACTAAACTATAAAAAATATGATTTTTAAATTTTAATTTTTAATTTTAATTTTTTTAATATTTGGTTATATAATTTAGAATAGATTGGTTCAATTTTTAAATAATTTTAATTTTTCATCCTACACATACAATTATTCGGGATATGCAATTTTTTACTGTTATAAAATTTAATTTAATTTATTTTAATTTTAGACTTTATTTTTAGTAACTTATCCATAAATCCTTCATACTTGATTTTGGAGGTTTAAAATTTGATTTGATTTCTATATTGATTTTGAATAATTTTTTTATTTATTAATTACTAGTTTTGAATATTTTATTATTTATTTTATTGATTCTAAACTTTTAGTATTTGTTAATCATTAATTATAAATATTTTTTATTATTATTAATTATTACTTTAAAACATTTTTATTATTTATTAATTTTAAAATGTTTATTATTTTATTAATTACATATTTTTACAATTAATTATTAATTATCAATTTCATTTTAAATTTAATTTCCATATTAATCAGTAATTAATTATTTTGAATGTTCAAGAATTATTATTTTTATTCAGAAATTAAAACCTTTAATTTGTACCGATAATAAAATATTTTTTCGACTTATTATATTTTATTAAGTTTACAAAATTGATTTTATTTTTAGTTATTTGTTTTAATTAGACAAGACTGTTATATTGTAAAAATTACACAATAGATAAATAAATTATTAAAAATAATATTATCTCGTATCTTAACTTATAGAAGAAAATTATTCTTAATATATATATATTTAGTTGATTTCTTATTTATTATACAAATAGTTTATATTTTGCATGTTATGCTTTATTTTATTTTTTTATTTTTTGTTATACTAGCTTAGAGGAAGGGTATCTAAAACTATATCTTTTCTACCATAAAAATTCTATTTAATATTATATATTTTTTAGTGTAAAAATTTATCCAATTTAAACTTGAATTGATTTTGACTATTAAAAATGATAAACTCATCCTTATCAAATTTTAACACAATTACAATATTTTAAAAAATATTTATATTTTTAAAATTAAATTATTATATATATACGAATATTAAATTTGAAAACTAGTTCATTATTCAATTTTTTTAAATTGATAATTTTTTTATTATTTTTTAAACTATTTATTTCGTCAAATAGTGTCTAAATTAATATTTTCAATGTATAATCCAAAGTATTCTTTAAAAATTAGTATAAATTTTACTAATATTATACTAAAGATTTTTTGGATGTAAGAAATATATATATATATATATATATATATATATATATATATAAATTAAGAATGAGTTTATCTTTATTTTTATCTATTTTAAAATTTAACCAAAATAAAAATTAATTTGATCAAGACTCAATGATATATAGAACAAACTTAAATCAACATATTTTTTTAGTATAATATATTAATTTTAACATTATGTATGACTAAATAATAGAATTAGAGAAGTATAAAACTAAAATTAAAATACACTTTATTGTATATATTTTAAAAATATAATATTAAGTTATTTTAAATATTTTTTATTAAGTTAATACAATTTATTATTAATAAAAATATGTTTCTTGTATTTTTAATATATCCATAAAAAGAGTAAAAAAATTATTCCTATTTATCTATTTACTTTTTTTTTTCAAAAAATATTAATTATTTTTGAATCACATGTATTTTTATATTTATATAATTATTATTTATGATAATAAATGAAGAAAGATAAAAATAAATGATAAATTAGAAAAATAAATTATTTTTTAAAATTAATAATTTTAATTATATTTTTTAATATATATTTTTTCTTGTTTTGAACAAATAAAAAGAAATGGAAGAAGTATAAATTTTAAAAAAATACAAAATATTAAATTGAGTCAATATGATTTAAAATATAATTTGAACCTATTGTTAAAAAAAATACAAGATTTATTATTTTAACATTTAAATCAATCAAAATTAAGATAAAATAAAGTTAAATTAAAAATATTAAGATAAATTTTGAATATTTTTTTAAAAAAAGGATCATCTGATTATAAAAATAATTTATGTTAGAATTATATTTTTTAATATCTTTTTTAAATGATAAAATTTTAATAATTTAATCATTATATTAATAGATTTTATTATATAAATTATGTTTATAAAATTTTATAAAATTTAATATTTTATTATATAACTTTTTTTAAATAAATAATATATATATTTTATATATATTAATTTAAATTTATTTAATAAAATATTAATTTTTTAAAAAATATATTTTATATAATAAAACTATTAATTTAACAATTAAATTGAGAAAATTTAATTATTTAAAAAATTATAAAATAAAATAATTTTCACATTAATTATTTTTATAAGAACTTATCTTCCTCTATTTTTAATATAAATAATGATCTGTTTTTATTTGATTGATCTGGTTTAAAACCAATTAACTTTTAAAAAATAAAAATTAAATTTTTTTTCTTTTCATTCAAATTTGAAGATTTTATTTTTTTATTTTATTTCATTCCCTCCTTTAAAACGATTAGAGTAAAGGAATACCAAAATTTAAAAATAAAGAAATAATAATGAAGTTTGTAGATGTATGTTATGTGATACTGATACGTCACCTTCTTTTTGGTTGAGAGTTGAGACTGAAAGCCATCATCAGCACACTGTACATCCCTTCTTCCTTCCTCGTCTTATTCTCCAACTCACACCCCAAACAGAAACTTCTTCTGCTTCTTCTTTCTGCTTTGCTCTCTCTAAACGACGTCGTTTAGCCATGTCGTACGACTACCTCTTCAAGTACATCATCATCGGCGACACAGGTTCTCCTCTTGCTTACTACCCTCTTCTTTTCTCCCAATTGGGCCTCCAAATCTCACTCCAAGTTTGAGTTTTTCTACGGTGTGGTGCAGGTGTAGGGAAATCGTGCTTGCTCCTCCAATTCACCGACAAGAGGTTCCAACCGGTTCATGATCTCACCATTGGTGTTGAGTTCGGCGCTCGCATGGTCACCATCGATTCCCGACCCATTAAGCTTCAGATATGGGATACCGTTAGTCAACACTCACTCTATACTTTTTAAAAAAAAAAAGAAATTCTAGTGCTTAATTATGTTATTTATTTTTAATTAATTTTTTTGGTAGGGTATTTCAAATTAAGTGAGAATTTTTTTTTTAATTGACTTGATTATATCATGAAAAAGAAAAATGAGTGTAGGGACGTAATTAGGAATAAGGGATATATATATATATATATATATATATATATTAAATCAAGAAGGTATTGAATTTGTGGTTGTGAGCAAAAAAAAAAAGGAGGCTTATTGAATTACCAGTGAAACTTTAGGTTAGAAGGAAAAAGAAATGAAAGTGGCTGCTAGTTCAGTTAGTAAAGTTCTCTTTGCAGTTTGTTGCAATGAAGTGTTATTAAATATCGCCTTCACTCATTCTTCTCCCATGTGTGTGTGACTGAAAAATATTTACCTTTTAAATTCTAAAGATTTTCATGGATCAACTATCTGCAGGTACAGAAGAGAAAAGGTTATAGAAAAAAAAAATGCTTTTCACATGTTTTAGTGTGACACATCTCTAGTTGAACTTATTCAAGTAGATACACACACAGCCTATTATTTATGTCCATGGTTATTTGATACTTCTTTATCTGTGGTACTGTTTAATTTTCTTTATATTTATCATCATTTGTAGTCTTTCAACCTAACAAATTTGTGAGGCCAAGCCTGGAATTACAGTACTTGGCCTTGCATGGTAAGATTATTCTGACAATGTAATGGATGATTTCGTTGCTCCCCTTGATTCGTGACATGGTTTATTTGTTGAATCTGAATAAGATTAAACAGTCTCAATAATGTTTTAAATACTGATTCAGAATATGTTTAACTGTAGGCTGGACAAGAGTCTTTTAGATCCATCACTAGGTCCTACTACAGAGGAGCAGCGGGAGCTCTTCTAGTTTATGACATTACAAGGTAGGTGCTGTTATTGTCTATTTGATGTAGAGATCATGATCTGCATCTCAAGAATAATACTCAACTTTATATCACCCTTCTAACATGCACCTATGTTGGGTGGCATTTGTCACTTTCATGAATGCTAGGTGTTCTGAGATGTTCACAATGCATGCAACATAAGTGAAATGATGTATAATTGTGCAGTTATGATTCTACAAACTTTTGGTGGCTGACTGTAGCTTTATTATTGCTTGCATTATTGATTACCCTATTTGAAAGTTTCAATTCTTTTGAGCAAGGAATCTAAAACATTTGTCATAGTTTATTTTCAAAGTTTAAGGTGTGAACCACATTATATGACTTTTGGTTTTCGAAATGCCTCATCTGAGCAGCTCTACTGCTCTGAGTAGAAGCAATATGCTATGTTACAATCATTTTTATCTGTTTGTCTGTTTCTCAAGTATATGAATACATGTGCTATGCTGTTATGTATCCCTTGTTGTACTGTGGGCTCCCAAACAGTATACAATTTTGTTCCATATAAGAAATATATATTATGTGCAGTTTCCAATGATCCCATCCCCCTTTTCATTTGTGATATTCTGTATGCGGTGGTGTGAGGAGGAGGGAATTTGAGGTTTGTTCATTATTCTAAGTGCTTTCAACTGAAAACCAAAAGATTCTTTTGTTGACCAGGAGAGAGACATTTAATCATTTAGCAAGTTGGCTTGAAGATGCCCGGCAGCATGCTAATCCTAACATGACAATCATGCTCATAGGGAACAAGTGTGATCTGTCTCATCGACGAGCAGTGAGCAAAGAGGAGGGAGAGCAATTTGCAAAGGAAAATGGACTTCTGTTCTTGGAGGCTTCTGCTAGGACAGCCCAAAATGTGGAAGAGGTGATATATATCAATCAATAGCAAGCAAGATACAGCATATATGATTACCATAAAAAATAACTTACTGCTTATTCTGCAGGCTTTTATAAGGACTGCCGCAAAAATTCTTCAGAATATTCAGGAAGGTGTCTTTGATGTGTCCAATGAGGTAATTATTTACTGTTAGTTGTGGCAATATCTTTGATTCTGATCATCATTAGCCCCACTTCAATAATGCATCAGGTTTATAAGTCAAATTATCAAAGTCAGAATTCATGTGATGAACATTAATTCTTCCAATTGTCTATTGTCATATTAGGTGACCTGAGAATGAGAAATTTGGCATTTTCACATGTCTTGGTAATTATTAGCTCAGATTTAGGTTGTGTTAATGATGATTGCTTTCACCAAAATGAGTTAAATAAAACTCAAGCATGGAAGCTTTTATTCTTTTTGTAATAAATAAATAAATAAATAAAGGATGTGTTTGGGTAAAATCCACATTAATTAAGTACTTATTCAATAAGCTCTTATTACATGAGGGTTTATGCCATAAATTTGACCATGAAACTTATTACAGTAAATTAAAAAGTGCTTGTTTTGATAAACTATACCAAAGACTTTTTGAAATAAACTAAAAAAAAGGTATGAGCATCACAAGCTTTTCATATAATCTCTTTCAAACACTTCCCAAAAAGGAAATCTTCTTGCATCCATATGTACCCCTTTGGCTAAGATTACCAAATCTATCTATTATTGCAGTCATTTGGTATAAAAGTTGGCTATGGACGTCCCCAAGGTCAATCAGGTGCCAGAGATGGAACTGTTTCTACAAGAGGTGGGTGTTGCAGCTGATTGAGAGGAAAACAACTCTGAATCTAATCCTTTTGTGCATCTATTTCTGCATTCCCTGTCTGAACCGAGTGTATACTCTTAGACTTGACATGGAACTTTTGGATGACACTACAATTTCATGTATAGATCTAATCTCAAAGGCGTTCTTGGGACAGATTTGACTGCATAGTTGTTTAGATCTACTTAATGTTTAAAATGGTTGGCTGTTGTGTTCAATGACAGGTTTTTATTTGCATATATTGTTTTTTTATTTGCCTTAATATTTACATTGAATAATTTTTAGGTTACCTAAAATACTCCATTCAATGTTAAACATGCATAAAGTTGTGTGATTCATGTCTAGAATTTTCCAGTCTTTGAATAATGTCTCCTAACATGCCAACAGATACATGGAGTATCTAAGAGATGATGTGATATATTGTGGTTCCATATGAATTTCTCTATATACATGCTGAGTGATTTCAAACGAAAGAAAAAGAAAAGGCCATAGTTTTGCGGATTTTATTTGATGCCAAATTTACAATATGGAATGTGTCGTAATTATGACATGTAAAAAGTTTTTACTAAGATGTACCCTATTTTCTATCTACCATATTTTTATCCCTAATGAACTCTCAGTCAACAACGCTAAAATTTCTTGTATATGATAGCTTAATATTTCTTAAAAATTTTGTACATTAATAAATTTAATTTTGATTTATTATTAACAAAAGAGTTACACTATCATGGTCATTTTGTTTAACATAATTTTACCACTTCGTCGTCACACAATTTGTAAACTCATTCAATATTATCAACATTCGTGCCATTAGATCTATTTTAGGATATTGATAAAAACATCTTTGATTCAATAACCGACCCAAAAAAGTGCAATATGTACAATTTTTCATATTATGCAATCATTTCGAGGACAGAAAAAACTGCTTTAGTTAGAAACTGACCAATGTTGTTATTACATGGAGAAAATTCTGTCTACACGTTGTTAAAGAATCGATAGAATAAAAATAAGAATAAATAAAATAAAATTCAACAAAAATAAGATTCAAAGAACCTACATTGTAAACAAAGTACTAGCATTCTAGACAACAACATATCTTGGATCTACATTCGAAATTTGAACGGTCTACAGCTCCGACTAAAAGATTAGTTTATAACTAAATAGTGCACAACTTACAAATTTCAATTTCAGTAAAGCTCATTCCTTTTTTCGCATGCAGATTGCATTGATTTTCATTTACAAAATTTAGATTAAAAAAAAGAGTTTTCTAGAAAAATCATTACAAATTAATAAATATATCAGAAAAGCATCACCGATTCCCCTGATTATGGGAACCAAGTACACAGAAAAATTGTAATGTACTCTTTGGCTGCTGAGGTTGAACGTATCAATTCATGAATTATGAGCCACCAAATACCTGCAAGGGGCAGTGGAAAACCTTGGATTAAAAACTGATAACTTCATACAGTATGTTACAACATATTTACAAAATAAAGGAAGACAGAAAACAATAAAATGCACAAAACAAAATGACACAACAAAAGAAGAGTTATTATATCTAATCAAAAATAAAATTGTTACTTACAGCATCCAGTAAATCGTCAGAGAGCTCAGGTTTACTTTGTTTGGCGTCAGTGGCTATCTGCTTTGTCTGAGGGAAATGGCGAATTACTTTGGCCACTTGTCCCGAGCCTTGAACCTTCTGCTTCTGTGCAAGGGGGAATTAAACGATATCAGTCTGAATTGATCCTTCACTATGCATATTATTCATTGAATATTTTTTAAAAAATACAGATGAAAAGAAACAGCAGAAGGTATCACTAGATTAACTTTCTCATTACCCAATTTGTGAAACAGATTATACAAGTCAGCATGATAAAAGCATAAGAGAAAAAACACCATATAATCGTCAACAAATGCATGATAATTAAAGAATTTTTTGTGGCTTCAAGGAAAAAGTATCCACATTAATAATCTAAAACAAGTTCTTCCATTATGGAAGACAATCAAAGCTACATAACAAGCTAGTCTACCTTAGCTTTAAGGAGTTAAAATAATTCAAACAAGAACAAGATATACAAGTTAAAAATGATTCAACAACATGCAGTGGATCAGAAATTCAGAATAATGTTGACATGCTATACCTAATTTAATTGAAAATCTTTGGCATGTGTAGACAAAGTATACCTTTTTTAATCGCTCCTCTATAGATCTCAAAGCACGTGACTGATCAACTTTGGATAGATAGAAATCCCTCTCTCTTTTGGCAGCAGAAAGTTCTAAGGCCAATTTTTGCTCCCGAATAGCTTTCTTCAACGCTGTAACACATACATTATTTTAGGATAATCTTCTTAAGCTCCATCACATAAAATTGAGGCATTGATCATAAAGTGCTTACCCAGTTCTTCAGTCAGATCATCCCACTTGAACTTACTCAAGTACTTAATATTCCAAAGGTCATAATAGAACGATGACCTTTTCTTTCCTCCTAGAGATGAACAATATAAATCAGAAACTTGAAAACCAAATCAATACAAACATACACATCACCCAAGAAATATCCTGCTACAGCCTACAATAAGCAGACATCACTATGAACACATCGTATTACAGTTCCCATTAAAAGAATGAAGAAGAAAGAGTAACAAGTATTGCCACTACAAGTATATAATCCCAACACCACATAAATGATACTTCATACTTTTTCACAAAATTCAAAACAAGTATATAATAGCAAATGCATGCGATATACCAATATTCTAATAGAAGTAACTCAGAATCTAAAGGAAAGAATAAAATTTTATTGATAAACCCAAAATTCCAATTGATGTACAATGTGGTATCAGCCTTAGATAAGGGTAGGAGACACAAATGATTTCCCTGGATATCTGAGACACCAGGACTCTCCCCACTCTGTTTAATCCTTTCTCAAATAATAAAGGCAATTTCTCTCTCAATCTCTCCTCTTTCATTAACAATATGCCTTATTTCTTCTACTGAGTGCTTTTTGTGTCTCCATATACAACGGCTTTTGGTCATTGCAATTTGGTTGTAGGGAACATGGCTTTGAACATTGATAACTGTGCATACTCCGTTTGATTATATAAACAAGCAGGCCCTATTTGTTTGATTGAATAAATAAACAAACAATATAGTGATACATGGTTCATACACATACCTATTTGTTCACCATTTAACATATTGGCAACCCTTTTAGCAATGCTTTTATTGGTAAATTCAACCCATCTACAGAGTCAGAGAAAAACCCAATGATCAAGTTCAAAACCTCTCAACATAAAAAACAGTAAGTAGTTGAACAACTTCACTCAGACACCAATCCAATTCCACAGCATAACAAATAATAAATAAATAAATACCCTTCCGAATACACTTGGTCTCGGGATGCACGGGATCGCTTAGCAGGCACTTGTGAAGTAGAATCTGATAAATTCCAAAAAATAATAATAAATCAACCATAGCAAAAATTAAAAAATAATATATAATGTTAAAATATATGGAGTTGCTACGCAAATTGCTACTCGATGGTGAATCGTTAGATATTAATTTCATAGTAAAACATTTAAAATTTAATTAAAAATAAAAAAGGAGTGTATAAAATAAACGACCGACACTTAATTAAAGGTATCGTGATCTTCAACACAACAAAAGAGTTAACTGAAAGTTTTAGAGAGAGACCTTGTGGAGAGAGAAAAATTCTTAGAATATCGCCGAATTGAGAGAGAATGTGACGAAGCTTGAGGTGGTCCATGTGAGGTGGGATTCGACTCAAATAGCAAACGCCGCGCTTCTCTGTCTCCTTCGATACCAGATTCTTCTTCTTTTTCTTCATCTTCAATTCCTTGTTCTCGCCATTGGAAGAGGTTGCTGTTGCATCAATTACAGTTTTTTCTTCCTCCGAAGCTTTCATCGTCTTTAAACGTTGAGTGCTGAGCTTCTTCTTCTTCAATTCGACTCAAATGCTGAGTGCTGCTGGCTTTAAACGTTGTTCAGTCTTTAGGGTTTGGGTTGGGGCCGTAGATCGTAAACGGGCTAGGCTATTATCTTTGTAGCCCATTTAACTTCTTTTGCTCGGCATTACTCATAAGCCCATGCTCTCTCTAAACGACATCGTTTGGCTATGTCGTACGACTACCTCTTCAAGTACATCATCATCGGCGACACAAGGTTCTCCTCTTGCTTACTACCCTCCAATGCCAAAATAGGATCGTACCCCTTCACCGTACGGGGTGAACCTGAAACGATAGGCAAGTGTGGTAATAATAACCCAGAAGGCCTCTGGTGCGGGGTCTTTACTTATCTTATTGGCAATTCGGTCTCCAAATCTCATTCCAAGTTTGAGTTTTTCTACGGTGTGGTGCAGGTGTAGGGAAATCCTGCTTCCTCCTCCAACATACATGATTGTGTATTGTATAAAAATTATGTTGATATGAATATTAAATTTTATAAAATATAATCTTTTTTAATTCAATTGTTAATTTATATAATAATATTATTGCAATCATAAATATTAAATTTTTTACATTTAAATATTTATAAATATATTAATCAATCAATAATATTTATTTATATTTTAATAATATTTTACATATTAAAATAAAATTTATTAATTTTTAAATAAAACTTTATAAACATTATTTGATTTTAATTTTAACCAACAGTTATGTTAATAAATTTTATATTTTATAAAAAATTATTGATCAATATAGATATCCAAACTTATCACCTAATATATATATATATATATATATAAAAGACAAATTTGATGGTAAGCCATTGTACTCTCCTTTTTCTTCTACTAATACTTATTAAGTTAATCCAAACTGAATTATAACAAATTTAATATACTCTTCTAAGTGGCATTGCAATGCCAACTTCCATTAAGGTAAAAGCAACAAAGCCACACAAGAATAAGCTTAGAAAGCCATTATTTTAGTATAGTTCACTTATTAGTGAGTTTTCATTCATTGATGTAATAACCGTGTTAGGTAAACAAGTAATTAAAGTACAACTTTCTGTCTATAGGCTTGGGTTAACTTAGCATGCAATGCAACCTCTTGTATTCATACTTTGAAACACTTTTGGTGAAAAAAGACGTAAACTAATATGCTCTACGTAATCCCCTGAAGTATCATCAGGAAGACCTCAGCTTAACTTACTCTTGACAACATCAAGACCGTACGTGAATACATGGGATCTACATACCAACGCCTACATGAATGAAATAAATAATTTAGCTAAGATATGGATTCCTTCCTCACATCAACAGCTAACTGAATTCTTAAACAATAAGGGCCTAAATCCCTATACGTTAAACGTTCGCCCTGTTCCCAAATCTCATGCGAAGGTTGTCATATGTTCGAGAAACCAATAGAAGTCTTGGATCATCTTCAGGTATATCTCGATCCTGCAATTCCACATACAGAGAGTAGCTTGATTAGTGAATCAATCAACTAAGGACAACAATTAGGGAACTAGTCTGATATGAACTTCATGCTGAACCTATACTAAAGGATTAGGATTAAGACTTTAGTGAAGTAAAGAATATTCCACTTAAACTTCACAATGAGATAAGAATAAGGAAGTCTCATATCCCAACATTTTTCATACCCTTCAATGTAGTCGTTCATTCATTCAAATACAATACAAGCGTTTCACAGCGATATCTGTATAAGAAGTCATTCTGAGAATATAGAAATGAAAACTTTTCATGCTCCTTCACGTGCAAAAAGACAAGTCACTTTTAGAATCCTATATATGATTTTAATTTTGAGCCATGGTCAGTGTAACTGTAATTACACCATCATCCAACTATGAATTGCCACCCTATTAAAAGAGAGTTTAATAATGATAGTAATTATATCAGAAGTTAAACTCTTAGTTATGTAACAGAACAAGATTGGATGACAGTATAAAAAGGTTCATCGGTGATAGTAGATCAAAATTAAACTCCTACTTATTTTTATCCCCAATTGAGATAAGAATTTGCAATTCTAAATCTTTTACCACAAATATGAATATACAAATTATCAAGAAATAAAAATATGATGCATTGTTAAGATGAATAACTCACTTTTAAGCCCTGGTAATATGCTTCTACTGCAGCGAAGGAAGGGTTAACATTACGAGCTCGCATCATGTCCCATATGTAGTTAGCAGTCATATATCCCCCGGTCTACCATTTAAGGAATAAGAACAAAACAAATTAAAACCTCGGTCAACAAATATAATCAGTCTCGTATCAAGCCCAAAGCAAGAGGAAGAGTTTGCATACCTTTTCTCCAGCAGATACAAGCAGGAGCTCACTTCCCATTTTGGAATTCACGAAAAAGTTTCTTTGGTTGAACCTTACCTATAGTTACAAAATTAAAGTTCAAGTCTTTAAACAGACCAAATAAATTGCATTGGAACAAACTTGATGAAGAAGCTATAATGACCTACCAGAATATCTTGAGCAATTTGCATCAGTATAACCAACCATTGCCCCCTCTGCAAGTGTCTGCAGTCATGTTGGTTTGTATAATTCAATGTGCATTTTATACAAATTGTTTCAAAAAAATATATCATTAAGTGGCACTGTAGCAGAGTTCAACAACGTAAAATTCCAGGACTATAGCAGCAAAAATTGAAGTTATCAGGGGGGAAATACAGACTCAGCCACATATACCATGACTGCATGTTGAACACTAGATGTCACAGGAACAGAGGTAGAAATTAAGGTGGAGAATAATTGGTGATTTTAAAATTCAGACACACCCACTCGAGCCACACCTCTGCCAAATGGGTACTTGTACATATTACTTATACCTCAAGATAGTTCAAGTAAATATAAGCATTTAACTACAAGATTTGGTATTGAAAGTCCTAGAAACTGTATGACCAAACTCACCACAAAAAGCTCTGCAGCAATAGGCTTTCTTGAATTTTCGTACTCCTCAAAAGTTTGAAGTGCACGGTCAATTTCTCCAGCATGACAGTAGCACCTGAATAATAATGGTAATAAGAGATAAATAAATAATGCACTTGGAAAACAAAATACCTGTTGAATAAAACAGAAGGAACAAAGAACCTAAGAAGGATACAATCCAGTCTATGGTAAAAAAATAGTTCAAACTGCAACCATACTCAGTTAAGCAATTATACTGCAACCAAGTTGACCAAATGTGATGGTTACAAGTATGCCTTTTTACAACCAATTCATAGTCTACTATTAGCAGCATCCACTAATTGGGTAGATTCAATGTTGTTTTTGTTGAAATTAATCTGGTTCCTTTAAAACACCAATAATAATAACAATAACATGGTTGTCATTTGTCAAGAACAATAATCTCGGTCAAGTACTAGTGTAGTACTGTAGAACAAAAAACCATAATCTGAGACAGCTCCCATTCAGAGTTCAGTTCACAACTGCCTCTCCCTCTCTACATCTTGTGACTGCATCTTGCTCTCTGCATCCTGTGACTGCATCTCTCTCTGCCTGTGTGGTGTGTGCTCTCACAATATCTTTGACCTGCGTGCAATCAACTATTGGATATATGATAGGCCTCTAACCCATGTGTATCAAAGAAGGGCCAGAGGTGAGTTGGATAATTTTGTTAGAGGAGAGAGACAGGAGCCTAACTGAATGGACAGCTGGACCATTGGGATTGCATGGGGGGAGGGATATGGAATCATGAAAAGAGCAAATAAAAGGAGGGAAGGGGGGAAGAGAGGGAGGCAGGATGGAATTGGATAGAAAGGATGGTTAAGATATTCGGGCATGGATTTCTCTAAACTCCTCTAAGGGTCTCTCTTCTTGCTAGCAGCTGTTTTGAGTGTTTCTTTTTTTTTCCTGATTCCAATTTGAGTAATTTTTTTGTTTTGGGTACTGTGATTCAGAGCTTCTTATACTTCCATATAAATAAATAGTCAATTTCAGTTATAAACAATATAGCATGCAATCCAATAGTCAACTAGTGCAATATCTGAGTTTTGCCTATGTTTAAGTTGTTACTTATGACCTGAGTTGTTATATCATCTATGAATTTATGTTTAAGTGTTTGTGATAATTTAAATGCTTATTTATACTATATTTTACATGTATATATACATGCATATATAGGAAAATATGTTATTTGCAGGATCTTATTCTATGTTTAAAATCCCACGTTTTACGACCTTAAACCCCTTTCCCAATCCTAGTTAAAATCTCAATTTTGATTATCTTGAGTATAACAAGTACATACACAGCCTGATAAGATTATAAACATAACAAGACTCCAAAACCAAAACGTGCCCTTGGATTAAAAACTGATAACTTCATACATTATGTTACAACATATTTACAAAAGAAGGGAAGACAGAAAACAATAAAATGCACTACACAATGAGACAACAAAAGAAGAGTTATTATCTAATCAAAAATAAAATTGTTACTTACAGCATCCAGTAAATCATCAGAGAGCTCAGGTTTACTTTGTTTGGCGTCAGTGGCTATCTGCTTTGTCTGAGGGAAATGGCAAATTACTTTGGCTACTTGTCCCGAGCCTTGAACCTTCTGCTTCTGTGCAAGGGGGAATTAAATGATATCAGTCTGAATTGATCCTTCACTATGCATATTATTCATTGAATATTTTTTAAAAAATACAGATGAAAAGAAACAGCAGAAGGTATCACTAGACTAACTTTCTCATTACCCAATTTGTGAAACAGATTATACAAGTCAGTATGATAAAAGCATAAGAGAAAAAACACCATATAATCGTCAACAAATGCATGATAATTAAAGAATTCTTTGTGGCTTCAAGGAAAAAGTATCCACATTAATAATCTAAAACAAGTTCTTCCATTATGGAAGACAATCAAAGCTACATAACTAGCTAGTCTACCTTAGCTTTAAGGACTTAAAATAATTCAAACAAGAACAAGATATACTAGTTAAAAATGATTCAGCAACATGCAGTGGATCAAAAATAAAAATGGATCAGAAATTCAGAATAATTGTGAAGATGTGATAGATCTGGCAAGTATAGTATAAAATGTCACCAAGGGAGAAAGAACTTAAGTTTTAATATGGCAAAAAATCCTTTGACATGTATAGACATAGTATACCTTTTTTAATCGCTCCTCTATAGATCTCAAAGCACGTGATTGATCAACTTTGGATAGATAGAAATCCCTCTCTCTTTTGGCAGCAGAAAGTTCTAAGGCCAATTTTTGCTCCCGAATAGCTTTCTTCAACGCTGTAACACATACATTATTCTAGGAAATCTTCTTACGCTCCATCACATAAAAATGATGCACTGATCATAGAGTGCTTACCCAGTTCTTCAGTCAGATCATCCCACTTGAACTTACTCAAGTACTTAATATTCCAAAGGTCATAATAGAACGATGACCTCTTCTTTCCTCCTAGAGATGAACAATATAAATCAGAAACTTGAAAACCAAATCAATACAAACATACACATCACCCAAGAAATATCCTGCTACAGCCTACAATAAGCAGACATCACTATGAACACATCGTATTACAGTTCCCATTAAAAGAATGAAGAAGAAAGAGTAACAAGTATTGCCACTACAAGTATATAATCCCAACACCACATAAATGATACTTCATACTTTTTCACAAAATTCAAAACAAGTATATAATAGCAAATGCATGCGATATACCAATATTCTAATAGAAGTAACTCAGAATCTAAAGGAAAGAATGAAATTTTATTGATAAACCCAAAATTCCAATTGCTGTACAATGTGGTATCAGCCTTAGATAAGGGTAGGAGACAAATGATTTCCCTGGATATCTGAGACACCAGGACTCTCCCCACTCTGTGTTTAATCCTTTCTCAAATAATAAAGGCAATTTCTCTCTCAATCTCTCCTCTTTCATTAACAATATGCCTTATTTCTTCTACTGAGTGCTTTTTGTGTCTCCATATACAATGGCTTTTGGTCATTGCAATTTGGTTGTAGGGAACATGGCTTTGAACATTGATAACTGTGCATACTCCGTTTGATTATATAAACAAGCAGGCCCTATTTGTTTGATTGAATAAATAAACAAACAATATAGTGATACAAGGTTCATACACATACCTATTTGTTCACCATTTAACATATTGGCAACCCTCTTAGCAATGCTTTTATTGGTAAATTCAACCCATCTACAGAGTCAGAGAAAAACCCAATGATCAAGTTCAAAACCTCTCAACATAAAAAACAGTAAGTAGTTGAACAACTTCACTCAGACACCAATCCAATTCCACAGCATAACAAATAAAAAATAAATAAATACCCTTCCGAATACACTTGGTCTCGGGATGCACGGGATCGCTTAGCAGGCACTTGTGAAGTAGAATCTGATAAATTCCAAAAAATAACAATAAATCAACCATAGAAAAAATTAAAAAACAATATATAATGTTAAAATATATGGAGTTGCTATGCAAATTGCTACTCAATGGTGAATCGTTAGATATTAATTTCATAGTAAAACATTTAAAATTTAATTAAAAATAAAAAACGAGTGTATAAAATAAATGACCGACACTTAATTAAAGGTATAATGATCTTTAACACAACAAAAGAGTCAACTGAAAGTTTTAGAGAGAGAGACCTTCTGGAGTGAGAAAAATTCTTAGAATATCGCCGAATTGAGAGAGAATGTGACGAAGCTTGACGTGGTCCATGTGAGGTGGAATTCGACTCAAATAGCAAACGCCCACAGTTTGATGCATGTCCCTCACAGGAAAATGTCCAAGAGGAGGATTTGCAGAGAAAGTTTCAACCACCATGGGCTTGGTGGGAATCATCTTAACAAAACCTGCATAGCAGCAACCAAACCATAAGTTATCATTCAAAGCAAAATAAAAAAGTGAACCCAGCTTAGCAGTTAGCACATTTATATTATTTAAAAAATTCCACAGCAGGAAGGCATAAAAAATGTAAAGACAATACTTTCAACTAAGCAGAATCATAAAAACAACATTTAAAAAACATATGTCAACAATTTAATTCAAAAATTTCACAAAAAAAATAAAAGCAAAGATATCTGATAGATCCAAATATGTCCTCATACATGTGGAAGATTAAGCAGGCTTCATGTTATGAGATAGCAAACAAATAACATGAGATCAAAACTTATGAAAACAACACAAACACATCATCAACACTAAATCTACATAAAAGAATAGCCTTTTTGTAAGCATAAAAGAACAACATTTTAATCATATAAATGAACATCAACAAAAATCTTGTACGGGTTATAACAAACAGATCCATAACCACACAACGAAGACATCGTAAGCTTGTAAATTTTCAACAGAAGCTTCATGATTGCAATACCAAATCAACAGATCTGTGATTTCAAAAAGAAGACTCAACACCGAAACATGCAAAAACTCGATAATCTTTTCCGATTAATCGTTTGCAATAGCCAAAATAATCCATAAAATTCGAATCATACACGCAGAACCAAATAAAACAATCGAACATTCAAAACAGACATACAAATAAAAGAAACGAAAAGAAGAACAACCAAAGAAACATCATCGTAAATCACACTTCAGCATATAAACAGACATGAATCGAATCTAAGAGACAAAGGCTGAGAGTGTTACCTCGAAGAGAGACGAAGGTTGCTCGTTCAGGAACCTCACCCGCAAAGACAGAGACTGAGCGATAGAGAACAGAGGCAGAGTGATAATGAAAACTAGGATTCGCAGATTTTTACATTGAAGGGACTACTTTTTGTTTCCGATAATGCCCTCGACCTTCTTTCAGATTTCCTCATATGCCCCGCTCCGCTTATTTAAACGTAATCGTGTACCGATTTCTTGAACATTACTTTTAAAAGATAGGATTAATTTAAAATTCAAATTTTAGGGATAACGCATGTTTTGTTGAGATTATTATTTAAAAAATATATATTTAATTTAAAAGGAAAGAAAATTTGATTAAAAAATAAGTAATTTTTCAAAATAAACATTAAATATTGTTTAAAATAAATATTCCTATTACTTTTCTAAAAGAGGTTAAAAATAAATTTTTCAAATTTTAATTTTCTTACTTTTTAATTCTATTCAAATAATTCAAAATATTTCAAAATTAAATTTTCACAAGTGGTTTTTTATATAAAAATACGAATACATTTTTAATCTAAATTGACTAGAAAATAAATGACAAATTTAAAAATTATTTCAGCAATAAATTAAAATTTTTAAACACTAATTTAATAAAAAATTTAAAATATAATAAAATGATAATTTAAATTTGAAAAAATAATTTGAATATTTAAATTTTAAAAACTAATATAATAATAATAAATCTCTATATGGATATTTTCCTTTTTTATATCGTGAATTTTGTATAAATATATGCGTCCAATGTGAACTAAAAATAAGATAGAGATTATGATTATAAAAAAAAGTATGAGATATAGTAATAATTAATAATTATGGTTTATGATAATATGTATTATTTTAAAAATCAAATCGTAAAAATTGAATTAAATAAGCTGGTTAAACCAAAAATTAATTATCTTTTTGAAATATTTAAATCATAAAATCGTTTTAATAAAAAATTTAATAACAGTAAGAAAAAATGGAAAATCGATACAAAAAAATAGAATAATAAAAAATTAATTTATATATAAAAATAATATTATTTTTATTTAAAAAAAATAAAAAAATAATTTTTTTTATTTTATATAAATTAAAATTTAAACATTTAAAATAATATATATTTTTCAATTTTAATTAAATAAAATTATAATATTAATATATTTTATCATTATATATTTTAATATCTTATATATAATATTTTAAAATTAATATCAATCACAGTATACTATTAAATCTTGAACGCTATCTTAAATGATTTATTAAATTAAAAATTATTATTTTTTAATTTGTATTTATTTTAAAAAATTAAATCTATTTATATATTTATTTTTTTATAAAATTATAAGTTATTATAATTAATTAATATTAATATATATATAATAACATTTAAATCTATTGATTTTTTTAATTCTGTTATGATCAAATTATGTACGTTCATTTGAATTTATAACTACAATTACTATTTAAATTTAATTTATATTGTACTTTAACTGTTATTATTTTAATATTTATTGTCTTATTTTTATAATAAAAATATAAAATTTAAATTAAAAATTTTAAATAAATTATTTTCAAACCTTTTATTATTAAGTCAAAGCTAATAAATTTATCATGTTGACTATTCATTCTTTGTCAACAATTATTTATATTGATTTTTATATAATTAATTTATATTAGTATATTAATATTAGTGCTTTTACACTAATTATTATTGCCTATTATGCCTTCATTTTCTGGTATAGATGCTGGCTCTTTTTATTTTATAAACATGGATATCAAATCATTCATATTCCGTGATATTATAGGGACTATTTTATACTTTTTTTTTTGTTGACTTTCTAATCCTCCATTAATGTCTCCATTTTTTGTTATGTTGGCATTATAATTTCTCATTGACTTTGTTAATTAATTTGAAAGCAATTAATTGACTGATTGTCAACAGATTAATCCCTCAATTATAAAGGAATAGTAGCACAAGCATTTTGGCATAGAACAACCGAAATTATTTCTTCTTCTATTTTTTATTTTTAGCTATTATTTACGATACTTCACGCCTTCACGGTATTTTACTCAAACACACATGTCATACTATATAATTGTGTTAATCTTGCAAGCAAAATCAAATGCTATATTACATAAGAGATATATGAAATTTTTATTTTAAAATAATAGTTATATTACGTTACAAGTTTTCTTTATTCCTATTTTTCATCAATATTTTATTTGTAGAATATACACTTGATTAAAAACATATAACTGTACTTTATTTCGCCATATATTTTATTAATATAGGCTAATGAATGAATAAGATTGAGAATCTTTTTTAATAATTTCTCTTTTACTAATTTAAATGTAAAATAACTTTCAGTAGCGCATTTAAGTTATGATCTTGCCTAAGTTAAACTTATTTATTAAATAAGTTATGTTAAAAAATTTTAAAATTGTATTTTGTTAAAAAAAACTGCAGTTTTAGACTAACTAATCTTTTTAACTTTAACAAATCAACTTATATTAATAGTACAGATAATATAGTAATAAATAATGTTATCATATAGTCTTATAATAATATTATTATTGTTATTATATTAATTTTTTTTTGTAATATTTTCAAATTATATATTTATTGTCATATGTAAAGGTTTAAATCTGTTCATTTTTATAAACATTTATATTTATTAACCTATTTTAAGGAAGAGTTTCTTGCTTGTTTAAAAGATTTTATTATAAGGTGTAGTTTTAAGTAAATCTTCAAATTAAATAACTTTTTAAATAATCAAATTAATCCTTAAAATATGTTATATATAATATAACAAGTATAAATTCAAATTTTAGATTTTAGAAATAGATAAGTAAGTCTCGTGAAACTGAATCTAATTCAACTTATCATTTTTTGTAGTTACAACTTATGAGATCAAATTACTGGGGGAGATTTTAATATTTTAAAGTAGTTTTCCAAAATAACAATAAAATATGTTATCTAAAATGAAATAAAAAACACAAAATATATCTAATTCATACTATTTGAATTAATTTTTTTATAAAAAATTATACTAAATTTAAATTTAGAATCAAATAAATTTAATGATATATATATATATATAAATTAATTATCTCTTTGAAACTAATTTTATCTGCATATTTTCCAAGTAAAATTATGTTTTTATTATAAATAAATTTAATAATAAATAGAAAAGTATATAATTAAATTAATGTATTATATTTTTATTAATAACAATTAAAAAAATCTATTTTAATTTATAAATGAGCATGAATTAATTTTAGAATATATATATCTTATAAAAATTATTAATAATAATTATTTAATTATATGTACGATATTAATAAATAATGTATACAATTTTAGTATGAATATTTTTTATAAGTTAGGATATTCTAAATGATTCTTATAGAAAAATTTTGATTTAAAGAGTAAGTTATTATTTTTATTATATAATAATATAAGATATAACATTTAATATAGTTTTTTGAAATTTTGAAAAATAAATGATGATAACATAATGTTATTCATCCAAAAAAAGATTTTAATTTTCTTTTATATGAACCGTAACTATATTATATATATTTATATCTAAAATTTTGAAATGTTGATCAATTTTACATCTAAATTGTATAATTAATTATATAATCGTCTATATATGTATGTTATATAATATAAATATAATAATAATCTTAATTATTATATTAATAATTTTTATAAGTTGTTATTACCCATAACTTGTAGGGAAATCGTGCTTGCTCCTCCAATTCACCGACAAGAGGTTCCAACCGGTTCATGATATCACCTCTTCTTTTCTCCCAATTGCTCCCCTTGATTCGTGACATGGTTTATTTGTTGAATCTGAATAAGATTAAACAGTTTCAATAATATTTTAAATACTGATTCAGAATATGTTTAACTATAGGCTGGACAAGAGTATCCATCACAAGGTCCTACTACAGAGGAGCAGCGGGAGCTCTTCTAGTTTACGACATTACAAGGTAGGTGCTGTTATTGTCTATTTGACGTAGGGATCAAGATCTGCATCTCAAGAATAATACCCAACTTTATATCACCCTTCTAACATGCACCTATGTTGGGTGGCATTTGTCACTTTCATTAATGCTAGGTGTTCTGAGATGTTCACAATGCATGCAACACAAGTGAAATGATGTATAATTGTGCAGTTATGATTCTACAAACTTTTGGTGAAAAAAGACGTAAACTATCAAATGGTGAAAAAAGGTGTAACATGCTCTATGTAATCCCCTCAAGTATCATCAGGAAGACCTCAGCTCAACTTACTCTTGACAACATCAAGACCGTATGTGAATACATGGGATCTACGTACCATCGCGTACATGAATGAAACAAATAATTTAGCTAAGATATGGATTCTTTCTTCACATCAACAGCTAACTGAATTCTTAAACAATAAGAGCCTAAATCCCTATACCTTAAACAATCGCCCTGAACCCAGATCTCATGCGAAGGTTGTCATATGTTCGAGAAACCAATAGAAGTCTTGGATCATCTTCAGGTATCTCTCGATCCTGCAATTCCACACACAAAGAGTAGCTTGATTAGTGAATCAATCAACTAAGGACAACAATTAGGGAACTAGTCTGATATGAACTTCATGCTGAACCTATACTAAAGGATTAGGATTAAGACTTTAGTGAAGTAAAAAATATTCCACTTAAACTTCACAATGAGATAAGAATAAGGAAGTCTCATATCCCAACATTTTTCATATCCTTCAATGTAGTCGTTCATTTATTCAAATACAATACAAGCATTTCACAGCGATATCTGTATAAGGAGTCATTCTGAGAATATAGAAATGAAAACTTTTCATGCTCCTTCACGTGCAAAAAGACAAGTCACTTTTAGAATCCTATATATGATTTTAATTTTGAGCCATGGTCAGTGTAACTGTAATTACACCATCATCCAACTATGAATTGCCACCCTATTAAAAGAGAGTTTAATAATGAAGTAATTACATCAGAAATTGAACTCTTAGTGATGCAACGGAACAAGATTGGATGACAGTATAAAAAGGTTCATCGGTGATAGTAGATCAAAATTAAACTCCTACCAAATATTATCCCCAATTGAGATGAGAATTTGCAATTCTAAATCTTTTACCACAAATATGAATATACAAATTATCAAGAAATAAAAATATGATGCATTGTTGAGATGAATAACTCACTTTTAAGCCCTGGTAATATGATTCTACCGCAGGGAATGAAGGGTTAACATTACGAGCTCGCATCATGTCCCATATGTAGTTAGCAGTCATATATCCCCCGGTCTACCATTTAAGGAATAAGAACAAAACACATTACAATCTCGGTCAACAAATATAATCAGTCTCGTATCAAGCCCAACTAAAGAGGAAGAGTTTGCATACCTTTTCTCCAGCAGCTACAAGCAGGAGCTCACTTCCCATTTTGGAATTCACGAAAAAGTTTCTTTGGTTCAACCTTACCTACAGTTACAAAATTAAAGTTAGTCTTTAAACAGATCAAATAAATTGCATTGGAACAAACTTGATGAAGAAGCTATAACGACGTACCAGAATATCTTGAGCAATTTGCATTCCTTTTTCAGTGTAACCAACCATTGCCCCCTCTGCAAGTGTCTGCAGTCATGTTGGTTTATATAATTCAATGTGCATTTTATACAAATTGTTTTAAAAATATATATCATTAAGTGGCACTGTAGCAGAGTTCAACAACGTAAAATTCCAGGACTATAGCAGCAAAAATTGAAGTTATCAGGGGGGAAATACAGACTCAGCCACATATACCATGACTGGATGTTGAACACTAGATGCAACAGGAACACAGGTAGAAATTAAGGTGGAGAATAATTGGTGATTTTAAAATTCAGATTAGCCCATTTGAGCCACACCTCTGCCAAAAGGGTACTTGTACATATTACTTATACCTCAAGATAGTTCAAGTAAATATAAGCATTTAACTACAAGATTTGGTATTGAAAGTCCTAGGAACTGTATGACCAAACTCACCACAAAAAGCTCTGCAGCAATAGGCTTTCTTGAATTTTCGTACTCCTCAAAAGTTTGAAGTGCACGGTCAATTTCTCCAGCATGACAGTAGCACCTGAATAATAATGGTAATAAGAGATAAACTGATGTTTTAAATAATGCAATTGGAAATCAAAATACCAGTTGAATAAAACAGAAGGAACAAAGAACCTAAGAAGGATACAATCCAGTCTATGGTAAAAAAATAGTTCAAATTGCAACCATACTCAGTTAAGCAATTATAGTGAAACCAAGTTGACCAAATGTGATGGTTACAAGTATGCCTTTTTATAACCAATTCATAGTCTACTATTAGCAGCATCCACTAATTGGGTAGATTCAATGTTGTTTTTGTTGAAATTAATCTGGTTCCTTTAAAACACCAATAATAATAACAATAACATGGTTGTCATTTGTCAAGAACAATAATCTCGGTCAAGTACTAGTGTAGTACTGTAGAACAAAAAACCATAATCTGCAACAGCTCCCATTCAGAGTTCAGTTCACAACTGCCTCTCCCTCTCTACATCTTGTGACTGCATCTTGCTCTCTGTATCCTGCGACTGCATCTCTCTCTGCCTATGTGTGGTGTGTGCTCTCATAATATCTTTGACCTGCGTGCAATCAACTATTGGATATATGATAGGCCTCTAACCCATGTGTATCAAAGAAGGGCTAGACGTGAGTTGGATAATTTTGTTAGAGGAGCCTAACTGAATGGACAGCTGGACCATTGGGATTGGGGGGGGGGGGGGAGGGATATGGAATCATGAAAAGAGCAAATAAAAGGAGGGAGGGGGGGGGGAGAGGGTGGCAGGATGGAATTGGATAGAAAGGATGGTTAAGATTTTCGGGCATGGATTTCTCTAAACTCCTCTAAGGGTCTCTCATCTTGCTAGCAGCTGTTTTGAGTGTTTCTTTTTTTTTTCCTGATTCCAATTTGAGTAATTTTTTTGTTTTGGGTACTGTGATTCAGAGCTTCTTATACTTCCATATAAATAAATAGTCAATTTCAGTTTCAAACAATATAGCATGCAATCCAATAGTCAACTAGTGCAATATCTGAGTTTTGCCTATGTTTAAGTTGTTACTTATGACCTGAGTTGTTATATCATCTATGAATTTATGTTTAAGTGTTTGTGATAATTTAAATGCTTATTTATACTATGTTACATGTATATATAGGAAAATATGTTATTTGCAGGATCTTATTCTATGTTTAAAATCCCACATTTTACGACCTTAAACCCCTTTCCCAATCCTAGTTAAAATCTCAATTTTGATTATCTTGAGTATAACAAGTACATACACAGCCTGATAAGATTATAAACATAACAAGACTCCAAAATCAAAGCGTGCCCTTATATTCTAACAGCTTCATTCCTAGTATTGGATAATTATGTCAACTTGTAAGTGAATCCTGCAGATGTAGAAATAAGAATGTAAAGCATCACATCTGCTTGGTGAAATGTGCCTTGTTAATATTTGGAGTAATTTCCCTGACACCAGGCCACAGGGAGTGATGGTGCCTTAATAGTAATCGGCATTATTGCTTACCAAGTGATAACAAAACATAACTGTGTGGATTGCTACACTAGTCGGTGCATGTTTCGTTCAACTTATTTTGGAGGAATAATTGCTTATTTGTTTCAGCTTTATGAGTTTTTTGAAAAATAAGTGATTTTTTTTCTAGATTTAAGCTAAACAAATATGCTATCATTTTAAAATTACAGGCTTGGCAAAACATAATTTTCATCAGGTAACCTTACCTATCCTTAGCTATTATACACACTTGAGTACTTGTTTACTTATTTAAATTGTACAAGTCTTCCTCCCATTTCTATTCATTCCATTTTTTAAACATATTGCTTCTGTTCTTCATGAAACTCTCCTTTATATTCTAACGTACAAAAGCTTCTCATTAAATAACGTTTTTTATAAAAACGTCAAGAAAAATTAGAAAACCAAAATCTTCATGCCTGTTCTTGATACCTTACTTGCATGCCATACACTAGAAAGCAATACTATATATAATTAGGCATTAAAGGGGTTTGTTATATTCATGTCGTGAAACAACATTAGATGAAACTAGGTGTTTTTATAACACTTCAATAAATGTGCTTTGAATATTGGAAAAATGATCAAACATAGAATGTTAAATGTTCACTTAATCAGTAAATTTTATAATTATAGAAATATTATATAATCATTAAGGATTTTTTAGTTTTAAAGAACAAATTATATTGCAAAACAACCCTTCATCCACCTGAAGGCATACTTCAACAGCGGCAATAGATTTAAAGAAATTATTTACATGTGAACCACAAAAAGGGAAAAAAAAAACTACTTTAGCTTGGACTTTCAACTTCCATTTGATCTAAATGGTCAAATGGCAAATACCATTAATTTTGCATTTGACTAGCTACTTCCTAGAAAGGGGAAGAGAAGGAGCTACCCAAGAGGAAAATGCCTATTCACTAATTTTCTCTGCGTGTATGCTTCCCCCCCTAATTTGATTCCCTCATCCTCAATTAGGGGCTATGGCCACTGAGGTATAAAGTGTTGTTAGAAAGAAAATATTAAAATTACCATTGTATTCAACTTCTATTAAAAGTTACATTTACATCATGGGGGCATCTCTTTAAGCCAAAAGAAATCAAATGGACAGGGACATTGCAGCATATAAAAGTTCCTAAAATAAGTTGGAGAACAACTGTCAAAAGAAGCAAGGCAAATACTAAGGAAATGCAGCTTCAAGTGTTGATCTTGAATATTCGAGTTTTGGTAAGGGAGGAAGAAATGTGAGCTACCAAAGACTTAGGAATGTCCATCCGTTGGTAACAATAGGAAGCAGGTTTAAGGTGATTGATGGTCGTTACAAATTACAACTTAGGGACTGCTGTTATTCTCTCTAATGATATTGTTATAAATTTGAGTCTGTAAATATTTAGTGTTAACTTGCCCTTTATGAAGATATACTTTTCTTGAAAAAATAATTAAAAAAATATGTTCTTGATATAAACTAAAAAGTATTTTTATTTAATTTCTATAAGTGTCTACACTAAATTTAGCATTTTTTTTAAATAAATGGCTACTTGCTCAACCACATTCACTAAAATTATCGCAGATGTTTGGCATGGCACCATACAGCATTGACAGCAATAAGACACATAAAAACCTAGATTATTGCACAGCCCGAAAGCAAGCATAAGAGAGTCAATTAATAGCATACCAGTGATTAGTATATTTAGCATCTAATGGAAGCAAGCATAAATTCTAGCTCAAGGGCTTTCTTAATTTACATACTAATAGAAAGCTACCTTTTGGTAGTAAGCTTGTTTTCAAGTTATCTGAATAGAAAAAACTATAGAAATTAACAACCAACAAATGATTACCTAATTACTTGCAACAAAATATAGATATCAGGAGTTTTCTCCTCCTTGTTCAGCATTTCCAAAAGTGTTTGCATCAACTGCCACAATTAGATGCAAGCCATGAATATATTAAAAGACAATTTAAAACCAATGAAAAAAGTAGACACTAACAATGTGAAAATAAAATCAATTTTGAATGGGCATCAAAGTAAAAAATGTCAAGCAGTTCAGATGGACAGACAGAAAGAAACTATTGATGTGTGATGACATCACAAACTGGAAATGAAGAAATAATAATGGAAATTACCAAAGTGACAAGAGGAAATGATCAGGTTCAATTATTGAAGGTTTCCTATTGCTTTGTTTGGATCATGTGAAAAATAAGCAGGAAAGAAAGGGAATAAAAAAGAAAAATGAGTTGTTTGGATGGGTTAAAATAGGAGGGAAGAAAATGACTTCTTTTGTTTGGATGAGTTGACAACAGAAGAAAAGAAATATATTAATAATACAAAATTTAACTTTAAAAAAAATAATTTTTTATTATGTTTTTCTATTAATATAATTTTTTTTTTATATTTTTAAAAATATAAATAATTTTAACAATTTAAAATTAAAAAAAAAAACAAAAAATGCAAGCTTCTTCCCCCTATTTTCTCACCAATTTTTTTTGGGGGAGAAGGGAATTTGGTGGGGCCCGCTGAAATTGGTTCCTTCCCTCCTATTTCCATGCGCAAATAAACAACAGAAAATCTTTCCATACCCCTTTCTCCTTCCTCCCCCTTTCCTTCCTTCCCCTTTCCCTCCAACCAAACAAAGCATAAGTCTTTATTTTCAAGCCAGACTCTACTACTTTGACCACCTAATAAAAATGGCACTTTAATGGACCAAAATCTGATGAAAGTTTAATAACAAAAGGGTGAGAGGGGCCAGGTTACTGTTATGAAATACGAAAAACAAAGTTCAAATAAGATATTAGGTTGCAATACAATCCCTTCACCCTTCACCGATAACTAAATTGGTGGAGAAAAAATGGCTTCAGCAGCAAACCAGATGTTGGTCTTTTTATTTTATCCCCACATCTAGAAATATAAATCTCTAAAGAGCATACAAAAGTATAATGATCAAATTTAAAAGTAGGTGTTGTAAAATATTATATCTACATAAAATAGAAATTTCTGCACATTGATACTTTCTCTTAATAAAAAGGCTTTAACAAACTCCAAGCTATGTGTAGTAGCTCGCAGCATATATACAACTCCATATAGACATATCCATTATTGACATTATAAAACTATAAACCTCATCTTGAATACATGTTCTTTTACTAGAATGTCTCTTTCCATCTCCCCCTCCCCTAAGAACAAAAAGAAGACACTGATTCTGGGCTAGGTATGTTCAGTCAGAGTAACTTAATCCACAGCAATTCATTTGTATAGCAGAGCAGACATGCTTATATATAATAGGTTATTTCAAATTTAAAGATAATTAACTAGCTCATACATGTATGGTGGCAATGTTCTAATTGGGTTTACTGATCCAAAGTGGAAAGTAGAAAACATATAATCTATTAGTTATTTTATGTCATACCACTTGCTTGTTTAATCTCTATTTTCTGGTCAGTACAGCGCATGTAAGCATTATAAGACCTTTAAAAAGGATTACCTTCAAAATGAAAATTAATGTGTGCATTCTAGTTTAGCAGAAAATAACATTACACCAACTTTTCTTGCTGGGAATAAGCCAGTCAAAATGAAGTGGGTAAAAAAGATATAAAATACTAACCAGGCAAGTTGATATCATGATTTGCCTTAAACTCCACAATAATGTCCTGAATCAAATATCATGCACAACCAATTTCTACAAGATTTATGCTGATAATTTAATCCAACATCCCAAAGTCATATGGTTGAATATGATTATATATCATACATAAACAGATGGCATCAGAAAGAAATCAGAAGCAGACCAAGAAGAACAATTTAACAATACCACTAACATTACTACAGACATGATACCTCATACCTCAACATTCTTGAGGTCTGCAGCAGCATTAAATGCAGTATGATAAGCTGTAAATGGTCTATTCAAAAATCCTCCACGCCTATGAACATATTCTGCCGTTGGTAGGTTGTATAACTCCTCATCAGTTACACCCATCATCACATTCTCAGGATTGGCACTGTCAGTTTCAACTGAAGACCATATCTTTGACCTTTCCACAAACTCAATAACCTTTTTCCAGAGAATAATAAGTTTAAATATCACAGGACAATTACAGCATAGATGCATTCCAAATCAAGAAATAGATATGATAACTACTTTTGCAGCAAAATCATCAGCAATAGGTGTTTTATTCTTGTGTGCAATTATAAGCCCAGCATAGCAGAACTTGTTCAATCCCAGACCAGCTGCAGTCATATCACGGACAATTGCATACCTGAATCAATAAATTTCAATTATTAAATATTCCAGAAAAAAAAACATAAACATATAAAAGGAAACTTATGATGCTGATATACACTTGCGCACCATGTAAAGCCAACTAGAAGCCAGAAAACCTCCTAACTTACTCACAAGACCAAAAAAGGATATACATTGTAGGCAACCAGTTTTTATTTGTTAGACCATTAAGGGTAGCATCACATAACACAGAAATATAAAACACCAATTCTTGGGTATTGAATGACAACAACAAAAAAATTGTAACAACAGATAATGGAATTCTTGAGGGGAAGAATGAATGACAACAACTGTTTTTTGTGAAGGAAGTATTAGATATTAAAGAAGCAGAATGATAGCATACACTCGGTCCAAGCGTCCATCAGAGGCACAAGCATTTAGCAAGCAGATGTAGGTTTGTGCAGTTGGCTTTACTTCCATGCATTTCATCTCCTCCAAAATCTTCGTTTCCAAGGAAAACAAATAAAAACATCATGCATCAAAAGAGAAGAAACGGATAAACATTTCTATTGTGGTAGAATTTTAAATACATGTCTACAATTAGATAGTCATAAGCACCTGAACAGCCTTATCAGAATTCTTGCATTTCCCACAAGTCGAAATCAGAAAGTTGTATAAAGTAACCTATATCATCAACATGAGACTACCAGTCATTGATCTAGAAACATAAATACTGTAAAGTAGAAGTTCATACAATTACAAATTATATCGAAATGTTTTGTGGGCTTATGCCATGTGCTCTACATGAGAAAACAATCAGAACAATGATTCTGCTCTACTTCACATGAGGTCAACTTCAAAGGGAGGAGAAGACCAATAGCCACTGTGATGCAGCCAAGCATACTCCCAGAGTCTCAATCACTAAAACAATACAATGTAAATTATCAACTGGCCCACCTCTAGTTTCAACCAACTCAAGTTATATTTTTCAGCTTGAAGCCTTGAAAAAAATAATAACCAAAAGTATCTTTGAATTCAAACAAGCCCAGAAACTTGGAAAGATTATAAAGAATAAAAGAACCTCAACACCTTTTCTCATCACTAAGATTATCCATATTCTACAAGCTATTTCAATAGAAAGAAACCCCCCCCCCCCAAAAAAAGTGTTTAGCTTAGCACGCTCAAGATATAGAACTGCAATACATTTTGGTATAATCATTTCACCCATTCCCATGGGAAAGAAACATGGCAAAAGCATCAGAATTGTAGAAACTCGATCAGAATTGTAGAAAGAAAAGTTTCTATTATCAGAAAAGAGTTCAAATGATTCCCAGGACTTTCAAGACTCTTCCACATCAATCTGAATTTCCACTCAAGTCACAAGATAAAATCTCCCTCTCAACCCCTTTTTTATTTACTGGCATGCAAGTTTCTCTAATTATCCTAGCCCCAACCAACTAACTACTCTCTAATTAACTATTTATTCAACTAACTATGGGGGCTACCTATCACAGAACTAGCTCAAAATCTCCACTTCGAATCACAGTATATGTCAGCACCTAATTAAAATTTAAACAAGCAACTGATATTGGTTTCTGCCCGTGATAAATTCAAGCATCATGCCCAATAACCCCTATCAATAGCACCTTCCAATCCAAAACAAAAAAGCAAGCACTTTTCAGCATGTAACATCAAGCATTACACCAATAACCTCTGTTATCAATAGCATCATTCCAAGCCTCCAATCCGCCCCTCCCCCCCCCCCCCCCCAAAATTGTTATATCAGCAAATTTAAAATGAAAAATAAAAAATCAGTGCATACATCAGGAACCAAACCCATGGTTTTCATTTGGTCCACGAAGAAGAAAGCATCTTGCATTCTAGCTCCCTTCATGGTTCCAACAACAAGAGAATGAAAAGTGTCACGTGAAGGCTTCACCCCATCAAGCATCATATCCTCGTACACATCCCTCAGCAAGAAATTCCTATCAAACAAAAAATAAATTAAATTTGCAAAATTTAAAAATAAGATAAAATAAAGGAGTCTCAGCTTAACTAATTAATTAACCGAAAAAAAACATTAAAAAGAAGTGTGAGAGAGAGATACCTTCTTTGAGCTGTGAGAGAACCCAAGACGGTGTTGTATTCGGAGACATTGTTAGCATAGTTCCTCTTGGAATAATCTTCCGTGGAAACGGAGAGGAATCGGACCCCCGAGACCCGACCCACTGACCCGCCAAGCCTTGCATAACGAGTCCGAGCTAAAAAGAGAACGTGAAGCTGAGATTCTGAAATCAGAGTTCGTATGTGGAAATGATAAAAGAAGAAGTAAAAGAAGAATACCAATGAGAGATTGAAGGAACTTCATAGCAGTGGATGCACTTGGGAACAGAATAGTTCCTCTATATCTCTCTGTTTCCTCGCATTGCATTACTTGTAAAACCCTGGGATTTTGTTTGTTGCCTTGCACTTCTTGTTTGGGCTTTGCTTTGTGACTGAACAGGCTCAATTTTGTTCCTGGCCACAATGTCGAAAAGCCCAATTTCCCATCCGATAAAATTTCAGCCCATTTTTATTCTAATAGTTTTTTTCTTTTTTGGATAAGAGTGTAAGACTTCTTGCATGTAAAATATGTAAAGAGAGATTTTTTCTATTTATTAAACAAATGAAAAAAATTCATTTTTATTCTCTAATTACACTGTATAAATGAAAATTTTTATTTTTTTTTATCCTCAAATCACACTGTATTTTAATATTTTATGTGTATTTGTTGATATTTTTTAGTGAATATATAAAAATATGAGAATATTTATTGAAGTGAGTAGAGGTATATATATATTAGGTTTACTTCATAATAAGATAAAATATTAGGATAAAATATGAATATGATATGATAAAAATAAAATAAAATATAATTATTTTATTTAATATTTTTTATTATGAAAATAAAAAATTAAATAATATTATATTATTTTATCTAGAATTAAGTATATAAGTTAACTTGGTCTTCAAATTTATAGATTAAATGAGTTAAGATCAACAAAAGTATTTATTAAATATTAGTTTTTTTATTAAATCCATTTAACCCACGTGTTAAGTGGGTTTGTTCTTCATATTAACAAATTAATTCATAAATTAATTTTTATTTTAAAAAAATAAATAATTTTTTATATATTTTATTAATTTTTTTATTTTTATAAATAATTTATAATTATTTTGATAATTAAATAATTTAAATAGGTTGTCCCATGAAAATAAGTCAAACTCAGACCATCACTTTTCCTAACTCATTTATTGTACAAGCTAACCCAATCCAACTCGTTTTAATAATAGGTCGATGCAGATTGGGTTGGCCTACATATCCAACTATAATCTTATCCTATATTTGGAATGAATTAAATAATTATAGGATATGATATAAATTATATTCAAATAAAAAAATTATCCTTTTATAAAAATTTGATATAATTTTATTAAAATAAATTTTAATTTATTATTTGTAATTTTTTAGTAGAAATAATTAAAAAATTACAAATGTGAAACCTAACTTTATTTTACCAAATCAAAAAGAAACATTGAAGATATGATACTATGAAGTAGAAAGAAATGAATGGGTGAGAGATAAAAAAAAACTGGGCAAAAGAGATAAGAGAAAAGTGAAAAGATAAAAAATTGAATAATAATAATAATAATAATAATAATAATAATAAATAGTATAGGTAATATACAAAGAGAATTGAATAAAATGTTTGAAACTTTTTCTCACCGAAAGAAGGAAGTTATCGAGAATAGGTACAAAAGTAAGATAGCACAGAGAGACTATTGGATAGATGATGTATGCTGGTTTACCATTATCAATCAAGAACTTTGTCTGGTCCATTTTATGCACCAATAGAAATTTTTACTATGTAAAGTTTTTATTTATAGACTTATACAAACACTTCCAACTATTATTACACAAGTCTTTCTAGGCTTAAACCTAAGTATTTTTTAGATAGACAAACCTCTTCAAGCTTTTTACAATAAAAGAAATAGATACATTACAAAGTAGAAAAAAAAAATTTAAGTTGTTCATACATAGGTTATGAACAAAGTGGACAATATAAGCTTTCAACAATGTTCATATGTTTCTTAATTTATATAAAAGTGGAAAAAATTGATGTTATAGTAAAGATGGGTTTCCAACATCTTCTGCACATCCATTTAATGCATAGCATTGGGTTAGGTGATCATTCCTCTAATTGTGAAACTTAATTTTAGGGAATTAAGACTCTAATTGGATTACAATTAATTATTCTCATTACGGTAATTATACTTATCTACAACATGTTTAATCTGTGAGGTTTCTAAATTCTATACTTGCTAAATTCTTATTCCACGAGTTAATGCTGAGGGGAAAATAATGTTAAAGTTTGATAAGATTGATAAACCATCATTCTATTGATTTATTTATAATAAATTAGTTATAATTATGATTTAATATCTGTCTATTTGTTGGTAATTTTACTTAAGTTTTCTTATATTTTTAGAAACATAAGTAGAGAATATGAAAAAGAACACAATTTGGACTAAAAGAGGATAAAAATGATAAAGGATTGACAAAAGGAAAAAAAAAATACCCTTAAAGGAGGCCATCATATATATGTTGGAACCAAGCATGCCCTTGCAATGATTGTGGTTTTCCAACACAACTATGCAAACATGAGCATGGTCATCTTAGATAGCAAGCACAATTGTGCTGAAACTCAACACAACCATGCAATATTCCTGGGATTTTTGACATATTTGTGCAAACCTAGGCTTGACCATACCAATATTGATGATGCAAAAGGTAATATAGGTCAACCCGATTCATGAAAAAAAAAACTCAATTCAAGCTTATAAAAAATAAGGGAAAACTTTAGAATAAAGCATCCTATGAACACCATAAAACACACCAGTCTATACCTCTACACCATTCTCATACACCATCACAACCCATAAATACACTATCATTATCCCCTTACATTCTCATATTTACCCTTTTTCTAGTATCCTCCTACAGGATCTTGGAGGTAGAATATTATTTACAGTACAAGTTGCAGCATTCTATTGCCATCAATCAGTTTTGTCATTCTAGTTCTCTAGAATCATGATTATGGATGCTCTTGTCGAAGTAGAATTTTATGGATTATTATTTTATATCAAATGTAACTAATTCTCTTACCATGGATATTTGGTGGAACTTATGATGTAACCAATTAAACTATTTTTCTCTCTTATGAATGCATATATTTTCTATTCAATTGTACTTGTCTTATCATACTTAACTAATTAATGATAATTAATTACTCTTATTATTTTTAAGTTAATTAAGGAATATACAATCGTATCATTGCTTGATTAACAAAACTATAAGATAGATGTGAATTTAGAATCTTTTAGGATAAATCAAAACTCTTGATTTATGACCAATTATTGAATTAACAAACTCGAGTGTTCTTTATACTTCTCTTGATTATTTGTCTTGCATGATCATTGTGGATGATAACTTAGGAAAAAAATGTTACTATTGCATGATAGTAATAGAATTAGAATGAATGGTTAACAATTGACTCTTATCATTCATAAGGAAATTGGGGATGATATTGGTTAAAGTCATAAGGAAACCAAAGTCCATACCTTTCCATAATCAAATTTGTACTTATGATTTTTCTTTTGCTTTTGAATTTTCTTTTCTTATTACAAAAAAAAAATTCTTAGTGAACTTAAAATATAGATTCACTCAGTTTTAGTAATGTTGGAATAGTCTTTGTGAAAACAATATTTGATATCTCAAATACCTCCTTTTTACTTTGATGAATGCACTTGCCTGTAGGCAAAAAATGCATACGTATAGTTTATATATAATACATACCGTAAATTGTGATGGAGTGAATAAGGAAAAGGACAATATAAAGACAGTGTTGATTGACCAAAATTAGAAAATTTTAAGCAATTATGAAGTTTCTTTAGACTCACAAGATACTGCATAATATTTATCAAAGGATATGATAACTTAACAACCTCATTTTGTTAAAAAATGATTCCTTCACTTGAGATTCAATTGCGATCAAGGTTTTTTAAAAATTAAAATCTCTAATTTAATTAACTTCTATCTTCGCTCTTCCAACTATTTAGTAGTCATTCACTAATGAAATAAATAAGCTAAGATGTGTGTGTGGATTATTTTAACTCACAATGGTCATCCAATTTCATATTTTTCTAAAAAAAATCTCCAAGAATGTAAAAATAATCTATATATACAAGAGAATTATTTTCTATCACTAAAGGCATAGCCAAATTTCAAAATTACCTTTTGTAGAAGAAATTTATCATCAAGATAGATTAAAAAGACTTAAATCCTTGCTTACCCAATCTCTTAACAACATTAATGGTTGTCTAAGTTCATAGGTTATGATTTTGAAATCTAGTACAAACTAGGTACGGGAGAATGTTCTAACAAATATGCTTTCCAAAAGCCTTAAAGTAACGTGGTTGGACCCCAAAATATTTTGGTTACAAGAACTCAAGGACATAGTAAAAAAATGATAAAAAAAACTATTGCATATTGTCATTCATCAATCAAACCAGGAGAAAGATCCAAATTATGCTATTAAGAATGATATTCTGCACTAGAAGGAAAAAGTAGTCATACTATGACATATCCATTTGATTCAAGATATTATTCTTGAGTTTCATAATTCATTAGTGGGTGGGCATAAGGGTAGGCAATTGAAAATTTTGATCCTAAATTTATTAACCTAGAATGTAGCCATAGATACACCATTATATGTCATATTATGCTATGTTAACAAGAAAATGGAAATAAGTTAGCAAAGGAGCTTTTACAACCATTGTTAATACCAACACATGTGCAAGAGAAAATCTGTATGGACTTCATAACATCTCTACCAAAACCAAACTCTTATTCAATCATAATGATTATTGTGTATCATTTGTCAAAATATACACATTTCTTGTCACTAATAGAAAACTATACCAGTAAGCAAGTAGCAGAAGCCTTCATCATTCACTTTGTTAAATTGCATGATTTTCCCAAATCTATTGCTTCATCATTCACTTTGTTAAATTGCATGATTTTCCCAAATCTATTGCATCTAATAAAGATAAAATATTTATCAGTCACTTTTAACAACAATTATTTAGGTTGTAAGGAACTTCCTTAACTTTCAATTCTTCCTATCATCCTTAAACTAATATCCAATATATGGTGCTAAATAAAACTTTGGAAATGTATTTGCGATGTTTTTGTCATGACAATCTCAAGTCTTAAGTTAAAACGCTACCATTATAACATGAATCTTTCAAAGCTTCTTATGGTAGGGACCCACCAAGACTAATCAAATATGAAGTCAATCATTTTAATACTCCTTCATTACAAGAAATGCTCTATGATAAAGACAACTTTATTACTCAATTAAAATTGAAATTGAACTTGTTAAAGGCTCAACAGCTTGTGAAAATAGCAAAGAAAGGACTAGAAACTACATATTAGTGACATAGTTCTAGTTAAATTATAACCCAATAGAAAAAGTTCAATGATAATTCAAACAAAAAGATCAAAAGCTTGGTCTAAGATATCTAGCATTTAAAGTCATTGATAAATTGAGTCATGCTTCTTACAAACTGGAATTACTAGCCTTTGCCAAGATTCTTTTGATTTTTCACATTTCACTACCTAGAGAATTAGAAAAAACAACAAACAATTATATTTTTCAGTTCCTTTAACCACTTTGAAAGATATCTCTATACTTTAACATAATGTATATTTGCTAGCTAATCAATTTGATAGTGACACCAATTACTACCACAAGTTCTAGTGAAATGGGAAGACTAACAACAAATGATGTTACTTGCAATAATGCTCAAAAATTTAGTAGAGTTACCAATTTTCAACCTCGAAAACAAGGTTGTTTTAGATGAGGAAGGTGAAAATGTTTGATGAGTATGTTTATCACTCAAATAATCCAACCATAACTCATTTCAATTAATTAATTTATTTAACAATAAAAAAACTACATCAAGTAAAAGCCTATTGATAAGATACATCCATTACCTACACAATCTAATATTAATTGAAATTTGTTCCATAGAATTTTATTTAACACCAAGGTAATATTATGTTGTATAAATTATGTCCAATTAACTTGTAAAATTTCACAAAGTGTATATGAACAAAATATACAATATCTTATACTATAGAGAAATTTTAATATTAACAAAATACTTTAAATCATAATTAACATAAGTTTATAATAAATAATACATTATATCAATAATAAATTATATTAATAATTACATAATGATAGAATATAATTATCATTAATGTAAATAATATATATACAAATTCATATAAATTTAAATTATTAACTTTTATAAAATTTTGCATAATTATATCTACCATAGATGATATCATAATCATACATAATAAAAATAATATTAAACATAATCTAATAATAATTTGAATACACAACAAAATATAATAATTTAATTAAGAATTATAGATTATATTCCTAAAAAACCTATAAATTTAATATATCATTAAAAAAACATGTTCAAGGGTATAAATGAAAGAAACTTTCACAATATTTTAAATTTTAAAACTTGAAAGTATAGTAATAAAATAACTTTATTTTATATTAATTAAATATATTATTCTAAGATAGGCTCTAAAAATAATAATATAATAAAAAAATATGTTAATTATATACTTACATTTCATCTCACCATAAATTCAGATACAATTACTAAAACTATTATAATGAGTAATTAATAAATTGATCATGGAATTCTAATATTTTATATAATAATATTTTTTTAAAAATATCGCACTTAAATATGATTGCATATTTTAGAATAGGTTTTACCATAAAAGTGAAAAAAATATTTTATAAACTAAAATATCTATGTATAAAATTATATAATAAAAAAGAAAATAAAAATTTTACAATAAACCCAAGAGAATGTGTTGTTCATACTTGTAAATGGATCCAACCAAGTTTAATAATTTAATGAAATTATCACAATTTCATATGTATATATATTGTTCTTCCAATTAAATTATAAATAACGTTGAACTATTATTACAAATTTACATATAAAATGAGTTCTAATTTTAAATATAATAATATATATTATAAATCATAATGTATAATTTTCAATAAATTATTTTAATAATTTTTTATGAATGGGCATAAAAGAAAGATTTTAAAATTAGGCAACATAAATTTTTAATCTTAGATCATGGTGTAAACTACATAATTTTATAATTTAATTTTAACAGCTATTTAATAAATAGGCTTTTATTTCATAAAAGATCAAAAAACTTATTTTAATTTGGTAATCATAATAGATTTTCAATCATAAAAATACTTAATATATGTTCATCACAAAATTAAGAATGATATATTAAAATTTTTTATTTATTTATTTAGGTCTAAAATTCATGAGTAAAGTAATGGAGATGTAATATACTTAAATACAATAAAAAATTAAATTATTTATTCAATATAAAATTTTTCATGATTATACGTTAACTTAGAGTTATGCAAAATTGTAAATCATGCTTAACAGAATATTGTAAATTTTATAATATTTAAAAATATATCAACATAAAATAATAAAATTACTTGATTTATAGGGGGCTGAAGTTTGATTTTAGAACCATAACACCATGAAAAAAGTACATAGTACATAAATGTTATTAAAATATTAATTATTAATTAATCAAGTAATATTATAAAATATATATTTTTAATCCATACATATTTTTTCTAATTATACTTACACTAAGTAAGGTTACAATTATACAAAATTACAATAATCATGCCTAGAATATAACAACTAATGCTATGCCTAAATCACATCAATTAATATAAATAGAGAAGATTTAATACAGTCTAAAATTAATTTTATGCTCATGATAAATTATTTAAAAAAATATATGATATATTATAATATCATAAATAATATATAAATTATTAAACAATGATATAAAATTATATTATAATATAATAAAAAAGATTTCACTTATATTTTTTATTTTTATAGAAACTTTTATAATAGAAATAATGGTATTTCAAATTATAACTCCTATGAGTATATTTTGAGTTAATATGATGTTTATCATAGATCTCATTGATAATGTCGACAGAAATTTTTTTTTTGACAAATTAAACATTGTGTGATGATATATTATGCAAGGAACCAAATAGTAATGACAAAAATGAATGATAGTAGGTTACTATATGACTTTTGTAAATTTAATTAATATTACAACTAATCATAAAATAGTCAATAATTCTAGCAAAATTGTTACCGAATAAATCATCTCATGGTGAAACATGGTGTTTAACTTATGAAAAAAATTAGATAAATTTTTTTAAATGGAATAATGAAATGATACCTAATTTTAGGACTATGGACATACAAGAATGTACAAGAGAAGCTCTAGATTAATTTTAAAATTTATTTATTTATTTTCAAAAATTTTGAATTAAAAAAATTGAAATTTGCATCTTGTGAAAAAAAAAACTTTTAATTTTTATAAAATATCAAACAAAATGCTATTAAATTTTAGTATAATACTCACAATGTATAGAAGAAGAAAAACCTTTAAACAATTTCTAAAAGTGGGATCAAATTATTTGAGTTTAAAATTGAAAGAAAAAATAATGTAAATTGATTAGGATTTTATGTTCATAAAAAAATCATAATATATATCTAACATTTAGAAAGATAATTATTGAAGTATTTTATAACAAACTTAGATCAATAACAAAAAATAAAAATAAAAGATAATATATATAAAAAAGAAGAGAAATTTTTTTTATAATCTTTAAAAAAATTAAATTAAAATATATATTTATATTTTTTATTTATGTCTTCTTAAAAAGATGTCGAAAAAAAAAGAAAATATTAATCTCTTTTAAGTGAAATGAATTATGAAAAAATAATTAGCTTAACTCATTAGATGAACCATGAACTTCTCTACATGCATGCATGATATTAAATAATTTAATCTATTACTTAGTACTCATAATAAAAATTCTAATACTATATTCATCAATTCATCATGTATAAAATTAAATAAATTATTTTATAATTAATATTAATAATTTAAATATATATATTTTAAATAATTAAATAATATTAATCCACAAATTAACTAAATAAAGAATTAATAATTAACCATAATATAAATAATACATTGAAGTATTTATTTTTAAAATTTAAAAAATAACTTAAAATATAAAATAAAATATTTAAAAATGCCTTTATATTTTTAGAAAGGCTCATCATTATAGAAAAATATTAACATGTTAGTTTGAAAAGATAAATATATCTTTCTTTCAACATATTATAATTCATCTTATTATAAGATTTTTCTAAAAAATTTAAGTATTTTCATAATAAAATATCATTGAGTCTATTGGTGTGGGTGTTGTATCCATAATCCATGTGATAGTCTATGTTTCATGGAGTACGAATACGGTTAGGTAAGTAGTTGCATCAATTGTTTTTGCATATTGGCTATATAAAATAACATGCCTATATTTTGCACTATGTATAAAAGTTAGAACTCCACCTTCCTTTTTCTCTTCTGCCGCAAAAGGCCACCATTATATTGAAGAGAAAACATTACTTTATGACAGGTGACATTAACAACTTACAATGATGACATATTAGTCTCTTCTTCTAAGCAATTACCGTTGGTCTAAGCAAATCTTTCCTATCCTATTCCCTGACAAAACATAACAATTTCAGTACTCATTATTTACACATTCGTTCATCAAAGTTAGAACAGTACAATATCATTTAACCCCAAAAGAAGAAAACTGCAAATCCTGCATAATTAGATGGGGAAGGCAAAAAAAGAAGAAGAAAACTATTCCATGTAATGTTTTCTTTTTTTTTTAGAAAATTAGGTCTGGTATCAATTTTTTTTTTCTATTTTCCATATTTTATACAGTAAATAGTAAAATAAAAAATAGTTATTTTTATTTTTATTATTTTCAGTATAAAATTTTAAAAATAGAAAAGAAAATAAAAATAAGTTGATATTTTATAAATAAATAAAATTTTAAAATCAAACACCATCTTAAATTGCAGATATTGTCATTTAGCTTATCTAAAATAAAATAAAAATATTTGGATAAAGTGTACTAATAATGTGACATTATAATTAACTTTAAAATTTGTTATATATATATATATATATATATGATTTTTATTGTAATATTTACCATTTAATTTTTTAATTGGAAACTATCTTTTAAAAAAAATTGATTCTCATACCTCCCATTTGAAATATTAGAATGATAAAGAAGAAAGAGATAACAAAATAAAAAATTAAGTATATAAAAATATAAATATTGTACAATAGGATCATAATCATTTTTCATGTTTAAAGTACATTCTCTTTATTTTAGAGAAGTTGGATCCAACAAGATTAACAGCAATAGGTGTTGGATCCCTACGAGATGACCCAAAATCATGGTAGTTGTGAAAGCGAGTGGATTGTGATTGCATTAGCACCGACGCACCCAAAGTATCTCAAAGGAGTTAACATTTCAACATATGTACACAGTTTGGTTGATGTGATGTGGGGCTTCTTTCAATAATGGGTAAAGAAACTAACTTTGAAATACAATGCATTTCCAGCCTAATAAATATTTATTTTACACCCATAATTTTCACATAAAAATATTTGAAGTCTCTCTTCATACTTGTTGCTTTTATGTATTTTCTAACATGACATTCTCATTCTAGTAAATCATGTTAGTAAGTAATATGAGAGGATTCAAATGCAATGACAAAATAAAGACTATAAAAGGAGCAATAGATAGTATGTAGCATTTCTAAAAAAAATTAGAAAAAAAAAGAACATTAAGAAAAAGAGAAAATAAGACTTAGCTGGATGCAGAGAACTCATAATGAGTTCATACCCAATTAAGACTATAATTACAAACATCAAGCAATTTTTGATTGAGACAACTTCTTTTCAAGATACTTCAATGATGTTGGGTTGATTTGAGTGAACACATAGTTCCCAGCAAAGAGATCACCAAAATGACCTTGCCCTTCTTTGAACCTTTTCTTCACCTTAGCACACACACACCTCACTTTTTTCATCCATACTCTTCTCCAGCTTGGTACTTTCAGCCTGAACCTTCTCCTCAATGGAACCCCTTTAAACCTGCACCATTTCTTTGGCCTTAGGATCACCCTTTCACTTTCATCATCAGATTCAGTTTCAAGGCCTAGCATTTGGTAAGGAAGCTTGAAATCACTAGTAGAAGCCATTTCTATGGAAGACATGATGAAATTTTGAGAATGAAAAAAGTAATGAAGACAAATTTGATTATGATTGTGACAAAGATGAGAAATAGTTTATACCTCTTGAGAGGATTTGTGAGATGAGTTGAGATTGATAATTACATTTTTGAAGCTGTAGATGTTATTACATGAGGAAGCTAGAGTTGGTTGAAGTAGCAATGTATTTATTGTACTTTTGGAAGCTTTTCTTGGCATTTAGTGGAACATTGCGTGCACATTTCTCTAAAAATAAAAAAAAAGTATTTTTTTTACACCCTATTAGAGTATGAAAAAGGAAAATAAGAAAAATAAATAAATGTAATAGAAAAGAAATAAAAAAGATAGAAATATAAGTTAAGTATAAAGCTAGATTGCGAACAAATTAAAATTGTTCTATAATAAGAATAATGTTCCTTTTACACAATTTTTTTCTTTATCATACTGTTACATCTCACCTTTATGGTAAAAAGAAAAGAAAATGACTAAACTAAGTTTTGAATCATGATGTTTTGTTCACACTTATATTTTCTTTTACACTCTTTCTTTATAGTACTCTATCACCCTTAATCTGAGAACGTTTACATTAAAAATAACAATTGTTAAATGATGAATGATTAAGATATATAGATATAAAAAGAAATATAATAAAAAAATACTAGAAAAATATTTTTTTAATTTTTAATTTTTTTATTTTACTGTAAAAGATAAGGTGTAAGAATAATGTAAATAATATAAAAATATCATTGATTTTTTAGTTTCTCACAAATATTCTCTTAAAAACTAATCATTATAGGCATTTCTCTTAATAAAAATTCAAATAATAGTTTATCAATGTTTCGTTTGCTAAACTCATCTTTCCTTGGTTAAGAAAATCATTATTGAATTCACTTTGTCCATAACACAAGTTGTTAATAAAATATACATACTAATAGTTAGAAGGTAAATAAGTTGTTATTGTGTCTAGAAATACACTATAGAAAATATTATTCATTAATACTTTATATCATATTAATTTTTGTCCACATAATATTTTAATAAAAAATAAACTATTAATATAGATATTATAAATTAAATTGAATTATAAAATATGTTATAATAAAAAAAATTAATTAATATATCATATATTAGCATAAAAGATTATTTATTCCTATAAGTTTTTAAAATTTATAGTAATAATTTGATTGTTATTAAAAAAATTATATTAGTAAAAGATACATTCAAACAGTTAATAAATTTTTGTTTGTTAATAAATAACTTTTGAGTAACTATAAGAACTATATGTGATATTATAATATATTTCCTTCTCCAACCTTTTACCTATTATTGTAGCGCTGGGTAAATAGTTATCATTTTCAGGAATTAATTATATACTTCACTCTCCAACCTTTATACCTGCCAATTTTAATTCAACCTATGTATTTAACATAATCAGATACCCAGTTCATGAGCATAACGTTGATATATGTTTGGCATAACAGTGTACATTCCTTGTTTTTGTTGTATACACGATCGATAGAGAACTACCATATCAAGTCATAGAAAAAACAAAAAAGAAAAAGAAAAATAACTTGATTTTTGAAGGACCATGATTGCATTCATATTGCAGTTGGGTGAATAAAACAAAGTAGGCTTTGATTTCCTTATAAGTGGTTAATTAGGTGCCATATATTATCCAAGTTTATATGCTTAACCATTAAGCTTGACAAATTAATGCTAAATCCCGCAGAAGGAAACTTTTACAATGAGCCTGAGTATAGGAGCAAATCTATTTGATATAAACAAACGAAAGAGTCTTAAAATGTTTTCTAGATTTAATCGTAATTTTATTTTCTCTAATTTAAACTATGTATAATTTTAATTTTTTAATTTGTTAATTAATTTTTTATTTTTAAAATTTAACAAATTTAATTTTATGTCGATTTCTTTATGCTTAAAACTCTTAATTTTTTTACTTAAAATCTTTATAAATTAGATCGATTAAATTATTTTTTATTTAAAATTTATTAAAATATCAAATTTTACTTAAACTAAAAAAATTTTAAAAATTTTCCGTTCAAATTCTGTTATATTTTATGAAAATTTTTAAATAAAATTTTTACTTCTAAATTTTTAAAATTATTTCACATTCCAATTCTATTATTATAAATTTGGCTATTTTCTTAAAAAAATAATAAGTAGAAGAAAATTAATGTAGAATTTAATTTATTAATTTTAGAAAAGTAAAGAAACTTATAGATCTCAAATTAATTCTCAAACATCAAAACTACACACTTAATCTAAATTAAAAGAAATAAAAAAAACTTCGTACTTTTCACTATTTTTATTACTTTTCTTTCATTTGTTGATATTAATAGCCGCATCATTCCTATATCTTCGGTGAAAGCTTAATGTTATATGACATACATAAACACTTCTTTGCATTTGACAAATCAAATCATAAACAGTCTCTCGTCTTTGTATAAACTTTCCATTCGTAGAACTGTGATCGTAACGTTAGTATTTTTTTTCTTCTTTTCAAACTCACTCCTTAAAGTTCCGTAATAAAGCTACACCATTTCAAATTGGATTTTGGGCTTCATAATCATACCCAATCATGCTGAAGTGAATTTTTATAAAGAAATTAGATATATATATATATATATATATATTTGTAGAATAAATTTTGTATATTTTCTATAACAAAGAAAACAAAAGTGTGTAATAAAATAATTGTTACCATGGAGAGTGATAGAGGAAAAAAACTGTGTTGTAAAAAGTGTTAAAAAAAGTATCGTATGAATAATATAATTAAAAAAAATTATGATTGATATAATTATTATAAAATGATCAATTGTATAGGCTGATATTAAATGATTTATAAGATTAATATATTTTTAATTTATGTGATAATAAATTAATTTTAAAAATTATAATAATTAATATTTATATAAATTTAATTTAAAATATTTAAAATATTGGTATAAAATATTATTATTTTTAAGTTATCTATATTTTTTAATTATATTTATATTATTTATTATATAAATATATTAATTATAAATAATTATATGATTACAATATAAATGTCTAAATCAATCATTAAACTAAGTACTCACATTAAATATATATATATATATATATATATATATATATATATCATTTTTATAATATATAAAATATATATATGTATTATCTTTATAATATATAAGTTTAATATTATTCCGAATAGAGATAGTTTGAAAAATTATAACAGAATGATAAAGTATAGTATAAAATAAAGGAATTATATCTAAAAGTCCAATAGAAACTTAACTATTTCATTTAGCTACAACTTTTAAGATCACAGGAGATCTCTTCTTTTATATATGGCCTTAGTAGTTTGAAGTTATCTATTATCCTACTAATAATAAGAAAAGTTTGAAGCCATGAAGGATCTCCATGCACATTATTCCCATCATTGTTATTATATTCACCATCTTTATCTTCTTCATCATTATACTCTTCCTCTTAATGGTTCCGGTGTAAATGAGAGGTACTAGTTTCGACATAGCGAGGAACAATTTAAGGAATTTGTCATAATATTAATTTTCTTGTAGTCCGTTGATAATGGGGTATTTCCTAAGAAGTATGGATGGTGCAGCACGAACCTCAGGAATATCCAATGTAGCAGGAGGTGAATCATGGTATTGAAGAGTGTCCCTCACTGAGTCGAAGTAGAAGAAGAAGGTGGAATCGATTTTCTACGATATAACTGCCTAATGATAGGTACTGTAATGTTTGTCGGAATCATAATAGGAACCTACGATGGAGAATGCAGTGGAGAAGATGTGTCTGTCATCCATATGATTTCCCAGCCTCTGAAAGTTCTCGTGTAATGACTCCCAACATTAGATAGGTGTCAAAATTACTCCTCATTCTCTTTATCTACCTCATTCTTTACATTAATGTGAGACTTTTCCATCATGTAATGCCACTGACATGTTGAGATATCATACATAGAAACATAATAGTGTAGGAGTGGAACTTTTCGTTCAAGTAAAAGTACAAAGAAGTAGTATATTATATTACACTCAAATAGAATAAAAAAAATAATCATCGTATGCAATGTCAAAATGTGGTTATTTTATTATCTATATTCACAAGTTTTCATAATGACAAAGTCAGGATTAGGTTGAGGTCTACTATGTTTCATACTGTATCATAATATTCCTCATGAATTTGGAGTTGGTTATCTTTACGATATGCACATGCATATTGACCTAAATCATCATCATCACTTATCAAAATAATAGGAATACCAAGATCCAGTTTCCACATTAGTGTGCTTATGGAAACACTCAAATCACCATCATCATACTCATAATCATTTCACAAAAATCATAAAATTGTTCGATTAGTAATGATAATCTTTAGGATCTCGTTAAGACAGATAATTCCGACTAGAGTAGTCCCGACTATAAGGAGCAATCTTAGATCATTGGGAGACTCAAACCTAGCTCATATACCTTCTAGATTTGGAAATTCTCATTCTCACGGACTATGATTTATTTCCATGATGAGTCACAACAGTATAAATAAAACTAAAAATATCATAACTCTTACTTATTTAAAGACTCTATTATACCAATTATATGTGGCAAAACTTTGTCTTTTCAAGTGTTTTATGGAAAGTAAGTTTCTTTTATAGACGTAATCTAAACTTCTTTATGTTTATCTTATATAAAATCAAGTGTTCCATGTTGATCTTTTTTAGTTGGATTAATAAATTTAAAAGTGTCGCATTGATCTCCATTATATGCAACATTGTTTCTTTAATGGATTAATACTCCATATTTTAGCCTTAACTCATTCTTTTTATAGTTTCTTCCTGCACCTCACTTTATATAAGGATGATAATACATTTAATATTTATAAAAAAAATACTTATAATAAGTAGGATAAATACTCATTTGATGGATTTGAGTATAAATATGGTTAAATTTCTACAAAATGTTATGGATATAAGAATAATATTTATGTTTACTTATCCACATTATTATTATATATATATATAATAAAAATAAAAAATATATAATTAAAATAAAGTTAAATTTTTATAATTAAAATTAAATTATTTTGAAATTAAACAGTAAAAATATAAATTTAATATTTTAATAAATATTTTTATTTTACAAAGATATTTAAAATTTATTAATTTATTAAAAAATTGTAAAAAGTAAGATGATATTATATTTTAATTAAATAAATTATAAATAATGAAGGCAAGCTATGAGGGTTTAATTATCCAAGATTAAAATTGTTATCCATATGAATCTAGGAATAAGTACAGGTAATTTTAAAAAAATACAAATACTAAAATGAGTAATATAATATCTTACCTCGACTAATCCATTGTCATTTCTATTTATCCGTGCTCATTCCCTATTTACCACCAACCATCTATCCTTAAGCAACAACAAGCTACAAAGATCCTATGACAATAGACCTTTTCCTTGGATGCATAACGCATAGCCTTACCAAATTGAAACCAAAGATGACAAAGATTGATAGCCTGTTTGCTTTGCTGCTGTAAAGTGCAAACATGGGTTAAGAGAAAATGGGTATTTTTTTTTTCATTCAGTAAAACTCCATCAAACGTGCCTTCAAAATTGCAAAACTCAGTTTCATGCCTATCCCAAACAAGCTCGGTGCAATTTCCTCATTTTCCAATGTTGAGTTCTAAATGTTGCAGTCTCCTAAATCACCTACACAAATTTCACTCATTCAAGAACATAGGCAATCTAGGTTGGTGTTACTAATGCAGAAATACTAGAATTACCTTTGAAATGTGAGGCTGGACCAAATGAATCCTGATCAAGAGTTTCACTACTCCACCAAACTTCTTGTTATCCATAACATACCTTCGTTTAATAATGGTTTCTCATATTCTTGGGAGATTGACAATTCTTCATCCTTCATGTTAATATAGATATTTGCATCTAACGAGGATGATTTGCATCCCAAGGTTACTAGAAGACTTCACTTCTATGCCAAGTTGCATCCATCTCTATGTCATGATGGAGTTGTCCATGTTGTAGATCTACTAGAATATAGTTTCATGTACGAGAAAATAGTAGACGAGGGAGTGAGATATTTCTTTCAAGTAGTAGTTTGAATATGAATAGGATATTAATATATAGATGACATATATGTTCTGTGACATCTGCAAAGAACTATCATAACATCAATCATGGTACGCATTGTACGTATATGATGATTACATCATTTACTTTATAAGTCACATACACATCAATAAATCATATACCTAATACACGGGTCTTATGAACTCATATGCCAACCTAATTCTAGGTCCAAACAAGAAATATATAAGTTCTTTGATACTTACAAAGAACTACCATAAAATCAACTTGCAAAGATAATTATCGTATGAAATGTGTGTATGTATGTTTTTATTCTATCATTCTCTTCAACCATTTCTATGATGATAAATCCAATATTAGGTCGAGGTCTACTATGTCTCATACCACAATAATCCTTTCTAATTTAGAGTTGGTCATCATTATAGTATGCACATGCATGTGGGCCCAAATTCACTTTATTGAAACAATGGGAGGCATTGGAATCCAATTTCCACATCAGAGTGTGCCTATAGGGACACTTAAATCATCATTGTCATCATATCAACATCATTTCACTTTTCTAAACAAGAGAAACTGAAATTGATCGACCAATAATGATAATTATTTAGGATCTTGTCAAGATGACTAAGTCTGACCAAAATAGTCTCAATTATAAGGAGCAATCCAAGACCATTGGAGAGGCACACCCTTAGGATCGAAAGTTCTCATTTCTCATGAATTATGGTCTACTTTCATGTGAACAGATTTCACAGCTCCCTTTCACAAAATGACTCGCAGATTATTCCCCAGATTGATGAGTAAGATGATTATTTTGAAATCATTATTTTTCTCCATGAGAGTAAGGTGATTATATCATTTTTCTATACATCCACCCATGGATTATTCCTCTCAAGGCTTATCAATTAGTTGTCTTTAATTTAATTATGTTTCATAGTCGATGTTTACTTCGTACTGTTAGGTCTCTCAAAGTTTCTTATAGAAATATTATTCTTTCTATAAGACCTTTGGAATCTATTTTAGGAATATCTTAAGACAATATTCTCGTTTGGTTGTCTAACAATATCATCTTGTTTACAATTGTCTTATCGGATCATGTTGTCTGGCTTATAGCCGTCTTATCTAATATGAAATGGCCATGTTTGGCCTAAGGCATCCCACTCTGGTTTGAAGCAATAGTATTTGGCTTACAACATCATCTTGTCCAGAATAGTCTTATCTGATCATGTCATTTGATCATATTGTCTAATGTACAACCATCTTGTCTAATATGAAGTGATCGTGTTTGGTCTAAGGTAAGCACTCTAGTTTGGAGCAACATCATCTGATCTACAACATTGTCTTTTCTACGGTAGTCTTGCCTGATCGTATCGTTTGATCTACAACCATCTTGTCTACAATAACATGTCTACTGTCTTGTCTACACTAATGCTTTTTCATTTACCCTTCTATTATCTTATCTATAGTAACATGTCTATTTCCTTGTTAATAGTGTCTACTGCCTTGTTAATAATAACGTGTTTACTGTCTTGTCTACGGTTATGTATACAATAATGCATCTACTATCTTATCTATAGTAACATGTCTACTGTTTTGTTTTTTTTATGGTAGCGTGTCTACTGTTTTGTATACAATAACGCATCCACTATCTTATTTACAATAATGCATCTACTGTCTTGTATACTACTATCTTATATACAATAATACATCTACTGTCTTATATATAGCAAGTCATCTACTATCTTATATATAGTAACGCGTCTACTATCTTATCTACAGTAATACGTTTACAGTAACTCGTTAAAAATGATGTCTGGAAATGTTTAATTTTAGAACATCATTTCAGCATTCAAGAACATCAACTACTCTTAGTTTGTAAATAAAAATAAAGTGTCTAGAATCTCATAAACGCTTCTGAATTTCAAGAATAACAATGAATGAGAAATTTTCATTAATTTCATATCAATTGGTAAATTATATTCTAGAATTAAGAAAAAACTCTAAACTACTCCTAAATTTCTACTTGAATCTTCTCCCACTTACCTAAAATATTACAGTCTGATGTAATGATGATAATATAACTCCTTTTAACATGGTTTTAACTTCCGTTCTTATATAAGGTTATAAAGTTCAACGAGAAACAACCATTAAATTTAATAGAATCATATGATTTTAACTTCTATTCTTATACAAGGTTCAAGTATGAAAAAGCAATCATTAAATTTAATAGAATCATGTAGATAAGAAAAGATGGTGAGACAAAATAACAAAAGGAACATAGGTCCTACGAATGATGGAAGGAGAATAAAGGATAGCTCATAAAACTTCTATTGCCACCCAGATCTTCCTTCAATTTGCTTAAATTAGGTTTCTTGTTTTTGAACACGCTTGTCCGATTCCTTTTTTTCTTGGAAAAAATAATGGGTCTCACACCAAGCAGAGCTTCACCAAATGCTGGCGAGACTGCATTTCATGATGCATATCAATGATAAACCAGTACGCCATTGTCTCTGCCCTTTTCACTTTTGTTATTTTGAGTTGTCATTCCTTAATTCCTCAGCATTTTGAGATTAACCGTAGCTTCCCTTAATGTCATTCCCCCTTCCCAACCTCACGAAAGAGCTAAAAAGATTGAAAGCCAGGTGGTTCCCCTTGTTGAATTGATATAACTTGGGGGTTTTGAGATTAAACGATAGAATTTAAGAGTAAACGATAAAAATGACTAGATGGGCTGAAATCTTGATTTTCCTTTCACTTATGTACTTCATTTGGGTATTAAAATGGTTCCGTTCGCCTATTTACTTTGTTTGGACAACCAACCCGTCATTATTCGGGTTTGGTCAGTTCGGATGAAGAAAAAATTTTACAAATCTAAATCAAACCTAATTAATTAACGTTTATTGTTTCCGATATTTTTTACAGTAAACACGAACCAAACCGACTCGTCGATACTCTCATACTCCCTAGTTTGTTCAGTTAAATAGATACTAAGTAGTCAACAAATTATAGTTAGAAAAGACTGCATAGTATTTTCATCATTCGAAATACAGCTGATCTAATGTTGTACCCAAGAAGAAAAAAATCAAAGAATTTTAGCTTACACCGCACAAAATAATTACTTCCCAATGAAAGACATCACATCAAACCTAATTAATTAACGTTTATTGTTTCCGATATTTTTTACAGTAAACACGAACCAAACCGACTCGTCGATACTCTCATACTCCCTAGTTTGTTCAGTTAAATAGATACTAAGTAGTCAACAAATTATAGTTAGAAAAGACTGCATAGTATTTTCATCATTCGAAATACAGCTGATCTAATGTTGTACCCAAGAAGAAAAAAATCAAAGAATTTTAGCTTACACCGCACAAAATAATTACTTCCCAATGAAAGACATCACTCAGTAAAGCTTAATTCTGGTGTTGATGGGACTCCTACAGATGGGACATGACTGAAGATCTTGTCCGCAATCACAACATGTCTGTCATGTAACATAAACGAAGTCATAAGCATTATCCTAATCTGATCTTTCCTTAAAAAATGTGGGAAGAAATTGAAAATATTGTTTTACCTGATGTCCACATCCAAATGCCATGTCTTTAGAATTGCTGAGACATATGGGGCAAAGCTGCACAAGGCCAATTCAATTTGTTACTGTACAGTACGACAATTTTGAATGAGAAATTTATAACACGAACCATTTCAAATCCAGTTTCTCCATTAAGACACGTAAAATGCAAAAGCATGCAACTACAACCAGGATTCATTGCAAGCACCGTTACAGCCACTAGATATATAAGTAGAAAAGAGAGCATAAAACTGCGCAACAAAATTCAGCAGGTAATTGATGCCATTAATCTCTCCCCATTAGACCAATAGATGTTTTACTACATGAGTAATCCAGTTTCTCAACAGAAGCAGGTAAAGATAATGCCAAACAAAAGGTAGATTGAAACAAGGAAAAAGAAGCAACAATGTATATTCACATAATTTTGACCAACTCCTTATTAATTCATATTTACTCCCAAAAGACATGATCAAGAACATGACACATTTTTATCAGAAGCATTTTGTAGGGGTTGTACCTGATTGTCATAAGTGGAACTCGGGGCAGGAGGAGCTGTTCCAACTACATTGCTGTTGTCATAATAAGAAGGGACTCTCTGCTCTAAGCTAGCAGCAGTATGAGAAGGTTTTGAACTGCCAAAAGATGCTGAACCATACGGTTTTGAATCACCAAAAGTTTCTGAACCATAAGGTTTTGACATGCTAAAAGATGCTGAACCAAAAGGTTTTGAAGTGCCCAAAGATGCTGAACCATATGTTGGTGTCGGGAGGGCAACTCTCTGAGGAGCACCGGCCCTCCGATTACTATTTAATTTAAGAGTAATAAACAGAGAAACCAAAATTTGTTCAGAAATTGAACTGAAGTATTGTTTTAGGGAAAAAAGGGAATAATATAAAGGACAAAAATTACATACAGTACTATAGATACTTTTAGAGATGTTCTCCAATCAAAATTGGAGTTTTATCTTGATAACCAATGCAATAAAGATTGGCATTAAGGGTCGACATCAATTACGAAGGAAAAACTCTTAAGTTTGATTGGAGAATGGAACCAAAAACATCCATGATACTACACCTAAGTTTTGTCCTAATATAAATGGTAAAGAACAAAAATTTACCCCAGTAGATTAAGCTCTATTGCTGCCTTATACTGAGAAGGAATTTCCATCAATGCTGCAAGAGCAAATGCTGCCTCTTTTCGAGAAGGAGGAATGTTCTTTGACATAATTTCGGTGAAATTCACAAACTAAAGAAGCACAAAGCAATCAATCAATTCCCTCTAACTAGAACATTTTAGCCAGGATTAATCAACATCATTTATGACCCTCATTACTTACCTGAAAATTATCAAAGGCCCGAGCTGGGATATTGTCATCAAACTCCTTCATCATGTCCCAAGGTCCATCTCCAACTCCAACCAATATGATTGAAAGAGGAAATTTACTGTGACAAAGCAGGTAAATAAGAAATGATATTTGAACAGACAAAACATCGCCAAACAAAACCTACAGGATAATCACCTGGCCTCAACAATGGCATCCACAGTCTTCTGCTCCTGTGGACTTAACCTCCCACGTTCAGTGTCAATACTTCTTGTTACCTGCAGCAAACATCAATGCAGGTGGGCTTACACTTCTTGGCAAAGTACATTATAGCAACTGAAAGTCAAACACACTACTTTAAATTGCATTGTGGCTACAATGACCTTAAAAGCAGAGTTTCATTTTGATAGATATACATAGTTATGTTTGTTAACTAGCAGTTAGTTAGTTAGTGTTGCTGGCAGTTAGTTAGTTTGATAGAGAAGAATCAAGGAAGATTGCATATAAATAATAGGAGAGGTTAAGGGAGAGGGAGCTTGTCATTTGAAACAAATTTAGGGCTTTTGGCATTGGTAGGTGCAGACCCTTGAAGTTCTGCAGTGTGTTTTGTAATTTGGGAGTTACTCCCTGTATTTTCATAATAAAGATACCAGGTTCCTATCACATTTACATCTAACAATAACAAATATATATATTTCCTGTCCATTTAAAGTCAGAAGAATTGAAAGCAAATTAAGTCCAGAAAAGACCAATCGCAACAAATAAACAAACAAATTATCGAAAGGAAAACGAAGCATAGAAATATATAGAAAATTTTGTTTGGATAAAATAACTTTGAAAACAATTTTACGAAAAAACAAAAAAATGTTTGAAAGATGAAAGACGCTGTAACATAAGTCACTGCTCATCCCATTCATGTTCTAAGCACAGCAGTTAGTAAACTAAAGTTCAGGCACCAAAAGAAAGCATTAGCTAGTTTCTAATCTCCAAAGTTCATCATTCCTCAGAATGAGAAAGTCATGCTACAACCTGAGAAACAATAAGGAAGTTGGCGGCTTAAAAAGAGACATTTATGTATGGGTACCCAATGAAGGCTTGGGGATTTTATGATATTTAGTTTTAGACATGCTACTAATATACTACCATGAATAAAATTTTAAATTCCAAAACTTCTTGTAAACTCAGCTGTTAAGAAACATCTTAAAGTATTCCTCTCTTGGTTTTTGAAACAACTATTAGAGTAGTATTTAGTTTCAACAACAATTTGATCTTGTTAAGACATATATCATTTACTGAATAGAAAATGTGGAAAAAGCATTAGGCTCACAAAATCTTAAGAGAAATTTGCAAAAGCAAAAATTATATCTGAAAAGACAAGTATTGATTGCATTATTCCGTTCATGGTAATAGAGTAATTTTATAGCAAAATAAAATGAGTTGACATTCACCTCTAGCAATAGGCAACAGCCATTAATATTCATCAAGTCACACTCCTCTAACAATATCAAACCTAGATGAGGAAGACAAATAATGCAAAATGCATATCAAATTAAAAATATAAGCTCATTATCAGTGGTCATTTTTTCTTATCAACCTATATAACCTACCTAATATCAAATACATGCTTTTCAAAAGCCAAAAGATATTGTTCAGTTCTAATCCCTATTTATGTTTTCATTACAGCTCATTTCCTTCTCAACCACACATCATCTAATAACAAAATCAAATGGTAGTAGAGTCAAAGCCGCAAAATTGAACCATGAAACTTGACTCTTATAAGACTGAGGTTCGCAGTCCAGCATTTCTTGAAAACTATTTAGGTTCCCAATACCAAATTTAATGATAATTTTAAGATCATTGATTACAAGTTTTGATAGGGATATAAATAAGTTCATATAAACACTAGGAACAATACCCCATGCTTTGCATGGTAAAGTTTGAAAACCAAAAATTAAATTAAAAAGAAAGCAGAAGTACATGGGCAGGAAAAAAATTATAAAACATTGACATTTTTGATTTGTCCAAAATCTGGACAGATTTATTATATATGGAACAGATATTAGTGAGGGAATCTAGCTAGCTGCGCATATTGAATAAGATCAAAAAATTCACACAACAGTCCATCTTTTGGGGCAACTTGATGACATTTAATAACTCTAAAGGCGATTCCAGTTTCTAATACTTTATGCAAACTAAGAACATTTATGCGTTAAGTGAAGCAAACAAGTAAATCAAATTCAGAAGAAAGATGGATTCTTAGTCCAACTACTTTTGTCTCTGAAATAATAGAAGCAGGAATGAAGGAAAAAGCTTAATACAATCCAGTTTTGTAAACCAAGTCATTTCTGAGCTAAATCCAGAAAATTGAAAATAAGAAAGGACATTGGATTAATGGAAACATGGTCACATAGATCAGAAAAATTGCTTGATTGAAGACAACTCTATACACTGTGAATATAGAATAGAATACCTGGCCATCAGCTATTATCACCAATACATGGTACTGGCCTCCACTCTGCTCAACAATTGTCGTGGCCATTTCTACGATTGGTGCAAATGAAGTAGGACCTATATAAAACAATACGCCAAATTTATTACCACATTTAAGACAGGAATAAGTAGAATTCACATAAGAAGAACAAGACAGGTAGTAGAAATATAACCTGCAAGTCGTATATTAGGAACAATTTCCCTATACCGACTCAACACTTCTTCAAATCCATTGCAAAATCGTTCATCTGGATAGAAACTGAAGACATCTTGATCATGTGTAGATGCTGCCATGATACCACAATAATATCATTTACCACATTTAAACAATAAACGAAGTTTCTATAATAAATAATCAGTGAGAACTTTGGAAAAGATACCATCCCCAAATCCAAAACAAGGAATCAAGTTATCCTCATCAAATGCAGCCAAGGTTTTCCCAATAATGGATATTGCTTGTTCATAGGGATTTGGACTATTCCCGATGTGATGCAAACTTTTTCTGTTAAATGAATGCTTTCCTGAAAGCAACATCAAGTTCAACACACATTTCACATCAACACACTGCATAAATCGTAACTTTGGCTAAAATACTAAATATATATATATATATATAAGTCTAACCTGTCCACTCATTGCTCTTAGTGAAATCAATACCAAGAATAAGATTTGAAGACTCAAGGCCTGCATTTGCTAGAGCCCCAGTCACCTGTAATGAAATATAAGTATGGCAAATAAGAGAATGTAAAAATATAAATGATGACAAATCATCAACAGATTTCCTACAATTTAAAGATGAATAAGAAGGATCATCTGTTAGAAAGAAATAAGCAAATTGCAAGACAGTACTATGATCATTTACGTCATGCTTAGTCACATGACAATACAATTAAAAGATGTCAAATGTATAACTCTAAATTCATCAGAAAAATGTAAACAATCAGAGTCTTTCACTTTAGTGAATTCAATTTAGCATAGTTAAATGGCATACAGTGAAAGAAAGAGAGTTGGCAATCATTCACAATAATTTTATAAGCTAGCGCAAGCCAGGCTGCTTTTAAATGTTCCGAGTCTTGAGATCATGATGAATTATCTCAAAGAAAGATCATCAAACTCAAAATCCAATATAACATTCAACTGAAATTGCACTGTCATCATGACCATTATTCTTCTTTTAAACTCCTAACATAGCATTTGAAACATTCACAAGAAAGTAACATGGGAATATACGTTTCCCAGGTTAGCTAGAAGAATAAAATATTTCTCGGAAATAAAGGATTCTAGGGAATGTTAATTTATGACTAAAGAGGAATAAAACTTCCCCACCTTCACAAGTGGAAACAAAACTTCACTATGGTAATTAATTGTGAAGTTACTAAACTTTCCATGGAAATTAACCATAAACAAATTATTCCTAAGAAAGTTGAATATTAACCAAACATATTTTATAAATTTTCCCAAGAATCTTTTTCTTAACAATTTTGTTCCCAAGAAAGTAACTTAGTTGGGAATAAAAGATTCCTTGGATTCAAAAGTCACCTAAATGGCAAATTTTTTTTTTTTAAATGGATTCTGAAGTGCCAATTGTTATTTTTAATTTTTTAAACTAAAGAAGCATAAAACAAAGCCAAATAAAGAGAAGCGATTCAATTCCCGGACAGAAAGAAATAAATATGGCCTAATCTCATGACAAGCTAAAGTTAAACACAACAGTGATCGCCTACAAGCAAAGCATCTCTTACCTCATCTATGGAATTGTAATTATCAGCAATTCTCGAGTACTTCCTATCTAATCTCCGCTCATTGTTGCGGCCGGGCACTGTACCACTAACTTGGTGTTGAGGTTCATAGCCGTAGTTTTGAGGTGGAGGAGGGGCATAATAGTGCTGCGTAGGATAAGAAGGCTGTTGTGGCTCGTAGGTGTAACCCCCCTGGCCGTAACCCGAGTGGGGGTCAGGATATGCAGTCCAAGAGGAAGCAGAGGAACTTGAACGCACCGATGAACTCTGCCTCCAATTATCCTCCTTAGAATTGTTACCCCCCATCAACTTAATTCTCTGAAAAAGCAAAATAATAACAACAATAACAAAAGTTTCCAATCCCTCTTGTTTCCTTAACAAAACTGAACAGAAAACCAATCCAAATGAAGACCCAACAAACAGCAAGGACTCCAAAACCAATTCCAGATACTATATAACGAGATAAAAGTCTCTTCTTTAAGGCTGAAACTTCCAATTTCCAAATAAATTCTCAATTTAAGAGAATAGACCAATTCATACAAACCCCACCGACTCAAAGAAGCACAACCTCATTAAGTAACCTTTAAATAGAAAAACCTTGTAGCCGCCATCTGTCTTCAAATACAATCAACACACGGCATCTTAGTTTGCACACCAAATATTAACTGAACAAAATCTCATTCAACGGTAAATGGAAATTGAAAAGTAACTATTACCTAAAATAGCAATTCAATTTCCACACGAACTATCGTTAAGCTTATCAATTGACGCGCTCGGATTCAGAGGCCACAAACAGATTGCGAAAATCTCACACTAACTTATGAATAACCGAAAATAAAACCCCTAAGCTGTAATTTGCGAAAACCGTGAATGTAACGAAACGGCATTGTGATTGTGTAACAGATAAGGTAGAGATTGAGTCAACAGAGTAGGAGATAAGAATCAGAGAGGCTGAATATACCTGGATCTAAACGGTGATGGAACATGGCGTTCGGAATATTCTGGAATCGCGGTGGTTAGAATTTAACAGCGCGATGTGCAGACTGCAGCGAGAAAGAGGATCCAATAATCGATTATTGAAAACGCGAAAAGCGGAGACACACTTTCTCTCCTTTTTGTTTTTTGTTTTTTTATTTTAATTTTTAATTTTTTTACTTCTTGCTTTCCAGCGTTGAAGATGAGGATTTCAAAAGTGGGAATGGGATGCCCATGATGAAGTCAGCGGTTTCTACACTTCAATTCAAATATTCGTTCAAAGATAATAATGACTATGACAATATAATAATTGGAAGGTGCCTGAAACAGATTTTTATTAAGAAAAAAACAAAAAGACAATTCCTACCTATGGTTTTTTTATTTTTTACAAATATAAATGATTTGTTTGTATAAAAATATATAAATAGTAAAATATTTTTATTTAACTGAAGAAAAATAAAATAAAATAAATTTTAAGAAACAAAATTTTATTTTATATTACTTTACTTGAACAGTTTTGATTTTTAATTTTTAAATTGGTAAAAATTAAAATCAGTCTTAATTTTAAGTTTTGATATCAAATTTTATTTTTAATTTAAAAAAATTATTAAAAAATAAATTAATTTATTTTATTTTATTTTATTATAAAATTTTATAAAAAATAAATAATAAAAATATTAATTAAAAAATTAAACTATTTTTATTATTATATTATATTATAATAATGATAATAGTAATAAGAATTATATGATAATTGTAATAATAATTATAATATAAAATATTATAGAATTATTAAATTTTTATTTTATATAAAATAATATATATTATAAATAGTTATATAATATAAAATTATATTATAATAATATGATAAAATATAATTTTTATATAAAAAATATAATTTATTTTAATATAATTTATAAAAATAAATAAATAAAAATTTATTAATTAAAATAATAATAACAAATTTTATTATAAACATAATAAAAATATTAATGTCATAATAAATTTTAAATATTTTTTTAAAAAATAAGATAAGTGATCATTTTTCTTTATTATGAACATATTTCAATCAAGATATTTCGAAAGCATCACTTTTTATATTTAGAAAAATTTATCATTTTACTTCATTTTTAATTAAACTATTTGTAAAGTACCATAATTTACTATTATCTTCCATAGCACTAAAATCTTTACTGATATTATCCTTTAATTTCAATATCTTTGTTTACCTGCTTAGTTTAATACCAAGTTATCTATTTGCTACTTAGTTTTGTTTCCACCCTTGGTGTCTCCTTTTATGTTTTCCTTTCATGAGTTTGTTAATCATTTTTTGCATTTGAGTAGGTATGTTCGTACAACCACTTTGGTTAGATATTTGGATAACTCCAACACCTTATCTAGATTCTTGAGTGTAGTCTAAATCTTGCATGAAATAAAAAATATATGTATGCTCCTTATTCATAAAGTTATTTATGTGAGAAATATGTTGATTGTATTTTTGGACAAACATGATTTACACTGCTTTCACCATCACTTTCATTATCTTTATCCTCAACATTCACATTCACTTATTCTCTTCGTCAAACATAATTAGGATCCATGAATTGTGCAATAACATTTTCTCCAGTTACATAATTATCTTCAAACAATTGACATCATGTTTTCTCAATCTATTAGTTTATTGCGAAACTTAGCAGCTTTGAGTTTCTATTATAAAAAATAAAGAGATAACTAAACATAGATTTTATAGGAAATAATTTTTATTATAAATTAATTGTAACAATAAAAGAGAACAAAACAAGTTTTTTCAAACTTCAAAAACTTTCATAAACGTCATTCTTTTTTTATAAAATTATAGTTATTCTTTAAAGAAGTATTTTTTTTTTACAATTTTGCTTGATAATAACTTCAAATTCATTATTAATCTTCCTCTATTTCAATGGTACACGATCATTCTTCTTAGTGAACTTGATACAAAGTTCACAAAAAATCTTATCTCTCCATCTAAAATTTATCCCTCCTACACATTATAATTAGTTGATTCCATTGTACAAATTTATAAAGATAAATGATAAACCACCATTCTGTTGATTTATCCACGGAAAATTAATTATAATTATAATATAATTTATGATTATTTAATTGTAATTTTATCTAATTTTCCTTGTTTTTACGTAAATGTTCACGTAAGCAAAGAATCTGAAGATAGGCAAGTTTTGGACCAAAAAGAGGGTAAAAGAAGCGTAAAAAGACAATACATCTAATGCGACAATGGCATATCAGCCCTACGACGCTGCAAGATTACGTAAAATGGTCGCAATAACTAAGGAAGCGGCTAGGTCAAGTCTGGTCCACCGCATTGAAACTCTAACCCACACCTATACAAGGGAGGCTTTACTGCACCACATGACACCATCTTAGGTTCCAAAGACCACACCACTCTCTAGCTGTAAAACTTCGGAGATACACTGTTCCATTCTCATACCACTTTTAGTATCTCTCGATATTTCTCGTTAGGATTTGGAGACAGAACCTCTTCCACGTTGCAACGTCTTATTGTTAGCTTTGTTGACATTACGGTTTTGTCATTCTCTTTCTAAAATTAGGATTATAAATTGTTTTGTTAGATTAATATGTTTTTATTTGTCTTATATCTCAATGTGTAGCTAATTCACAAATCGTGGGGCTTTAGTGAAACTTCACTTATAATGTAACTAATTGAACCTTTTTCCTTTATATGGATGATTCTGTATCTTTAATCAATTGTGTTTTCCTTATTATGCATAATTAGTTAATGAAAATTAATTTCTAAGTTAATTAGGGGATAGATCATCGCACCGTTGCCTAATTAACGAAACTATAAGGTAAACTGAATCTAAGGGTTTTGGAAGATCAATCGGAATCTTTGATTTCTAATCAATTGTTAATTTAATAAGTCTGCATGTTCTTTATGTTTCTTTTAACTATATACCTTGCATGATCATTGAGAGTAGTAACTTTATTGCATGATCATTGAATAACAATTGAATAGCAATAGAATGAAAACTGATGGTTAGCAATTGACTCAAATCATTCACAAGGGAGATGGGTTGAAATTGGGTAAAGTTATAAAGGAAACTAAAGTCATATTCTTTCCATAGTTAAACTTGTATGTGTGACTTTTTGTTTTTAAATCGCTTACTCTCATTTTGTTCCATTTTTTTAATCACTTTAAATATTTCTAAACAAATCATTTTCTTGTGAGGTAAAAAATTAGGATTTAATCATTCTTTAAGATTGTTGAAATAGTTTATGTGAAAACGATACTAAGGTTTTAAATACCCTTGTTACACACCTACCGTGGATAAAACTTTGTACACGTAATAAACGTACAACAATAAATTAATTATAATATATATAATAATAAAAGTTAATATAAAGTGCATTCCAAAATCGATGATTATATAAGTATTTTCTAAATATTAGCTCTTATCCTTACTTAATAAATAAACATTCAATTCAAATATAACATTAAGATGAGAAAATAGTTATCAAAGCAAGATTTAATATTGATTTACTACTAATTTTTATGCTTCAAGTTTATAATATTGCTAATTTTCATTAATAGTTGAACACAATAGTATTATATCATGCATAAGGTCTCCAAATCTCATATATGTAAGTTTGTTAAAAATGCACCCAACAAAATATGATTTGTTTGCAAAAATATCATTATAATATGATTTGTTTGCAAAAATATCATTATAGTAAAAATATGAAAAATCAAACTAATTAAACTAGCAAAATAAATTAAAAATTAATAAATAATAATTTAATAAAAATTAATAATTTAATTTAGTAAATGTTTAATATAATTTACACACAAGAACCTTTAAAATTATAAAATTCTTATTTTATATCAATTACCATATACATATATAATATATTATTGAATGCACCTCTTAAAAAAATAAAAAAAAAATATATTATGTACACTAATTTTATCATTTACATATCATACATTTTTTATGCAATTGTGTCAATAGAAATTTGTAGGATGCTTTTATAAATTTTATGAAATTCCTCATGCTAAAAAATTCACCTTACCAAATGCACACAAAAAATAAATTACAAAAATATAAAAGATTGGACACATAATATATATCCATTTTATAAGGATCATTATAACACCAATAATTTTTTAAAAAAAGATATCAAAGATAAATGCATATAGCGAAAATACTATATCTACAACACCGTTGAACTATCAATTATTACTCATAAATAAAAGTAGTTACATGATATTAAATATAATTAATTAATATTATTATTAGAAAATTTTAGTAACCATCCTTTAGTGATCATCATTAGTCTTTTATAAAATATTATAATTTATAAAGATACAAAATTTGGCTTGAAAAAGAAAGTCTTTGTTTCAATGTCATTCAAATAATGGGAATCATCATTTGGTTAAGCTAACTCCTTCGGAGGTTCCTAAAAAAGTCTGAGTGAGTAAAGAAAATGCTGAGTAATCAAACATCCGAATTGCACTGCATTATTTTTATGATTTATAATGGTTTATTTAGATTGTTGAATTGTTGAACTAAAATAAACCACTACCTACATGTATAATAAAATCATCATCCATCCAATAGGCAATATATAAACGATATTGAGTAAACTAAGACACTAAAGCATCTTGAAGAAAATGTAGAGACAGAATGCTAATTAAAGGCACGACCCACAAGTAGCAAACATAAATTAAAAAATTAGAAAAAGATCAACCAACCTTGTATGGAGCTAATATCAATTTTTCACTCCCAAATTATTTTATATGTCCTCAACTTTACTTTTATAGAAATATTCTTTCCTTGTTTTTCAATAAAAATTTTGGACAATATATATAAGAAAGATAATTGAGAAAGAATGTTTCTAAAGAGCAAAATACGAACAAAGAATTAAAAAAGAGAGAGAGGATAAAAGTGAAAAAATTACTTTCATTTCGTAGCTGAAAAATTGGATGTTACTTGTTGTAGCATTTATAAAAATGTTACTTATGGTTAAATTAGCCATCTTAGCAAATATAGTTAAAATAGTTTAAAAAAATTTTACCTACCTTTGGTTTTATCTTATATTTCTTTAGTTTCTTTTATTTATCTATTTGTCTATATACATAATGAAAAAAATTATTCCTACTTATCTATCCATTTAGATATTCAATAAAGTATTAATTAATTTTTTCATATACATTCTTAATAATAAATAATAGAAAAGTTAAAATTATAATAAATAAGAAGAGATAAAAACAATTTTGTAAAAAATACTTTAAAAAATAAATAAAAATTTAAAAAATCAACAATGTTATTTAATTTTTTAAATATTTATGTTTTTTTTATCTGAAAATATAAAAAGAACAGAAAAATAAAAATAAAAATTAAAAAATTAGTTGAAAGCGGGATGTTATTAAACTATCAATTAAATTATAAATATTTTATAAAATTAGTTGTTAAAAAATTGATAAATATAAAGTATTAAATAAAGATATAATTAGCTAGGTTAAAATTTGATAAGAGTGAGACATCAATATAACAAAAAATATATTAACATTTATTTAATAATTTTTTATTTAAAAATTATTTAATTTTAATTTTATATAAATGAATTTTAAATAAAATTTTAAAAAAAGTAACTACTTATATACTTTTAAATTTTTATAAAAATTTCAATATTTTGTTTTAAAAATAAATAAATAATAATTAAAATAGATAATATTTAATAAAAATAATTTAAAATATATTTTATCATAATTTAAAAATAACTATATAAAAAATTCTTAATATTATTACAAAAGGATTAGATATTTTGATTTTTTGAAAATAAATAAACAAATAAAAAATAAAAAAATAACTAAAGTATAATTTTTAAAATTGAAACGAATCAATCATTCAATGGTCGGGTCAAAAAATTAGACATCTTTCTAAGTTAGTTGAACAATAAAATTACCGATAAAGCAAAAACCGAAGCAACAAAACTAATAAATAATTAATTTTTATAAAATGTAATCATTTTGATATTTTTTTTAAAAATATATTATATTATGTTTGATATTATAAATAATTTAAATTTAAAAATTTAAAATAACATATTATTTTATATTTTTAATTATATAAAATTATGATTTTATATTATTATATTTTTTAATATATTATATATAAATATTTTAAAAATAATATTTAATTAATATTGACTCAAATTTAATTTAATCAAATTTTAAATTAATATATTAATTGATTCTGAGATCAATTAAATTTTAAAAATTTTAATGAAGAAAAGAAAACGACAAAATACTTTAACTAAAAACTAAAAAAATTTAATCTTACTTATAATAGTATTTCAAAAATACTAATAAATACTTAAAATATTATTAACTATTAAAAAATTATTTTATTAAATAAAATTCAAATATATATATATATATATATATATTTTTTTTAATTTCAACTTTTAATTAACCCGAATACATTACCAAACGTATTTCTAGTTATGGTTGCAATTAAAGGGATGGTCGTACTAAAGTGATGAAAAAAGAGACGTTGACATTTAGCATTTATTCGGGATTTGAACAAATTGTCAACTGTCATGTGAGAATAAAAAGTTTAGAATTGTGTACTAAATAAATATAAGAACTTCTCTCAATGAAAATTTCAAATTTCAAATCTTTATGTAATAAAAATTTGACAAAATTTTTAAATATGTGATTGATATTACTTATTTTGTTTCTAGATTTATAGTATGAACATTTCATTTCCCAATCTATTTTTTATTTTAGCATTTAACTTTTTTAATATATGTTAAAGATAAAAAATAAAAAATTAATATATAATAAGTTTTTATTATATAATTTAAATTATATTAATAAAATTATTTACATTTATTTGTATATTAAAATTTTCATTTTTTATTGAATTAGAAAATAATTTAAAATAAAAATAGTCACTTATAAAATTTGATGATTTATAAGCTTATAATTTTTTGAAAGCAAATATATAAGACCCGTTTGAGTTTTTAATTTTTTAATTTTTAAATCAATTTTAAAATAAATTTTATTAATAAAAATAATTTAAATTAAATTTTAATATAATTTTAACATATTTTATAATTATTTATAATATATATTATTTTTATATAAAATAAATATTAAATAATAAATTTTTTTATATTAATATATAAAAATATTTATTTTAAATATTAATAATTAAATAATATAAAAATAAAAATTTATATAATTATATAAGATTTATTATATTATAATTATTATACCATTATTACTATATTATAAATATTATTTTTATTTTTATCATTATTATTATTATAACTATTTTTTGTAAATTTATAAAATAATAGTATTATTTAAAATACAAAAATTATATTATTTAAATTTTAATAATATAATATATTATTTTATATAAAACTATATATTTAATAATATAAAAATATTATAATAATAATATAATAATATTTATTTTATATATTAATCATAAAATAATATATAAAATATTAAATTATATTATTAAATAATATTTTATATTATAATAATTATCATCATAATTATTATCATTATATTATAATAATAATAATAATAATTTATATTTTATTATTTAAAAATAATTTAATTTTTAAATTTTTATTTTAATTTTTTAATATATAATTATATTAAATTTATAATATTATATATTTATTTAAATATAATATTATAGTATATATTATTTTTATATAAATAAATATTATAATAATAATATAAAATTATTTATCTTAAATATTTAAAATTAAAATATATAAAATAAAATTTATATATTATCAAATATTTTTATTTTATAATTATCATATTATTATATTTATTTACATATATAATTTTCATTCTTATCATTATTATTATCGTCATTATAATAATAATAACAAATTTAATTTTATTATTTTTAAAATTTAAAATTATATTAATTTGATATAATATAATATTTTTATTTATATTTTTTTATAAATTTATAATAAAATAAATAATTTTATTTATTTTATAATTTTAAAAATTAAAATAAAAAATAATCTTAATTTTAAAAATTTTGAAAACTAAAATGAAATACCATTATGAACGAAATTAAGTAAATTGTTCTTTTGCTTTTAAAATTACATGATCATTGAGTTTTGAGGATAGGCATGGATCACGCCTGACAGAGTGGCAAGCAAAATAATGATGATTGCCAGGAGGTTCTCGTCGATTGTTGAACTAATGTTAGTTGGATGACATTGACATTTACCTTTCTTTTAATTATAAAAAATTTAAATGAGTTGAATTTAGAAGCTTCATCATCATTGTAACATATCTCTTTGTTATATATATATATATATATATATATTATGCTTTTCAAGTTTACAATTTTAAAAATCATCGTATTCTTATTTTATAATTTTATATAACTAAACTTTATATTCAACTCATATATGAATTTAGATATTTTATACTTTTATAATAATAATTTTAAATATATAATAAAATATTAAATAAATTGTATATTGACATTAAATTATATTATAATAAATTATTATAAAATTTTCTAAAAGTATACAAATTCATTTATTTTATAACTTTTTAGTATTAATTTAAATATTTAAAATTAAGATATTAAATAAATTTTTAAATAGTATTAAAATGATCATTTTATTAAATTATAAAATAAAAATGAGAAATATAAATTTTAAAACTAAAAAGTAAATATTAAAATTCAATTTATAAACTTATTTGCATATATCATATATATTTTTTATAATATACTAATAATTAAATACATAACTGGTAACAAAATAAATAACATTTAATTAATTTATAAAATAATTAATTCACAATATACACTTTTATTCATTGTTTTTTTACACTTTTATTCGTTGATTAGATAATAGATTTAGAGAGGAAAATAATTTTAAAATAATTTAAACTTTAAATATTAAAATATTTATTTAGATATTTTATTATAAAAATTTTAAAATTTTAATATGTTAAAATGAACTAATTTTAAATTTCATAAAACAGTAAGAATTTAAAAATTCTCTCATGGTCCCGTTGTTTACTACACCTCACAATTTCTTTTGCTATCTTATTGTCGATTTGTATATTTGAAATAAAATATGATTTAATATTTTTGTAAAAATATTTTATAATAAATTTTTATAAAAAATATTTTACTCTTTTTATAAAATATAATTTTAAATATTTTTATATTTTTAATGTTTATTATATAAAATATTTTAAACTTTAATTATAAAAAATAAATATTTAATTATAATTTTATATTTATTTTGTCATTATTATTGTACATAAAAATATTTTTTATTCTTCTAATATGTTTTATATATACTATTAGCAATCAAAAAATTAAATATAAAAATTATACTCCTTCCATTTTTTGGTATGTGTTCAGAAAGAGAGTAAAAAAATTGTTTTTATTTATCTATTTTTAAGAAAATATTAATTACTGTATTATATATACTTTCATATCTATTTATTGTAATAAATAAAAAAGTAAAAAGTAAAATTTATATATAAAAAATAAAAGTGAATAAATTTTTAAAAAGTTAATAATATTAATTATATTTTTTAATATTATATTTTTTATACAAATAAAAAAACAAAGAAAATATTAATTTTTTTTCATTTTAATATAATTATATGTTATCTTATCATTATTTATTCACCTTAAATATTAAATAAAATAACATAATACTATATAATTTATTATTTTATTAACAATGTCAAATATAAGATAAAAATATATCAAATTCTTATTTTTGTTACATTCTATCTTTATCCAACATTATTAATATTCTATCTATTCTTATCTTCTCTAAATCAACAAATTATATTTACATTTGAAACATTTAAAACTTTCCTCCAATCTATAAAATTAAAGTTTCAATAAATATATATAACTGAATAATCATATATACAAAGATATATATTTTATTATTTTTAAGAAATTTAAATTACTTTATTGAAAAATATTTTAAAAAATAGAAAAAAATAATGTAGGATTTCAGTCCTAACTACAAGAAACCATCCTCATAATAGTCGTGGCAAGTAACCACAGGTAAAACTGCTGTTAGTATTTTGGAGGCGGTTACATACCGTCAAGTGAATCGTCACAATTGTTTTTTACAGTTACGTAAATCGCTGCAATTTGAAGTTGTTCAGTGACGATTTTTTTAGTCGGATTTAATTCCAATTCTTATTGCTATAACTACTGTAAAATAACTTATAACTGCTGCGAACTAGCCAATAATCTATGCAAAAATATAGTAGCTTATTTTTTTTTATTAAACTTAAATACTTGATAATAAACAATTTAAATTTATTTGTAGTATAAGTTTTATTATTTTGTATACAAAGTAAATGAATAGAACTAAATAATAAAGTTATATAATAAAATTTATTTATTATTTTAAATATACAATAACATGCTTTACATATTTTTAAAAATATAAATAAAAATTAAATTAAATATTCAAATAAAAATGTAACATAACATGCAACATATTTTAATAATAACTAAAAAGATAGTGGTTGAACAAATTTATGATTTCTTCGTAGATATGGTTTTTTTATATTGGTAATTTTAAGTCTGTTGTCTAAAATTAATAAAAAGTAAATAAAATTAAAGTAATTTAAAATAATTTGTTCTAATAATATTTACATAGAAAAATAATAAAATTATTAGTCTAAGAAAATAATAGAACTATTAGTCCATATCTGATTAAATTAAAGTGATAGTTAATTATTAAATTATTGTATAAGAAATGTTACTTGTTATTTTAAATTTTTATATTTTGCAATTTTTTTTAAAGCTGTAATTCTTTTTTTATTTTGCTGTAACTTAGTTTTGAGATCATTCTTATAATAAAAAGATACACTAATTACTCTATAAATGCCATTAGTTCCAAAGATTTGAAAGGATGTCTCGGCATACCTCATACATTTCAGATGTTCTTTCTCAAATACATCGATCTAAGAATCCTTTTCAAATATATTGATGTAAAATTTTTTGTTAAAAGTGGAGCCATTATTTTTTATATCTAATAATTTATGAAATCATAATTCATAATTTGTCCATCAAAATATAATATTGTTTCTGATTTTGTAAAATTAAAACAAATTAGAATAGATAAAAAAAATAATTAACTAAAATGATATGCAGGTAAGGTTATAATATGTTTTTGATTTTAGAAAGTTAAAACAAATTAGGATAGATAAAAAAAAAATAGTTAACTAAAACGATATGCAGGTAAGGTCTTAATATCTAACCATAAATTCACATCAACAATAAAATATTTGGGTTCTTAGGTAAAAATGGTTAAAATTAAGGTAAAAGCATAGTAGAAACAAAGCGTGGGCATTGGTTGGTTCCAGGAAAGTTTAGTTGGTGAACCTGATGCAATCTAACTACAATAAAATTAGGTCCATTCCCAACTGTAGTTATGATCAAATTAGTCGAGTTCAGATTTGATCAGATTTCAGGTTGGTAGTGTGTTCTCTCCCAAGCTATACAAAGATGCCTCTTAAGAATCTTGTTCTTAAAAACAAATAAATTAATAGGGTTTGAATCATCTTATGCAGAATTGAAAGGGTCTCAATAATGAATTTCTTTTACTGCAAAGCTAAAGGGTTCAAAGGGTAGTTGAAGAGCTCAGAACCAAAAAGCTTAAAATTTGAAATGGGGTTCTTAAACCTTCTAATCCTAAGTCAAAGATGGTGGTTGCTCCCTTGGGAAAAACTGGTTGTAAAGAAACCTTCGACCTTGGCTTCCGCACATTAGTTGTACCCTTAAACGGTTCTTAGTCTCATGCCAACAAAATCAAGACCAATGAAAAAAAAAAGAAAAAAATGGTTACGGGAAAATGCAAAAGAAAAACAACTTTTTTGCAAAAGGATAAATGCAAATACATAGACAAATTGAAGCTTGTAAGAACTTACTTAACATATAACCGTGTGCGGAAAATATCAAGACCATTGATTTTGGTCTTCTATTTAACTTTGATGGAGACCTATAATGCCACCATTAAAGATTTTTTAAGAGAGATAATGCAAGATCTCTTTAAGGGAGATAATGCAGTAACCTTAGTCAATTTTGGTGGCATTTGTTGAAGAGGGAAAAATTCGATAGATCCAACAACATATAAAAGCAATATTATTAAAAGAGAAGATAGAAGTGAAAAATAGAGTAGTGTATTTAGAAAGAGGACAAGAGCACAACTCCAACAATGGCTCACATGACTTGGAATATGAGAAGGTGAACAAAATAAAATTAGAATAAGCAAATGTAGCCCAACATGAAGAGACCCGCTTATATTTATTAATGTATATGGTTATTCCTTTTGGTTGGATTTAAATACCAAATTCGTAAATTAAATCGATTTTATCAACCTTATAAAGATCATGTTTTACAATCCGGTTCCCAAATCATGCAATCCGATCAGCATATTTGGATCTTCGTTTTCGTTTGCTCACCCCTAGTAGAAACATGCAAATTTTGAAATCCAAGAACCAAAATTAATTACCTTTTGAAAAATATGATAAATAAAATAAAAATAAAAATAAAAATAACTATATAAATTCAATAAGATGAAACATGCATGGTACACAGATAATAATTAAGAAACATACCTATTATAGTAAAAGTTTCATTAAACACAATACAAAATTGAGTACTAAAATGAGAAAAATTACAATACTTTTCTTGATAGCGACAAATATAGACGATAGATTAGAAAAAAAAAACACAATTACATACATAAATAAAAAATAATATTTAAAACTTAAATTTAGAAATGAATAAAACCTATATTAAAAAAAAATCAACCTGAGTAGCTATAATCAAATTGATTAATAGAAAAATATTATTTTATTAGTGAAGATTATATAGTTGAAATAACCTGCATCCCAATTTAAGAGATACATGAATTTTATGAAAATTAATATTGTTTATCTATAAATGTATGTGAAGCAAATGAAAGGTTATAGCTACCATAGAAACAAAAAGGTTGAGCTACCAAATAAAGATAAAAATAAAAGAAAACTTCTTAAAATGAATGAATTGTTCATTCACTCATAAGGTCTCATAATTATTACAATATTTATAATGAGGTTAGACTCTACATGGGTACCTATACATGAACGTGAAATTGATTATTTCTCCACAACTAATAACTTTTACAGATTAACTAATTGATTACGTGAATATTGTGCTTGTGGTGATGCACTTAGCAAGTTACCATTAGTTTTTGATTGCTAGTTTATGATAGTTAGGCCAGTCTGTTAGTATCAATTAGTTTCAACTATATCAAATTAATATTAATTAGGAAAATCAATCTCTATCAGTTGCATAAGATATTAGTAACGCATTCTTTTAAATATAATTTTTAACCTAATCATTGTGACCGATCAAATATTGAAAAAATTAATGTTAATAAAAATGTGAGGTAAACTTGAGTATTAATTAAAGAAAATTTTAATTGTATAATAATTAAAAACAGAATAAATTATTTTAATATAAAATTTTAAAAATAAGTATTACTAGTTAAAATGATCATTTAAAATATTAATTTTGTTTTAAGAATAGAATTTAAAGTTATCATATGATATAAATTATTCAGTGATGTCATGTGTTTGAAGATATAAAATGTTTGGATATACGTCTTAATTAATTATTTATTAAATAACCTTTTATTATAAAAAAATATTCACGGGATTTGGGGATAGGATTGCTACCTGACATTGCTGCCATAACAATTTGTTTGAGAGCATGACTTGATTAAATTGACGTGGCCCAAATACAAGTTTATGAATTTTTTGGCATCAATTGGTTCAGCGTGAATGTAATGAGAAATAGCTATTAAAAATAATAAAAAAAGTTTAAAAAATAATAAATGAAATACTGTAACAGATTTGTATTAGTTTATATTAAAGATTAAAATTAAAACTAATATAACTAATGAGTAAAAAATTGAAGCTTCTGAAAGTCTAGTGTCCAGGTCTAATAAATTGGTTCAGCGTGAATATAATGAGAAATAGTTATAGTTAAAAAATAATAAAAAATTCAAAAAATAAAATAATAAAAGCTAAATAAATTTTAAAAATTAAAAGATATAAGAGATACCATTAATTTATATTAGAGTATATAAAAAATACTATAATGGATTTCTGTTAATTTATATTAAAATTAAAAATTAAAAAAATATAAATTAATATAATCAATTATTTTAAATATAAAATCAGTCGTTAAAATTATTTGTAAACGTTTTTGTAATTTTATTAAGAAAAGTTTTAGATATTTTAGAAAAAAATAATTTTTATTTTTCACTAAATATATTTAAAATAAATTTTATCATAACAAAAATAATTTTTGATCCTATTGAATTATTTTCCTCCCTATGCAATGATAGCATGTGCTAATCCTAATTTTTATTATTTTTAACACGACCTTTCCCTCTCTGAGTACCGCTTGATTAATTAATAAAAATATTAATTAATGACAGATTCACTATACTGCAGTCACGGATCTAGCAAGTAAAATAGTGATATAATCTCCAACTAGCAATTTGACTTAGTTACAAAAATTTTAAGATCGAAGTTGTTAAAATAGCTCACAATATACATAACTTATTAAAAATAATAATATTTTTAATAAATTTTTATTTAGAAGTGATGTAAAAAAAATATGGTGATATTTTATAAATAAAATTATTATATTTACATTGCTTTTTTATATAACTCATATAAAAAATATTTTTTACATTGATTATTATTTCAACAACTTATGTAAAAAGTAAAAATTTTACCTTGATTGTTTTGTTTAATTGATGTAAATTACTTTTTAAATCAGTTATTTTAACTATCGATGTGTAAAGTAATTTTAAGTTTAGGTCTTTATCTTCACTGTAACATTTTAGTTCAATACGTTTATTGTATTCTATTTTATTGTCATTGTTCTTTGTTCTCTGAGGTGAATGTTACCATTAAGGAAGGTTTTAAGGTGATCTTCTATTACTCCCTTGTTCTCCATTGCTGTGCTCCCAAGATTTTCATTCTCCATTCTTTGTTTCTTATCTAAAATAAGAGAATAGAGGTAAGCTTCAATTTTCTTCTTTGTTATTTTGACCTTAACCATTGTCGTAGTTGTGATTTTTGTTTGTGTTTGGTTAAGTGGTTGTGTCTCCTACGCCTAACATTCACCATTTTTTTGTGCTCCATTGTTACGTTTTTGGTCCTACTCGAAAATAGAGGTATATAAGCATGCTTTTTGTTCATTTTTTGGTTGTTGAATTTACTATTGATGTGTTTGTGAGTATTATTTTTGGTCTTTGTTCAATGTTTGTGCTCTTCCCGTGCTTTGGCTGACATTGTCTTATCCATCTATAGAACACCATTGTGGTTACCTATTGATATTGCAATTTTGAGGTATTTGGTTGATACATATTTCATTTATGTTATTAATTATCATTTCATGCTTAATTTGATTTGTTTGATGTATGTATTGGTGAATTGGTTGTTGATATGTTTGATGTATGTAATCGTCAATTAAGCTTAATTTAAGTTGCTTTATTTCATGTATATTCCATTATGTACTTGAATAATTAAGTGATAAAACTGATAATTTAATAATCAATACCAATATTAAGATATGGTGAAAAATAACATTTTAGACTTAGTTGGTGAAGAATAGCATTTTAGACTTATATTCCATTATACACCTGAATACATCTTATAAGAAATGATGAAGTGTAGTATTTTAGACTTAAATGGTGAAGAATAACATTTTAGGCTTAGATGGTAAAAAATATCCTTTTAGACTTATATTCCATTATGCACTTGAATATTCCTCATAATAAATAGGATTCAAGGTTATTTATGCAATACATTTCTTGTGTTTGTTGTTATGATGTCTATGTAGTTGTTTGGTTTTTATTCATAATTGATTTGTGACCATAATATGATTGATTTCATAAATTTGTAACTTAGACACTTGAGGGTAAATTAGGGAACTATAGTATGAATGAGTTATGATTGCTTTTTATCCATAGTTGATTGCTCAAAAGTATAGAAAAGATGATGTTGTGTATCAGGAATATTTATGATTAATGATGTGATAGAAGTTAAGATCTATGTGTGCATATCATATTGGCTGAATATTGATTGAACATGCATAATTATATAGAATTTATTAAAAATGAACCTAAGGGTTTAAGGGATCACAAAGCAAACTTATGTAAAAAGTTAATCTACTCTTAATGTGCATTGTGCAAATCATATCCAGAGGAAGCCTAGAGCTTTACTGAAGAGGAGGAAAAAAGGTTCTCCTAGGAGACAAAATGGTTCTTCAAAAATCTTTATACAGTGAAGACAAAAGGGTTCTTCACACATTATAAGATGGTGACAACCATATAAGAATGAGCTCATATCCTTAGTAGTAGAAGGTAGAGTAGCAGACTTGGTGAAAAGATATTGTTTTACTAATTTCTATGTATGTTTATGTCTATAAATTTCCCTAAAGTTGAGGAACAAACTTTAAATTTCTCAGAGTTGTGGAATAGAATAATGATAGAGACAAAGTTCAAGACATAAAATAAGTTATGAGTAGGGATGGAAGTAGGCTGAGCCGAGTTAGGCTTTGAGTGTCCAATTCTGACTTGTTTAAAAATTTTGAGGTTTAAGCCTAGACCTGTTACTTCTTAAAGGATTTTTTTTTCTATCAAGGCTTAGCCTAATTTAAAGCATACAAGACCTACAAGCCTGTTTAAAAGTCTACATTTCAAAAAAGGTTAATAAATAGACTTAAAGCCTATATAAATAAATAATTAAAAAGACTTGCAAGCTTAAAACTTACATGATAAAAAGATCATTAAATAAGTTTAAAACATATATATATATATATATATTAATATTATGTAAATAAAATATATTAAAATAAATATAAATATATAATATATAAATAGGCCACTGAATAGGTTAAATAGACTTTTTTTATAAGCCTAAGCCTGACTTGTTTATCTAAAAATATTTTTTAATAAGCTTGAACCAATTTATTTATTAAACAAGTCGAGTTAAGATAGACTTTAAACGAGTTGAGCTATAGGTCCCTGTCGGACGACCTTGTTCACTTCCATCCCTAGTTATGAGTCACATAATATCTTTATTATGATCACAGATTTATGAAGTTAAGACAAACATATGCTCATGCAACAAGTTTATTTCCGTATAAAAATAATACACTAAAGTAGGACATATTTAAAAGATTAAAAAGCAATTTTGTATGCATGTCATGATTTTTCTAATAAACTAAGGTGGTTGGGATAAAAGTGATGACACTAGAGGTAGAGTAGAAACCTACTGAGAAACTTAATTTCTCATTCCTTCTATTCCCACTTTCTTCCCATACAATAACAATGTAACCTAGTGGTGGTTTATGTCCACCTTAGTAATGTTAACTGGTTAGCGAGCTCACATGGTCTTCTAATCACAACACAAGACAATGATCAGATCTACTTTTTGTTAGGTCATTTGTTCATCACTGAAGTTTTGAGCCTGAACTTTACAACCACGAGATTTGCTACTTCCTCGGAGGCGTTCCACCCTGAAAAAAGTATTTCCACCCCCCTCCGAGCTACAATAGGCAGTGAACAATTACTGTTGAAGAATCATCTTCTTTAGAAGGGGGTCTGGTCCTCAAACCTCATCACATTACCATAGCTCGTCTCAACTTTGGTCCTCTCAGGGAAGCTTGCCATATCTGATGCCCTATCCTTTCCAAGCTTACCAAAACATGCTAGATGGAACATTTGTGTCGTTGGATCCAAGCATGTGGATAGAGTGATTCCATCATTAGACTTGTAAAGGTTTGCTGATCTCCTAGTTTGTTTGGAAGGAAACTAGAAGTCAGGAAGCCATACCAATAATGTACATTTTTGTGAATAGATAGATACAAGCAACCTAGATATTAGTAAGTAGTAGAATGCTATGTATGTATATAATACATGTATGATAGTATGTAGTAAATATACAGGTAAATGAGGAATGTAAATTATGACTTGTAATAAATTGTATGATAAAACCTTAGTGTCTAAGATTGCTTGAGTATGTAAATGGACTATTTAATTATGTGATATTGTATGTTGGATGGACAAGTTATGTTTAATTGGTTACTGTGATTTAATTGAGAAATGGATCGATGTAAATAATACGTATTCATCATATTCTGTACGCACGCAAGAAATGTTTAGTAACTTATTTACCAACACATATATTTTATCGACGAGACTCGCAATTTATAACAAACAGTTTTCAAAATCTTTTTTATTGTATTTTTTCTAATAAGTATTTTCTAAAGAATTCTACATTATGAGATAACAAACTAATAATGAAACCAAACGAAAGACTTAAGTATAAAATCAGTATTCGTTATTAGGATGTTATACAATTAGAGGTTGCATTAAGGAAGAAGAGGACATCATTATTGGACTTGCATCAAAACCCAAAACCCTTCTCCGTATATGGATTAGAGGCTGCATGCTTCTCCATCCCTTTAGCGGCTCCTTTGTGCATATATAAAGGCATTTTATGCTTTATTTTATAAATTTTGAATCAATTCAGATTTGAGTGATTTTGTGAGCATTCCTCCCTTATTTTTTCTCTCCTTTCCAAGCTAGGGTGTGAGGGTTTCTCTTTATCCTTAGCTCCTCCAAGGTGATGGAGGAAGGTGACTCATTTGTACCTTGGTGGCACCTCCAACTTTAAAACTTGTGCAATCAATCTATCATCGATCCAAACTTCATCAATGGCTACCTCCATTTTCCAGAATTTCAACCTCAATCCATCCGACTATCAAGTGGTATCAAAGCTCTACAATGGAGGTAATGATTCACTCTTAATTCTTCTTGAATTTTTCCTAGTATCTTTTCTTCTCTTACTCCAATTCTTTTCTCTTTTTCGGTCCAATTTGACTTGTTTTTGTTAATTTATTTCATGATATGTATTTATATATGTTAAATCATCTTAGATCTATCTTGGATCTGCATTTTAATCGATCAATTTGCTTGATCATGATTGCATGTTTGGTGCATTTTGGCCCCAATGTTCATCTTCTTCTTTTTTTTCATCAAATTTTCATCCAAATTGTCTTGATCTTGTCATGGTTTGTATGATCTAAATATAGTTCATCTTTTAGTTGGTGCAAATTGTTTATATCCTTGAAAATTTTTCATATTTTTTTTGAAGTTCAAATGTGGTCTTAGCGCCAATTTTGGTGAGTTTTTGAATTTGAATTTTCCATCCAAAATCCTTAGGTGCTTATGTAGATTTTATTCATTGTGTTTTAATCCTTCTAATGTTGTGTTAATGTTCAGTAAATTGGTCTTTGTTTATCCAAATTTTCTTTAAAAGGTGCATGATCATGTGCATGTATGTAAATGATGCTAGATTGCCTAATCCTTGCATGTAATAAGTGTTTAAAACTTGCATATTAAGTGGTTGCTTAAATCAAGTCTAATTAAGCTTATAAAATACTTAACAACACCTCTGGACCTTAATTACCTATGTTGGACTTGTAGAGAACTTGGACCAAAAAGGATTGAGCTTGAACCTTACCTAAGCATGGAAGAAATGTAAAGGTGCACTTGACATAGGCCATTTTAGGACCATGAAAAATCCATATGCAAGGACTTGAATATGGACTAAAGGACCTGGACTTTGAGGAACAAAGGAATTTAGACCCTAATTGTGAGTTTTAAATTTTCAATTTGATGCATGATTAGATTCTTCTTTATCTGTCTAATATCATTAGTCATCCATGAACATGTGCATGCACACTCTTTAAGTTTTTAGGATTCATTTTGTGTGCCTTATTCTTTCATTAACCTTAATTTTATCTTGTCACTTTTTGACTTTATTATTTTTTCTTTAATCAAAATCCTTTGAGTGTGTTTTTATTGTTTTAAGATTTTCTTACTTGTCTTAAATTTCTCCTTGGTTTTGTCTTGCAACACCTCTTTTCTATAAGTCTTTTTTTTTATCTTGGAAACATCAAGTAACCAAGGCCATAAGTTAAGTCAATCATCTCTCTAGCTTGGTTAGAAGATGATTTGTGAGTGGTTAGTGTGAGGAAATGTTGGCCTAGGTGGTGAGAAAATTTGAGGGAAAGAATGAAACACTTGGTGAGGTGTGATAAATTTTAACCTAATTTTAGTCACCTAACCAAGTGAGGATGTCAAGGATCTCTTCTTTTGTGTGATTTTATAGGTCACATTTGGAGGAGTAAATTCAAGAAAAAGAGGTCAAATAGGATCTTGGAGCTTGGAGACTTGACACTTGAAGGAAAAACATGCTTGTTTGTCTGTAATTTGTTGGTTTGGGTTTTCATTGTAAATTTTAGGTTGGAAACTTATAATTAGAAACAATGTGTGTAACACCCTAAAGTTGAAGTCCATTTTATGTTTAAGTTGTATTCGCGGTTTCATTATTAGACTATTACTTTATGATGTAGAATCCTTTTTGAAATTACTAATATAGAAACTATGGTAAAATTTTTCTTTTTAAAACTTTACTAAAAATGCAAGGCTCATCATAATAATTGTCGTAGTAGAAAATAAACAATTGAGTTTTGTCACTCATGTTGTTACTTACTTTGATTACATATTACATGTTCTTAAGTCCAAAGGTTAGCACTTGGATATTAGACCCTTTTTCTTATTTTTTCTTGGTTTTCCAAGTTCATCTTCTTTTTTGTTTTCCTTCTTACATTTTATCAATAAAATAATATCTGATTTTGATTATTCTTATTGTATTCTTTTTTATCTCTTTCTAGTTTCATAATTCCTATATTCTAGGGATAGCCTAAAAGATAGGAACCATAAGAGTAGTGTTACAAATAGAGACCCAAGGGAAAAATAATAGCTAGAGTTCTTAAAACAACCTAAGGTAAAAATGCCTAAATTTTAAGGGGAACAATCTAGAGGCATACTTAGATTGGAAACTCAAGATAGAATAAATTTTACAAGTCATAGGGGGAAGACATAAGGTGAAGTTAGGCTCCTTAGAGTTTAGTGACTATGTCTTGATATGGTGGGATAAGCTTAATAAGCAAAGATATAGACCCTTAAGTGAGTGGAAGGAAATGAAGCATATAATGATAGAAAGACATGCATCTTCCTATTATTTAAGAGAGGTCCACAATAGGCTAGAAAAACTCTCTCAAGGTTACAAAATTGTATATGGATATTATAAGGAAATAAAGATTATAATGATTAGGGCTAACTTGAAAGAAAGTGAGGAAGCCACCATAGCTATATTCCTAGATAAGCTTAGACATGACATTAGGGATGTGGTAGAACTCCACCAATATCTAAGCTTTACTGATATTTACCACCAGGCGATAAAGGTAGAAGCCCAAATAAATAGGAGAAATAAAAGCAAATACACCATATACAAGTCATTTACACAAGACACTTGGGCAAACAAGAAAAGGAATTTTAGTTTCACACCTAGGGAATTTAAAGATACCAAAGACTCCAAAGATTCTAAGGTCAAAACTCCAAACTCTATTTCAGGAAAAGAGTCCTCAATCAAATGTTTCAAGTGTCTAGATAGAGGGCACAACACTTTCCAATGCCAAAACAAAAAGACCATGGTCCTTAAGGACAATGGTAATTATTCATTCTTAGAGTCCAAAGACTCTAGTTCATCTTCTTCCTCATCTGATAGTGAAACCTTAGAGTATGCCCTTGAATGTGGTCTCCTAGTGGTTAGAAGGTTTCTAGAGAATGTGGTTAAAAGGGAGGAAAAAACTCAAAGAGAGAAAATCTTCCACACTAGATGTTCAATCAAGGGAAACATTTGCTCCTTAATTATTGATGGGGGTAGCTATATGAAGACGACTAGCACTAGGCTAGTAGATAAGATAGGGTTTGTAACCACCTCTCGCCCTAAGCCATATAATTGCAATGGCTTAGTGACAAAAGGGACTTGGTTAACCAACAAGTGCTCCTCACCTTTGCCATTAGAAGGTACGAGGACAAGGTCACTAGTGATGTTGTTCCAATGGAGGCTAGCCATGTATTTTTCGGAAGGTCATGATAATATGATAGGAATATCCATCATGATAGACATACCAATAGGTATTCTTTCCAATTCAACTTCCAAAAAATCACCCTAGTGTCTTTGTTCCCTAGTGAAGTCTATCTAAATTAGATGCATATGACTCAAAAAAGGGAGGCTGAGAGACATGGTTTGTAAAAGAAAAAAATTGAAGAAATAAAAAATTAAAAATAATAAAAAGAAACAAAGGAAAGTCAAAATAAAGGTAAGTAAGAATTTCACCTCTCTTGTACATGAGGGTGAAATTTAACTTTTAAGGAAGGATGAGGTGAGAAACATCCTCCTAGTTAGAAAATCTCTCCATCTAATTAACATTACCTTGAAACTCATGGTTAGCATAATGTCTACTATTTCTTTTACCTTAATAGAGGAACCTTTTCCTCTAGGCAAAGGTCAATAACTGGGTCTCATAAAATCCCATCCATTTCAACCAACCATGGATAGTTGTAGCACCATTGTTACATGGAATGATAAGTATGCTGTAAATAGAGTCATTCAATTGATTAAACCCTCATATCTTTATGTGCCTCATATAGTTGTACCAGAACTATTTCCTAACATGCTTCAATGCTTGTATTATCCATTTGCATCTAGGCTTATTAAACATTCCATTATAAATGACTTGGTGGATAAGCAATTTAATTTCTTGGTTAAAAATTCATTACCGCAGAACAAGTCTTGATCATTTTATGAAGGGGTCAAGATAACCCCTCCATAAATTGGTAGGTATCATACCCCACCCAGGGTAATGCTTGACATGAGTCCATCGAATAAAATCCCAAGAACTATCCCAGATATCTTTTATAGAAATAATTAGGAACAAAAACTCATAAACTTAATTACACTCCTTATTCTTCTATTTTACTCTCATAGGGGTTCAACCAGGGTAACGCTTGATATGAATCCATCAAATAAAATCCCAGGAACTACCCTAGATATCTTTTATAGAAACAACGAAGGACAAAAACTCAAACTTAATTGCACTCCTTCTTCTATTTTACTCTCATAGGGGTTATGAGTTTGTTACTTTTTATTATCTATTGTGTCTCATTTTTTATGATTACATATTGTCGAAATTCTTTGGAAGATTCAAGATGTTAGTATTTGATCCTAACATTCCTATTGTTTCCATCCATTAATAACATATCCTCTTCTCACTTATGTCCTTATTTGTAGATAACATTGAGCTTATACATTTAAAGACGAATGCTTTCGAAGGGGAGGAGTTGATGTAGAGGTCCCAACGACAAAGAAAGACCACTGTAGAGACCTACTAGGCCTATTGAGCCATCGCCATAATAAGAGCCAAGTATATACAAGAAGAGGTGGAGACCTTCTTGGGCCTTCAAGAGAAGAAACCTCAGGCTCAATCCATTCTTTCCTTAGCTCTACACATTTTAGAATAGGTTTTAGGATTCTTTTCGTATTTTAGAATAGAAAGCCTAAGACATGTATAAAACGAGCCCATTTTCCTAAATTTCTTTGCTAAGCTTTAGTGGTCTGCTTTGACCAATTTATAGGTTGCTTGAAACACAAGGAGGGACTCATTTTTGGCTCAAGGAAGAGGTCCAATCAGGATTTCCAAAGCTGCCCCATGCTAGGCACCACCTTTGGCCTATATAAAAGCATCACTTGTGTAATTTTCAACATTAAGTCCATTTTGTATGAAATTGTGAATTTTCACTCTGATTTTTGAGAAATCCTCTCACTATTTTTCCTCTAGAACCAGACTTACGATTGAGGAACCTTTTCATTTGTGGCTGCTCACGGTGGTGGAGAAGAAGCTCATCCTCCACAAGAGGTAGTTCTTTCAAGTCTAGGCTTAATTCAGATCCATTTCTCGTCCATTCTCCATCAAATTACAACCTCCATTGATCTAGAAGAACCATCTCCTTCCACCTCTGTATTAGATAGGATGCATGCTCAATACTCGATCAAAATGGTATGTACATATAGCACCAAATTCATTTATTTAATATCAAATCATGGAACCATATAAATAGACACAAGTCATCATGTCATCCAAGAGAACACACAAATCATTACCTCACCTAAGAGAGCATATAACACATTTACACATATAGAGACATGTTCAAGCATCCCCATTATAAATAGAGAATTAATAGTTATCCAAAAGTTCTCTTTCGTAGTAAAAATATTTACTTATGCATGGTCCTTGACAACAAGCACATTTCTTTTAAATTTTTCAAGTTGACCTTATTTTTCAAGTTTTATGATATGTTTCTCAAAAGAAGCCTACACCAGTTAACCTTTCTAAGTTTCTCTTATCCTTTACTTTTCTCAAATGTTTTGTTGGTGTTTTTCTTATCATTAACTTTATATTGACCAAATGGTCTTTCCACCTCTCAAGTGGACTCTTTTCTCATCAAGACCATATGACCATTTTTATTTCTTAAATCCATTTCTAAGAAAGATGAACATGTAGATTATTATTCATTAAATATTATTTATTCTATGTCTAATCTCTCTTGGCCAAATGACCTCTTCTAACCCTCACAAAATTTTTTGTTCATCTTTCTAAGCTTTTATGGTCAAACTTTCAAATTCAAAGCCTAATGAGAGTAATTCTCTACTCCTTGCCTATTAATTTATTTTACTAGCTTGGGTAATAATTTAGGTTAAATTATTTATATCTTAGCTCACTAAGTTATATCCATTTGTTTGGAATCACTTTTGTAACTTAAATTATCTAATGATCTTAACTTAATAAATTTTTAATTTTTTTTTACTTGAACTGTTTTAGATTCTTCAAGTCTTCTATTAGCATTGGACATTAACATTGTATATATCATTTTTTTTTGTAATAGTAGCACTTCACCTTGTTGAAATCTCTTTCTATAAACTTTCTTTGTTGTCCATAAGAATTTTTTCTTCATTTTTAAGAGTTCTCTATAGTCAATATTTTATCATCATTGGTATGATTATCTCTTCTTTCTTTGATCATCTCAAAGGACATTAATTATACCATCTAATTTGATTATATTCTTCCCAATCAACAAGCATCTAATTAATGATCTATATGATTGAGTTACCAAAGCTAATAAAACAATTGATGATTTTCATCACGTATCTTTTCTCCTATATTTTTTATAGTTGATAAATTAGGCAACTAAACTCATTAATATGATCATGTACATTTCTTCCTTCTATTCTCAGTGTATAAGTTTATCTCTAAGCATAGGAGATTGGTTAAGGACTTTGATTTGTAGATATCCTCCTCCTTTTTTAACATCTCATTGAGTGTTGTCTCATTCAACATAGTGTATTTGATTGGAGGAGCAAGTGCCAATCTAATAGTACTTGTAGCTTTTCTTTTAATAGTCTTCCACTTGTTATCTATCATCCTTCCAGGCCTTTCTTATTCTAAAGTTACATCCAAACCTTGTTGTACTAAAAGACCTTTTATAATGCATTGTCACATAATGAAAATTTCCTTTCCCCCAAAGAACGATACCTCACATTTCATCGTACTAGTCATTATATAAAGCAATGTTGCGTGCAAAGCATGAGTGTAAACTCTTTTCCAAGTTTTATCCACGGGCAAGTATATCCATCAGTGTAGAAAGAAGGTATTTTAGGTTCTTAGTATTAATCCTACAAAGACTATTTCAACAATTTATGTATGAAGTTTGAATTCTAACTTTTGAGTTTATTGAGAGAATGGTTATTTTGTAAAAGTAGTGAAAGCAGGAAAAATAAAAGAGATAGAAATAAGATTTTTATGAATGATAAATAAAAGAATGCGATCCAAGTTATAAAAAATTATAGGGTTTTAGATCCCCTTATGACTTTACTTATTTTTACCCTCCATTTTTGTTCAATTGTAGCCACCTACGCTAATTCTACTACTTCTCCTTGATCCGACAGTAGCGGTAATCTCCCTTCTAAATATTACCCTCTCCTTGATCTGGTAAGATAGATAAATAAAATAGGCATAAATTTTAAGAGAGTATTAACTACGTGTCAAAAAATTAACTGGTTGGAAACTAAGGTTTCCAATTAATCCTCCAAGATCCTTAAGTTTAGCTATCCTATAGTTCCTCCAATTGAGAGTGGTACGATCGCCTAACCCCCTTCCAATCAATTGACAGATTAATAGAATTTGCCAGTTCTTATTAATAGATTAAGTACAATAAAATGACATAATTGTAATAATGCAATAATTAATTAAAAAGGGGAAATGAGTTTAAACAATATAAATCATAAAATTTTCCAAAATCCTACAAAGGAGAAATTAGCTATTTATAGATAAAAATAACCTATAAATATTTATAACAAAAGTAAGTAAAAGATCTACATAACTGGTGATACCAAAAAATTGGCAATTACTTTGAAATTGTACAGTATAGAGATTACTCCCACCAAGATCTTATAGGAGGATGTTAAAGGAAGAATTGAAAATGGAGAAGCTAGAGATGAAAGAGGGGACAATGTAGGGTTGTTCCTAGAGAAAGGTGTACCTTAGGGCTAAGAGGTGGTGTTCCCTAGTATTGTTATTGTTTTCTCCTATGGGAGAGGAATGTTGAATGACGAGGTAGAGTCTTCCTTTTAGAGGCGTAGATTAGGATTTCCAGCATCATGGGTTGAGCTTGACCCAGCATCCTTATAGTCGTCATGGTCATTTTATGTTCTTTGTAGCATCGTAAGGCTTGCTAGCACATCCAAAGTTGGTATCCATGCTAAGTTGACATGGTTATGTTGAGTTATGTTTGCACAATTGTGCAGCCTTGTGCCAGCACGACCGTACTCAGGTCTACACAGTTGTGTTGGTTTGCTGAGAGGATATTTTTTGTTCTTTTCCACATCCTTACCTTTTATGCTTTTTAATCTTGTTTTTGGTCCAAAATCTACCTATTTTCGAATTCTTTACTTTCTTGACCATTTTACAAAAGTAAGAGATATTAGATGAAATTATAAATGAATTATATTAAATCATGTAATAATTATATTTAAAATTTTATAAATAAAATGACAGTTAACAATTTATCAAACAATTATAAAAAAATTCACAAAATAATAATAATAAAAAAACAATACCCACCAAAATACATAATTATAAAATATATAAAAAAATATAAAATTTAATCACTTCTATCTACTTTTATAATCTTAAAAATATAAAAAATAATTTTATTAAAAATATTTAATTATAATATATTACTCAATAACTTAATTATACCATCATTTTAATATATAAACCTTCTTTTAAATAATATATATCATTTAAAAATTAAAGCTTTATTTATAAAAAGGCATCCCCTCATAATTAAATTAACCAATGTAAACTTAACTCCGATCATAACACTTCAATTTCAATATAATAGTTCAATCTCTTCATTCACATATCATTTAAATAAGAAATTTCATAAGTACAATCACACGTTTCAAGCTTTTAAACAATCCAAATCATAAATTTTGGAATTCTACCAGTTAATTAAGTTATCTTTCCTCAAAATTTATGATAAAGAAATCACGTTCATAAAATCACCAAAATTGGTATAGCCTATCATAAATCCTGAAATTTTACGGAATGAAACTAAATTTATGCAATCGGTCCCACTCTTTCTAACCTAAGTCATAAGTTTTCAAAATATACCAATTCATATTAGACACTTTAGCTTTATAACTTCACTTCACAAATTTTGTTTTAGAAGCGATTATGATAAAATTCTCATATTTTTAAGTCGCTGGTTTCTCTCACTCAATAATTTGCTCCGAAAATGGAAAAAAGAAATTGTAGGAACATTTTTGTTTACAGAAAAGTAAGCATTGGGAATGCAAATAAATATATACTGTTATATTTAAATAAATTTTACAAAAATAAATTAAAGAAAAATAAATATATTGATTTATTAATCATAAATATTCTTATATATTAGATAGAAAAATTAGAAAGATAACGCTCTAAAGTGGAAAATATTATGAAAATCAATTATTGAAATTAATACATCTTTATTGATATAACATATAAACATTTCAACTATATATATTAAATTAAATTACAATTGATTAAGAAGATAATAATTTCAAAATTTAAGTTATTTAAAAATATATATATCTTCAATTTAATAGTAATATTTCAAGATTTAAATTTAAATAAAATTACAATTAAATTCAAGAAATAATGTTTGAAGAAATTATAAGTAAGAAATAAAATTAAATACTTAATGTGTCGGATAAATCGTGTTATCTAATAAAGATGAGAATTATTTTCTCATAAAATTACTTTTATTCAAGAATGATGGTTTAAGTTTATAATATAGTAGATTGTTTTAAATGATATTTTGTATATATTCACACAATATTTAAATAGATCTTTTTATATATAAAAGTGGTTAATTATCTCAAACGTAATTCTGGTAATGTAACAAAACAAAAAAAACATAGTTGTGGTAAAATAAGACTTAATCTAAGATAGTAAAAAATAATAATTAGGCAGAAGTTACTTATCTAAAATCAACTTATTAATTCTCATCTTGCGAGTCTTAGTTGGAAGAAATCTAATAATTTGTCATAAAATTATCCATCACACAGTTTGTTGGTAATACTTGATTTGTTGATTTATATTTCATCCCACATGTATATATTTGTCTCTAATTAATATGATAAAGATAAATTAATTGATATATTCAATGCTCTACAAAGTATCTATAAATAGAAACTCATAACTAAAAACATAAAGTGATTTCTATTTATAAAAATGATATGTTAAATGAATTTAACCGAAAAATATGCTAATAACAAATTTTCAACAACACTAGCAGAGAAAAAGGGTGAGTAAAGCTCTTTTACCGAATGTGTTGGGCTGTTTTGATCTCTAGTGTAGATGAATGTGTTATGAATGTGACAAGGATCATAAATACATAGAAAGAAGTAATAGAGATGAATGATTCTGGAAAAGGCCCTGCACAATCGTTGAATCTCAACATTATTAACAACCATACGCTCCATATCAATGCCATCAAAGCTCCATTATCCCCAAAGCAACCCTTTTTCATTGGTAATAAAATTACTTGTAATTTAATAGTTTTTTTTTTTTAATTCTACCAAATTTTTGTTTTTATAAATTGAAAATTTTTCAGGTGTTGCTGGTGGAACTGCATCTGGGAAAACAAATGTGTGCCACATGATAACTACCCAACTTCATGATCGACGAGTTGTCCTCATTAATCAAGTAAATAATTATCCATAATATGTACTCTCTATTATGACAAGATTAATGTTTTTCTTTTTCTTGTGTTTTGTTGAACAAATAGGATTGGCTAATTTTTAATACATTTTTTTCCTGTTTTCGATAAACTGAATTGGGTATAGTTGTTGTTGTCTATTTGTAATGATAATTGTATTAATTTGTGTAGATTATGTTTCATGTTAAGAGCTGGTTCTGGAATTTTCTCATAATTCATTTACACATGATTTCATAGGACTCATTTTATTACTCTTTAAGTGACAAGATACTACAGAAAGTTAATGATTACAACTTTGATCATCCTGGTGAGTCTATAATGAACGTTTGCTCGATATTTGTGTAGCATATCAAATAAAAATTAAAATTTGATGTAGAATTGGTCTGAAAATCTAATCCAATATGTGAGTAATTGGTCCTTCCTAAATTTTCAGATGCCTTTGATACAAAGCTTATGCTTTCATGTTTGGAGAAATTAAAGTGTGGACAACCAGTTACTATACCAAATTATGATATGAACTGTCATAAGAGAATTGAACCTGAACGTCAGGTACTAATTTGTATCTCAGAAATAAAAAGTATCATCTGAGATTTATGGAGAGATTCGAACCATTTGGTTGGTTATTAATTGAGGTTGAAGTCATATTTCCTAATTAAGTATTTGATACTGTTATAATTTTGGATTTGTACTAAAAACAATAGACTTTTTTATACGGATATTTTGTGATAAATATATTAAATTTTGAAAGTTATATTATTTAAATTATTATTAAAATATTTTTCAATAAATAATTTTTAACAAATAAAAATTTATTAAAACAATTTGATAAAAATTAAAACTGTTACTATCTATCATTTAAAATAATCCGTAAACAATATTTTTTTTTAAGTGTGTTTTCACTATAATATTAAAGTTTAATTTTATTTCTGAATGAGAAGTGTTAAAACTAACCTTGCTATTCAAATAACTTGATTGCAGTATGTGTCATTACGTTACATTGTTTATCAAACCCCCCATCTCTTTTGGATGCTTTCAATTGATATAATTTGTATGTAAAAAAATGATTTATACGGTTTATATTTTTTTTTCCTTTTCTTTTTCGTCACTTGTAGGTTCAACCTGCAGATATCATAATTTTAGAAGGTATATTGATCCTTCATGATTCTCGTGTTCGTGATCTTTTAAACATGAAGATCTTTGTTGATGAAGGTTAGTTTTCTGATTTTGTCACTTATATCTATACATATTACCTTGGAAAGGAAAACAATTAGCATATTATTTGAAAGGATGTATCATTATCTTAAGCACTTTAATAGTTATAAACTTTATTGTCAAACCTCAATAAAGAAGATGATAATTTCTTTGGTTAGCACAAAAAAACAAGTTGAGAATTGAGAAATCCATTCTGTATCCCTCTTCATTTCTTGGTTTCTAGAATGCATAAATCTTGTATCATCTTAAATTTAGAAAGGAACGCTTCAAAATCCCTTTCTCTCACTTAAAGGGTGAAGAAAAATTAACAATAAAACCTCTTGTTTTAATATAAGTATCAAGATATTCCTTAGTTTATAATTAGAGACTAATTTCTTTCAACCCTAAAAATAATCAAAGTGAGTTTTATTTTTACTAACCTTTGTATGTTTTTATGTTTTCATGATTTAAATTTTCATAAAATGAAATTGTTGAGTTTGTGAAAGTCTTTTAATGTTATCTATTTTTTTTTATTTTTCTTTGGTAATTCTTTAAGTCAATCAAATTGGAGTTAATAAAATGGATCATTCTAAAATTGTCCAATAAAATATAAGGTTTGAAATTTAAATTTTGAAGTACGTGCATTTTTTTTAGGCCAAACCAATTAAATTCAATACAAGTTTAACTTATAACAAATACAAAATTATTAAACTTTTACTAAGATTAAATATCAACATCTTATATAGGACCTTACACTTAATTACACACAATCATAGGTGTTATCTTACAGGATAAAATTTTTAGATATTAGGTGATTATTTTACAAAATCAAACCTTTAGATATTATGTATATAGCATGTTTGAATGAGAAATTAATATTAATATTTATAGAGTTATGTACCGTTTTATCAAGGTTAGAATCTTTCTTCTTATATCTATACATTTACATATTTAAACTTTTTATGAGATGTAATTTTTTTAATAAAAGAATGCAACTTTTAATAAAAAAATACAATTTTTTATACTTAATATCATATTTTAGATTTAATTTATTTATGAACTATATCACCATCTTTTTAAATAGAGGATTTAGATTTTTATTTATTAATATAAAATAAAAAATGTCTAACATTCTCTTACTTGAAATATATTAATAAATTATAAAAATATTTAAAATTTAACTTATTGACAATATAAAAAAGTATGAGATCAAAATTAGTCCATAAACAACATACTTTAAAAATTATACTAATTAAAGATTAGAAAGGTAAGAAATGATGCATCTTATGTGATACTTATAAATAATATCTATTGAGAAGATATAGAATGAGTTCGAATATTTCAATCATATAATAAAATATGTATTTATAATATGGATCATTGATACAAGAGGTAATTACAAAAATATCTACTTACCTAATTACCACAATTACAATTATATAATTCTCCTAATTACAACATTACTATAATTATCTTATTTATTTATTTTCATCTTTCTTTAATTACAACATCATTACCATATTTACATAAAATCCAACAACATCATTATCTTATTGGTCCTTATAAAAATTTCTTCCCCTTATATGTGTGTCAAAATAAATTAATAAAATTACTTGTTTCACATATAACATTTTTGTGATTACCATAAACTTTATCTTGAGATTTTATAATATCAATAGACATTATATATTCTTGAGTTTAACCTTATAATTAAAATATTATATATAGTTATTATTCATATATTAAAAAATTTCACAACGTATAAATAATATAAATAAGTAACTACTCTTAAATAATATAAAATATAAATTTTATTATTTAAAAAAGGATAGTTATAACTTTATATATCTAGCACTAGTTTAAAGAATCAAAAGACCCTAATATACCTATAGTCACAACATAATATTTAAAGTTAATAGTTTTTAAACCTTTAGTTAATGGACCATCCAACAATAAATATATTCTAATATTGTGTACTACAATATTTTCCTTCTTAACTAATTCATAAATTGTCAAATATTTTATTTTCATATCTTTAGATTTACTACTATTTTATTATTCTTATAGTAGAAGATTGCATCACTATTACCATAATAAATCATCATGTGTATTGGGATATGGAATCCATAACACCTTCATTTCTAAATGATATTCTTTAATCAATCTGCTTATGTGGAAGTCTTATAGCCAACTATGAACATTGCACATATCGTGGAAGAAGAAATAAGAGTTCTTTATACTTCTCTAACTAACATGAAAATGTCAAGATAATTCTAAATGCATCCTTTGTAGAAATTGGTGAAAAAATTGTAGTAAAATATATTTCTTCCCTTTATGTGAAATCTTTTGTCACTAATCTTACTTTAAATCTTTCAACCTTACCTTTACTATATCTTTCATGATCATAAATATCCTTTTGCAACTAATAGGTTGATAACCACTAGACAATACTACAATTTTCCAAGAATCATTGTTGGACATAGATTTCACCTAGATAGACATGATAATCTTTAGAAATGGAAAACTTATCTCTCTGTGATCTTGAAAATGGTGTTTCTTGAAATAATTGGTTAATATGTTCATTAGGTTGTACCACTTCTTCAATTATTGGAGTCTCTATCCTTTCTCTATTATTTGGTAGTATAAACTCTTCATTTATCTTACTAGTTGTAAGTAATGGTATAAAAAAAAACTTTATTTGATTCTCCATGTTCATAAATTGAAGCCCTTGATTTAGAGAAATCTTCAAATCATTTCTTTCTACCACATCCTGTTATAAGAATTTATTTGCTTGAGATTCAATAATTATAGTACCTCGACTAGAACAATAGAATCTATACCCTTTCAAGTAGTTTGGATAACCTACAAAATAACATCTAGTGAGCCTTGAGTCTATTTTTTTTTTGTAGCGAATCAATGATCTTAACTTCAGTAGGACACTGTCATACATGAAAATGATTTAGACAGGACTTTCCACTAGTCCAAAGTTCAAATGACATCTTAGAAACAAAATTTCTTAGTAGCTTATTCAAGAAATAAGAAACAGTCTTAATCATTTCTCTCTAAAGAAAATTAGGTAGATTAGATCCATTCATCATACTTCTTTATATTTCCATTAAAGTGAGGTTATAATGTTCTACACATCATTTTGTTTAAAAGAATAAGGTATGATATATTGAAGAACTATTCCAATTTCCTTAAAATATTTGACAAAAGGTCCCTTTTATTGACCAATTATAGTGTACCTTCCATGATATTCTCCTCCATAATTAAACCTTAATATTTAATGTTATTTTCTAGTTGTTTCTCAACTTTAGTTTTATATATTTTCAACATGTTAACAATATCTATTTTTTTTTCTTTATTAAGTATACATAATCATATCTTGAAAAATTATTTATGAAGATTATAAAATATTTATTCACACATATGGTTATTGGATAATGACCATTAATATCAATATAAATAATTTTCAAGAGGTTTTGACTTCATATTGAACCTTTATTTCTATTCTGGGTTAATTTACCTCTTATACAATCAATACATATATCTTTATTATCATTTTCTAAGGATAGGAGTATTTTGGTAGTAACTAATATATGAATTTTTTCTTTAAATATATGACCTAACTCTTTATGTTGTAATAGTGTTGACTTATCCTTAATAAAAGATATCTTAACCACCTTTGTTTCAACATTTAGGAATACATCATGTTTATCGGTATTTAATTAGATCAAATATTTTAATAATTTTATAATTATACATTATATTTGTCTTGTTACATTTAAAATTGATACAATATCCAAATTTATTCAATAATTGAATAAAAATTTAATTTTTAAAACTAGATATATAAAATATATTGTTCAAAATTAATTTAATTTTAGCATCTAATACCAATTTTACATATCTAATGTATTCCCTTCAATTTCTATATCTCTTCAACCTTAATCCTTGATTGATTCCTTTTCCGTTACTTTCCTCAAATTTCTTAAACCTTATAAGGTAGATATAATGTGAATAGGAACAATATTATCTAACCACTAAGAATTTATGAAAACACAAATAAATTATATTTTAAGTAAATATAAACAAAGAAGTTACTTGTTCATTCTTCTTCTTTTTTAACCAAAATTTGAATTTGACACAATCAATTTTTTTATGCCCAATCATTTAAAAAAAAACATTTGTTCTTAAGTTGATTTTAATGCCATCATTTTTTTTATGTATATCATAATTTTCATTTTTTTTAAATTTATTACACTTTTTAGAATTAAAAAATTTATTTAATTTTTCTTTTCTAGTGCTAGGATGAACATTGACTTTTGATGATAAATAGGACATATGCACTTTTTTCTTTGAACACACTTTGTAATCAAATTATTCAAATTCCATGTTTAATTATAGATATTGTAGATAGTTTTGATTTGACTAAACTAAAATGGGTAAGAGAGGTTGGTGAATAATATAATCTTTAATAAAATTTATATTATAAGTTTTGAGCTCTGATTAAAGATGCACTAATTTTAAATATAAACTCTGTAATACCAATTATTTTATAATATCTTAAAGTCAAAAGTTCTTCAATAATCCTTTCTTCAATGATACTTGATACCTTTATCTTATAAAATTTCTTTGCATTATTAATCTGTGGTAGACCAGTAAATATTTATCAATTAATATTTTCATTGCAATGAAACTAAGTCTATTTTCTCTTAAAAACATTATCATCATTAGATTTTGATTATTCTTTTTCTCTAAATACTATATCTAAGTTTACTTTATATTGTACTTTTAATTTTTATAATTAAAGTTATTTAAAATCTCTATAATAGCATTATTATTTCACAAATGCAACATATTTAGTGACCAATTCAAAGATAATTATAAAATTATAAATATTTACCATTTTTGGATAAATAAAATTTTCTAAGTTATACAAAAAAATGATTTTTAAATATTTATAATCTTTAGCTAAATAAATTTTTTTTAACCATATCTCCATTAATTTCATAATATATCAAATTAATTTACAGAATAACTATTTTTAGATATGAAATCATGTTAAATAATTTTATATTATACTCAAATTAGTAAAAATTTATACTTTATAAATTTTAAAAGATATCATAATACAATATTAGAATACAATATTTATGATTTTAAAAGTCCATCTCCGAAACTTCATTTTCCTTCAAAAATATATTATAATATAATATTTATGAACATAATCACAATTCTACGAGACATACACAAATTATCTCTTATATTATTCAAAACACAATTGCATAAATGATAAATAATATAAATTTTATAAAAGAAATACTTATATATTTATCTAGAGAGTGAATTTTATAGTTTTACTTTATTAGTGCTAAAATATCCCTATGTAATGTATGCACTTTTTTACGACTTTCTCAACAACTTTTCATTTTCCAACGATTTTTGACATATTTAGAAAATTTTTAATAATTTTTTTTGAGGATTTATATTTTTATGATTTAGTTTTATTTAAAGTAGGTTTCTTTGTGCCAAAACCATACAATTTTAAATGAAATGAAATATTTTAAGTCATAAAATGGTTTTACATATAATGAGTATAGAAATGTTTTAGCCCAAGAGAATAAACAACACAAATTTTTTATTATGACAAGAATTCCTAAAAAATTTCTTTTAAATATGTTCTAAAACAAATAATGGAAACTCTGGTATGAAATGTAAATTTAAATAATATGACTATAATTAAATATATCAGTTCTAGAACATTGTATAAAATTAGAACAACATATATCATTACTAAAATGAATGTGAAAATATATCTTTTTGTGTCATATTTTTTATAATTAATCTTCTTTCTATTTTGTGGAAGGCCTGCTACTCAATTCCACACAACCTAAGTGATTCTTCAATAAGATAAAATCTGTGGATGTTGTACATACTAATTAATATGTTTGAGTGAGAACCTAACACTTGTATTTATAGGGTTGATGTACCCTTCTATCAAAGTCACCTATCTAAACTTTTTCTAAGAAGATGCAAATTTTTTTTTAAAAAAATACAACTCTTTGTACTTAATATCACATTTGAAGGTTAATAATTCATTTATAGATTATGTTATGAATATTTTAAATAGAAAACTCAAGTTTTCATTTACTAACATAAAACTATAAAATTCCTAACAATTTTCTCTTTATATACTACCTATCACATTTTAGGATTAATTCATTTATGAATTATGTCATCAAATTTTAAATAAAAAGCTCAAATTTTCATTTACTAACATAAAACTTTAAAATTTCTAACAATTTTCTATATATATATATATATATATATATATATATTCTTTTTCAAAATATATACTGTTTAAAAAAATATTATTTTTCTAATAGCTACATTTTATTTTACCAATCAATCAATGATAATTAATTATATATATATAAATAAATTTATATTTAAATGATTGGAAAGATAGTTTAAAATGTAATAAGAAAGATATTTATCTTACATTAAAATAACTATTGATCATGTGAAATATTTAGTTTTAAATTCTCATTAAATATATAATATTGATGCATTTTTTTTTCTGATCCTTTTGGCAATAATTTTTGTAAAATTATTAAATTAAATAATAAAAATTATATGCATTTGTGATGAATTAATTTTAAAAAATATATACCATAAAATTTCTGAAAGGATTGAGAATTTTTTATTAAAATAAAATATTTTTTAGCTTTATTATTTTTATCCCATTCTTAAAAATTTGGATATAAAATATTGTACTAATAATTATTTAATTTAATTGTAGAATGTTTTTCAATATTATGTTTTCATTTTATATGTCAACCTTATAAATATATACAAGATAATATGTTGATCAGAAAACTTATAATATATCATTATATATATAGTATATAATATATATATATATATAATATATATATATACATATATATAATATATATATATATATATATATATATATATATATATATATATATATATATATATATATATATATATATAAACATGTATGATGAGATAATTATTCAATGTCGAATTATTTGACTGGATAATTTTTTAATAAAATAACAAAAAAGTATTAAGATTTAAATATTAATAAAATTATATATTGATAATTGATAGATTTACTTAACAATAAGTATTTGGAAGTAATTATTCATCAGATATTACAACTATAAACTGATTAGATGGATTGTGAAATAAAACCGAACTTGCATTATTCAAATTGAAAACCATCTGTTAGCATTAAGATTTACTCAAGGGAAATTATAAGAAAAATAAATTTTGACTACACACATAATTTTAAATATCCATAATAATTAAATATATGAATAAAGTAAAATATTTGTTAGATATTTGGATTAAAATTTAATTAATTTTTGTTAACACGTTTTATTAAATTAGAAAAACTATAATCTAACGCATTTATATTTTTATTAATTTTATTTTAATTTTAGCACGCATCGCACGTGTATTATATTATGTAGTTAAAAATACTACTATTGTTTAAGCAATGCAGATTCTGATGTGCGCCTTACACGAAGGGTTCAACGTCTGGCTATTGAACGTGGGAGGAATATTGAGAATGTTCTAGACCAAGTTAGTAAACTTAATGCTCCTTGTTTTCTATATTCATTTGTATAATATCCATATTTGAATTCTCTTTTCTAACGTTTTGCAACATTTTGAAGGAAAAAATCCGCATGAAATTTGGATTAAGTGATATTATTTATTTCGTGGAAGAAAACTAAGTAATGATAATATTGCTATTTTCAAAATAAACCATATTTCATGATGTATATTTTGTTTGGTGAATGCCTAATGGGAATTAATTTAATAATTATCACCAAGTTCTTAAGCTCTACATTTGATTTTTTTTTTCCATTTTCATTTAATTTAAGTACTAATTAATCCTCTAGTAGTATTTCTAAAATGTGATACGCCTACTAAATGGACTACCTTTTCACTGGCATTTATTGGTAAACCCATCAAACATATCAAAAGAAAAAAATGCTATGAGATGAGAGAAAACAAAAGTAGGAAGAAGGAATTTACTTTCTTGTCTTTGAGATTAGATTATGATTTTATAGATCAATTGCTTGTATGGAATTTGATCCCATAGTTGTGAAGGGTAAATGAAACTATATTGGAAATACAAAAATGTACCAATCTAAAATGTTCAAGGTATACATTATTTGAAGATTGATTATGTTGATAAGATATTTCAAATATTCTTATAGCACTTATCAAAGTTATTTTAAAATGTTTAGAATCCTCCCTGACTAATTACAAAATAAATATTCAGTATTCCAGATTTGTAAAGCCCAGTTTTGAAGATTTTGTACTACCAACGAAAAAACATGCCGATATTATCATCCCACATGCAGGAGAAAATGATGTTGCCATTGACTTAATAGTACAAAACATACGTACGAAGCTTGGTCAACATGATATGTGTAAAATATATCCCAATATTTTTGTTATGTTTTCAACATTTCAGGTAAAGTTTTTGTAATTGTAAGCTATCTTATACAAAAATAGAATATGTATATAGATAAATCTTTTATGATGGTGATGATGAATCCAAATTATATGTGTTTTTATTTAGATAAAGGGAATGCATACTCTCATCCGTGATACCAAGACAACAAAGCATGACTTTGTCTTTTACTCAGATCGTCTAATTAGACTGGTATACAAGTTTATCTAAATATAAGTAATGCTACAAATGATCCTAAATGTGAAGCATGATGGCTTTGTGTTGGTTTTAAGGTTGTAGAACATGGATTGGGACACCTTCCTTTTACTGAAAAGCAAATCACAACACCAACAGGTAACTATATTATATTTTATCAAACGTGTGGCTATGTTATTGTTATATAAGTATTTGTAACATAAATTCTTAATTTTTTTGGAGTAAGAGAAATCTCTTATTTTGTACCATTGAAAACGTATTACCACTTTTTTGTGGGTCATCCACCCCATTTGAATATATTTTCAATGTTATAGCTAATGTGACAATAAGAAAATTTTCCTACTCTAAAATCAAGCTTTTTATTCATAAATGAAATTTCACTGGTAACTAGACTACTCCATCAATATATAGTTTTCCAAATGGTAATTAGGCCCTTCCTTTACAATCACTTTACACCTTACATTGGTTTGATACAGTAATGTTTGCTTTATTAATTTATATTCATACACATCCTTCACATACTTAAATCATTAGAAAACAATTTTATTGTCTGCCAGAAAGGAAAAGGAACTTTTCCATGACTTGAAATTGTTAATTTAATTTCACTAGTATGTGTACCTATAATATACTTTTTAGTATTTCTAATAAAAAAGGTTAGAATGTAAATAGGTTTGTCCTTTGGTTGCAGGATCTATATACTCTGGTGTAGTTTTTTGCAGCAGGCTATGTGGAGTATCAGTCATTAGAAGGTACATATTTCAAGTGTTCTATTTCATTTTGGACCAAAAGATTTTGCATGATATAGTAAACTTGATTTGATTCCATATATAGATTACCAATAAAAATGCTTAAATTTGAGATTAGAACTTGATTTTATCAAGTAAGACTTCTTGGCCAAGAATGCAAAAGGCAAGAGCATAATGCTCAATTGGACATCAAATTTTGACAATATTATCTTCATAAATTAAAATAACCATGTGTTCATATATGTATTCTAAATTTTTCACCAAAGCATAATGCTCATTTGGACATCAAATTTTGACAATATTATCCACATAAATTAAAATAACCATTTGTGTTTATATATATATATATATATTCTAAATTTTTCACACTAAATTTTATGCTTGGAAGCTCATCAGTAAATCATAAATGAACCTTTTTAATAGAATTAGCTATACTATATTCTAAACTCTAGAAATGCACATTACACATGTGACCTTATGATAAAACCTTTGGTATAACATTCTTCTTTTAAGTTTTAAGTTTTAGGTGTGTAAAGAATATTAAACTTTGTTAGGACTCCATTTGAAAACAATTATTAGTTTTTGTTATGTTAATTATTATGGTTATCTTTATGTGTATATAAAGAGATAATCATCTTTGTATTCTTTTGATAATCACATATTTTCATACTTTTTGTTCATGCTAAGATTGTTCTTTTCTCAGTTTCTAAGGCACACTAGTTGCACATTAACATGGTATTATGATCTGGAGTTCATCCATGGGTTCTCCAACCTCATCTTACACAAACTCACGGAAGAAAACTCCTTGTTTGTCACATCTGTACTTTCTCGCATTGATCCATACACAGTTCAAGAAATTGAGTCTCTATTAATGATTCAAGATAAATGTATACAATGTCATCATCTCTCCACCACTATAGAGGCTAATCCTGATCCTCTCTTGTACCCATCATCTAACTCATGATGCATATAATCTTCACCATAGTTCACCTTACACAGGCACAGACTCTGTTCACTTAGGTAATGGATTAGGTATGTCCATTCCATTATTCCTACTGGATCTTCCATTCTTTCTTTACCTTCTTGTCCTTTTTCTTCCCATTCTAATTTACTTCATGTCCCTTCATTAACCAAAAATCTTCAGTGTGTCTAAGTTTGCTAAATAAAATAATGCATTCTTTGAATTCCTTTCACTTTACTACCTTGTCAAAAGCCAGGACACCAAGAAGGTTCTTCTTTGTGGGACTCTATAGCCTTAGTGTGTTTGATTTTTCTGCATCTATTAAGTATCGTACTTCCTTATATAATAATTGGCATGTGAGATTAGTTCATGGATCTTGCCATTATAAAATCTATCTTACATTAATAAAATATTTGCTTTCTATGCCTGTTATCTTAGTAAGTTGCATCAATTCCCCTTCCCTTCTTCCCCCTCTAACTCTAATCACTCCTTCAAGCTCATCCATACTAATGTTGAGAATTCTCTGTGCATACTTTCCTCTTCTTACTTCTTATCCACAACCTAAGCTTACCTTTAAATTCAAAAAATGCACATTCCATGGCTATATAGCATGCATCATAAGGGCTTCAAGTTCCTCTCTCCTAAAAGAAATCTCTACATAGCTTGTAATGTCACTTTTGATGAATCAGATTTTCCCTTTTAACAGTGGTTACCATTTCTGCCGCCTGTAAAACCTGCAACTGTTCATGATTCACTCTTGTTCTTTCCAAGTTATTGCCTCTCCACCAACATGAAACAACAATCTTCTGGAAGATGTCTACATGACACAACCACATGGATTCACCATACACAATTCTTTTCTTGTTTGCAAACTCATGAAAGTAATATATAGTCTTAAACAAAATATTTTGATCTCAATCTTTATTTTGTTCACAACTAACCATTCATCACATTTCTGCTAATCAGCAAGTTGCTGATGATCTTACCAAGCCCATCTCTAGTTCTAGGTTTAATGATTTCCACTATAAAATTTTGGATCAGTATTTTCTAAACCCTCAATTTAAGGAGGGGGTTAGGACTTAATATAAAACAATTATTGGCTTCTGTTATGTAAGTTATTATGGTTATCTTACGTGTATCTAAAGAACTACTCACCAATGTATTCTTTTTTATGTACACATAATAAATCTTTGCATGCTTCTTGTTCATGCTAAGCCTGTTCTTCTCTCGGTTTGCATGTCACTGGTTTGCACGTTAACAAACTTGTTTATTAACAATTTTTGTTTGAATTGTTCTTCCCTCTAACTATAACATCAGTGGAGAAAGCATGGAAAATGCATTAAGAGCGTGCTGTAAAGGAATCAAAATTGGTAAAATCCTTATCCATGGACATGGCACAAATGGTCGACAGGTCAATAGAAACCAAACATTGTTCCACTTGCATTTTCCTATTCTTTTTGCTCTTATCTCATAATCTCATACAATGCAATACAGTTAATCTATGAGAAACTACCTAAAGACATTGCAAGTCGTCATGTGTTGCTACTTGATCCAGTTCTAGCCACAGGTTTTACAAACTACATTTCATAACTCTTTATTTTCCTATATTATGTCAACACTTCAAAATAATTTACCTACTCTATTGGACAAATATTTTGTGTCCCTTTTACAAGCACAAAATATTTCTGGTTAAATTTTGAAAATTTTTATTTTTCTATGGACTTTTATACTATTACAAATAAAAAATGTAATAATTATATAAAGCATATATATATATATATGATATTGCTAATAAGAATTAACTTTTGAAACACTAATTATCTACTTTAATTAAAATATTTTTAATTTTATATTAATTTTGTATGTCATATTAATTGTAGTCATATCATGTCTTCTAATATTTAAAATTCATTATATTGTTGTATCCATGTTGTATATCATATCTACATCCCACATTGTTATTATAGTATTGCTTCCTAAATTTTCCTACAATGTCTAATACTTGCAATAATTCTCAGGAAATTCTGCAGTTAAAGCTATCTCTCTACTTCTCAAGAAAGGTGTACCAGAATCTAACATTATATTTCTAAACTTAATAGCAGTGAGTCACTTTGATTTGTTTTTTTCTTATCCTGACAGTTTAATTCAGAAAAATCAAGAATGAATGATATTAGTTATAAAAGATAAAATTAATATTATTGTTTTTAAAAAGATAAAAAAAAATCAGTTAATTTAATTTATTTGTTAAACTAAAATGACTATTTTTTATTATTTAATAATTAAAATGATAAATTATTTATCTTTTAAAAATTTAAATACTGATTTTCATATTTTAGAAACTAATATCATCAATTTATAACTTTTTTAATAACCAAAGTGATTTTATACTCCTTGTGTTTTTGCACTTTGAATTTCTTGTGCCATTACTAGCAAAACTACATGCATGTTGCAGGCGCCACAGGGAATAAATGCAGTTTGTGAGAGATTTCCAACGATAAAACTTGTGACATCAGAGATTGACGCATCACTGAATGAGAAATCTCATGTGATCCCTGGCTTGGGTGAGTTTGGTGATCGTTACTTTGCCACTGATGATTAGCACAATAAGCAAATCCATAGCTGAGTGACACAACCAACCTTACTTCAACTTTCCAACAAGCAGTTTAATTTCATGATAGAGCTATCACTATCATCACTTATCAATCTTGATGATAGAATCTGTATTGAACATCTAGTTATATCTCATTAACTAGATAAAATTATGAAAATATATACAAGTACCTCACATAAGATAAAAATATTAAAATATGAACAGAAGCACTATATTAGAGCAATATATCTCTTAACTAAACTGAAAAACTTCTTCTGCATATCATTAAGGTTGTGGAATTAGGTTCTGAATACCTTCAAAACATTATAAGGCCACCATTATATACATTAAAAAAAATAAATCAAACTAATCACCACATTGAGACCACATAATCACTTCTTTATTTATTTTTTCTTTCAAAAACTACCAACACTGTTATGTGCCCTTTCCAATGTGAAATAAACTAATAATATTTCTATCAATGTATGAAACAATCAAACAAATATCATTGAATAAATATTTCAGTTAAGGAAAATGTTAACTAGAATTTTTTAAAAACTGGTTCATTAAAAATTAAAAGTAAATTTTTTTGTTTAAAATATTATTGATTCATAACTACTGTAATTTTAATATATTTTAACTTCATTTTAATATTTTTTATTTTTTCCTTAATCAATAGACTAAACTGTAACAACTCTTGAACTAACATTTTCCGGGCAGTGGGCAAACAATTTTATAAATACTTATATATATATATATATATATATATATATATATATATATATATATATATATATATATATAAAGGAATTAACGTCAAAATAACACAAATGATTTATTTGCATGAAACGATAGAAAAAAGAGAAAAATATATAGATAATAATATATTTTTATTTAAAAACATAAAAAGAAAGATGAGAGAAAAATTGATTTTAAAATATAGAGATTTAAAACTTTCTTTAAATTGATTTTATTTTTATTTTTTTCTGCTTGTTTTTTTTATAAAATAAACAAAGGATAATAATGTTAAAAAAAATTATGGAATGGACAATTAATCCTTAAAGATGTGATTTCTTTTAATCTCTTAAAATAAAAAATATAAATCATATTTCAAAATTTATGTATTTCACTACAAATAGTTAATATAAATTTTTAATTTTTAAGCTTTAATATCGAATTTTCTATTTTCAATATTATTTTATAAACATTAGATTTTATCTATCATATATTATCTTTTACTTATTTATTTTTATTATTTTATAAATATTTTTTAAACTGGTTTATTCAATGCTTTTTAATGCTATTTTCATTATCCTTTTTGTTATTATTCCTTACATCTTTTTAAAGAAAATTAGTTCATTTATTTTACTTCTTTTATTGTTATTTTGTTTGTTTTACTATTAAAAAATATTAAGTAAATAATAAAATATCAAAATCTCTAAAAATCAGCTAAGAAAAAAAAATTTGAATACCAAATGTAGCTTATCATATTTTATTTTGCACTACTTATATTTTTCTATTATATAAATTATTTTTGAACTGATTTTTTCTATTTTTTCTTTTTTTTTATCTTATTATTATTATTATTATCTTTATTATTGTTATCTTCGTTATTATTTCTCAATTAAATATTTTATAAGTTCTCACGTTATTTATTTTTATTTATCTACTTCATTCATTTAATTTTGTTTGTTTAACTATTAATTTACTAAGTAATAATAAAAATTAAAATCAAGAAAAATAAGCTAAAAATAGAACAAATATTTAAATCCTAGAGTTTTTTATCATATTTTTTTTCAATATTTTTAATTTATTTATTTTATAAATGTTTTATCAACTGATTTTTCTATGCCTTTTTGAGATTATTTTCATTATCATTATCTTTATCATCATTTTATTATTCTTTAATAAATTTTTTAAAATTTTTAGTTTACTTATTTTATTCCTTTTTTTTTAAATTTTGCTTCACTATTAAAATATTAAATAAATAATAAAAATTAAAATTATAACAAATAAGCTAAAAAATAAAAATTATTTGAATACAAAACTTTTTATCATATATATTATCAAATAAAAAATCAGAATCTTGTAAAAGATCAAATAAAATAAATAAAAGAATTGTAAACTTAACCTATCTTATTTTATTTTTTATATAAATTTATTTTTAATTATATAAATATTTTTCAATAATTTTTTTTAAAATTTATTTATTCTATATATTATTATTATCATCCTTATCAATATAATTACTCTTATATTATTATTATTATTATTATTATTATTATTATTATTATTTTCTGTTAATTGAAGTTTAATTTTTTAAATATTAAATAAAAATAAAAAGTATAAAAATAAAAAAAATTAAAAATTAGATTTTATCTATATTTCTATTATTTTTATTATTGCTTTAATTTGTAAATATGTTTGTATTGTCTCTTTATTTTTTAAATATATTTATTTTTTTATTTTTTTTATCATCATTACGATTTTTATTATTAATATTATTTTTATTGTTATTTATTTATTTATTATTTTTTATTAATACTTTAACTTGTTTATATTTTTTATTAAAAAAATTAATTTTTTGATATATATTTTTTACGGTTATATAAATTAACACTAAATATATTAAATATATATAAAATATATTAAATTTTGACAGTTATATTATTTAAATTATTATTTTTAAGTGAATAAATTTTAAAAAATATATTTATTTTTATTTTTTATTATTGTCCTATCATTTCTTTTTTTTTATTCTTTTAATTAAAAGAATCAAGATAAATCAAAATAAGGAAAAAATGAATTGGCCATTTGAAAATTAAAATTAGTAAAATATTTTTAAAATAAAAAATAAAAAAGTAAAATTAAAATTAGTAAAATATCTTAAAAATTAAAATAAAATATAAAACATAGCAAATAAATCAACATATAGATAGTAAGATTTTTGCTTACGAAATCAAGTGCAAAGTAATTCACTTGAAGAACGAAATGTCAAAAATGAAATTTTGTATGAAAACATAAGCAATTTTAATAATAAAACCAATTGATTTGTAGGATAATTACATGATTGAAAGTTAAAATTGAAAAATCAATTTTTGATAACCAAGGACAAAATGGCTTTGATGACCAAATAACAAAAGAAAAATGGAATAAGAAGGGAGCAAAAGGAGGTTATGAAATGTTACACATGAAAAAAAAATGCCAGACAAATTTAGATTAGAAGAGGACGAAGTAGCATCCAATAAGTAATCTCAATTAACTCATTCAATAATCAGACATAACATTGAACGGGGATGACATACACAAAATCACCAAAACTACTTCAAAATAATAGTAATAGATCACAGTCTCGTTCATATATAGAAGACAGAACCTAAAGTTGTAGAAGATCATACAACAGAACCACTCCTCCTCGTGGGAAAATTGTCTCTTTGACCGTAGAACTCACACTTGATTAGTCTTTTCCTTCATCATCAACAACCTCCGCTCCAACCCTTTGAAACCATCGACCAAAAATCTCAAACCCACTCTTCTCTTCACACAACCATCATCTTAGCTTCTAACTGCTCCCTCTCACCCAACAGACAAGGGTCCTTTCCTTTGTTATGTACCTCTTAACTTACATTCCACCAATGAGTTATCTTTAAATAAGGATGGAAGTAACAACATCTTAGGAGCTTACAACTTATCTTACTTAAAGTTAAATTTAAAATAATTTATTTAATAAATAGATAAGTTTAAATTTATTAAAAAATATTATTAGATAAACAAGTTAAATTTAGATTTATAAAAAAATATATTTAACTTATTTAAAAACCTATTTATCTTCATATATTATATATTTATATAATATTTATTTTAATACATTTTATTTAAATAATATTAATATATATATATTTTAGATCTATTTAATGATCTTTTTATCTTATAGATTTTAAACTTACAAACCTTTATAATTAATTGTTTATATAGATTTTAAACTTATTTATTAGCTATTTTTAAAATATAAGCTTTTAACTCGTAGACCTTATATGCTTTAAATTAGGTCAAACTTTAACAGAAAAAAGTCTTTAACAAATAAAATGGTTTAGATTCAGACGTCAAAATTTGTAAACAAACCGAACTTATACACTCAAAATCTAATTCAGCTCGGCATATTTTGATCCCTAACCCAAACCCTTGTATGTCATTTTCTCTTCCACTATCAGCAACCACCACAACATTTCCATTTTTGTTACTTTTATCATATGTTAATTATTTGAAAATGAGATAATTTTTTTTGAAATTGATATGAAAATAAATTAGATGAAATTCTTTGAAATAAAGAATTAGTATAATTTTTAAAATTTTTTATATTTTTAATTATAAAAATAAAAAAAATTTAAAGTGCTTGTTAGAGGACTTTCTACCGATCACATGATAGATGTTAGATTTTTTTTTTAAATTGGAGGAATTTGAGGTTTCTCTTTAGTAAAAAATTAATTAGAATAATTTTATAGTTTTTATTTATAAAATTGATAACTTTAAAAAATGTTTATCGAAGATTTTTTAATTATTTAATAACTAGATAAAATTTTTAGAAATAAAAATAATGAGAATTATAAATCATTTTTTTTAAAAAAATCTTAGAATAATTTTAAAGTTTTATGTAATTTTTATTTAAAATTAAATTTTAAAAACTTCTTGTCTAGAAGAAGCTTCTCATTTTGTTAAAAGTGTATTGATTCTTCCTCTCTCATTTTCCCAACCAACCATCATTGAAACTCCGTTCCACATTTAAAAACCATCCAAAAACTTCTATCTCTTAGTATTTTTTGTTAAATTATGACTTGTTTCTTTATCAAGGTTGGTTTTCCTTTTTCATTCTTCTTGAACTTTTTTATTTTCTTCAATTCTTGGCAATATGAGTGGTTCAAAATAGTGCACAGTAAAAATTTCATGATTTTTAAGTTCATTTTGGTTGATTTTTGGTATATACTAATTGTTCTTGTCATGAATTATCTAAAAAAAATTTTTAAAAAAAATGTTGGAGATTTCCCTCACCCTTGGAATAGGGCAATTTTACCATGAGGAGAGATAAGTGAGAAGAACTTTGCTCAATTTAATGTATGGTTATGTGTTTTAATTGTCAAATGTTGAATTTTGATCCAATGCTAGTATGAAACTTTATAAATGCTTTTGAAGTGTGATTGGAGGATGTTAATTATGTTTAAATTGGTTGAAATTGATTGGATTGTGACTATAAAATTGCATGCTTGGTCGCAATGCTTAGTTGGATCGTAGACTTCAAAATTAGATGACAATGATGATGACTTAGATTATGTGAATGCTATAACTTATGAATATGATGTGCCTTATGCAAGTTATAAATTATTAAAGAGGAGTGTATCTATTGCAAAGAATATAATAATGTGACTTGCAATGAAAATCGTAGGAAAGAATGAAATTTTTTTACATTTTAAGGTATAAATTGTTAAGAAACCTTGTTTTTCTATGTTTCAAAGTTAACTATGTTGTATAGGATATAATAAATCTTCGAAGAATTTTTTCAGTCTATGTATCAAGACCTTATTACTTTTACTTTCTATTTGAAAAATCAAATTAAACAAGTTCTTGTCAAAGAGACCATTTTTGTTTTTAAAAAAATTAAGTTACTAAAGAATAGCCATTTTATTTTGGAACAAGTAATTTTAGAATCGTGATTTTTTAACCTTGGGATGTTGTTTGGAATGATATTGAATTATGTTTGGAGAGTATCACAATATTGAATGGAAATAGATTTTGGATAAAACCTTTTTTATCTGTGTAGGTTTTAGACCTATTTCATGATATCTTTATCTTATAAGTTTTAAGCTTTTAAACATTTTTAATCAATTAGTTATATATGGTTCAAATTTATTTATTAGTATTTTTTGTATTGTAAACTCTTAAACAAGCTTATAAGTCTGGTAGACTTTCAAATAAGTTAGGTCTTGACAATAAAAAAAACCTATATAACAGATAATAGACTTGGACTCAAGCTTCAGAATTTTTAAATATTAAATACTTGAACATTCAAAATCTAATTCATCTTGATCTATTTTCATCATTTTTCTTAGTGATAATAAAGAATATAATAATATTCCATTTAGATTAAAAAATTATTTATTTTATTAAATTAAATTCTTTAAATTAATTATCAAATAATAATTAAATTATCCTCTAATAAAGATTAATACACTTGTTAGTATATGTAGCCTTATAAGTTTAATATTAAACTAGTAGCAAATTAGATCCATTAATTTATTAACCAAGATTGATCTCTAACAACACTCCTTAATAGTAAGATATTATGAAGTAAGATCTTTTTACTTTTAAGAACCATAGAATAATAAAGTAAATATTTTGTCATCTTTCCAACTCTTGATTAATCTTAGAGCATTGTATAATTTTGAAACTCTAATTAGTTAACTCTTTAATAATTCAAAGAAAATTTATTTTTTTATTCATTCAATTCCATTGATCAATGTATTTTAGTTATTATAGTCCTAGAACTCAAATTTATGATTATGAGTTGATGAATTTCTTTTTAACTAATCATTAATTTTACAAATATTCAATTATATCCAATATTATGTAGCGTTTTAAGACATTAGATGTTTGGAATTAAAGTACAACAAATAACTTTGTCAATTATCTCAAATTTTAAAAAAATACAAATACTATGTTTTTCATGAAAATATCTTATTAACAAATTAACGATAACTATAATCATTGAAAATTATCAATTGAGTCAATTCAATGATCATATCTATTAATCTTCATCCACTAAAGACTACTACATACATCACTACAAAAAAAATATTTTTTTTATGAATATTTTATGACAATTATATAAATTGATATAAAATATATTAAATTATGGTTGTCATACTATTTAAATTATGCTAAAATGTCTTCCAACGAATAATTTTTAAAAAATAAAGATTCGTTAGAAAAAAGGTAGATGAAGGTTAGAATTGCTATTTATCGTTAACAACTATCGCTAAAAGATATTTTTTTAGTGCATATTAATCTATCAGAATTATTAATGTCCTTTCATAATCCAACAATACAAAATAATTTAGATTAAATTCTTAAAAACCTATTTCTCATTATATGATATCTATTATAATATTAAATTAAATCAAATATTTTATCATATTTAATTAAATAATCAATACATGATAAATTAAAATTTGAACATATATTTTATTTCTAATAATAAAGATTAATTATTTATTAGAAAAATATTTAAAAAAATCATATGCGTGCTTATAAGTTTATTTAATCTTCATATAATTAGCTAATTAAATAACTGATTTAAGAATATCTTCTTAATGAAATCTCATAAAATGATTACTAGATTATTAGATTAATAAATCTATCAATCTTTTAAAAATAAATATTGGGATTTACAAATTAAGAGATAAATGTGAGATAAAAATAGAAATGTATTAAATTGAGTTAGGTTTTAAGTGTTTAAGTTTGATTTATTTAAAAATTTTAATTTCTAAGTTTATATATGTTTAAAAGCCTACAATATAGAAAAATTAATAAGTAAATTTAAAATCTATATAAATGATTAATTAAAAAACTTAAATCTTAAAACCAACAAAATAAAAAATTTATAAATTTAACTATATAATTTTAGAGCATATATATTAAATACTAACAATATTAACTATATACAAATAAAATAATATATATAAAAATATAAAAAACATGTACATGCGAATATATACATATATACAAATTTAAAAATACGTAAAAATTAAAATAAAATATAAATCATTCATTTTAAAATTAAAGTAACATATACAATTTTTATAATAAATATTAGAAAGTTTATAAATATAATTTTTTAAAAATTAAAAATTAAAAATTTAATTTTTAAAAAATTATATAAATATATTAATATTATAGAAATATGATATATTAAAATAAATATAATAAATATAAATAGACAATATATAAAATAGATAAATTTAATAAATTTTTTAATAAATCAAAATCACTTATTTATTAAATTTTTTTAATAAATCTAAATCTAAATCAATATATTTATTTTACATAATTTAATTTATTTTCATCCTATAAAAAAACAACCACGCACCCCCCCTGTTAAAAGGTGCTACAATGGTAGACTATAACCAAGTAACCAAGAGTAAATGAATAATTATTATTTTACGCTCCCTCGGAAAGTTACTAAAGAGATCAACAGTCATAGAACAATTCATTTAGAAATGAGCTTTGTATCGAAATTTGTTTTCTACTCTTGACAAATCTCACCGAGAATAAAACAATTTAATTTTCTCAATTGTTTTTTTTGACAAAAGCATTGTCTTGAACTAAACTTGACTCATTTGACAAAAGCATTGTCTTGAACTAAACTTGACTCATTTGACAAAAGCATTGTCTTGAACTAAACTTGACTCACCAACACATTATAAGTTTTTTTTTTTTTTTCTTCTTTTCTTCTTCGAGGTAAAAGATGCACGCTACAATCTGTGAAGGTAAACAAAAATACCACATTAGGGGTTCATATCTTTTTTCTTTTAATTCTTAGTTCTGTTTAGTGAATTGTAAATTCGGAATCAGCATTTTCATTTTAAATTCGGAATCATCAACATTTTTTTTTTTTTGTTATTAAATTGGGCTGCAGAAAACGTAGAAACCTCCACTTGGAATTGGACGGTTTAATTTGTACATAAGTGGAAATGTGGAGAGATTATAATATTACTGAAAATAAAATAAAACGTAGAAGTATATCATTTTAAACTCGCCACAGATGTATACTATCTGTATTTGAGATAAGGTAGATTGGAATAAAACTTGACATTGTATTGTCATAAAATACAATTTAAAATATAAAATAGTTAATGAATTTTTTATTTAATTTAAATTTTTTAAAATTTTTATAATTTTGGACTTTGATTTTAATAAAGCATTAAATTTAGTTTTTATTATTAAAAGTTTCTACTAATGATGTTGTTTGAGCAAATACACATTAACTACTAAAATTTATTTCATATGCATTTTAATTTCAAAAATTTTTAGCGTAAATAATTTGATATTAATTCAATCGATTCTTTCCTTAAAAAAAAAGAATAGTATATGAACAAAATATAAATATAGTTCTCATATTTAAATAATAAAATATAAATTAATATTTTAAAATTAAATAATATATTAAAGGATTAAAATAAAAATAATAAATAAATTTAAATACTGAATCATATAGCCTGACCAATTTTAAAAATTAAGAGTAAATTTTTTTAATGGTAGATACTGCAACAAACAATAATTAGAACAAGTTACCAAAATTATAAAAAAAATAAAAATTAAATAAAAATATATATTAAACTTATAAAATATAAACTAAATAATTTGTGATTAGTATATTTATGTATTTACTTCTTCAAAAAGTGAAAAAAGTTCAGGAAATGATGTGATGGTAGAAAATGATGATTAATTGTGACAATTAGATATAATGACTGCACCTAGTCCCAGTTCCAAAATTAATGTTCTTTGACCGAATTATTCAACACCTGCAATGGTTACTGGTTAATGTGTCAGAAAATTTTCAAATTAGAGTTTTAAATGTTACCACCAAACACTTAAGAGTGGTTGTACCTCCACATTTCTGAATAATGCTAAATTTGGCATTTATATTTTTTTTCTTTGGTCAATAACAACTAAAACTTCCTTACCCTACACCCTACCTCAAAACTTTTTGAGCATTATATATTCTATCACTATTTTTACTTCAATATAATTTACCTTATTTATATCTTTCTTTTAATGTCATTATATTTTTTTATCTTATTTTAAATATTTTAAAATTGGAACATTTTTATTATTTTATTAGAACGAGATAAAAAATAAAAAAGAAAAAATAGAAGAATAAAAAATAAGATAACAGGAAATAAAGCAAAAATAAAATACAAAAATAAATTATTTAAATGGATAGAAATAGAACTTTTTTTATTTTTTGGATGATAAAAAAATAAAAATAAATAATTGATGGTTAATTTTTTTTATATTAATATAAAAATTAAATTATTTAATGTAATAATTTTTATTTTTAAATTTTTTAAAAAATTAATAGGTTAAACATTAAAAGAAAAAAATAAAAATAAAAGGAAGTTTCCCCCTTAATTCCCCTTAAAGGTAATTAAAAATCCATGAATCCTGAAAAAAGCAATTGCTTCCCTTCATATCTTATATGGTTAAACAAACATAGAAAAATAATTTCTCACTCTTATTTATTTTTTTCTCTATTTTCTTCTTTCCTAATTCTTATCAAAACAACTCTCAAACAAGATTTTTTTTTCCTATGTAAAAAATGTTATTGGTGACCACCAAATGGATATTATTTAATACCAAATAATATTATATCAAATTACAAACGTTGAAATATTTGAGAAGACTTTTTGTATGATAACTAACTTAAACAGATTGGTAAGTGATTAGCTTAAACGTTACATATTTAATTTTTCTTAAATAACATCTTAAATTTAAATATATTTTCACTAAGAAAACAATCTCCACCATACTATATATCAATGATTCTAACTAAAACAAAACTACCTATCATAGAGAATATTTATTATCTACACCAACAAAATAAAATAATTGCTTCCTATATACATAGCTTGATCAGAAATATCAGTATTCTACTGCTCTATGATCCCTACTGATATAATTTAACCGGTTATAGCGTCTGTTGTGTGAGTTAAAACGAAGTTTCAATCAATGCTATAAATGTTTACTTCCTAAATTTTACCTTACAATGTGTAATTTTAGAGCCAAAATCAATGCTATATATTGTTTGAATGAAGCCTTATTGATTAATAATAATTTGTTATAATAACTTAAAGCTGCAACTTCTTAACAATCTGCATCCGAGTTTCATAAGGTAAAGACTTTTGTAAAATGTAATGAATTAAAAGTATATATTACAAATTTCATAAAGTAATGTTACTTTACAAAAATTTAAAATAAAAGTGTACTTTACAAATTTCATAAAGCAATATGGGAATAGTAAAACATTACTATATATGAAACTTTAGTTTCTAGTTTCATTTCAATGAATCCCACCTATCGCATTTATGTTTGTGTTCACAATGCCACAATTTTCAGAAGTAGAACATGAAACCTTCAACTTTAATAAAGAGAACCTTAAATTGACCTCCTAAGCTAGTGAGTTCTGCATCAAATAATAGGAAAAGGTTCATTATATAAAGACTTGAATTCCTTGGTTAATTCTCCATCAACAACTTACAAAAGTTACAACTAGTCCTCCATTGAGTAAGGACACCAACAACACATCCAAAAGGTTCATTTTCAATGGCAGGGTTGTCAAGTTCTGGTCCTTTGGCCATTCTTTGTTTAATTTTGTCAATAATTGGTGTCATTGTCCCTGAGGTTGAAGCTAGGCCAAGGGCATTCTTTGTATTTGGAGATTCACTTGTTGATAATGGAAACAACAATTACTTAGCCACCACTGCACGTGCTGATGCTCCTCCTTATGGAATTGATTACCCTCCTTCTCATAGGCCAACTGGTCGTTTCTCCAATGGCTACAACATTCCTGATCTTATCAGTTATGTTTTGTTTTCATCATGCACATTTAAAGTTTTTAATACCCTTTTTGTTTATGTAACTTTGCCTAATAAATAATTAACTAAAAATATACACATAGAGTGTATATCTAACTAGTTGGATTGTTTCAGGTCAGAGACTTGGTTCTGAGTCTACATTGCCATATTTGAGCCCAGAATTAAGAGGACAGAAGCTTCTAGTTGGTGCCAATTTTGCTTCAGCTGGAATTGGAATCCTAAACGACACTGGAATTCAGTTTGTAAGTTCATTAGTACTTCCTATGTTAATACTTATACTATGTAACAAATATTATAATAAGATATATCCTCAAACCTCACATGTCAGCATCTGTATACATGGCTTAATTATTTTAACAACTTACTAGTATCTGTTCCTTTTCCAAGTATTTCCATTTAAAGTAAGATTTTTATTAACTAGTATTTTAAGAACATTATTTTTATTCAATATCACACGGAAAAATGAATAGAAAATCGTAATAGAGTGTATTAATTATGTCTTTTAATAAAATATTATATTTTTTTAAACCAATATATTAAGAATACTAGTTAATTATTTTCATTAAAAAATATTTCTAAAAGTAAAAAAGAAAACAATTAGGAGAAAGAATGCACCTTTTAATTAATGATGTATCTTTCCTCTTAAGAAAAGGTTTTAACAATGTATTTTTTTATTTGGAAGATGAAGAAGGTAGAAAATGAGGACAAATGGAAACATATATAGCCAAATAATGTAAGGCAAGTAAATTAAGGTTTACATTTGAAAATGATTGTATGGAACTTTTGCAGGTAAATGTGATCAGAATGTATAGACAACTAGAGTATTTTCAAGAGTATCAGAATCGAGTGAGTGCTATAATTGGAGCTTCACAAGCTAAGAATCTAGTGAATCAAGCACTAGTCCTCATCACTGTAGGTGGGAATGATTTTGTAAACAATTACTACTTGGTGCCAAATTCTGTAAGGTCTCGCCAATATCCACTACCTGCATATGTCAAATATCTCATCTCTGAGTACCAAAAGCTTTTGCAGGTAAACATTCTATTGATTAAACACAAGGGAACATGTTATTAATGTTGTAAAATTTGTGTATTTTTAAACACTTTAAATTTTCCATTTTTTGATTTGGAACTCTTTAAACTTTTAAATACTTTCAAATGTGTTAGATTTGTATACAAATTAGTAAAAAGAATGATCTTGCACAAATTACTATGTTGATTCTTGAAGATAAAAATTATCATTGTTATTTTTAAAAAATAGAAAATCACTCAATTGATTTCCAAAAGATATAAAAATTGATCATTTTAATTATTGTGGTGAAACAAAAATGAACAATGAAAAGAAATAAAAAAGACAAATGACCATTCAGGGAGAAAAAGAGTAACTTACATCTTTTATGAACTAATATGATGGATCTCAAAATTTTCATGATAAAAATGGTAATAATTAATGTATTCATAGTGAAATATATTTCTTATAGTGATATATATATTTTGCAGAAGCTGTATGATTTGGGAGGTCGTAGAGTGCTTGTGACAGGCACAGGACCTTTGGGCTGTGTTCCTTCAGAATTGGCCCAACGTGGGAGAAATGGACAATGTGCTACTGATTTACAACGAGCTGCAGAGTTGTTTAACCCTCAACTTGAACAAATGCTACTAAGACTCAACAGAAAAATTGGAAGGGAAGTTTTCATTGCTGCAAACACTGGAAAAATGCACAACAACTTTGTTACTAACCCCACTGCATTTGGTACTTAATTCACATTCCTCTTACTTTCATCACATCTACAACAATTTATCAATTTTTGACTGATTTTACCAATTTATTATCAATTTTTTACTAAAATAATTTTATAATTTAATTAGTATGAAGAAAAAATTGATTTGACTAGTTGATCTGGTTCAATTTTCAAAACAATAATTAATTACTAGAAATATTAATTAGCATATTTTTTAAAATATATATTTTTAATTTTTTATTATATTTTTGTAATTAATCAATTATTTTACAAAATAAAATATTGATCATAATTAAAAAATTATTTTAATTTTTTTAAAATTTGATTAATTATCAAAAATATATTACTATAATTTCTTATATGTAATTTTGCAATGATTATTGCAACCAAAAATTGTGGCTGCATCATGGCCTTAATTTAAAACTCTGGTCCAACTAGTGCATTCAAAAAAGAAAAACACAAACATTTAAATTGTTGTTTTGTGCAGGATTTGTTACAGCAAAAGTAGCATGTTGTGGGCAAGGACCCTATAATGGTCTTGGACTGTGCACTCCACTCTCCAACCTGTGCCCCAACAGAGACTTGTATGCTTTTTGGGATGCATTCCATCCATCTGAAAAGGCAAATAGACTTATTGTGGAGGAAATTATGTCTGGTACTAAAACCTACATGAACCCAATGAACCTCAGCACCATCTTAGCTTTGGATGCTATTAACACATGAAGATTCACAAACCCAATAAATCTATTCACTTTGTAATGGTCTCTCATGCATGCTAGTTTCATGAAGTCCCTTGTTGCCTTTTATTGTTGTAATTGTTATTTAATTTCATATTCCTCAATATCTAATTGAGGGAATTAGAAAATTAGAGGAAGATAAACTTCCCCTTACCAAAAATTGCAATGAAAGATATAAATTGTGGGAAGTACTTAGTAATATTCCTGAGTCTATTAAATAATGTTATTTTTATCCTGAATTTTTTTTTTATTTTCCTTTTATACCAATCTTTTGCAGCAAAATAAAGTGAAAGAAAAAAACTCTTACAAATTTTTATATACAAATTTAAATATAGGAATGACTTTACTGATATTAAAAATCATACAAGATTAAGATAAGGTGAGGTCATGTCCAATGTATTTGATCCCTAACTAGTTCCCTTTTACTTTGTTCTTCTACTTAACTCTGAACAGAATCAAAAATAAAAATCGTAAACTTGTACCCAAAAATATATATATCATAAACAATTAACACCATTAATGCTAATATGCTAAAATAAAAAAAATTTCTTTGAATATATTTTTTAGCTTATATGAAATAAATAAATTTTAATTTAATGTCTGACTAAATTTTATTCATTTTTAATCGTTCCATAATAGAAAATATATTTTTCTGGTGAAGGAATAAAAACGTATTATTTTTTAAATATGAGCAGGAAAGTAAAATAAAATATAATTCAAAATCAAAATATTTACAAAATTTTACAGAATTAAAATATAGTTACCTCTAAAAAATACATTCAGCTATGTTCTATGTTTGGTATAAAAGAACGAAATGTACTTATATCCATATTCAATCTCAGAATCAAATGATTATTATGTGATCTCATTCTACAAATTTATGGTGTACTATTCCTAGAAAAAGAAAGGAGTGAGATCCCGAAATATCAGAAGAAAATGAAAGAGAAAATCATATATATATCGTGGCTTTGCTCCATCGTGAACCAACGAAACCATGTAAATTAAGAACCGAGAAGAGTGGAAAGTACAGATGAAAATAGTATATTGTATTTAATTTGTAAAAATATTTTTTATTTTCATTTATAAAAATATTATCTTATTTTTAAAATTATGTAAAAAATAGTAAAATAAAAAAAATATTTTTTAATTTTTATATAAAACTTAAAAAAAAAATTAAAATAATATTTTAAAAAATAAAAATAAAAAAATAAAAAATTTCATAAACCATATATCAAGAATAAAGTATACTTACGCTCTATTTGCCTGGAATTATAGAGAAAAGGAATCAAAGCAAGGAAAAGACAGAAATTAGAAATTTCATTCCTTATATGAGTTTTTATTTTTCGTGGACTCCCCATAAAATTGTTGTTATCTGAAATATCATGAAAAAAAGGTAGAAATGCTGAAATAATATCTTTTAGGGACTATTATACCTTTATCTTTGTCTTCATATACACATCATATACACATCATATACACCATTTTTAATCCAAATTATAATAAAATATCAATAAAGATATTTTTATCAATAAACAAAACTACACTTTTCTATTCATTTTACTATTCATTTTAGGTACAATGCATCCAAACAGTAATAAAAGAAAATATATACCCTTTCCATTTTATTTTATACCATTCAAACAATCCAAATTTCTATTTTTTTTTTCATAAATTTTCTTTCTTTCTTATTTCATTCTTTATTATTTTTTACCACTCTATTCCCTCTTTTATTAAACAGAACATTAGTTTCCAATGCTTAATAGAAAAGCAGTTATGCCATTTTCTAGGCAGTTCTATATATCAGCACCTAGTTTCCAATGCACATAGATTTTGATAAATAAAACAAAAGTTTCTTTCCAATCTATTTAAAATATGTTTAAATATATTTTTATTCTTTTAAAATTTTAATTTACTCTATCATTTATAAAATTTTTAATTTTAGTTTTTTAGTTTTTAAAATAAATTAATTTCATTTTCTTATTATTAAATATATACCACCTATTATATATTAAACATAAATTACTTTAAATATTAAAATTAGTCTATTTTAAAATATAAAATATTCAAATTAAAAAATTGAAAAATAAAATATTAAAACTAAAATTTTAAAAAAATAAAAATATATTTAACCTTTTATAATATATAAAATCGAAGTCTATCACATTAATATTATGTATTTGTTTTCCATTTCACATACTTTACTGACTTGTGACTAGCTTATGCGTTCTGTTATAACTAGAGCACACACCCTGGCATCTACTGTGATTCACTTTAAAAAAAAAGTTCAAATTTCAGTGTGAATTTACTATAGCCACTTGAAAATATCACTATAGTTATCTACTGTCATGTTGATTCATTTCATTTATATATCTCTTATGAACTTAACTTTGTAATTAAACATTCCAAAAACAGAACTCGTATTTGACAAACAATTTTGTTTCACACCAACTCTTACATAGAATATTAAATATCAATCTCTCAATTTTGATGTAAATACATCAACATAATTGGAATGTATTGTCGTATTCTATGGATAACAAACTCTACTTTACCTTCCCTTTTATTCTATGAAATACAAGTTTCTACAAGATCTGGATACATAGCCCCATTATTGTTTTGAGTTGGTAAACTATTCAAGACCTTCACAACACACAAATAATCAAGACTTAATCTTATTAGAAATGATACTATTCAATAAAAAAAGTAAGTATATATTACAATGTTTAACATTACATTTATCATAATACTTAAGTTTATCATAAAATTGTACATATCAATCTTCATCTTTTATAAATTTGTAATATATGTTATTCTCTATAAATATAAAATAAAATCATATTAAGAAATATCATTTTATTCATTTTTAATTTTTTATTATAACAGTAGATATTATTTTATTTTCTATAAATAAATTGTATTTTATTAAATAAATTATAAGAGATATTTAACTTTTTTTTTTTTACAGGAAATCAATGTTTCAATATAAGAGTTGAGAATATTTTTCAATTAAAATAGGAGATTGGAAGATTTTTATTGTATCTAAAATTCAACCATAATCCTAAAAGAAGTTATGGTTGTATGATGAGTTTCCATGAAATTCCAAATTTTATTATTAAATATTATTTAATTTTTTCTTAACCAAATATGTCGTACAACATAATGTTATATAATTCATGCATGTAAAATGTGAGTGTAAATTTATATATTAAATTTTACTTACATGAAAATATATTTATCGATGTAAAAATTAGGTATTTGAGACCTGTAGTATCAATCTTACTTAAACTTGTTAATAATTTATGAAAGAAGTTTAAATTTCAATTTTATATCTTATCAAGAAATGAATTTTTGTATGAGTGTAAGAGATAAAAATAAAAAAGCAGAAAAAAATAAAAAAATAAAAAACAAATAACATAAGTGCAAAGTAAGGATAAGTATGGAACTTTGGGTTCCTTTATGACTTTACCTATTTTTACCTTCAAATTTCGTTACAAATGATTTGAACATCAATTGCTAACCACTCTTTCGAATGCTGTCACTATCTAATGATTATGCAATAGTAATAATCTTTCACGTAAGTACTATCTCTAATGATCATGCAAGATAAATAAGTAAGAGAAACATAAAACAGTTAGAATTTGTTAATTTAATAACTAGTTAGAATCTAAAATTTTCGATTAGTCCTCCAAAACTCATTGACTCGATTATCTTATAGTTCCATCAATTGGAGGATAGTACGATCATCTACTCCCAACTAATTTAAAGATTAGTAAGAGTGGATAATTTTGATTAATGGATTAAGCGAAATAACAGAACATACTTGAATAAAGAACCATACACTCATTCATAATGAAAGCATAAAATTGTTCATAAAGAAAAATGAGGGTCAAATAGTTACATCACGAGGTTCACAAAAATCCTATAATTTGGAACTTAGTTACACATAGAAAAAGATGATAAATGAGAACCAACCATCCCAACAAAATCCATAATCCTAATCCTAATATAAAAAAATACAAAATCGTAATGTGAGCAAGGTTGAAAAGAGACTTTGTAACTTACATTGTGTAATGATTCATTCTGCTAAGATCCTACATGTAGATGTTAGAAGAAGAAATGAGAATATGACAGAAGGAAGATGAACATGAAAGGAAAAAAATAAGAGAGCATATGTAGGAGGTGAAGAGTTGTAGGTGGTGTTAAAGGAATTATGAGGTGTCTTTCTCTTGAGGCATAACTTTTATTTTATAGACATGAATTAGAGCTTCCTATTTTACGAACTAGGTTGACCTAAGTTATCTCCTCAATTATCACAACTGCTTTAGATCACTTGTAGCATTATCAGGGTTGATTGGTGATATGAGGCTTAAATGAAGCTAGAAATCTAGATAATGGATGAAGCAAATGAAAGAGTTTGGATATGTGATAGATTGGTTGCATAAGTCTTGAAGTTGAAGGCCCTATCAAGGAATGGATGATCTGTCTTCCTTCACCACCTTGGAGGAGCCAAGGATAAGGAAAAACCTCACAGTTTAACTCAGAGAGGAGAGAAAGGAGAAAAAAGAATTTTTCTCAATTAACTCATAAATCTAAATTATGAATTCAAAGTTACAAAATGAAGAATAAGATGCCTTTATATGGACATGAAGGAGGCACTAAAGTTAGGAAGAAGCATGCAACCTTTAATCCGCATAAGGAGAAAGGTTTTGGACTTGGATGTAAGTCCAATAATGATTCCTTCTTCTACCCTTAATGCAACCTATAAATGGACTAGAGCAGGCTCAAAATCTAAGATAAATGGTATACCAAAATTGGGTCTATTAAGAGCCTAGAATATAGAGAAACGTACAAATCTTAAGTTATGCTTTATAGAGCCATGTGATGATGTGAGGGATGGAAGCCTTAGGAGGATCATCATTCTAAAGGCTTAGTAACGCTTAAGCCTCTTTAAAGCTTTCTGACTCTGTCTCTGATGATAGGCCCAATTGGCTTAATGGTCCTGCCTAATAGTACTTCTGCATGGGTGCTTTCTGAAGTGATCTCTGCATCATCTCCTTTCCCTTCGAGGGTATTCTTCCTTGAATATGAATCCTCCTCATTTGTTGATAAATCACCATTCTATTGGATTTTCTTACGAAAAATTAGTTATAATTACGATATTTGAAAATAAATGAGTTTTAGGCAAAAAAAGAAGAAGGAAAAAGGAGCATAAAAAGATAAGGAAGCTAGTGCGATAATATCACGTCATTCCTAATAATGCAAGAGGTATCCCAGTTAGCGCTACGACATTGCAAGATAACTTATAATGGCTGTGAAGGCTATGGAAACAACTAAGTCAAGATCGATACACAATAATGAAACCCTAATCCACGCCTACCAAAGGAAGGCTCTACCACACCATTCGACCCACCAATCTAGTATCCATTTCACTTCATTTTTCTTCTAGTATCCTCTTATAGGATCTTGGAGGCATAAGCCCTTTCTTAGTTTGAGTTGCAGCATCTTATTTCCAACCTTGCTGGCATTATGGTTTTGTTATTCTTTTTTAGAATTAGGATTATGGATTTTTTTGTTGGATTAGTACGTTCTTATTTGTCTTATCTCTTTATCCTTAAATCATAAGGTTTTGGTGAAACTTATGATGTAACCAATTAAATCCTTTTTTCTCTTATATGAATGATTATATGTTTCTACTCATTTGTATTTCCCTTATTGTGCTTAATTAATTAGTGAAAAATTAGCTACTCTTATTGATTTCTAAGCTAATTGGGAGATAAGAGATCGTACCATTTTCTAATTAAAAGAACTATAAGGTAAATTGAATATAAGGATTTTGGAGGATCACCTTGATTTCTAACCGATTATTAATTTAACAAGTTCGAATGTTTTTTATACTTCTCTTAATTATATACCTTGCATGATTATTAGGGTTAGTAACTTAAGAAAAAAAATATTGCTATTGCATGATTATTGGATAGTAATAGAATGAGAATGAATAGTTAGCAATTGACTTTAAATTATTCATAAAGTTCAGGTGAAATTGGATAAAGTTATAAGGGAAACCAATGTCTCATGTCATTCAAGTCTGTCTTCTTTTTCCTTTAAATGTCCTACTTTTGTTTTTTTCTTTCAATATTTATTTTAAATATTTTCAAATAAAAATATTTCTTAATGAGCTCAAAAGTTAGGATTCAATCATTCTTTTTAGAACTGCTAAAATAGTCTCTGTGGGAATAATACTAAAAGTTTCAAATACCCCTTTCTACATTGACTAATGCACTTGCTTGTGGATAAAACCGTGTACAAACAGTAAACATACATTTGTTCCTACAAAGAAAGGAGATAAGTTAGATACATTAAAGGTAGCACTAACACCATAATCTCCAAGAAGATCTAAGTGACAGGCATTAGGGCCTATTTGCTCTAGAGCGGGACAAGGGCCATAATTCCTAGGATGGAATTTAGATTTCCTAAGAGAAGGAAACTTTTTATTTCTAAGATGCAACTGTGCTAGTCTCCAAGTTCAAATAGAACCTCTTTCCTCCTTTTATTAGCTAAAACTAATATAATGACTCATTTTCTTCTTAATAATGACTTTGACTTTGGCATGGAGCTCCTGAATGAATTTGGCCTTTTAAGCTCCATCCTCACTATGATACTTGTCTAGGTCAGGGATGGATAATAGATCTACAAGGGTAGGAGGTTGAACTCATGCACTACCTCAAAAGGTGAGTGTTGGGTAGTAGAATAAGGTTCCCTAGCGTATACAAATTTTACATGGGGTATACACTCCTCCCAAATCATAAGATTTTTACCTATCTTGATTTTGAGAAGGGTAGAAAGGATCCTATTTACCACTTTTTTCTATCCATCAGTTTGGGGATAACAAGTGGTAGAGAATAGAAGTTTAGTTATCAACTTATTCAAGAGAGTACACCAAAAGTGGCTAAGGAACTCAATGTCTCTATCAAACACTATACTCCTATGGATGCCATGCAACCCTACAACTTCTTTAAAGAAGAGTTTGATCACAAGGCTGGTATCATCTACTTTATTATAGGAAATGAAATAGGTTATCTTATTGAAGTAACTCACCACCACAAAGATAAAGTCCATTCTTCTTTGGGTTCTAGGTATCCATAGGACAAAGTTCATACTGATGTCTACCTAAGGGAAATTAAGGATGGGTAAGGGAGTATACAAGTCATGGGGCTTAATGGTTGACTTGGTCTGTTTGTAGGTAATGTACATCTGATAATACCTTTGTACATTTTTTTCCATATGTGTGGTCAAAAGAAGTTATCTTTAAGGATGACCAACGTTTCCATGGTGTCAAAGTTTCCCATTAAACCCCCTTCATGAGACTCTTTAAGGAAAAGATATCTTATAAAATATTTAGGCATGCACAAACGATTATGTCTAAACAATAAGGCTTTCTGTCTAAAATACTCATCGCATGCTTTATGCTCATAGTTTTTGCAGAGTTTTCCAAACTTTACATCATCTACGCATAGCTCCTAAGAGTGCTCAAACCCTAGTAACTTGGCACTTAGAAAGGTTAGAAGAGTACGCCTCACAGAGAGGGCATTTGCTACCTTATTACTTTCTTCCTTCTTATGTTTAATGACATAAGGAAACTGTTCAAGAAACTCTACCTACTTGGCATGTCTCTTGTTAAGTTTACCTAGGGCCTTAAGGTACTTTAGTGATTCATGATCACTATGAATTAAAAACTCTTTTGACAATTAGTAATATTGCTAAGTTTGTAGGGCCTTGATAATATCATAAACTTTTTATCATAAATATGGTAATTAAGAACACCTCTTTCAATTTCTCACTGAAGTATGCAATAGGATGTCCTTCCTGGAGAAGGACTATTCCTATCCTTATGTTTGAGGCATCATATTCTAATTCAAAAGATATAAAAAAATTAGGTAAATCAAGAACTAATTCCTCAATAAGCTTATATTTCATAGTATCAAAGGCTTTCTATTGTCTATTCCCAAACAAATTTGACATTTTTCTTTACAATGTCCTTAAGTGAAGAAGAAATGGTGTTAAAATCTTTGACAAACCTTCTATAGAAGCTTGTTAGTCCATGAAAATTCTTGACTTCCATAACATTGTGGAAAGTTAGCCATTCTTTGATGCCCTTAACCTTCTTTTGGTCAACTTGGATCCCATGTTTTCCTATGACAAACCCTAGGAAGACCACATGATCCAAGAAAAAAGAACATTTTTCTATATTTGTAAATATTTTTTCTTTCCTTAGGACTAAGAGAACTTATTGAACATGCCCAATATTCTTCTCTTAGGTTTTAGAGTATAAAAGATATTAAAAAAGTATACTGCTACATATTTCCCTATAATAGTTCATAGCACATGGATCATGAGTCTCAAGAACTTGCTACAATAGTTGGTTAGCCTAAAGGGCATGATTAACCATTCATAAACCCAAACCTGGTTTTGAAGACTGTCTTCCACTCATCCCCCCTCATCCTAATTTGATGATAGCCACTTTTAAGGTTAATCTTTGAAAAGATTCATGACCTGTGAAGATCTCCTAGGAGGTCATCTAACATAGGTATAAGATGTTTATATGGAATAGTGATTTAGTTGATGGTCCTGCAATTAACAAGCATTCTTCAGCTACCATCATTCTTGAGGACAAGTGGCACTGACACAATATAGGGGTTGCGACTTTCCCTCATCCACCCCTTAGAAAGAAGTTTTCCTACTTTTTTTATGGATCTCCTTAGTTTCTTCTAGGTTACTCCTATACATTGACCTATTGGGCAAAGAGGAACCTAGTATCAGATCTATCAGGTGCTCTATGCCTCTTAAGAAAGGAAGTTTTACTAGCATCTCCTTTGGGAATATATCTTTAAATTTAGCAAAGAATGGTCGGGTGATCCTAATAAATTATACTTCTTGTAGTAAAAATTTCTCTGTAGGCATAGATAAATGGTCTTCCTAGTCACTAAGGTTTGCTTCACTACCCTTGGTTCCCCTAGAAGGTTGCTAAGGATAAAGGTCTTCTCTTTAGGACCTTTAGTATTTTTCTTCTTTAGTTCCTTTCTCTCTTTAGTCCTCTGATTTTTCATATGTATTTAGTCCTTACATACCGAACTAGGCTTTAGGAGAACTAAAGTTATGTTTCATGAATTAAATAAGAATCAATACCTATTGGTATGCCTATCATGATGAACATTCCTATCAAATTGTCATGGTCTTCTCAATAGCACATGTTTGGCCTCCATAAAGATAATATCACAAGTGACATTATCCTCATACCTTCCTTTGATAAAGGTTAGGAATACTTGCTGGTTAACCAATAAATTCCCTTTATCATTAATTCATTCAAGTTCATATGACTTAGGATGAGACGTGATCACTAACCTTGTTGCAACCGTAATTGCAACGCAATGACGAACCCGTTAAAGTTTTAAAAGAATTTGTTTAATGATACGGAGTTGCCACCAAATTTTTTATTTAAGGGAAAAACATCTGGAAAAATCCTAACTTGAGGATGAGATTCGACGTTCCAGAGTCAATTACGAGTGGGGAAGTTGTTGTGCACCCCGCTTGCCCGTTCCGAGGAATGGTACCCTCAAATTGAGTGTGTGATTTTTGGAAGTAGTTTGATCCCCAAAGGTAAATAAGTTTGTACAAAAAGGGGCCTGATAGGACTTGATCTTGCTCTTACGTATTCCCAGGTGCAATGGGAAACTCAAGGCTACGTAGTTCTGGTTGTCTTGAAGACTTGATCTTCGGGGTTCTCTAAGAGAATTTTGAAAGATAATTTAAAAAAAAACGACGTTGATTTTTGCACAATTTTTTAATCTCCTAGACACACTGGGCCCTAGACAACTAAGGCTGTACAAGGACCCTCATGAGTTTCTGAACACTGAATAGTAGAAACAGCTACCAGTTGGTATTTAGGACTCGTCACGGGGAACTGAGAATTTATTATTTGATAAGCTTTTTCAAGGTCCACGTATGCACAGGATCCCAGACAACTAAGGCTGTACAAGGATCTATACGAGTTTCTGAACATTGAACAGTAGGAAGAGCTACCGGTTGGTATTAAGGACTCGTCGCGTGAAACCGAGAATTTATTATTTGATAAGCTTTTTCAAGGTCCACATATGCACAGGATCCTAGACAAATAAGGCTGTACAGGGGATCTATACGAGTTTCCAAACACCAAACAGTAGGAAGAGCTACCGGTTGGTATTTAGGACTCGTCGCGTGAAACCGAGAATTGGTGGAAAGCCATTTTGTTATTTGAAAAGCTTCTTTCAGAGTCTACACATGCACAGGATCCCAAACAACTGAGGCTATATAGGAATCCATATGAATTTCTAAACACCGAACAGTAGAAAAAGCTACCAGTTGGTATTTAGGACTCGTCGCATGAGACAAAGAATTTACAAAGCATTGACTTATTTGAGACGAAATAAGCTTGACTTAAAATTTGAAGGGAAGAATTAAATTTGACTTGGAATCTTGAGAAATTGAACCTAACTTAGATTAAAACGAACTCGATTTAATATTTGACGAAAAAAATTAAACTTGACTTTTGACTTTTGAGAGAAGAGAATTAGATTCGACTTTGAATTTAGGAAATTAGATGAAGAGAGGGGAGTTAACCTTGATTCTAATTTGAGGGCAAAGGATAAGATGAAAAGGGGTTGCAGCATGTTGAGAAAACGAACTTAGTTAAAAAAAAAAGGCATTAAGCGCAGTTAACTTAGTGGCGTAATTTGGAGTAGTGCCACGACCCCAATGTCCAGAAGGTGGTTGTTGATAGCATGGCCCAAACATAATTAGAATGTGTAACAATTTGTTTTTAAGAAAAAGTCCTGTACGAGGATCGAGCTTGAGAGGCCTTGGAGCTTGGCCTAGACAACCAACCGAGCCCACGTGACTTATGATTTACGGTCCCTGGCCCCATCAGAATGCTCATGACACACATCACCAATATTTGTTATTGCATGAGACATACCACCCCTTCGTTCCTAAACTGGCCAAAGTTGCCACAAGCAATGATGGCGCAAGCCTTTACAGGTGTAAGCTTTTTCAGGGCATGGACTCAGTATATGCCCCCCAAGAACGAAATTCTGAAACCTCCACTCATATGCCTGAGTAGTATCCACGTGGCGAGTAACTGCATTGCACCAAGCTCGTTCTCTGGTTTTAGCACGATCAAGTGCAATTACAGGCTGCATTTTTATTTCTTCCTTCTTCGCTTTTAGCCTCTTGGCAGGTTTAGAAACATGCCATCGAGAGAGGTCCCTGCTTTGTTGATCCTGAACTGCAAAGGAGGGTGAAAGGCACGACCCTGACAGAGAGCATATGTCCTCCATTAGCATAAAATTCTATACAAAGGGGAGGATCACTATGCCCGTTCTGAAAGCGCAAAAAGAGAGGATCACCATCACGTGTGTAAAAGGAATCCGCATTTTAACAGGGTTGTCTGCTGATGAACTCATCAATATTGGCTCATTAGCAAGGAAATGTGGTGATGTTATCGCATTATCATGACTTTTCTTCACAACTGACTAGAGCCCTTTCTTTTCTAGATTCCATATGCTTATAAAACCAAGTGAACCCCAGAAGCTAGAAAGTGCTATTTATCGGTGCTGAAGGATAAAACAATCACAGAGCCACGTATAGAATGTGTAAACGTGACCAGCTCTTCATCATAACAAACATTATGAGCGTGAATTCTTTCGCCTGTACAACTAACAACAACAGTATCAAGGGTAGGGAAGAAATGCAACAGGAGATGGGTGAATTTCGTCCCTTAAACTCGAAGATATTTTCTTTGCGCTAAGGTTCCCAAGATTCATAGGACCCTGCATGCTTCCAATAAGAACCTTATTCAGGTAAGTATCTAGATGCATTATACAGCTGAGGTTAGATTCCTCATCAAGCATAAAGTGCCCGGATGGGACCCGGTTCTAATTGGCTTTTTTGAATTCGCACAAGAACATGTTGCCACGAGTATCAACACTGACAATATACTCACCAAATAGCAGTAGAAAATTAACCTTAGCATTGTGGTTGCTCCAAGTAGCTACCTGGTACGCACGCTTGAAAATTGCAATGTTGTTTTCACATGGCACAAAAGTGTATTCGCGATAGGAAGCAAGAGCGCTAATGTTTTTAAACTCTGACCGTGACGAATGTTTTGTTGTTGAGTCTCTAAACAGAGAAGGGGACGTTGCTTATGATGCCTCCAATTGCTTTGCAAGGTTCAAATATGCTTATCCTTTCCCCATCTGTCTACTTTATGGTGATGATGGTGAAACTGGTCTACACCTACCCCAAAAAATATCTCAGCACTGCCTTCGTTCCCCCAATACAATCATACCTCTGACCCAACCTTATTTCATTTTTCATTGCTCCCTAACCCATGCATGACTAACGTGTGTAGATGCCTCGACATCACCTTAAGACTGCCCAACATTTCCTATCAATGTAGAAACCATTTTTGCATGGCTCGAGGAACGACAGAAGGAAACTGACCATCAAAACTTTGCACAACTATATCGTCATCCACCGTATCATGTGACCGATTCACTGAGAAGGCTCTGGTCTACAGGCTTATTCTTAATCGTGTCATCGGCTTGCGTAGAATCGCACTTTCATAGTGAGATTTAATAAGGACCCAAACTAATATTTAGCAATATCATACCTCGACTAAAATTTAGTACATCCATCGGCCAGATTTTCACGCAAGCATCAAAACATTCAAAAAAAATCATCGCAAAGCTTAAACTCAAACATAAACCGATATCAAATTAACATAATGCTCTCGTTTCCAGAGGAATAGTGTGACTAACCTCTATGGAGTCGATGTATTGCTTGCGTTCAGAAGCACTGCAAGCTCCAGCAACGAGAATCCTCCTCCCTCCCTCGGTTGAAGTGTGGACAAGGGTTCCTGATTTTTTATATCCTGGCCTCGCTAATTAGGAGTGTTGATGGAGAATTCGAGAAAAAACCGCTCGATCGTACCCGTGACCACCGGAGAGTCTTCCCCCCCTAAAGCAAAACTTTCTTTTTTCTCTACCTTTCTGTTATGCTCCTTTTCGTTCTCTGCCTCCTTCCTCCTTTTTGTTTTTTTCCTTTTCTGTTATCCGCTTGTCCCCCTCCCTTTCTCTCTCCGTTCTGTTTTGCCTTTTGGTTCTTTTGTCCTTTTGTTTTTTTATTTTTTTTTCTGCTTTTGTTTGCCGGCTACCCCCTCTTTCCCTATTTACTTTCTTTTCCCTTTACCTATTTTACTATCATTATTAATATTTTTATTTAGTTTATTTTCACTTTCATTTTTGTTTTTTTTATACTTTAATTTTTAATTTTTTTACTTATTTTATATTATTATTATTATTTTCCTAATTTTTCATCATCTGGTTACTCTTTATTTTTCTTCCCTCTTTCATTTTTTTATTTACTTGTTAATTTATTTGTTATTTCTTTTATTTAACATATTTTCATTTATTCCTCTTTCCTCTCGTTTTCTGATTTTTCTGTTTTGGACTTTGTTGTTTACCCCATAACTCATCATTTATCTGCTGATTAATTTAAATGAGGTCCCAGACATAATTGGGTGTTCACAGACGTGGTCACTAACCCTAACTTGGTGACTTAGCTAATGGTAGCCATATTAGTGCAGCTACCTCCATCTATAATTAAGAAGCATGTATCCTCTTTGATAGAATATCTACTATGGAATATGTTATCCCTTTGTCTTTTCCTGCCTCTTAACTACACTACCCAAAATATCCTAATAACTAGAAGGTCATCCTCAAGTGCATATTATAGGGCTTCATCCTCAGAGGAAGAAGAAGTAGAACTAAAGCCAATGGACTCTAGTGAGGAATAGTCGCCATGGTGAAACTGGAGAATTAATGGGACCTTTTGCTAAATATCTTGAGGATTATGGAATTGTTTCACAATTTATTATTCCAAGGACTCCTGAGCAAAATAAGGTGGCTGAGAGACGAAACCGCACATTGATGGATATGGTGAGGTATATGATGAGTCAATTTAGGTTACCTGAATCATTTTAGAAAAAGCTCTTAAAATAGCTACTCACATTCTAATCAGGGTACCTTCTAAGTCTGTTCCTAAAATACCTTTTAAGCTCTTTAAGAGATAGAAACCTAGTCTTAACCATTTTTGTGTGTGGGTTTGTGTTGCTGAAGTGAAAATTTATAACCCCACAACATCAAAGCTATGCCTTAAAACCACTAGATATTATTTTGTTGGTTGCCCCATAAATGTCACCACAAATTCTACTGTCCTATTCGCGAAACAAGAATAGTTGAGGCCATCACTATCAAGGTTCTAGAAGATGATGTGGGAGAGTATAACATATGTATTGATGATGGAAGGAATTCTGCTAGAAGAGATCTTATTTTTCCAATCCCTATTGTGCAAAGATAAGTTTTATATCACCAATTGATAGATTACCAAAGGAACCACTTCAAGAAGCTTCAGGGGATGTGCCATCACCAGTTCTTGAAGTTCAAGTTGAGGTTCCATTTTTTAGGTGATCACAAAGAGAAAGGTGGTCGGTTAACCATGATGATTATTATACCATTCCTGGAGATCCATACTTCAACATTTGTTGTATGCTAGATCAAAAGAACTATATGGAGACAGTTTCTAGTGCCTTATCTAATAAATGGATAAATGTTATGAATGGAGAAATACTCAATGAATCAAAATGGTATATGGGAGATGGTGGAAACCCCTATTGGTTCTAAACCATAGGATGTAAACATGTATTTAAAACCAAGAAAAACTCTAAGAGGAATGTAAATCATTTTAAAATAAGATTATTGGCAAAAAAAAGGTTCACTCAAAGGAAGGGCATTGATTGCAAAGAAACATTTCATCTAGTTTCCTCAAAAGATTCTTCCAGGACCATTATAGCAGTAGTGACACATTATGATCTTGAGTTGCATCAGATGGATGTGAAGATAACCTTTTTGAATGGAGATCTTGATGAGGAGGTTTATATTTAGTATCCAAAAGGTTTTGTAAAGAGTGAAAAAAGACATCTAGTATGTAAATTAAAGAAATCAATTTATAGTTTGAAGCAGACTTCAAGGAAATGGTTTCTTAAATTTGATGAGATAGTTACATCCATGGAATTTATGGAAAACAAGGTACATCAATGCATATACCTAAAGATTTGTGGAAATAAGTTTGTTATTCTTGTTCTTTATGTAGATGATATCTTTGTTGCTAGTAATAATTGTGATTTGCTAGTTCAAACTAATAATTTATTGTTAGATTTTTTTATGTGAAAGACCTTGAGGAAGCCTCTTTTGTTCTAGGAATAGATATTCGCAAAGACAAGTTTTGTAAACGTTTAGGTCTATAGAAAAGGTTTATATTGAACGGATTTTGAAGCGATTCAATATATAAACTTGTAAACTCAATGATGCTTATGTTGTCAAAGGAGATAAATTGTGCAAGCAGAAATATTCTCAAAATGATATTGAAAGAAACTCTATGGTGAATGTACTTTATGCCAGTCTAGTGGGAAGTTTGATGTATGCTTAAACCCAAGACATGCTCATTAGGTTGTTGCTAAAAAGGTTATGATATATTTGGAAAAGACAAAAGAATACATGCTTATTTATAGGAAGGTTGACCACTTGGAGGTTATTGGATACTCTAATTTAGATTTTGTTGGATGTCTATATAATGAGAAATCAACTTCTAGAAATGTTTTTATTCTGGCTGAAGGTGCTATATCTTGAAAAAGTGTTAAACAAACTTTGACAGTCTCTTCCACCATGTAGGGTGAGTTCATTGCTTGTTATAAGGCTGCGTCACATTTGGTGTGACTGAGAAATTTTATCTCGACTTCAGGAATTATGGATTCCATTTCCAAACTATTGACCAATTATTGTGATAACATCTTTGTGGTCTTCTTAACTAATAATAATAGAATTACTGCAACTTCAAATCATAATAGAATTAAGTTCTTGGTGCTAGAAAGATGGTTAAAAATAGAGAGATCCTTATTGAGCATATTTCCACCAAGGAAATGCTTGCTAACGTGTAACCAACAAACTTAGACCCATAATTTTTATGAAACATGTTGAGAATATGAGTATTATAAAGTCTTTTGATGTATTTATTTAGTGGAAGTTGTCATTATTATTGTTGTGTATTTAATTTTATTATATTAAATCTATGTAATTGTCTAAATAAATTTATGCATATGTTGACAATTAATATTATTGCACACACAGCAAGACAATTTTTAAAAAATGTCTTTAAGAGGTATACAATGTATATCAATTTTTATTATATTGAATATTTTAAATTTTAGTATACATCTTGTTAAATTTTTTTAAATTATTTTACATATATTATTAAAAATATATAAAATCTTGTCCATAAAAGGTATGAAATTCTAATTAATAATGAAGTAGAAGAAAATAGAAAACGAAAATGTATAAAAATTAAAATTCTTTATCATTTATATCCTCCAAAGTAACTTTTGGTAAACGGAAGTTTCTGTCTTCCTTTAATTTTAATCCTCGCATATATAGAGAGGAATACGATAATCACAATTACAATACTAAAAAGGAAACAATAGATGTCATCAACTAACATAACAGGCCAACACATGTGCTAGGATTTGTTGGGTTAGTGTATCTTCATGTGCTTGTGTCCAAAGCTAGAATGGTGCTAAGGTTCATTGGGTTCATATAGGTTTTAGAACCGGACATAATTTCCTCCACAATAAGCCTATTTGCCTTTTCAGATGGATGGAATGCATCCCAAAATGCATACAAGTCTCTGTTGGGGCAGAGGTTGGAGAGTGCTGTGCATAGCCCAAGACCATTGTAGGGTCCTTGTCCACAGCATGCTACTTTTGCCGTAACAAATCCTGCACAAAACAACAACATATATGTTAATGCTTGCTTATTAAGTGAGAATAGTTATGACACAATTATGACCTTTGAGAAGAAAGTGAAGCGTTTAATTACTACCAAATGCTGAAGGGTTAGTAACGAAGTTGTTGTGCATTTGTCCTGTGTTTGCAGCGATAAAAACGTCCTTGCCAATTTTCCTATTAAGTTGTAATAACATTTGTTCAAGTTGAGGGTTAAACAATTGTGCAGCTCGTTGTAATTCAGGAGCACATTGCCCATTTCTTCCACGTTGGGCCAATTCTGAAGGAACACAACCCAAAGGTCCTGTTCCTGTCACAAGAACTCTGCGAGCTCCCAAATCATACAGCTTCTGCAATACATAAATTATAAGAGAAACACATTCCAATACATTAATTTCCTCTATAATTTCATGATAATGATTGAGCCACATTATATATATGATCGTACCTTAAACAATTACATAAATTTGGTTGACTATTTCTAAAACAATTTATTAGGTAACCATTTCTTTTACCAAAATTAACAATTTGATCATCTTTGACTTCTTTCTAGATCAATAGAATGTTACCTGTAAAAGCTTTTGGTACTCAGAGATGAGATACTTGACATATGCAGGTAGTGGATACTGGCGAGATCTTGCAGAATTGGGTACCAAGAAGTAGTTGTTTACAAAATCATTGCCACCAACAGTGATGAGGACTAATGCTTGATTCACTAGACTCTTGGCCTGTGAAGCACCAATTAGAGCACTCACTTTGTTTTGGTACTCCTGAAAATACTCTAGCTGTCTATACATTCTGATTACGTTTACCTGTAAAATTTGCATACAATTAATCATTTCCAAATTTAACCATATCATTATCCTTAAATTTTAAATTTTACCGTTGTTTTTATAACTTTAGAATTTATATCATTGGTATATAATGTTTATGTATGTTGATGCTTAATGTTTTGGGCATGCATTATTGGGATGTATTAGATAGCAAAGGAAGTAAAAGGCGAGTAATGGACTTACAAACTGAATTCCAGTATCATTAAGGATTCCAATTCCAGCTGAAGCAAAATTGGCACCAACTAGAAGCTTCTGTCCTCTTAATTCTGGGCTCAAATATGGCAATGTAGACTCAGAACCAAGTCTCTGACCTGAAACAATCCAACTAGTTAGATATACACTCTATGTGTATATTTTTAGTTAATTATTTATTAGGCAAAGTTACATAAACAAAAAGGGTATTGAAAACTTTAAATGTGCATGATGAAAACAAAACATAACTGATAAGATCAGGAATGTTGTAGCCATTGGAGAAACGACCAGTTGGTCTATGAGAAGGAGGGTAATCAATTCCATAAGGAGGAGCATCAGCACGTGCGGTGGTAGCTAAGTAATTGTTGTTTCCATTATCAACAAGTGAATCTCCAAATACAAAGAATGCCCTTGGCCTAGCTTCAGCCTCATGGACAAAGGTTCCAACTACTAACAAAACTAGACTAAGAATGGTCAAAGGAACAAAACTTGACAACCCTGCCATTGAAAATGAACCTTTTGGATGTGAGGTTAGTGTTTTAACTGAACACTCAGGACTAGCTAGCTAGTTGTAAGATGTGGGTGGAGAATCACAAGGATTCTAACTCCTTATATAATGAACCTTTTTGCTCCACTGGATCAGATATCTTACCAGTTTAGGAGCTTACTTTAAGGTGCTCTATAATTGAAGGTTCTTTGGCCTAAAAAGGTGGCATTTGACTTAAACATAAATGCAATAGGTTGAATTGATTGAGCTGCAACTAGAAATGGAAGATAATAATGTTACTTCTACAATACTCAATGCAATTTGAAATATATAGTTTCTAATTTATTAGAATTTTCCTTGTTATAAACTCATTCTTGTTCGTTGCCGATGGGCGTATTTCACTTGTAATATTTTATAAAGCGCCCAAATGTTTCATTATTTCAATGTAATATAAATGTATACTTGTAAACAATACTGTGTGAGTAACGCAAACTCAATTATCATATAGACAGTATTAAATTTTTTTAAAAATTAGACCCTTTATTAGAACTATTAAAAAATTACCATTACTTTGATCTCTCAATTTTTTTGACTTACAAAATTATCATAAGAATTAAATTCTTTTTAAGATTTTTTGAACGTTATGCTGAAATCATAATAGACGGAAAAAATAAAGACTAATTTTGTAACGAGGAAAGGTAAATATGGTTTCTAGTATATATCAAATTGCCTTTTGAACTTAGAAAAATAAAACAATTAAATTATTTTTTAATTTTTAAATTTTTTATCAGTATAGTTCTTTTTTAAAAGAATAATATAAAAATTAAAAAATGATTTAAAATTTTTAAATAATGGATCTAATTTTAAAAAAAAATTATTTCTAATTGCGAGAAAGACGAGAAAGAAAGAATTGAAAAGTAGACATTTGAAGAAAATGGTTTCCGAACGTGGTCACACTTTGTCCTTGACACCTCACAATAATAAGCTGACAAAGACCAAACTGATTTGGTGGATGATGGTTTTGGTTTAGGGTTTAGGGTGTTGTTAAAATGCTTCAAAACCAAATCTACAACATTTCCATCAACTGGAAATCCAATAATGGACTTGGACACAAGACCTTTCTTGCCTAACTGAACCTTTTCAATTTGGTAGAGAGAATACTGTTGTAGATTTTAATAGAAGAAATGAAGGAAAATAATTTCAGATTAATAAAGTTAACCATAAAAAAGACTATTATTTAGAAAATAATCATTTTTCAATTTCATGGAAAATAAAAATAAAATCAGCATTATTCGTAAAACTTCTACAAATTTACCATTCATACCTTACAGCAATTAAAACTATAAAGATATATTTGCTTGAGTTAAATAAAATATAAAAACATTTTTCCAGTTAGAGTATAATGAAAACAGATTTTTTCCTCAATACCTTATGAACCAATTTCTGTTAGACTTAAGCTAGGTTAATTCTATTTATTATCAAACTTTAAAATAAATGAAACAGGATCAAAATATCTTCTACTATTATATGTGAATTGTTTGATTTATTAAATTAAAATAAAATTTTTTTAACATAAAATTAGAGTATCTTTCACACGTTTTTCAAGCATAAAAATTCACTTTAAATAGAATATTGTTATGATTGTTTTATGCTTAGAAATTTTTGAAGAAATGATTATTTATAGATTTTTTTTTCTCAGAAAAAGAGAAAAAAATAGTCTTAAATGTAGAGGGATATCGTCATGGACGTAGAGGGAGAAGTTACGAACCACTTCAGATAATGAAAATTGTACCATGACTTGTTAGTGGATAAATTTTATGAACATGCAATTAGCACAAAATGCACATATAGCTCACGATCTCTTTCTTGATCTATATGCTTTTAATAAAAAACACATGAAGTAATGTGCTTTAAAAACACAATAATGAATTATAGTGATATTTTCTTTCAAAATTTAGTAGATTTTTCCATGTATCACAATATATCTTGTTTCTAATTTTTTCTAAATTATAAATAAACTCAATGTTTATTCTAGGTTCATAATATAGTAACATTTCTCAAATAAATAAATGTCTATACATAAATACTAGATATGATAAATGAAAATAGAGTTTCATTAACATTTGTTCTAACAACATCAGTTTACAAAATAGAATCAAGTCACATAGAGATTACATGATCTTTAAATTTATAATATTATACATCTTTAGTTAAAGAATTAACTATCATTTACCTTCACAAATGTGGTGTGAGACAATAAGTTATGGATATGTTTTTTAAGCAATTTAAAATATTTAGTTTATTTAAATTATTACTTCTTTAGAATAAATAATATATTATAGTTAATGAAATTTTACAATTTAAACTAATACATCAGATTGTCCAATTATATCATTAGTATACAATTGTAATCATTAATATAAAATCATGCATAAATTTTCAAAATAAAATGATGCATCCACTTGCACCAATGTTTTGCATATACTTAAACTTAGACCCTTCTTAGGATATACAAAATTTTCATAGAAGTTAAAGAAATTTCTAAAAAAAATTGAAATTTAAAAAAATATTTGTGATTCTGAAATATGATATTAAAAAGGTAAATTTAATTCATAATAAAAAGAAGAATGAAACAAGGTATACTAGATTAGTTGAAGGTTTCTTACCTTCACAAAGGTGGTGTAAGGCAATAAGTGGTGGATTCCAAGACGATGGAACAATGTAGTAAAAGAAGTGTAAGAGATTGGTGTCCATAAGAAATAAGGTGAGAGCAAGGCTGTGGATGCATTCAAAGATGTGAAAGATTGAGAAGGTTGCGAAGAAATGATGTGGAAGTTATCGACATGAAGGTTTCTCACTTAATTTAGGAACTTTTCATTATAATTAGTATAAGATTTGGTTCTCTTTTATGCTTAGAACTAAAGGAACATACTTGTATAGTGTTAGGGTACCTTTTATGTGTATTTTCTAGGATAATAATTTGGGCTCAACTTAAGCCTAATTAAGGGCAGCATAGAAAGTGGATGCATGGCTACAAGTTTGAACCAATCCAACTCCATTTAGGAGCACAAAAGGGCCGCATGCTTGGGATACACCTTTGCTTAGCCTATATATAGGTAATTTTATAGCCAATTTTGGCATCTTTAATCATAATTTGAATATGAATTTTAAGAGTGAGATTTCCCTTTAAAAATCTCTTTTCATTAGCTTAGTCTTAAGATGAGAACCTCTTATCCTTGGAGCTTCTAGATGGCGAAGCAACATTGACTTATCTCCCTAGGAGTGGTGCCTACAACCCACAAAAATTCATCATCATTTCTACATCCAAATATAACTCCGTTTTGCCTCCATTAAACCATATTTTCTCCTTCATTTCATGGTGACATCAAGTAGTATCAAAGCTTTATCAAGGGAGGTAAGGTTCTAGATCAAAATCCTTATCAAATCCACTTCATTCCTACTCCTTCATTTTTTTTTTGTTTTCTAATTCTATCCAAATTTAGACATATTTTGTGATTCTTTTATGAATCTAAGTTTGATCTACATGGGTCTTTGATCTGTTATGAATTTAATAAGCGAAATCTACTTGAACTGGCTTGAAAAATGCTAGAATATTTAAATTTAAATTGGAAAATTTTAATGCCAATTTTTTTTGAAAATTCAATCTCAAATATCTTAGATCTTTATGAGGTGTTGTTGTTTGATGTTAGATCTATGAAATTTCAGTGAAATGTTCAGTGAAAACCTCTTCAATTGTTGAAAATTTAGAATGAAATTTGAGTTTCTTCAAGCTTGTTCTTGGTGCCAAATTCATGTTTGTGTGATAATTGATGTCGTGGTCGGATTAAAATGAAATAAAGGTAAATAGAAAAAAATGCAGTACAAGCACAACCTTGGTCGTCTCTTAAGGACCTTGGAAAACAATTTGATCGAATTCAAATTTAGAAATAATTGGGGGATTTGTAATTTAATTTAGGTAAATAAAAAATGAAACTTAATGAATTTATAATATTAAAAACCAATTAACTCGTTAGCTCAATTCATAACTCGGCCCAACTAAGTTTATGATCCATTGAGGTTGGACTATATATGGATACATTTTATCTTAGGCCTTTGTCTCATCTTTCTAATGCCGCTGGAATCACTTCAATGTCAATTTTATAACCCAAGATATGGCCTGCACAATGAACAAATGTCAAGAGTCATTAAAATTTAAAAATTAACCAATTTTTCTCACTTAAGTCCAATACAGTCCAATAACATAAAACTCACTCAAAATGATAAAATTAGACATCACTTAAACTCAATTAAGTCCAATAAAGAAATGAAAATAAATGTATAAAATACATTTATCAGTGTGCAACTTTGAAATTTTTTAGCTGATCTAAATGTTTCTTGTTATGTTTTGTTTCTCTTGATCTTTCATATAATCCAAATTTGTTAAATAAAATATGTCTAAAGTAATTGAAATTTTAATTGTTCTGCATGTGTTCATTGTGTGAATTTGAAATTGAAATTTAGATATACTCAAATATGCTGTGAATTTGATAACATTGTAGTTATTAAGCTTGATCCATTTTAAAAAGAGCTTTAAGGATCACTAAATGTTGTTAAAGTATAGAAAAAAAATATTGCAAGTATTCTTGGCTTGTTCTAGAGTTAAAGGAGCTTGATCTTGTGAGCTGGGACTAAATTCTATTTTTGTGTTATAAGTATGCTTATCTTGCACTATTTTAGATATTAATAAAACTATTCCAAACGTTGAAAGGCAGAAAATCAATATTTGACTAAGTTTTGGCCAAGTTATGAAAAGTACCTAAGTGCTACTTTGAATTCAAATTTTCATATGAAATTGAAAATGTGTAAGAGACCATAGAAAAAGATGTAAAAAGGACATAAGAACAAGCATCAACAAAATTGAAGTTGAAAACATCCAAGACTCAAGGAAAGAATTTCAAAAATCCACAATTGAAAAATAATGTTTTAAAAGCAATGTATGCCATTTAATGGTCTCAAATTGATTAGAAAAATGTTTGAACTATGATTTTTGGATTTTTCTTATGGTAGGTTTCTTTCAGTGTAATTCATATTTTTCCTTTGCAATTCTTTGTAAGAATGATTTTGAACTTTGTACCTTAGTATAGGATACTCATCTAAGGTCAATCTCTAATTATTTTGGTGGTTTGTGCATGTAAGTATAAAGGGGTGAGAAATGTTGTGTGATTTTTATTAGAACTATTTGGGAGCATTAACCTTGTCTTCTTTTGCAAGGTCAAGGAGGCTAGGTATACTACTTAACTCTTGTGTTTTTGTGTGCCTTAGAACCTAGGTTGCTTGCTAAGTATCTTAGACTTAAGTTATTCAATTTTCTTAGCCTAGCTATTTGGGTGTGGGGAGAAATTTTCTACTTTACAAATGAGTGGTCACAAATATTCACCTAGGAATCAAATGGAGCAACTTTCTTCAAGACTAGAAAAAGTAATTCAAACTCAAACAAGAGCATTTAAAGATCGTTTAGAAAACATAGAAAGAAGATGCTCAAATAGGTCTAAAAGGAACCAAGGGAAAATTGAAACAAGTAGGTCTAAAAATGGAGATATTTTCAACTTCTTCTGAACAAACGTAGGTCCTAGGAAAAATAAAGAACACTCTCCACAAAGAGAGAAGCTATCTTCAAGGGAAATGCCTCCCTCACAAAGAGCACAAGTACTTCATGATCATGCACCAAGGATACATAGAGATAGAGATTGGGGTCATAGGCATAGGGAACCTTCAAGTCATAGAGAACCCCCTAGGCATAGGACCCATAGGATTAGGAACCATAAAGATAGAATTACAAGCTCTTCTAGGGGTAGCCTAGAAGATAGGAGCCATAGAGTAGTGTTAGAAATATAGAGTTAAGGGAAGGAAAATACCTAGAGTCTTTAGAATTACCTAAGGTAAAAATGCCTAAGTTTCAAGAGAAGAACAATCCAAAGACATACCTATTATTGAAGAGAGGTCCTCAATAGGCTAGAGAAACTTTCTCAAGGTTACAAAAGTGTAGATAAATATTATAAGGAAAGGAAGGTTGTAGTAATTAGGACTAATTTGATAGAAAGTGAGGAAGCCACCATGGTTAGTTCCTAAATAGGCTTAGGTATGCTATCAGGGATGTGGTAGAACTCCAACAATATCTAAGCCTTAATGATCTTTACCATCAAGTTGTAAAGGTATAAGCTCAAATAAATAGGAGGGGTAAAGACAAATACACTGCATATAAATCATCTACGCAAGACACTTGGAAAGATAGAAAAAAGGGATCTAAAAGACTCTAACTTTAAACCTAGGATGTCTGAAGAAGCCAAAAACACTAAATATTCGAAAGACAAAACCTAAATTTTACCTCTTGCAAAGAGTCTTTAGTTAAGTATTTCAAGTGTTTAAGTAAAAGGCACATTACTTCCCAATACCCAAATAAGAAAACCAGGATCCTTAAGAATAATAGTAATTATTCATCATTAAAGTCATCTAACTCTAGTTCCTTTCCTTCCTCATCTGAGGATGAAGTTCTTGAGTATGCCCTGGAGGGTGACCTTTTAGTGGTTAGGAGGTTGCTAGGAAATACAATTAAAGGGGAGGAAGAAACAAAAAGGGAGAACATTTTTCATACAAGATGTTCAATAAAGGGGCACAATTGTTCCTTAATTATTGATAAGGATAGTTGTACACAGCACCAAGCTAGTAAATAATTTAGGGCTAGTGACCATCCCCCACCCTAAGTCATAAAAACTACAATGGTTTAGTGATAAAGAGAACTTGTTGGTCAATCAGCAAGTACTCCTCACCTTTACCATTGAGAGGTATGATGACAATGTTATCTGTGATGTTGTCACAATTGAGGTCAGTCATATGCTTTTGGGAAGTCCATGGAAATATGATAGAGATGTTCATTATGATGGACATACTAATAAGTATTCCTTTCACTTCAACTCCTAGAAAATTATCTTTGTACTTTTGTTCCCTAATGAAGTCTGTTAAGACCAAACACATATGAGGAAAAAAAGGGAGACATAGAAACAAAGTTTAGAAAAAGAAAAGTTGGAAGAAATAAAAGAACTGAAAATAATAAAAAGAAAGGTTAAGACAAGTGAGGTAACCATATCTCTTATAAAGGAGGGTGAAGTTTGACTTATGAGGAAGGGATGATGTGAGAAAAATTCTCCTAATTAAGAAACCTCTTTATGTAAGTCCCTTCCCTTTAAACCTCACCATTGAGGTAGGGTCTAGTACCATTGTAGGTAAAGTACCATCTTCTTTGGGAGGAAATCAAGAAATGACCATATTAGAGATCCACTCTCCTCAACTAACCTTTGGTACTTGGGGCACCATTATTACATTGCATATTGAAGGTTGTATGATTAAAGTCATTCATTTGATTCAACCTTCACCTTTTTATATGGATCATTTTATGGTTTCGTCAATTGAGTTTCCTAGCATGCATCCACATTTGTCTTATCAAACTTCATCTAGAATAATTGAAGATTCCAATATCAATGACTTGGTGGGTAAGGAGACCCCTTTACCACTTTTTGAAGAGGCAAGGAGACCCCTCTTCATACCTTTGTGGCTATCATGCCCTACCTATGTAAGTCAGTCCAGAGTCCATTAGAAAATATCCAAGGATACATCCAAAATATCTATTATCCATACAAGCTAGGAAAGAAACTCATAAACCAACTTACAATTCCTAACCTCTTCTTTTACTCTTATGGTGGTTATAGGTTTTTGGGTCTTTACGGTCTTTTATTTCTGAATTCTTTTGTTTACATGTACTTTGGAAAATTTAAAAGATTAGTATTTGATTCTGGTATTATCTTGTTTAACTAACAACAATAATAATAATAATAATTCCTCTTCTTACGTATGTTCTTATGTTGTAGGTAATGATGACCCTTATACATTCGAGGACAAATGCTTTCAAAAGAGGAGTAGATGATGTAGAGGATGCTATCTGCAGAGCCACTGGGCTTATTGCACCTCACACAAACTAGGTCTATTGGGCCTTACATATTAGAGTAGGATTTAGGTACTTTTTTATATTCTAGGAACTAGTAGGCCCAATATGTATTAGATTTTTACCCAATTTTCATGTATTTTAGCTTAGGGTTTTTGGGCTTTCTTTGTCCAAATTTGAGGTTGCATTGAGGAGTGAAGAATGCATTATTATTAGGCTAAAATCCAAGTCCAATTCATATTCAAATCTTTCCCTCATTCTTTCTATTTTTCACCTCCTCCATTTTGCCTATATAAAGGTATTAGTTGTATAATTTTGAACAATTAGTTTATTTTGAATGAAATTATGAGTTTCCACTCATATTTTTGAGAGAAATTCTCTCTCTATCCTTCCTTTAGAACTAGGCTTAGGGTTGAGGATTCTCCTCATCCATGGCTACTCATGATGGTAGAGAAGAAGCTCATCCTCCACAAGAGATGGGGCTTCCAAGTCAAGGCATAGCTCCATCATAATTCCGCTTCCATTCTCCACCAAATTGAGTCCTTCATTGATCCAGAAGAATCACCTTCTTCCACCTCTACATTAAGTGTAGGTGAATATTATAAAAAGATGGAGATAATAATGATTTGGGTTAATTTGAAAGAGAGTGAGGAAACCATCATGGCTAGGTTTCTAGATGGGGTTAGACATGACATAAGAGATGTGATATAACTTTATAAATACTTAAGCCTAAATGCCTTTACCATCAAGCCCTCAAGGTACAAGCCCAAATTAATAGGAGGGGTGAAGGGAAATTCACTGCATATAAATCATCTCCACAAGACACTTGCAAAGATAGAAAAAAAGGATCCAAAAGATACTAGTTTTAAACCTAGAGAGTCGAAAAGAGGTCAAAGACTCCAAACTTTTCTCCAGCAAAGAGTCTTCAGTAAAATGTTTCAAGCATCTAGGTAAGGAGCACATTGCTTCCCAATGCTCATATAAGAAAACCATGATCCTTAAGGACAATGGTAATTATTCATCACTGGATTCCACTAACTCTAGTTCCTCTTCCTCTTCATCTAATGATGAAGCCCTAGAGTATACACTTAAGGGTGACCTCCTAATGGCTAGGAGGTTACTAGATAGTGTTGCTAATGGGGAGAAAGAAACTCAGAAAGGATATTTTCCATACCAAATGTTTAATCAAGGGGCACACTTTCTCCTTAATCATTGATGGGGATAACTATACGAATATGGCTAGCACTAGGCTAATAGATAAGTTAGGGATAGTAACTATTCTTCACTCCAGGTCATACAAACTCCAATGGCATGGTGATAAAAGAGACTTGTTGGTCAACCAACAAGTCCTCCCTACCTTTACCATTGGAAGGCATGAGGACAATATCACTTATGATGTTGTCCAAATGGAGGCTAGTCATATGTTATTGGGAAGGTCATGGAAATATGATAAGGATGTTCATCAAGATTGGCATACCAATAGGTATTATTTCTAATTCAACTCCTAGAAAATACCCTAGTACCTTTGTCCCTTAGTGAATTCTATTAAGACCAGATACATATGAGACAAAAAAGGGACGACAAGAGACAGGGTTTGGACAAAGAAAAAAATTAAAGAAATAAAAGAAACTAAAAATGAAAAAAATAAGAAGAGAAAAATAGTAGGTAAGGTAAGTGAGGATTTCACTTCTTTTGTACTGAGAGATGAAACTAGACTTGTAGGCAAAGGATGAGATAAGTAAAATCCTCCTAGTTAGAAAACCTTTCCTAATAAATTCCATTACCTTAAACCTAATTGATAAGATAGGCCTAATGTTTCTCCTCCCTTTATTGTTAAGGAACTATCTCTTTTAAAAGAAAGCCAAGAGTTGGCCCTCATAAAGGCCCAACCTCCTCAATTAACCCTTGATATTTTAGGCACCATTTTCATATTGCATGAAAATGGTTGTATGTCTAGATCAATCTTATTAATTACCCCTCACCTTTGAGTGTGTCTCATAGTGTGTTTACATTTTTTAAATATCTTAGCATGAATCACTATTTGTCTTACCCATTTACATCTAGCATGTCTCAATTGATTACGAGTCCTAGCACCTGTGACTTGGTTGGCACACCATCTAAGTTCTTGGAAGACCTTCCATTCCTAAACCATCCTTCTTTATTATATATAGGACTCAGGATACCCCCTTCTCAGTTTATGGGTCTCATTCCCTATCTAGGAAAATGCCTAACGTGAATCCTTTAAATAATATCCTTAGGAATATCCTAGATATCTGTTATAAGCATAATCCGGAACAAAAAATCATAAACATACTTGTAGTTCCTACTCTTTTATTTTACTCTTATGAAAGTTATGAGTTTTTGATTTTCTACTATCACTTATGTCTAATTTGTTATGATTACATATTGTTAAAATTCTTTGGAGGATTCAAGGAATTAGTATTTTATCCTGGTTTTGTTTTTTTAACCAACGATAATAATATTTCCTCTTCTTACGTATGTCATTATGTTATAGGTATTATCTTACACATTTTCATCAAATATGAACATATAATAATATTTAAAATAAAATAAACTACAAAACAAATTTTCAGCATTTTTCATCTCAAATAAAGTTAAATCTTATTGAGTTTACCTCTTACCTAACAAAAAAATATATGATATATCAAATACAAGAATATTTTGTAAATGATTAGCATACAACTAGCATATTGCATCTTAAACATCTACACTAATAACATATTATATATCAAATACAAGCAAATTTTTTAATTAATCTACACATAACTAGCACTTACATCTTAAATTGGATTATATCCAACAACTTTATCCTTCACTAAAAAAATTATAACAATTAAATATAAAATAGTTCAATCAAACAAACAACCTGAAATCAAAGCAAGGTTAAAATCATAGATTACTTACGTGTAACTTTACACATAAGCTCCAAAACTAAGTTCCTAATATAATTCCTACAAAGATGAACAAATAAATATCTATAAGATTAATTAATATGAACCATAGATTCTCCCCTATTTAAGCCAATTGAAAACTTGAAGAAACATAGTAGGGTTTAACAAATATATGTTTGAGAAGAAGGTTTAATCATAAAGTTTGGTACAGTAAAATATGAAAATCCTATAGCATGTTGGTGATGTTAGAAAATAAAATTCTCATACAGTTACCAACCTTCAAACTTTATGTTTTCCCACTCTTTATATAGTCCCCTCGGCATAAAAACGGCTACGCACACATCCATCCTAATTAAACATGGAGAAATATAGCACTAAATTTACTTTGAAGGTTGGGATGCTTAATTTTTTTTTTTATGTTATTTTATTTTGTTACCTCTTAAATTTTTTGAAGTTTGTAAAGAACACTTCACAGTCTTCAACTCAATGGAGCAGTAATAATTCTAGACGAATGGTGATGATCCAATAGCAATACATGATAATAATGATAAACACGAAATCGATACACAATAGCCAATGACCAATCTTGTTTTCAAGCTTTTTAACAATCTCCAAAACTATCATCCTCCAAATCAATTTTTCCTTTGTCATCATCTTATTATTTTTTTAACCGTAGAGGGGAAGGTGTGACCACTGACCATGTGCTGAAACCATTTTTTCAAAATTAATAATCTCTACTTTGGAATTCTTTTTTCCTTGTTAGTTACACTTTTATTTGTTTTAATCAATGATTTTAATTTTTTTAAAATTTCATAATTAATTTTTAACTTTATAAAGTATTTATTTTATTTCATAGTTTTTAAATATCTATTTTTATTATTTTTATTTCATAATTTGTTATTCGTTTATATTAAAAAATAATAAAATAAATATTTTTATAAAATTAGAGATTAAAATTAATATTTTATAAAATAAAAAACTAAAATGAAAGATATATATAGTTTGAAAAATTAAAATGGGAATCTTTTAAATTATACCGTCTATATATAAAATAATTGAGCTAGCTGCTTAAAATAATTTTGTTTACATGTATACTCGATCGAAATAATAAAATATTATTGCTTAATTGATTTTTTTAATATATTTTTAACTATACATAATACAAAATTAATAACAATAATTTTTATTAAAAATCATAATATTTATCTCACTATCAATATATTAAAATATATAAATTTTTGTTATATCCCTTTAGACACATTAAAAAGCAATAAAAAAATTATAAGTGAGAAACACTAGGTATACCCGCATCGGCAACGGACAAGGAAAATTTGAATAAATTCGAAACTAAATATTTCAAATTGCATTAAGTTAGTATAATAGAACTAGAAGTGACATTATTTTCTTCCGTTTGTAGTTGCATTCAATCAATTCAACCTATTGCATTTATGTTTGAGTCAAATGCCACCTGTTTTAGAAGGACATAAAACCTTCAATTATAGAGCACCTTAAAGTAACCTCCTAAACTAGTAAGATCCGCATGAAATCGAGAAAAAGTGTTCATTATATAAGGAGTTAGAATCCTTGTGATTCTCCACCCACATCTTACAACTAGCTAGCTAGTCCTGAGTGTTCAGTTAAAAAACTAACCTCACATCCAAAAGGTTCATTTTCAATGGCAGGGTTGTCAAGTTTTGTTCCTTTGACCATTCTTAGTCTAGTTTTGTTAGTAGTTGGAACCTTTGTCCATGGGGCTGAAGCTAGGCCAAGGGCATTCTTTGTATTTGGAGATTCACTTGTTGATAATGGAAACAACAATTACTTAGCCACCACTGCACGTGCTGATGCTCCTCCTTATGGAATTGATTACCCTCCTTCTCATAGACCAACTGGTCGTTTCTCCAATGGCTACAACATTCCTGATCTTATCAGTTATGTTTTGTTTTCATCATGCACATTTAAAGTTTTTAATACCCTTTTTGTTTATGTAACTTTGCCTAATAAATAATTAACTAAAAATATACACATAGAGTGTATATCTAACTAGTTGGATTGTTTCAGGTCAGAGACTTGGTTCTGAGTCTACATTGCCATATTTGAGCCCAGAATTAAGAGGACAGAAGCTTCTAGTTGGTGCCAATTTTGCTTCAGCTGGAATTGGAATCCTTAATGATACTGGAATTCAGTTTGTAAGTCCATTACTCGTCTTTTACTTCCTTTGCTATCTAATACATCCCAATAATGCATGCCCAAAACATTAAGCATCAACATACATAAACATTATATACCAATGATATAAATTCTGAAGTTATAAAAACAACGGTAAAATTTAAAATTTAAGGATAATGATATGGTTAAATTTGGAAATGATTAATTGTATGCAAATTTTACAGGTAAACGTAATCAGAATGTATAGACAGCTAGAGTATTTTCAGGAGTACCAAAACAAAGTGAGTGCTCTAATTGGTGCTTCACAGGCCAAGAGTCTAGTGAATCAAGCATTAGTCCTCATCACTGTTGGTGGCAATGATTTTGTAAACAACTACTTCTTGGTACCCAATTCTGCAAGATCTCGCCAGTATCCACTACCTGCATATGTCAAGTATCTCATCTCAGAGTACCAAAAGCTTTTACAGGTAACATTCTATTGATCTAGAAAGAAGTCAAAGATGATCAAATTGTTAATTTTGGTAAAAGAAATGGTTACCTAATAAATTGTTTTAGAAATAGTCAACCAAATTTATGTAATTGTTTAAGGTACGATCATATATATAATGTGGCTCAATCATTATCATGAAATTATAGAGGAAATTAATGTATTGGAATGTGTTTCTCTTATAATTTATGTATTGCAGAAGCTGTATGATTTGGGAGCTCGCAGAGTTCTTGTGACAGGAACAGGACCTTTGGGTTGTGTTCCTTCAGAATTGGCCCAACGTGGAAGAAATGGGCAATGTGCTCCTGAATTACAACGAGCTGCACAATTGTTTAACCCTCAACTTGAACAAATGTTATTACAACTTAATAGGAAAATTGGCAAGGACGTTTTTATCGCTGCAAACACAGGACAAATGCACAACAACTTCGTTACTAACCCTTCAGCATTTGGTAGTAATTAAACGCTTCACTTTCTTCTCAAAGGTCATAATTGTGTCATAACTATTCTCACTTAATAAGCAAGCATTAACATATATGTTGTTGTTTTGTGCAGGATTTGTTACGGCAAAAGTAGCATGCTGTGGACAAGGACCCTACAATGGTCTTGGGCTATGCACAGCACTCTCCAACCTCTGCCCCAACAGAGACTTGTATGCATTTTGGGATGCATTCCATCCATCTGAAAAGGCAAATAGGCTTATTGTGGAGGAAATTATGTCCGGTTCTAAAACCTATATGAACCCAATGAACCTTAGCACCATTCTAGCTTTGGACACAAACACATGAAGAAACGCTAACCCAACAAATCCTAGCACATGTGTTGACCTTTTATGTTAGTTCATGACATCTATTGTTTCCTTTTTAGTATTGTAATTGTGATTATCGTATTCCTCTCTATGTATGCGAGGATTAAAATTAAAGGAAGACAGAAACTTCCGTTTACCAAAAGTTACTTTGGAGGATATAAATGATAAAGAATTTTAATTTTTATATATTTTCATTTTCTATTTTTCTTATACTTCATTATTAATTAGAATTTTATACCTTTTATGGATAGGATTTTATATATTTTTATTAATATATGTAAAATAATTTAAAAAAATTTAATAGGATGTATACTAGAATTTAAAACATCCAATTTAATAGAAATTAATATACATTGTATACCTCTTGAAGATATATTCAAAATGTTGTCTTGCTTCATATCCAATTGCACACACTAAGAATAAAATCTTTTATCCGTATTCTTTTTATTATAATCCTCACTTTGATAGAGTTGTAAGTAGTTAAAGTGTGTGGAGACAAATGTGGATCTGCCCTATTATAAAAACACATGAAACCTAATTTTCCTTCATCATAAATATTACGCTCATTAAGTCCTACACAAAGATTCTTAGCACACTTGTCAATTGGGCAATAAACACATACATGGTATTTTTCAAAATCCATAACAGATCACGTAAAATTGTAGGGGTTTATAGAAAAAAATATCAAGTTACCTATTCAATTCATTTTTGTAAAATCAAAATCTCAAATCAATAGATGTTCAAATTATAATAAAATTTCTAACATTCTCTCCCTTTGACAATATTGACTGAGTTTTATTTTATTTTGAAATCCATTTTGAAAACAACTCTCAAATCAAACAACTATGCAACAAAAATAACCTATACATAGTTATCACAAAAACATGATCATCTCAATCTACGAAACCATTAGTCAAGAGCAATAAAAAAAGTTAAACTATTATGAGTTTAGTTCACTAATGACCACATAACCAACAATCTCATTATCATGATCATATCACAAAGTGTTCAAGTATATGTACACATCATAACATATTTGTAATCTCATTTATACTATTGGGTATGGATCATACATTGTATCTTCAAAAGAAAACACAACCAATCTCTTAAAAAGATTATAAACCATGTTTCATTTGAAACACCAATCCATAAGGAACTAAAATATCTTAAGACAATAAAAAACTACTTAACGATAACTATATTGATAATAATATTAAACGTCAACCTATGCATAAAAATTTATTAAGACAATTTCATAGGTCTAATATAATAAAATTAAATATGAAATAATAATAACGATAACTTCCACTAACCAAACTTATCAAAAGACTTTACAGTATCCATATTTTCAACATGTTTCATAAAGACTATGGATCTAAGTCCATTGGTTACGAGATTAGTAAGCATCTCCTTGGTGGAAATATGCTCAACAAAAATATGTCTAACAACCAAGAATTTAATTCTAATATGATTTGAAGTTGTGTTAGTTCTATTATTATTGATTAAGAAGATCGCAAAGATGTTATCACAATAAATGGTCAATGGTTTGGAAATGGAACCATAATTCCCAAAGTCGAAATAAAATTTCTCAGCCACACTGCATGTGATGCATCCTCATAACAAGCAATGAATTCATCCTACATGGTGGAAGAGGCTATTAGAGTTTGGTTAACATTCTTCTAGGATATAACGCCTTCAACCAGAATAAAAGCATATCCAAAAGTATATTTCTGATAATTTGGACATCCAACAAAGTCTAAATCAGAGTATACAACAACCTACAAATGGTCAACCTTCCTATAAACAACCATGTATTCTTTTGTCTTTTCCAAATATATCATTACCTTCTTAGCAACAACCTAATGAGCATGTCTTGGGTTTAAGCATACATCAAATATCCCATTGCACTGACATATGGTACATTCACCATAGAGTTTCTTTCAAGGTCATTCTAAGGATATTTCTCCTTGCATAATGTATCACCTTCGACAACAAGAGCATCATTGGATTTACAAATTTCTATATTGAAATTTATGTTTATGAATCTTTCTCATTAGAACAAAAGAGAGTTTCTCAAGGTCTTCCATGTAAAAAAAAAATCTAATAAAAAATACTTAGTTTCAACTAGCAAATCATAATTATTGCTAGATGTCTGCTTCAAACCATAAATTGATTTCTTTATTTTACACACTAAATGTCTTTTGTCACTCTTTGCAAAACCTTCTGGATACTGCATATACATCTCCTCATCAAGATCTCCATTCAAAAAGGATGTCTTCATATCCATCTGATGCAACTCAAGATCATAATGTGCCACTATTGCCATAATGGTCCTGAAAGAATCCTTTGAGGAAACCGGAGAAAATGTTTCTTTACCGTCAATGCCCTTTTTTTGAGTGAACCCTTTTGCCACTTCCCTTGAAGCTTCTTGAAGTGGTTCCTCTGGCAATCTATCAAATGGTGATATACAACTTATCTTTGCACCACAAGGATTGAGATAACAAGATTTCTTCTACTAGAACTCCTTCCATCATCAATAGAGATGTTAGACTCTCACATATCATCTCCTAGAAACTTGGCAGTGATGGCCTCAATTATTCTTGTTCCACGGGTAAGACAATAGAATTTGTGGCATTATCAGGTAACCAACAAAATAACATCTGGTGGTTTTAGGACATAACTTTGATGTTGTGGGATCATAGATTTTCACTTTAGCAACATAACCCCACATACGGAAATGGTTGAGACTAGGTTTTCATCCCTTAAAGAGCTCAAAGGATGTTTTAGGAACAGACTTAGAAGGTACTAGGTTTAGAATGTAAGTAGCTATTTTAAGATCTTCTCCCCAAACTACTCCTAACCTCTCCATAGAAAGGTATGAGAACAATGTTACTTGTGATGTTGTCTCTATGGAGGCTAGCCATGTGTTATTGGGAAAGCCATGATAATTTGATAGAAATATCCATCATGATAGGCATACCAATAGGTATTCATTCTTATTTAATTCCTAAAATATAACTTTAGTTCCCCTAATTGTTAGTGAGGTCTACAAGGACAAAATCCATATGAAAAAAAAAAGAGGGCTAAAGAAAGGAAGGAACTAAAGATAAAAAATAATAAGGGTTCTAGAGAGGATATCCCTACCCTTAGCAACCTTATAATGGAACCAAGTATAGTGAAGCAAACCGTAATGGCTAGGAAGACCATTTATCTAGTATTGACTAAATATAAAATCTTGTTACAAAAGGCATAATCTATCCCTAGGGTCACCCAACCACTCTTAGCTAAATTTGAAGATATCTTCTCGAAGTAGATGCTAGTAGGGCTTCCTCCCTTGAGAAGCATAGAGCATCAAATAAATCTAATACCAAGTTTTTCTTTGCCTAATAGGTTAGTCTATAGGAGTAATCTAAAGAAACTAAGGAGATCCAAAAACAAGTAGGAAAATTTCTTCCTAAAGGGTGGGTAAGGGAAAACCTCAACCCCTATGTTGCGTTTGTACTACTTACCCCAACAAGGATGGTAGTTGAAGAATGTTTATTAATTGCAGGGACATCAACCAAATCACTATTAGGTATAGGCACCCTATACTTAGGTTAGATGACCTTCTAGAAGATCTTCATGGGTCATGCATCTTCTCAAAGATTGTCCTTAGAAGTGGCTATCATCAAATTAGGATGAGGGAAAGGGATGAGTGGAAGACAACCTTCAAAATCAAGTTTGGGCTGTATGAAAAAGTAGTCATACCATTTAGGCTAACCAATGCTCCTAGCACACTCATGAGACTCATGAACCATATGCTTCGAAATCTCGTAGGGAAATACGTAGTAGTATACTTTGATGATATCTTATTATACTGTAAAACTCAAGAGGAGCATATTGGGAATGCTCAACTGATTCTCAAGGTCCTAGAGGAAGAAAAACTATTTGCAAATCTAGAAAAATGTTGCTTTTTCCTAGACCATGTGGTCTCCTAGGGTTTGCCATAAGTTAACCAATAGAAGGTTAAGTGTAACACTTATAATTTCTCATATTTGACTTTCTAGACTACATATACCCTTAGTAAGAAATAAAATGGATATAAGAGTAAAAGACAGACAAATTAGAAAAATTTTAGAAAATGATGAAAACACTCCTACATTAGAATAAAATAAATAATATGCAGGAAAACCTAAGACAAATGTTAAAAGGCATTCTAAGGGATTAGAATACATTAAAGATTATTAGAGAGTCCTAGGAAAATAATAAGAACAAAGAGAGAATGAAAAAGCCATCAGAAAACTTTGAAAATTTTCAAAATGTCCTTAGAAAGCTCTGTCTTCCATAAGGGCTAAACTGTTCCCAAAAAAATGGAAAATGATATAAGAATGACCTTGGAATGAACCAATAAGTGTTATTAACATTGAAGGAATAATTTGGAAACCTCTTAGAAAATGACGAGAAAATTACCAAAAGGTCTAGAAGGCCAATAGAGCAAGAAAATACAAAGCAGAAGCTAGGAAGTAGGCTCCAACCATTGTGCACAAAAATAGCATGTAGAAACTGAGATCGTGACTCATCATTACCACCATATAAGACAAAAACCTTAAATAGGAGAGATAAAATTAATCATGGTTAAAATAAATTAACCTTGTTTAATTAAAATTAATCTGCCTAGAATAAGTTAATCTTGATTAGTGACAAATTTAGAATAATTATCATTAATCTAATCCTAAAAGGATAATTTCTTACATTTAAATTTATTTTAGAAAATAAAAATTACATGCAAATGTACCAAAATACCCTTAAATGGGAAATTAATTTCCAAATCACCCTTAAGTGGCCAAATTATATCTTAGCCTTGGGAGGGCTCATTTTATTCATATTACATCTCCTAAACACTTATACAAATCCTCTAAACACTCTTTAAACTTAAACTACTCCTAAAATCCAAAATTTACACTAAACTAAAACTTCCATCTTTGAGGTTTAAGTTAAATTAAGACAATCCACCAAGTGCCACCAACAATGCTAAGAGATCTTGTGTGGACCATCAAGAAGGAAGAAGAGCATCCATAAAGACCCACCAAAACCATCAGAAAAGTCTTCAACAAGTAGGATTTTACCATATGTTTTTCTAATCTTTTAATCTTATATTTGTGGTTTGATTTTCTTCTTTTTGGTGGATCCCTCTCTGAGATCTATGGATCCCATTTTGTTTGAACTTTTTGAAGCTCAAGGTTATTCTTGATGGTTAAATATAAGCATCACAAAATTTTAAATGATTTTTGAAAATTAAAGAGGATTTTAATGGATAAAAGTGGAGCAATTTAATTAGTAAAAATTTCTTAAAACTAATTTTTGATGTTTTAAGGAAGATTTGAGAGTTTATGAGAAAGGTTTTAAAGTGATCAAAGTAAGGGATGATAGATCTTGGAGTAGATCTACACTTGGTTGTCATGAAAAATATTTTCTTCCAGATCTTTGTGTTTAAAGTTGAAAACTTGTTTATATCTCTTCTTAAAATCGTTAGTCATGAAGTTGGCTTTGATAGTAGTCCAGATCTGGACTGATATGTTAAAATCCTTAAAATACTAATAAATTTTATGTAATAAAATCTATAAACTTAACTTGAACTTGAACTTAAAAACTACTAAGAGTAAAGATGAAACTTTGGACCAAAAGTTGAACAAATCACTTATGACCTTCCATGACCATGACCAAAGATTTAGAATAAGGACAAATCATGGTGGACCAAGGACAAATGATGTACCATGAACCAAAATCCATAACACCTAGACCAAGAGAGGACAAATTAAGAAAAAAGAAATCTTGCTTTGGCCACCTAGAGCATTTGACCACTTTCCATATAATTAGGGAAATATGTGTTTAAAATATCAATTAAGGTGTAAAGTGGAGTCTAAACAAGTTTAAGGAATAAATTCTAAATTTTAAAGAGACTTGGTAATGGTTGGGTACCATTTGGTCATGTTGGAAAAATTTGGTAAGAACAAGTTAAAACCTTGCTAGAATTTTAAGAGTGAATCTAAATGAGCTTAAGGAGATGATTAGAAATTAATTATGGATTAGTGTAAATCACCTTTTTATGGAAAGAAAATTAAACCATAAGGCCCTGCCTAGACAATGTGAATTCGGCCACCTAGGTAATAAATAAGCAAAATAGGCTATTTTGGATGTTTAAAGATAACTAAATAAGATATGAGTAACTAACATTAAATTCATGAGCAAGGAGGCAAGCAAGTAGGTTCATTAATGGATGCAACTTAACTAGCCAAATTATTAGTCAAAAAGCATAAAACTTATAACACTTAAACTTTACTTAAGTAAGTTGTGCATAAGACATTCAATTTAAGGAACACAAAAAGTAAACAACTAAAAAGATCATTCAAGCAACCAGAGAATAAATTTTATATACCATAATCTTACATGAAAAATATTAAGAAGAACTTAATCTTTAAGAAAATAAAAGGTTGAGAGGAAACTTAGAAGGAAGAGTGAACTAAGATCCTATGAGTGATTCGTCATAAATCTTATAAATTAAGCAAGTTGGACAAACTATGGGGTAAGTTTACATGTTGCCCAAGATAGTAACATCAAATTTAAGCAAGAAAGTCTTGATTGAAAGATTAGTTTCTATTTAGAACTATCATGCCAACTTGTTATATTGTTTTATGAGTACAAAAAGATGTATGTAAAGTGTATGGATAATACTCTTGATTGTTTAAAGAGTAATGTATTACGTGATGTTCATGTATGGATGATGATGTGAAAGTAGTTTGAAAATAGAGACTAAATGTGCATGACATATTTATTGGATTATTTGAGCATGCATGTTATCTAGAAGCTTTTAAAAGAAACTAATTAATTAAGAGATGATTAAAGAAAGAGCTTATGTGAAAATTTAATATTATTCTTAATGTACCTTGTGCACATCAAAAGGTGAAAGGTCTTTCTAAGGTAGAAACAAAAAGGTTCTCCAGAAATCCTTCTATTATGAAGCATCAGATTTTGAATGTTTATGAAGACCATCAATGAATGAGCTCATGTCTTAAAAATAGAAGGTAGAGTAGCAGAGCCAATAAGAAGATATTGTTTGACTAAGTAGTATTTATGTCTATGTCTTGGATTATCACTAAGATAGTGATAGAGAGAAATTAAAAAAAATTATGTTAAGACAGATGAAATGATAGTAAAATCATATCTATGATGTGATCTCAAATTTTTATGAGACTTATGTAACCTATATGCTTTATTTAGAAACTAGTTCTTTTTTATGTAAAAGAAATCCACTTCAGCTAAAGTTTTCTAAATATTAAAAATAAACTTGTATGCATGACAAGTTTTCTAATAAACTGAAGTGGCTGGCATGAAAGTGATGACATTAACCCTAGGGTGGAATCTTACTAAGAAACTTAGTTTCTCACCCCCTTTTTTATACGAACCAAAAAGAAATAATGATAAATAATGAAAGAGATAAAGAGGATGATCTCCAACAAGGGCTCAAAAGTTTTATGATAAGGTCAAAAAGTAAATAAAGTTAAAGAAGCCTTAAATCTAAGTCATAACTATGTTTAAAGCAACCCAAGATATGGAAAAAAAGAGCATAGGACTTTATGTTTATATTTTGGGTTAGAACTTTATGTTTATTTTAGTAATTAATAACATAAATTTAGTTTATTATGTTAATGGACTTGGCCATAATGGTTATTAAGCCTTTTTAGGATTTGTTACTTTTATTTTGTTATGTTAGTGGGTTGGGCCCTATTAGCTACTAAACATTTAGGGTTTTAGTTTTATTATAAATACTTATGTAATTCTTCTTAGGGGGACAATTTTGAAGATAATAAGAATTGAGATTTTTCCTCTTGAGAGAGCTTCTGTGCCTCTTAGTGTTCTTAGAAAGAACCATTCCTTAGATCTTATCAAGGGTTTCACATACTCTTGTGGCGATTCTACACCGAGCTTATCACTCGCCTTTCTTCATAGAATTGAGGGTGTGGCACTTCCCCAATTTCTTCTCTTTTCCATATTTTATTCTTATAGTTATGAAAATTCTAGTTTTTATTTGTTTCTATTATAATCCCAATTTTGATTTATTTCCTTTATACTCCTAATTCTTATCTAAGTAATCCATTTCGAGGAAAGATTCATTTTAATTCACATCACTTTTCCACCATTTTCTTCCTAGACGCTCCCAATGTCATTCACGATTGAGGTGATCTTTGTTGAGTTGAGTAATGTTAACTAGACTACAAACGCTCATGGATTAGTCATCACCGCTCAAGCAAATGTGCAAGGGTATATTTCTCGCTGGGCCTTCTATTTGTATCTGTTGTGATGAGCCCAATTTTATCAACTATAGAGTTTATTATTCCCTTGGAAGCCTTCCACCCCCACCTGGCTACCAAGCACCTCCAACAGCACCTGCTAAAGATTCATCCTCATCGGAAGGGGAAATTGACCCACACACAGCATTCCACTTCTATAGCACCTTGCATGTTTGGTCGTCTCAAGGTATTTCTCCATTCCTCAAGCTATATCCATTCTAGGAATTTTAGGAGATGGCAGATGAGACCTTTGTCGCCCTAAGTGGGGTTCTGAATTCTTCATCAGGGCTATATGAAATTTTTGTAGGGATTCATTTTAGTTGCTTGATCATGGTGTATTCACTTTGTCTTATAAGCTTTAAAAACTCACAAGACTTCTCATCTGAGACGACCTTATTTAGATATTTTTTCTCCTTTCCCTTATCATTACATAGGTCCGAATTGGCCATGATTTCCTTGTCTTTGCTAATAGGTTGTTCTTTTCCTAAATTAGTAGGAGTATAAATGTAGCCGCTCCTGGCATGCCTCCTACCCTAACAATATTAGTCACATTAGGAGTAGGATCATTAGCAGCTTTGGGCCTGTTTTCCTCAATTTTCCCCCAAAAAACTTCTATCTCATATTTACATGGTACTTCCTTATTACTTTTGTAAAGAGATGGCCTTAGTACCTTTATGGTGATTGGTTTTAACCCACTAGGGGTTAAGACGGACGTCAATCTTTCAATATACCGAATGATTACAAGTCTTGGGCATTCAGGAAGCGTTTCATCAATTCCATCCACCTCTAGTTCTTCTTCTGAGCCCTTAGTTAGAACCGCATAAATGTTATTGATAGATGGTTTCCCTTGATTTGGCAGAGGGTTACTCCCCACACGAGGAGCATCTTTCTTAAAATTCAACCACTTTGCATTGATCAAGTTCTAAACTTTATATTTCAATCCTTGGAAATTCCCGGTGGAGTGTCTAATAGCCCTTGCATGATAATCACATTTAGCATTGGGATCATACCATTTGGGATATGGGGGTTCTAATGGTTTCATGAGCCATGGTATGATCAATACATTTTGGATTAGTTGGGGTAGCAGGTCAGTGTACCTCGTGGGTATAAGGTCGAACTGGATGGTTTTCCTTTCATTATTGTTCGGCCTTTCTGAATTGGGTTGTTATTTTGGTTGGAAGATTAGTTCTAGGTTTTTTGTGGTTGTGGGGGAATGATCTATGGAGGTTGGGTCATGAATGGGATTGTTGGTTGAAAGGGTGTATTAGAAAGGTTGGCAATTGGGTTGAGATATCGCAATCATTTGGGGATATGGTATAAACTAGGGTTGGTATGGTATTTGGATGTTTTGGGGTGTTTTCATTTGCTTTCTAGGATCAAACAAGATATGTTGGTCTTCCCAAGTGTTACTAGTTGGATTCTTCATGTTTACGTTACCAATTGTGTTGTGCACTATCTGCCGCCTTCATAGGCCATTTTCTATGGGTTCTCCAATAATCACCATATCAAAGAAGTTTATAGATATACTACCCATCATTTTATCATAGAATGGCGCAAGAAGGGTCTCTATAAACATAATAATCATATCCCTTTCAAATAAAGGTGGTTGGACCTGGGCGGCCAATTCCTTCCATCGTTATGCATACTCCTTGAAGGTCTCTTCTTCCTTTTTAGACATGTTTTGCAACTAAGTTCTATTAGGGGCCATCTCGATGTTGTACTTGTATTATCTTAGGAAGGCATCTACTAGGTCTTTCCAGGTGTGAATGTGTGCTCACTTTAGTTGTGTATACCACCTAGCTACTGCCTCATTGAGGTTGTCCTAGAAGCAATAGATCAGTAACTTATCATCATAAGCATGGGATGCTAATTTTCTAAAATACATGGTCAGATGTTTTCTTGGGCAACTTGTTCCTCTGTATTTTTCAAATTCTAGCATCTTAAACTTTGGAGGGATGGCTATATCAGGGACTAGGCACAAATTAGAAGCTTCACCAATGTTGTAGTTGCTACACTCAATAGCTCTAACCCTTTCTTCTAGATGCTTCCATTTGACACCAAGATAAGCATCTTCATTGAGAAGGTTCAACTACTGCTTGCCTACTATTTGATTGTTCTGGTAGGGGATCCCGTATGGTCCATTAGGCATGATGATGTTACTAAAGGGAATTGACTAGTAGGGTGATGGTTAATATGGGTCTAATGGATAGGAAGTCATGGTAATAGATTATATGGGATTTTCAGCTGTGGTGGTGTTTGTATGGACATAGCTTAGGTTAGTGTTTTACGAGAAGGTAGACGGGTTTGTATGGAGATTCTCGTTAGGTTTTATAGAAACATCATGTTCTAGTTGTGGGTTAGTGGCGAATGGGGGTATGTAGTTGGATGGAAATCTGTATGAAGACCCATTTATGGTCAACAACCATTTGCAAGGGTATTGATACACCTATTGTAACTTGCATTTCTATCCCAAAAGGTCCTTCTGTATCATTTTTCTCAAGCAGTTTCATCATCTTGCTCCTTTCAATTGGGCCATTTTGTTTTTGAGTTCCTCATTCTATGCCTCTAGTTCATTCATGATTCTAGTGTTAGTGTGTGTGCTATAAGGGTGTCGGAAAACTTGTGAGTCTGTTATTTTACTTTTAAAAATCATTCAACACTTATTTATTATTTTTATAAAAATAGAGGAAGAAACACAACAAGATAAATGGTTAAAAATTAATTAAATATCGGGGATCAGATGTCTCGATGAGTATCATTATTGGTTATGCGTATCCATATTTTAAGTATGAAATGGAAATTAATGAAGCATCACATGTCACATGAAATAAAATTCTTCATTCAATATAATATTCACAATAGAGCAAAATCATGATTCTTCTACTTTTGCTTGAACAATGAACTTATTCATCCTCCTAATCAACTCTTTACATAGTTGGATGAAAGTTGTAATAGCCCAAAATTTCTATAATGAAATATTGAAGTCATAAATAATTCCTAGAATAAAACTAAGTAGGATTAGGAACCAAAAACAAAAATTAGAAAGTTTGGTGCAAATGACAAAAGTGTCACTCCATCTAGGTAACTCAAATAATGCAATAGAGAAATGTAAAAAGAGAATAAAAGATCTTCTAAAGGGTTAGATAACATAAAGAATTATCAAAAGTAGTGAGAAAAAACTTAGAAAACAGAAAAAGGATGAAAACACCCTTAGAAAATCCTGAAAATGCCCTTAGAAAGTTCTACTTTCTGCACAGAGCTAGTTCATTCCTAGAAAAATATCAAATGATCTTAGATTAACTTGGGAATAAACCATAAAGTATTAGAATTGTAAAAGGAATAATTTGGGAATTTTTATGCTAATATTGAAAAAATTACAAAAATACTCCTAAAAAGGCAAAATGGCAAGAAAGTGAGGAATAAGCCAAGAGTGGGCCCCACATGAACTACACAAAATTCTCTATGTGCAAATCACGATGGTGAGTCACCAAGTCAAGTCAACTCAAGTAAACCTAAAAAAGACAAAAATAATTAATACTAAGATTTCTTTAACCATGGTTAAGACTAATTAACCTTGATCAATTAGAAGTTAATCATGCTTAGGGTAAGATAAATATGATTCGTGACAAAATCTGCCTCATTAACACTAATCAAACTATAAAAGGATAATTTCTTAAATTTTGAATTATTTTTGGAAAATGGAAAATCTATGCAAAATTATCAAAATACCCTTAAGTGAAAAATTAATCCAACTTTTGCCCTTGCTTGGCCGAATTCACTAAGCTCATGGGGGATCTCATTTGGTTTATTTTTTACTCACTAAAACACTTAGAAAACTCTCCAAAATCTCTTCAAGTTGAAATAAGTTGAAAAAACCCTAACCTTTTACCTTAAGCCTCGGTCTTCATATTTGAGATTTAAGCTAAAATCAAGTATTAAACACTAAATCCCACCACTTTCACTAAGGGAATCTTGTGGACCAGCCAAGGGGGACCAAGATCATCCACCACAGTCCCACCATCACCCCACACTAAGTCACCATCAAGTAAGATTTTCTACTTTGTCTTTTTAAGCTTTAATCTTACTTTTTATGATTTGTTTTCTTTCTTTTGTGGATCTTTTCTCTAAAATCCATGGATCTCCTTTTGTTTGGACTCATGAGGGTTCAAGGCTGCATTTTAATGGTTCAAAATGAGCATCACCATCTTTCAGTGATTTTTGAAAAATAAAATGAAGTTTGATTGGTTTAAAGTGCTTCTAAGTAACTTAGAAGAAATTTAATTGGTGAAAATTATTCTAATACCTATTTTGAAAATTTGGGCAGTTTTGAGAAGTCATGAGAAAATTTTTTGAAGTGTTCTTCGTAGGATATGGATGGATCTTAGAGTAGATCTTATGGATCTACACTTTGTTGTTTGTAAAAATGCTATCTTTCATGTTTTTATTGTTAAAGCTTGAAAGTTATGATTTTTCATCGTATGATGGACTTGTGTATTTTTATGTCCAGAACTGAACCCTTGGACTTAAATATTAAAAAGTGAAAGAAAAATTAATCTATAATTCCCAATATCTTGCTTTGGGCATAGATCTAGAAATTACTAAGTAAAAGTTGGAACTTTGGACCACAAAAGGGCATAAACCTCATAAGACACTGAAGACTCACTTTTACCATGATCCATGCTTTGGATTTTGGACAAGCCTTGTATGGGTCAAGGGCTTAAGGTGATACAAGTGCACAAAATCAAGGAACCAAGGTTGTATGAGAAGAAAGTTGAAAAGGTGATCTTAGAAGGTCAAGTTATGCATTCAGCCATACATGCAAACTTGAGGATCTTCTTAAAATTTTTGAAGGTGATACAAACCATGTAACTAGGTTCCAGATGATATGGAGCAACTTTTGGATGAAGAGGATTTGAGATAAAATGTCCTAAAAATCACTAGGTGTGCATTTGGCCACCCTAGTGCAACTTAAGGGGAAAATAAGCTTAAAATTGGTTAATAGTGTATTAAGGATTTTCATTAAGTAAATAAATTAATTAAAGGTATAATTAATACCTAAAAGTGACTAATTCCATAATAACCAACATAGATAAAATAAGGTGAATTCCATAATTATTATTAGTCCAGATTTCAAGAAGGCATAAATTAGTAAATAAAAATGAACCATGAATAAGGTGGAGGAGGGAGTTTCATTTGGCCGTGACCCTTAGAGTTAAGGGAGAAGACCTAACAATTATCCAAACTTGGTTAAACTTATAGCTTAGACTCTAACTAGAAGTATTGGTCAACCTAGGTCAACTAGGGATGAAAATTTGGTACCTTGGACCTTAGAAATGAAATTTGACCACCATATGGTTAATTAGTCAAAAGGAAGTTTTAATTCTTAACTAGGTTTGATTAAGGGTCCTTATCATGTAAGTATAAAGGATTAAAAGTGTAACGACTTTTTGAGATAGGCAAAAGATCCATTCGACCACCTTAGAATAAATTGATCTAAAAGAAGATTTAATTCTTAACTAGCATCAACTAAACATCTTTGGTATATAACTAGAAGAGATTAAAATTAGGAGTAAGTCTTACAAAGGTTAAGGAGCCCATTTGGATATAAGCACTAAGTTAGTGAAGAGAAAGTCAAGAATTCATCATGATTCAAGCCCAAACCTAAGCATGTATAAGATAAGTGATTAGGGACAAAACATGAAGTTCGAAACTAAGTTAAGCCATTCAACCATGACTTACAATGATGGAGAATAACCCTTAAAAATTTCTAAGTTAGGTATCAATAAATGAATTAACCTTCAATCAATAAAAATCAACTTATAAGACAAGGAAAAATAAACTAGAATGCCTTAGGAACTAAGAACTCCCATTCGGCCACTCTAAGTTAAATAGGAAAAAATGAGATTAAAAACTTGGTTTAGGTAACTTAAGAAGCTTTGTAATGTAACAAAAACTAATTAAAATTTTAAAAGAAGCTTGGCAAGGGCATGGGTAATTGTCCATGTTTAAGTAAAATGTCTTAAATGAGTTAAAAAATTGCTAACATTTAATATTTGAACTTAGTATAAATAGGTTGTGCATAAGACTTACAAAATTGAAGAGTACAAAGAATAAAAAAATTTAAAAGGTATCATTCGACCATCTAAGAGGATAATTCTAAATTGTAAAAACCATGTGAAATAAATGCAACTTTTAGAAAAGGAAAGGCTAAGAAGAAACTTAGAAGGTTGAGAGAATTAAGTCCCTTGAGTGATACCTTACAAAAAGTTAAAGAGTTAAATAAGTTGGACATGTATTGGGTACATGCAGTTATGATATCCAAATGTGATTTGCTAGTCAACTTGTAATTTTTTATGAATGCTCATAAGTATTGAGAAGATGATGTAATGTATAAGAAGTATATGTGATTGATGATGTGAAAGAATTTGAAATCTAAATATGCATATTCTTGTTCTAACCTTTGTTTTTCATGAATACTTTCATAAGCGATGTATTTTTCTTGGCCCTCTCCTTTAAAGGTGGCATATTCCTGGAGTACCTTTAGCAATTCTTCTTCCAACTTGTTGTTTCTTTTGGTCATATCTTCCAACTTTCCTCTTAGCTCTTTAACAACTTCATCTTCAAATATTTCTAGCATTGCTTGATCCTCAGAAATGTTAACTTAGGGTTTAAAGGTTATTTGATCTGTTGTACTCTTTTTCTAACTCGTTTCTTGTATTCTTTTTTGGTTGCACAACTTCTGACTCCTAGTTCTTTTCCTTTACTAGCAATTCCACTTTATGCTTCCTCGACTTTTTAAAGTGATTCAATGAAATTTTATCATAGTACAAAATAAAAGGGGTCAAAAATTCATCTAACAAGGATCCACTGATAGGATACGTAAGCTGACATTGCCCTAGTGTTGGATTATAATTGATACATCCCCTAATCCCCATGAAAGGAACATTTGGGAATCCTTTACAGTGATTGAGAACGATCATCCTTTGCTGTCAAGTCAGCTGCCATTTGATTTATTCCTTTATTAAATTATCAAAAAAACACTACCCATTCTCGGTTACTCATGGGTTTTATTCGATAACACAAAAATAAGATATTAGGCATTGTATTTTGACATATCTTTTGAAAATGTGAGCAGTTATCCAAATATATAACAATGATAGACAACATACAAGTTTTTTTCCTTTTCTTCTCATAGCAGAAATTCAAGGTGCAATACACATCAGCTAGTAGAGCGGTGACAAGATTTTTTGATTTGTTCTTTCGAGCTAAGAATACATCAATTGCAGTCGAATCTATGAAACTCTCTATGCAAGGGAAGAGTACCAGATCATGGATAATGAGGGCTAGCATATACATATAAATTTCCCACTGATTATTTCAGCTAGATGATGTTTATAATCCTCTAAGAACTCTCTTGTGAATCCTTTGACCTAATTTCTCTCTTGGTAGTCCTTTAGAAGATCATTGGATTGTAATCTTATGGCATAAGCAACAACATGGAAGAAGGTGTGATGTTCTAAATGGTTGTAGGGTTTACTTCCTTCAAGGGAAAATCCAATATTTGCTCATATTCCTCTAAGGTAGGTGCCAACTGAAAATTGGAGAATGTAAAGCATCTGAGTGCAGGATCATAGTACTGTACCAAGGTCGTGATCTCATCTTCCTATACATTGACCTATAGCAGATTCAATATATTTCCACATTTTTTTACAAAAGTCATTTGTCATATACTCTATAAATTTTCCCCAAACATTTCCAAGCTTGCTAAGTCTACTAGCTTGGCATCGATGAATCGTTTTTTTCTTAACTCCTTAATTCCACATTAGTTTCCATTTCACCTATCTTTCTAATACTCTCAAGAATCTAATCCCAATAAGAAAGAAAACAAATACATAAGTTAGATACTGGTGAGATAATTAAATGCATGCCATATGAGAAGTAATCAATCATTTCTTTATTGTTTGTCTTTTCAAATATGTTATACTCTTTGTTGTCACTATTTCGTAATCCTTTACCAACTTACTAATCCTTTTAACAAATATTTTATACTCCTAAGTCATATTTAATTTACCTTTATTTTCCAACGAGTTCTATTTTATTATTCAAGTCTAATCCCTTTTTTTAAGCTACTTGACTTGTTCTTTTTATTTCCTATTGTCAAACCTTACTTTTTTCAAATTGTTCTATTTTTTTTTGAGAATTTATGAACTATTTCTAATTTACCTATTGTCTCTATTTTTTCTGTGAACCCTTTTTCTTCAATCTAATCTTTTGAAGTTAGTTATTTGTATTCCTATTTTGTTCATCTTTCTTATTTTCCATCATAATTTATTAATCCGCTATTCCTTTTATGATTTTTTTGCTTTTTTTTTTTTACCTTTTTAGACATTCTCTCCTTTATCTTGTCATTGTTGTTTTATTTGTATGATTTTCCCATAGAATAAGAATAAAAATAAAAGCATGATTCAATTAGATTAAGAAGTGAACAAATAAATTAGCAGTCATAAGAGAAAGACGTGTCCTCCCCTATGTCGTACTTTGAGTAACCTATGTTGTGGAGCTATGGCTTTTCTAATTTATGAACCTCTTAGAAGGTGGCCTATAATCTAAAAGTATGAAAGATCACTAGAGACAAGTTCCAATTCACGATGGTTGCTACAACAGTAGGGAATGCTACCAGTTGTGGGGCATCATGGAAAGGACGCACTTTATCTTGGATTTTCGTGATAGTAAAAAAGGATATACATCCAAAGTGACACCATAAATCCCTCTATCGTGGGTTTCACTCAAACCTGAGTGTAAGGCCCCATTCATGTTATGAATGCAAAAGTGTAGTGTGTGTGGAGGGCATGCAAACCTCTCATGGATATAATCCTACAAGAGAATCACAATCGCAACAAATATATACAAAGAAAAAAAAAATCATATATCTCAGGTTTATATAAAATAAATAGTAACATAAGAAGGATCAATACAAATTACAGACTCAATTATAAATAGGGTTAGACTCTTTGTATCCCTCAATGGAGTCATCATTTATCACAACCGGAATTACAACAAAATAATGAATCCAAAAATAAAAAATTAGGAAGAAAGAAATTTAGAATTATGGAGTCTCCATCCAAACTTTATTTAAAAGGAAAAACATTTAGAAAAACACCAACAAAGAAAGAGCTCTAGATTAGGGAATCGATTACAAATAAGAAAGGTATTAGCATCTTATTCACCCATTCTGAAAAATATTATCCTTAAATTGAGTGTGTAATTTTAATGTTTTATTTGACCCCTTAACTAGAATGAAAATAAATATGTTTGTGAAAGATAGCCTAACAAGACTTGATCCTACTCTTACGTATCTCCTGATATAATGAAAAATTCAAGGCTTGGTTAAAGACTTGATCTTTAGAAATGTTGTGGAAGCAAAATTTTTAGAGGATTAGGAATCCGTTTGAAAGTATATTGGATATTTAAACAAAAAAATTAATCCACATATGTGCAAGGTCCGACACAAATGAGGGTTGCATTGGAATTTATATAATTCTTCAAATAGCAGAGGATAGAATATGTTACACATCTATATCAAGAGTTTGTATTTACAATTTTGAAATATCAAAACGTTGGTTTATAAATTTAAATCGAAATAAATTTTAAAAGATGTTTTTTTTTTAAAAAAAAAATATATTAATTGAAAAGGACGTAATGTTTAAGTAATATTTTAAATAATTCTCTAACCCTACATATACACTAAGTCTGAGACAACGGGGGTTCCAATGAGACTTATACAATTCTTAGAATTGCAAATGAGAGTTTTAAATCATTATTTTTGAAATTTATATCAAGACCATTTTAGTTAAAAATATAAAAAGGATGTAATATTTAAATAATTCTCTAAACCCACATATGCATAAGGTTCGAGTCAAACAAGAGTTGTACTGAAATTCACATGATTCTTGAAATAGCAGATGATAGGGTATGTTACATATCTGAATTAAGAGTTCATTACATGAGATCTAGAATTTTAAAATATTATTTTTAAAATTTAAATAAGAACATTTTAGTTAAAAAATATATTAAGCAGAAAGATGTAATTTTTAAATAATATTTAAATAATTCTCTAAACCCACATATCAACAAGGTTCAAGACGAACATGGGTTGTACTAGAACCTAGATGACAAGGTATGCTACACGTTTAAATTAAAAGTTCGTTGTGTGAGATATAGATTTTTGAAATATTTATTATTTAAAATTTAAATAAAAAATATCTTAGTTAAAAAATATTAATTAAAAAAATGTAAAATTTAAATAATATTCAAATAATTATATAAATTCACATATGCACAAGGTTCAAGATGAACAAGGGTTGTAATGTAACTTATACATTTTTCAAAATAACATATAATAGGATATGTTACAAATCTGAAATAAGAATTCGTTATGTGAGGTTTAGAATTTTAAAACATTTATTTTTTAAAATTTAAATAAAAAATATTTTAGGTAAAGAAATATTAATTGAAAGGATGTAAAATTTAAATAATATTTAAATAATTTTATAAATTTGAATATGCACAAGTTTTGAGAAGAACAAAAGTTATATTGAAATCTATACATTTCTCAAAACAACTGATAATAAGGTATGTCACATATCTAAATTAAGAGTTTATTGCGTAAGATTTAAAGTTTTGAAATAATATTTATTCAAATTAAAAATATTTTACTTAAAAATATATTAATTGAAAGGATATAAAATTTAAATAATATTTAAAAAATTATTTAAAATTTGAAATTTTTAAGAATACTTTATCTATATATATATATATTATGTTTTATATATAAATCAATTAAAATTTATTCTAGGTCAAATTTATTATTATCAATAATTAATACAAATTATTTGAGGTAAAGTAACTGATCCAACCAAGAGACCAATTATACTTCTATCTAAATTAGTTTATGAAATCCAATTGATCATCCGAAATTAAACCTTTTACAACTATCAAATTGGAATACATCTTAACTTTTCATTTAAAATAATGGATTGTAATTATTATTTTTAAGTTGAATAGCCATATACCCCGTAAGTGCAGAGTACCCGAATTAAACCAAAGGGCATAGATTGTTTATTCCATTTCATATATGATTAGAATACCATTATTAAAATGCTAAGCTAGTTGAAGAGTATAACTAATTATCCTTAAGACCATACGCATGCATTATCTTTTAATTTCCTTTTAAAGATAGACTTTTTTTTAGCAAGTTAGTAGTAAGAGAATAGGAAAAAGGCCAAACCTATCGGGTCATTGGTCTTAATAAAAAAACATTGAAAGCTTAGCATCCTAGTCTAACGTTTAAGCTACCGGCCCAACATGTGCCATTTTTTGAAAAAATAAAAAACCTTTGTCTGAATCCTCGCCGTATACTTATTTTCAGATTTATTTTTAACTTTTGCGGAACAATAGTCCACCTAGTTGGTGTGGAGCAAGGAAATTATTTTTTTATCTTATATGTTTTTTATTTTTAATAAAATTATTTTTTGTTTTTATTATTTAAAATAGATTTAAATAATTTTTTAAAATGGATTAAACTTACATAAATATTTATCTGAAAAGTAATTAAATTTATTTTAAAAAAAATCTTTTAAATATATTATTTTAAAAATTTATTTACTGTATTACGAAAATATTTTTTCAAGATGTATATTCACGTTCTTTCTGTACAATATTTTAAAACAATAAATTTAGAATTTACTCTCATTCTTTTTTGAAAATAGAAATTTCGAAAAGAGAGTTTTGGATATATTTTTGGATCTAATAAATAATGTTGAATTTACCATTTAAATATATATTTTTTAAAAAAAAATTAATTTTTTAAATTTATATTTTTAAAAGTTAAATATATAAAAATAATTTTATTTTTTTATATAGAAAAAATTAAAATAGGATGCGAAACCATGAAGCGGTTAGAAGCCAAATTCAAAGATCACTAAACTTCTAAATTCAAAATCAAGTACAGGTTCGTGGGTGAGGGAGTTAACGCTGGGTGCCGTTTAAGACAAAGACCAAATTGGCCCAAAACTTCCAATTAATTTATTCCAAAGCACCTCAGGTTGCGAATGTGTCCGTAGCCTGGATTAAAGGAGGTTAATTTGGATTAGTGAAATTAGGCCAATTAATTGAAGGGGTTTGATACGAAAGAGGGAGGAGGCGCGTGATGGAAGCAGAAAGCAGCATCAGAATGGTTGCCACTGCAAGATCAAGGTTTAAAGGTCGGCTTGGTAAAATCTCTATCGCTGATTTATTTTAAATAAAACCATCTCTACTCTCATTCTGAACTTAGTTTACAGTTCTATATGCAAGTTTAGTTGGGACTAGAGCCGTCAAATGGGTCAGCCCTATCCTATTTAGTCCTAACTTATGGGTTAAAAACTAATTTAATTCATGAACCAAATAAGCTAAGCTAAAAATTAAACTTGTTAACTAAACCAGCTGAGTCTGGACTATGTATAACTCTACTCGTTTGGTTCATGAACCAGCTTGTTATATATAAATTAAATTCATATAATCTTTATTATTTTTGTATAAAATAGATAAAATATGTAACTTAATAATAATATATACTATTATAAGTTATATGTTTGGAAAATTTTAGGAAAAGTAAACTTCAAAGAACTACAAATGATAAATAATATATAGGGATGGAAGTGAACAAAGTCGTTCGACAGGGGCCTACGGCTCGGCTCGTTTAAAGTCTAGTTAGATTTGACTTGTTTAATAAATAGATAAGCTCAGACTTGTTAAAAAGCCTCTTTAGATAAACAAGTCAGGTTTTGCTTTATAAAAAAAACTTATTTAACTTATTCAGGAACCTATTTATATTTATTTTAATATATTATATTTATATAATATTTATTTTATATTTTATTTATATAATATTAATATATATATGTTTTAGGCCTATTTAATGACCTTTTTATCTTGTAGGCTTTAAGTTTGCAAAGTTTTTTAATTAATTATTTATATAGGTTTTAAATTTATTTATTGATCTTTTTGTAATGTAGTCTTTTAAACAGACTTGCAGGTCTTGTAGGCTTTAAATCAGGTTAGACCTTGATACAAAAAAAAAAAAAGCCTTTAACAGGTAACAGACTCAGACTCAGGCGTCAAAATTTTTAAATAGGTCAAGCTTGAACAGCTCGGCTCGGCCTACTTCCATCCCTAACAATATACAAGTTCAAAACAATTTACAATCTTAAAAGAACATTACTCACATAATTATATGTGAAGAATCAAAACAAGTTTGTCACACGGGAATAATGACCAATGTTATAAGATTCATTCATCTTTAACAATTTTCTCAAACCAAGATGTTATATCTAATATATATGGTCACTCACTTGAGTTTTCTTTAACAACAGGTTTTGCTATATCAGTAAGCTTAGATAAAGTTTGTTTAACTTTATAAACTTATATAATTATATTTTCTATTCTATGAATTTTTTTACTAAAAATCGCTTCAGTTTGGAATTGTTTTTTTATTACTCTAACAAGAAGTGTTCCTGTTGGTAGAGTTGTCAATTTAACTCAAACTCAACTTCAACCCATGTGGGCTAAGGTCAAAATAGTTTGGTTACCTATGAGCTTCATTTTTTTTTTCTTCAAATATTTTTATTTTTTCTATAAATTATTTTTTCCTCTCTAGTTTTTTTTCCTCTCTTAAAATAAAGTAGTAATGCAAAATTAAAATAAATAAGAAAATCTAGAGAAAGAAGAAAGGAAAAATATGGAGAAAGGATAATTTTAGAGATGGAAAGGTAAATATATTAGAAAAAATAAATTAAGAAAAGATAGAAGTATAAAAAAGTTGAGAAAAATTCTAAAGACAAATAATAAAATAATTAGAAAAAAAATAAAAAATCTAAAAAAACGATAAATAAATTAAATAATATTTTAGTATAATAAAAAATATTGAACATTATTTAAGAAGAAAAAAAATGAAAAAAAAATTAAGAAAAAGGATGAAATTTGAAAGTTATATGAATTTAGATTTAAAAATTATATTTTAAAACAAATTACAAAATAGAAAAAAAAAAAAAAAAAAAAAAAGGGCTAGGGTTGGCCCTGGGTCAACCCTAACTAATCCCTTTAAATTAAGGGTCATATAGGTTAGGGCTTAAAAAAACCCTATTTCTAAGTGGGCCACAAAATATAGGGACAAAATTTAAGGCTAAAAGGGCTGGCCCTAGGATCATGGCCTATTTTGACCCCTCTCGTCGGAACTTTGGCAACCATTGTAAAAGATGCTTGTGGTGGTTGTCGGTGGCTCTGCAGTGGAGGATAAAGAATAGAAAAAGGAGAAGATGCCAATGTTTGGAAATCAAGTGTTCTACTGATTTTCTTCAATTATTTTTATTTTTTTCCTAGGTGAATTTAAATTGATGAAAGCTGAATATATTTGGGTATACTAAACTTGAACAGAGAATGAATATCAGAGACTAACTAAAGTAAAGCATTTTAGAATTAAGAGTCATTGAGATCAAGCGCTTAATTCAAGGATAAACACTGATAGATTAGATTATAAATGCATATGGTTCTGAAGCATAATTACTGGAATCATCCAAAGCATTTACCTCAACAAATGACTGCTAATTAAATTATGGTTTACGATTCTAGAGAAAAACTATGAAGTTCATGGCAGAGGAAAAAGATATTTGTAGTGTGTAAATACCTATACTTGGCACGACATTTCCCTGAATCTGCACACTTTTCTTTGAAAATTTATCGCAGGAACTTCTGTACGTACTCTAACGATGGAGAGAAAGCTGGAAGTAGAGGACCAAATTGCTTCCAAATTTCCAAGAATGATAGGATTTTGGAAGGCCAGTTTTGTATTCTTCTAGAGAGAATTTCTGGAAAATCTGTGAAAAAGTCCCTTTCTTTTTCTCCTTTTTATTATTTATAGGTTTTAATTTAGTTTATTTAACCCTTGTTATGTTTACTTAATTGAAGTTTCTATTTAACCAAACTTTAACTAAATTGTAACTACTTAACAAACTATAGTATTGGGAAAGACCTTATGAAATAGATTTAACCTTTTGTCTCTTCTATACAAGCTCATTGTTATTTGTTGTGTGTGCATTTTATCTTTTGTTTTGGGCATTAAGGTTCATCAAGCATTTTGTCTTATTGAAAAAGTTATTAAACATTTTTTTTCTATTTTTTTTTGTTGAGTTTAGCATTGAGCCTAATTTGTGTTCCCTTTTATCCTTCTTCTATTCTTTTGATTTTTCTTAAAGAAAGATAAAGAAAAAAAAATAAGGTTAGACGTAATTAAGTATTCACAAAAATTTATTAGAAAATTTTTAAAAGATACAAGTTGGAGGAGAATCATTCAGGAAAGAGAGAGTTGGGTGCAACCCCAACCTTAATTAAGTTCAATTTTTACTATAGTTACTCTAATATGAGATAAGATGACAACAAATATAATTAATTATCAATTATTTTTGTTAAAAGTTCTCATGTCCTTATTAGATTCAATTAACATATCCCACAAAATATTAGAAATCCTTAAATTTTAAATCTATTAGCATTTCAAGAGTTAAACATACAAGGATATCACAAGGTACAAACATTTTTGAAAAAAAAAATGAGGAAAGGTATGCCTCCTCAAACTTAATCTTCTAACATACTCTTAATTCCAATGGAAAAATCAATTCCTACAATAGAAAGCAAGACAAAATGAGAGAAAGGATACAAAATTTTGACAAAATGAACAGGAGGAAGAATGTCTCACTCCTCAAACTTAAGTTTTTGTATACATGCACAAATATGTTATAGCGTATAGTAAAAGAGGACTTCCCTAAAATATATCACCAAAGAGGGAGAAAGGCTCCTTTCTCAAACTTAAAAGCCATTAATATTGTCAATGCATTCCTTGTTGGATGTTAATAATTGAAAAAGAAGTCATGTCGAATTGGGTCAACCTACTCACATTGAACACACATGTTAGAGGTAGAAGATAATAATAATATGTTTTAAAAATAGGTTTCGTACATCCACATAACAAAATAGAAACATATGAATAAATAAAAGAATAAAAATTATCTAATATCCTAAAATAATTAATCATAATAGTTTACTAAAAAAATAAGTTATATTCTGAAAGTGCTTGTTTTACATCAAGAGCTTGATGTATCTTCACCCAGTGGCTAAGCACAACCATAGGTGGCTACCTTAGGATCCAGTAGCATGTTGATATGCTTCTTGACCTTTTTCTCTTTTAAGGCTTCCTTGTTCTCTTTAACAAGGTTCAACATTTCATATGAAAATGTTTTATTCACCTTGTAAGGGTTATCCTCCAAAAAATAATTTTTTCTATAAACACACAAAATTGTGATTTATAAATCAATAACCTTTTACCTACTTGGAACTCACGTTTTTGAATATGCTTGGGATAGCCTCTTTTTTTCCTCTATTTGTGGAACCTTGAGTTTCCATGCGTCTTAATCTTGAGCTCATCTTTATAGCTTGGGTCAAGTCCTTTGTAATTGCACCTTTAGTTCAAATTCTTCTTCCATAGGGATCTTGTGGGTGCAAAGTATAAGGCTTATGCCTTTGATATCATAAGTGGATCATCCAAAGATTTCTTTATTTTCTCATAAGACCCTTCCCATTTTTTCTTCTATTGTTCCTGTAAGGTTAGAAAAATTAATAATAGAAAGATAAAAAGTAGGGGATAGAAATTCATACTTAAGGTTTGGAATGTGAGTCTTCGATTCAAGCACTGGCAGTTCAGGTTTACATGTTTCATGATCCTCTATACCATCAAATTTATTATCTCTGTCTTCAAATTCTTTAAGTATGTTTTCTTCTAAGGTCATAAATTTCATTGTACACTTTTTATTGGTCTTTAATCTCTAAGGAAAAATTATTCTTAGTTGGTAAGGCTTCACATGATATTTTTTAGGAGCTTTTTCTACAGTCTTTTTAACTTTTTTCCTCTTCTTTGTTGGGCTCCCATTTATAGAGTAAAAGTGGAATTTTGGGTCAAAAGTTAAGCAAATCACTTAAGACCTTCCATGACCATGACCAAAGCTTTGGAGTGAGGACAAATCATGGTGAACCTAAGGACAAGTGATGTACCAAGAACAAAAATCCACTACACCAAGACAAAGAAAGGAGAAATTGAGAAAAAGAAAGTTTACTTTGTCCACCTAGAGCATTTGACCAGTTTCCATATAACTAGCGAAGGTTGAGTTTAAAGTTTTGATTAAGGTATAAAGAGGAGCCTAATCAAGTATAAGGAATGATTTATAAATTTGGAAAGGACTTGGACATGATGGAGTGATCATTTGGCCATATTGGTTAAAATAGGTGAAAATATATTAAAACTTTGTTAGAACTTAATAATGAACCTAAACATGATTAAGGTGGTGGTTAGAAATTAATCATGGAGTGTAGAGAATGATGTGAAATTTGGATATACTCTTTGACAAGGAAGAAAGGTTAAAAAAATTTCTAAGGTTAGGTGAATTAATAGCCTAAGTTCTAACTAGTGTAAATCATATTTCAGGGGAAGAAAAATTGAATCATAACACCTTAGGATTAAGGGATGTAGGTTCGGCCACTTTGGTAATAAACGGGAAAAGTAGGTTAGTTTGGATGTTTAAGGAGATTTAAGAGTAGTATGAATAAGCGCACATAGTTTAAGGAGGCAACACATAAACACTTTGACATACACTTGTAAGATTATTAGTAAAGTAGTTCATTAGGTAAAAGATCAAAGGTTCACTCTTAATAAGATTTAATTTTAACATATTAGTCACAAAGGCATAGAAATATAAATAACCTCTTTGAAGCTCATAAAGCATTCAGCCAAAAAGGAGGAAGAATTAGGCATGAGAAGATTTTAATGGGAAAAACTTATGTTTTACCTCTTCTAAGAATAAATTTTGACAAACAAAAGTGGCTATAAGGTTTAGATGAATATAAATTTTGATGAATTATAAAAGGATCACTCGGCCAAGGAAGATTAAAATTAGTTAAATAAGATTCATGCCTACTTAAGAGGCATAATGGTCATTAGGCCACCATAAAGTTAAACATGAGAAAAAAATCAACAAAATCTTTGAGAAAAGAAAAGATTGAGAGACAACTTAGAAGGATGAGTGAACTAAATTCCCATAAAAAATTTCTCATAAAACACAGAGAATGAGGACAACTTGGCAATTTTAGAAAAAATGTACATGCTGTCCAAAATTTAAGGACGATGCTTAAGTGAACATTTTTACTAAATAAGCGAACTTTTGGGTAACTATTAATTCTCTATTTATCATGGTGATATTTAAGCATGTCTTTATATGTGTAAACATGTTATGTACTATCTTGAGTGATGTAATGACTTGTGTGATCTCTTGGATGATATGATGACCTGTGTATGTCCATGTAGTTCCATTATTTGATATTAAATGGATGAATTGGATGTTATATGCACATAGAATTTTAATTGAATATTGAGCATGCATCCTATCTTGAAGACTTAAAATGGAACCTAATAAGTCAAGAGATCGCTAAAGAAGAACCTTATGTGAAAACTTAACATTGCTACTACTATACTAAGTTTAGGACTTGTGCACACTAAGAAGGGGACAAATCCTTCTATGGTAATCAGGGGGTACATAACCTTCTATGGCGATGCTATAAGTCTTTAAAAAAATCCTTCTATGGAGGAAATTGTACATCTTCTAAATTTATGATGGTGACGACTATCCGAAATGAACTCATATCCAAGATCAAAAGGTGGAGTAGTACACAAGTAAAGATATTGTTTGACTAAATTGTTAATATTATGCCTTAAATAAAACAATTACTGAGGGGGTGACTAGAAAATAAGAATGATTATGATTACGACATAAAACGAGTAAGAGTGAGATAATGCCTATATGATGATGAGAAAGTGATATATAGAATACATGAGATTTATATCTAAGAGATTTTAAATGAAAAAGTGATTCGGAGTATGTATGAATTGCATGTTGTATGAGATTCAATTTTTTTTATTATTAAAAAGAATCCATTTCAGATAAGTATAATTTAAAAAAAATAATTGAACTTATATTCTTTTCACCTTTTCTTAATAAACTAAAGCGGTTAGGTTAGAAATGATGATGTCAACCTTAGGGTAGATACCTACTGAGAAATTACAATTTCTCATCCACTACCTCTCATTTCTTTCCCAAAGTCCGATCATACTCTTCATGGTGGCAATGGTCTATGCAAATTGAATAACCCGAACTAAAGATGAATGTTCATGGAATGGAATGTGGGAAGAGATATAAAGGACCTTATACTGCTTTGTCCAACTTTGTATCTTTTTCTTTGGATAACTGTGACTTATGAAGGGCATTGAAGCCTTTGTTTTGTTTAAAGGTATCACTAGGAGTTTTATTATTGACTGTGTGTTGTATTATTTATATAACTAATAATGTAAATATTGTTGTAGAAATCAATGTATAGCACGACAAGTAAAAGAATATGAGTTTTCAAAGTTAGCGTGAGTAACGATGTTAGAATGTTCATTATATATTACGTTGATTACTACAATGAGGCTCCTATTTTCAACTAAGATTTTACGAAAAAATTATATCATATTTTTCATAACAATAATTTTATAAATGGATTCTGTATCATAAAATAACAAACTAATAGTAAATTTGTGATACAACTTAAGCGTAAGATGGATATCATAGGGATGTTACAATATCCATATCATTTGTCCACCTTAGGTGTGTCTCATTGGTGGATTGGTCTTCATTGCGCCAAAGGGGTAATTATTTGCCTTCAATTCAATCTTCAACTACTTTGAAGCAATATTTTAACAAAATATGAAATTGTTGATGTCATAGATATAAATAATTATAATTATAATTATAATAATTAATTTATTCAACATAAAACCATTTTCAACAATTCAAATAAATAAAGCAATATGAACCATAAAGAAATTAATTTTCACATACAAGCCTTAACAACATGAACATAAGGTTTAATTAAGGATACATTTAGAACACTCTAATTAAATTAAAACATCATTAAAAGAATTGAAAATAAACTTCAAATTTGATAATCATTCCACATTTCATTAGTAATATTGTCTTTAAGATTCACTCCTTCTTTATAGTCCTCCATCCAAACTTGTTTGGATACATGATTCATATAGCATGTTAAAATTCACGATAAACTTTTGCAAGAAAATTTTCATCAAAATCAACATTAATTAAGAAGTTATACAGTATGGAATAAGTAACAATAATATCACACATAATATGGAAATGAGTAATAAGGTTCAGTCATGGCACCAATAATTGGAAATCATTTCTTAAGCACTCTAAAAGTATTCTCAATCACATTTTGAAGGGAAATATGTGTAAGATTGAACAACTCCTTATAACTTTGGAGGCTTCAAGCAGAATATTCCTTTAAATGGTACCGAACACCTCTATATAGTGGTAGGACCCTAGCTTTAAGCATAAATCTCATATCCCCAAGATAAAATTTATCTACAAAAATTATTTCTAAATACTTACTACTTTAAATATATAAAATATAAAGTATAGACATTAATTATTTTATTGTTACCAACCTTCAGAAATTCTTAATGGATCTTTCCTAGATAATGCATCTTTTAAAATACTTGAGTCAAATGCTATTTCTTCCTACCCAGGTAAAATATATGTGAATTTCATTCAACCATATACATTTTATGTGGGATAATTTTTCCTTCCACGAAACCTAAGTGCATCGGATCTTAGGATCTTCACTCAAGTATATGTTCCATCTATAGCTTAATTGCATTCCTTATGTTCATAACATTTTTTAACATGTTAATCATGGGAAAAAATGCATGATGGACTTTGAAAATAAAATAAAAATATACTTCAATCAATTTATACGCATAAAATATCTTAAAACAAGGAAAGAATCTCCCACTGCTCAATATTTATGATGGCACATCGAAACCAATAGGTTGGATTAGGTAATCAGCTTCTAAAGATATCACAACTTGCAGGACATTATGAAAATAATGACTAACTATCTCAGTTGAACAATAAAAAAGGACACAATTTGTATTTTCACATTATGCCCTATAATATGATGGAATTTTGAAACTTGCTCCTCAGTAGTTTCCTTCGAGAATCTTTTACTATACCAGTTAATCTTATTCTATGACATAGTTGCATAAAAGCTTATGGCCCCATTTGTATGATGTCTCGACAACTTTCACTTTGGTCCAAATGTTTCATCAGTTGTGAATATCTATGTTTTATGTCATAATTGTTCCCACTACTTAGCATACCATGCAAACTAGATACAAAGTCCAAAATATACAATGCATGCACAAGAACACATAATTAAGCAACCGCATATATACGTTGTTTCTTAGCTAACTCATACGCCAAATGAATGAAACAAGAAAGTTGAAAACTTGGCTGAAAGAAAATCAACTTTCTAGTAATGAACTCCACTTCATTGAAATCATTAACTGACTCTTTATAGTTCAGTTGGTCAAAGTTATCCCTAACCATATCTATGTCAAATCACTTTCATTATTATACTGAGTTATATCAATAAACATAACATTAAATAAAGGTGTTAACATTAAAATATGGACATTTAACCTACCATGATATAAAATGGATTAGTGTATATTGTTTGAAACTATTAACTATTTAAAATAAATAAATTAAAAATATTTTAATTGATTAATGATATAAAATTATAATAACTATTAGAGACGAAGGAAAACTCCTATGTAGTTTTGTAATGGTACTTTTAAATAATCAATGCATATTTGATTATTTGTTTTTCATATGTATTATTAATTTTCACCCTTTTCAAATATGAAAATTAAATACGTGCCATAAATATAAGAAATTAACTTCTCAAGAAATGCGTGTATGCGGGATGTAATGAGATGTCTACAAAATTTGTAATTAAGGATGATGAATTTATTTGAAAATTAGACATGTTCTTTCTTTTATTTTGTCACATGTACAAAAACGTTACATATGAAATGACTACTTCGATTATACATTTATATTTAAATGATTTTTTTATTTTTTTTTTCATATTAATATCTTTTATTTTAATTGATTATGTTAAGATTGACAACAACCATCCATGTTTAAGCAGCACTGATTAGCATGATGAATTAACAAGAGTTGCTAAGGATTTAAAATGTTTATGATGATTTTGATTAATCTTTCAAAAATTAAAAAATCATAAACACTTGAAATATTAATGATTTTTTATTGAAATTAATAGTACTCACACTTATACGCATACCTGATGTTTACTATCCTAACTTATTCTACAAACATTTTACAATTTTTAAAATCAAATTATGTTGTAGCATATAGAAATAAAAGTTAAATTTTTTTAAAACATTTATTATTATTATTATATTTATAATAAATTATTTATAAAAGCTTAACTTTATTCATATTTAAAATATTTTGTCATGGTTGATAAAATAATTATTTTACATGAACATCTAATTTTAAGGAATCAAGCAAACTTCAAACAGTGATCTCGTCAAAATATTTTGTCATTTATATATTGAATCATTTTTCTATCCAACATGAACCTAAATTCTAATCATTTAAAAAAAAATAGAGATTAGACATCACAACAATGACCTATAAACAAACTAATTACAAGCTTTAAAATTAAAATCATGCTTAATATTTTTGCTTACGTTATGCAATGCTTACTTTCGTAATAATGAAATCTTTTTTGCAACACAATATTATTGTATGAATAAGAAAAAATTGAAAAAGAAAAAAGAACTTTATTTGATGTACAAAAATATTTTTATATGAATTTGTTTTCATTTCAAATAGAAGATATTGGATGAAATTTAGATTGATTAAAGCGAATGAAGTTTTTTTTTTCTTCAAACAACAGAGAAGCGTCAAGCAAATTGGGTTCGTTTTCTTTTTACTTTTTGAAGCTAACATATAAGATAAAATGGGGTTCATTTTTCTTCAAACAACACGTATTCAAAGAAGAACATCCTTTTGTTATGTGTTCCCCTTTTACTAGTACTAAACATGTGTTTTCATATATCCAACAGCGATCATAATAGAGGTAAAATTATTCCTTTCTTCCAAAGTTTTATGTTTCACTATATTTTCACGTTTTTTCATCCAAAAACATTTTTTCATGGGATCCATAATAGTAAATTTTATCCCTACAAATAGGATTAATGCAACTAAACATACACCAAAAAATTTAATTAATTAAAATTCAAAATATTACATTCTTCCTTTCCTAATTCCATATTAATAAATAAAGTATAAATATACCTTCAAATATTAAAAAGCATTATTCTTGACACAATAACCTTACAGTAAAAACTAAAATGAATCAACATATAAAATTGAAAAAAAAATATCTCATTGTCATTGAATTTAAATTTTAAGACTAAATTAATACAACCATACTATTCTTTGCAAACCCGTATCACCCATTATGCAAATTGTAGCATGCCGTAAAATTGGTGAATTTTTGCACATTGGTGACTTAAAATTATGTCAAATTCAATGTTACTTTACGTATGATGATTGTTGTGATATTAAAAGGGTCTTTTTTGAATAAAAATTGAAGTCAAAGGATAAAAAACTTTTAGTTACTTAATCGATAGTCCAACTAAAAAATAATTGTTTGAACCTTAGAATTTAATATACTTTGACTTTCTATAATTGGTGGTATATCCTTGTGAAAAAGATATAAATGTACCGCGTCTATCCCTTGCATTTGTAGAAGGAATTGGTTTGCTTTTAAAGTTAAACACTATGTTAAAGATGTGGTGACAATTGCACGAAAAAATTGAGAATCCATAAGTAGTTTGCTAATAAAATCATTATACTCAATACGTAGTGCCCGTAATTAAATGTTAGTACAATAGAATTAGGATTATTAAGTTTAGACAAATAATCATTCATTCGGATGAAAAGATATTTTTCTTGTCTAATATAGTTCTCAATTTCATTCTCTTTTCATTGTTCAGTGGGAGAAATACAGCAATTTGGTTTTTCACCTATAACATTTCATGCAAAAGTAGCTTCAATCTCGTTGAGCCATATACCAACAATATAGTTATACTTAATACTTCTATGTCACTTTTGTTAAATGTTTCTTTGAAAAATTGTAAGATGTTTCAATTATAGTTTCAACGTAAATAATTCTTCGATGTGCTTTCTTATTTCCAATTAACAATCCTTTTTTGTTTTTTAGAATTGAGAATTTAAATTTTTTCCATGTAAACGAGTAAGCAATTTAGGATAAACAAATAATTTTGTTCTTATACTAGGATAAAGAAACTAAAATGCATTTTTGCAGGATGAAAAAGAAAGTAAAAAAAATTAAACAATATACGTTATATAATGGTTCTAGACTCTCCAATTGATTCTCATTGTCTACAAGTATTAAAAGTTCAACCGAAAAAAGGTTATCTTTCTATTCTTGGTTTAACTTCTACACCAGTAATTTTAACCTCGTGGACATACTCATGCTTGTTGTTCTAAAAAAAAGTTATTTAAACACAAAACACTAAATAGTTACGGTAAAACATCTAAATTGAGAGATTAACCCAATGTCATTCATTTTAATGATAGATTTTTACAATTTAAAATTAATTAATTCACATTGTTGAGTTTAATGAAGTTAGTGTAATGCATTTATGGATTGAATCATTGAAACATTAAGATGCATTTGCGAACCATTAAATTTAGCTTTATCAATAATATTTTTTACAGGACAAAATATTGTTAGGGACAAAGTTAAAAATTAAACATCAAAAGATCCATGACACATTTAAACGCCATTTATGCAGTTCTAGTCATTGTAATGTTTAATTAGATTAATTTTATTATGTGTATTATTATCATTATATTTTAGGATAATAATATTAAAAATTTATATTTTAAATTATATTTTTAGATTGATTAATATTATAAAATTTTGAATAAATTTTTACCAAAAAATTATTAAATACTTATATTTTTATGTTTAAATATTTTTATTAATAATTTTTTACTAAAAACCCATTTAACATTTTAAAAGTATCTTTCGTAATCAATTAAATTTTAAAATTTTGAATAATCTTTAGTAAAAAAATTTAAATATAATATTTTAAATATTTTTATTAATAATTTTTAGGTTTATCTTTTATTCAAAAACCATTCAAAATTTTAAAATATTAAATTGGCTTAAAAAAATACTTTTTACAAATATAATAATGATGATACTCGTACCATAAAGCTAATGTAGGAATAACAATTTCACAAAGAACTTCAGAAGATATAAAAGAAATTATCGTATAAAGTAATAATATGTACTTCCTCTAATTTTTTATAAAATTATTAAAAATATATTTAATATAAATAATTTTATAAAAATTAAAATTTATTTATTATTATTATTTTATAATTTTAATAATTTTAAAATAATATGATATGAGTAATATATGATAAAATAGTTTTATTTTAAATAAAATAAACTTAAAATCCTATAATAATTTTAAAAATTAATACTGTTATATATCTTTTTAATATGTATAATTTAGTAAAATAATTCTGAGAAAAAGAACCGACGCAATGATATTCCTTCAAATGGTACATTTATCATCAATTTAAAAGCGATATGCTTTTCGCAACTTCTGAATTTCTTTCATTTCCATAAAAGTACGTAATTCACCGCCCACCTCAAAAATTAAAGCAACATTAAATTGACAAATTAATTAGAAAGGAAAAACAGAAGAAACAACCGACAGTGATGTAGAAGCACCACCATCGCATTGACAAGTAATTTGCCCCTAGACAATTTAGTTGCGAGACATGTCAAGATATTGGCCAGGTTCAAAACTCCTAATTAATTCTGAATCGTATATTTAGACACTTTTTACAATTTTTTAATTACTTTTATCATTATACCATTGATTTAATTTCATAATTTTTTTATTTTTTATAATTATAAAAGAATTACAAAAATATTATATATATATAATATGATAAGATTTTCTCAATTTAAATTTTCAATCTTCTTTATTAAATTAGTTTAGCATTTATTTATTTTAAAATTTAATAAAATTTTAATATAAATAATTTTAAACTATTTTATCTAATTAAAATTTATACATAAATTAATTTCAACAACATATTTATATTAAATACGTGAAAGAAAATTTTTGAAGATCTTTGATAAGTTTTAAAATTTATTATTTTATCATATAAAAGTATGATAGTATTAGTGGCCCACACAATCACATGTTATGAATGAAGCATTATTATAATAAGATAAAAATAATATATTATTATAATAAGTTTAGAAAAGTTAATATTTTTTTATTAACATTATGTATGATTTTAAATATTGTAAAAATAATCATAGAGTGAAATATTATTTAAAAAAAAAGAAAGAGAGGTAAGAGGTTTACAAGTTTACATAAATTAAGTGTGTTGTAAAAATTAGATATTTTAAAAGAGTTGTAAATATAATAATTAATATTATTAATTTAATTTTAAATATTTAAATTAATTTAAATTATTATTATTATAATTTTAAAATATTTAAAATTTATTATTAATTATTTTAAATTTTAAATTATGAATTAATTATTTTATTGTTTATTAATGGTTTATTATAATTTTAAATTTTAAGCATTGAGAAATTATTACGATTTTATTTTTTACTGTTATAAATTTAATTTTTTACCAGAATTTTAATTTCTAACCAAGTTGGTTGCACCCAAATTTTCTATATATAAATATATTTCTTGCTAGTTGAAAGATAGAAATTTTTCTTACTAGTTCTACTCCTACATTGTTTAGAAGAGGCTTATGTATTTGGAGGATTACGTCGTAAGTGGACAAATCCTTGAGGGCATTGTCATCTTACGCCTACCAATCAACTATTACAACAATCTTAAGGATTTAATCAATATTATTTTCTAATGCATTAGAAATCTTCTCTCGTAAGAGTACATATATTTTTTTCAATTTTTATATGTTACATTAATTTTCTTTTCGCAAGTTTCAAATACTAAGCTTGAAAGTTCGATTCCACCTATTTACTGTGTGAGTTATGGGATAGGTTCATTATCCAACCAGCAAAATATTGGAACTCGTAAGAAGTTGAAAATTTATAATTTCATAGATGGGAAGTATTTCTGCTCTAACGTTTCCTTCAAAATTAAAACAATTAGTCTATAGGTTAACAAAAAAAATTGCACGAGATAAATATCGTCTCTGATGCTATTTAATTTGTTTCTAATATAGTGATGATCACTAATATATTTTCATAACCAAGCATGATAATATGAATGCTTTGTTAATTTTTTTAAAATTTAAAGTATAACCTTTTGAGAGATTACATCTATATGCTTTATAAGTATTTCTATTTTGCATATAATTTTTTATCATATATTTTATATGTATATGGTGGAGATTAAATCTTTATAGCAATGTTGTTTTCTTTTTTTAAAAAAATAAAGATGCTATTGATTAATTATATTTAAAAGAGATGTGTATAAGCAATTTTGGATCATATAAAAAATGATTATGATTAAAGATATTTTGAGTTATGTACAAAATATTTTATTGTATGTGTGATATTTAAAATATTCAAGAGATGTCATTAATTATGATATGAATAGATTTTCCACTCTATTAAAATAATATAGTGATGATAAAATTAATTTGTATAAGAATAAATCAAAATTAAATTTATTTTAATCTTAAAAGAGATATCGTGAGTTGGATTATCCAAATATATAATAAAGTATGTTACGGAGACCAACTTATATTTCTTGTATGCATACATTCTAATTGTTAAGAAGATGTGTTAAAAGTCATTCACAAATATAACTCGAGATATGTACATGTACATAAAAAAAATTGAAATGATTAATGATGTGATCATGTGAAAAAAATATTATTAATTTCATTATATTTCTCACAAGTAAAATCTCACTGAATGACATCGAAGAGAATGAAATTTTACTCAAAATTAAATCAATAATGACGAAAACCCAACCTGTGATTGGAAAACCTATGAAAAAGATTCATATGGGTAAGAAAAAGTTATTGTTGATCATTCTAACACTGTTAATATTCATTCTTGTGATGTGAAGGGTGTTAGGCTGCATTCAACTAAAGGTTAAGTCTGAACCTTTTAATGACTATCATGAATCAACCAAGCACACACATGGTCTATTTGCACAAAACCGACGAAAACGGCAAGAATTGTGAGGTGTAATGTGACACGTGAACCTCTAACTTACACTTAGGTGTTTTTAGTTCATAGAAGCTTTGCTTCACCAAAACACCGTCAATTAAGTTTATTTATTTAGGGTCTAGTTCACAGTTCAAAAGGCACCAGATTTAATGCATTTACACTCGTATTAACCCAATAAAATCTCTTTCTTTTAATTTATTTTATTCTTAAACCTTTTGAAATATGTGGGAGATTGTTGTAAAAATTAGGTATTTCAGAAAGGTCTTAAATATAATAATAATATTATTAATTTCAGTTTAAATATTCAAATTAATTTAAATAATTATCATTATAATTTTTAGATATTTAAAATTTATTACTAATTATTTTAAATTTTAATTATGAATTATTATTTAATTGTCCATTAATGGTTTATTATAATTTTAAATTTTGACCGTTGAGAACTTGTTACAGCTTTATTTCTTGCCGTTATGAACTTAATTTCTGACCAGAGTTTTAATTTCTAGCTAAGTTGATTGCATCCAAATTTTCTATATATAGATATATTTTTTTGTCAGGTTGAAAGATAGAAATTTTCTTGCCAGTTCTGTTCCTGAATCATTCAGAAGAGGTTGTTGTATCTTGGGGGTTCACACCATAGGCGAACAAATCCTTGAGATCAATGTCATCACACGCCTCAGTTTACAACCAATCAACTATTACAACAAAGTGATGCTAAGTTAAAGATTATTATGAGAGATGATGTTAAAGCAGTAATGATGAATATAGGAATAGTATATTTATGTTTGTTTTTTGGACATATTCTATCATTAAACAACATTGTTTGTATACCTTCTATGAGAAAAAATTATTTCAGTATTAATTTTAGACAAATGTTGCTATACTTTTGAGTTTGGTGATGGAAAAGTTGTAATTTGTTATATTTCCATTGTTGTTGATTCATGAGTTTTGTGCAATGGGTTATACATGATGAATTTAAGTGACATGTATTTTCATTCTATCATTAGTCATAATCATTTTCAAAATTGTTGAGAACTCTTCTATATTATGACATAAGCATTAGAACACATCTCCAAACCAGAATTGAAAGTTTGATTAAGTAGGAAATTTTGCATGATCTAGACTTAACTAATTTTGATACATATGATGATTGCATCAATGATAAGCTTACAACTAAACCTAAAAGAAAAGTAGCAAACAAATGTATAAATATATTTTAGTTGATTCATATGGACATGTGTAAACCCATTTCATACACTATCATAGGTGGATATAGGTATATTATTATCTTCATAGATGTGTTTTATAAATTTGGTTGGATTGATCTTTTCTAAGAAAAATTAAATTCTTTGAATTCCTTGAAGATTGTGGTATTAAAGCATAGTACACAATGCTAGTACTCCTAATCAAATACAAAATTTCACACTCTAGATATAGTGATATGCATGTTGATCCATTCTTCCTTACTATATTTTCTTTGGAAAGATTCCTTGAGCACTATTGTGTACATTCTCAACCAAGAACCTAACAAGTTTGTATGAAAGAACCCCTACAAGATTATGACTAGAAGAAAGTCAAATTTGAAACAATTTCATATATGGGATTTCATGGTATAAGTTAGACCTTATAATCTTTAGTTGAAGAAGCTTGATCTTAAAATTGTTAGTGGTTTTTCCTTGGTTATTGTATGGATCCTAGAAGTAGAAAATTATGTTGTCCCTATCATAAAAATTCCTTTAACGATATCTCATATATTATGCATACCTTTTATTTCTCATGATTATATCGCTCATCTTTAGAGCATAAGTTTGATCTTCATGATAATGATCCTACCACCTTTAGGAAGGTTATCTCTAGTATTTTATGATTCTAATTAACTAAATGTCATGCATAATGAATTGGTTTTCATGACTCATAAAGGTGTTCAGAATTTTGTGGAGTTATTGGTTAATTATAAATTGGTTCAAAAAGGATGTTCAAGACCAAGCTAGTTCATATGGTAGATTTGAGTGGTACAAATTTAAACTAATAGAAAAAGGCTACATTTAAAGAGAAGGAATTAATTATAAGAAGAAATTTTCAATTATCTCTACTAAAGATGGTATTTGAAACTTGATCAGGTGGTCACTTCTATTGATTTCAAGGAAAGTGCCTTAGATTAATATATTTACTTAAAGACCAATAAAAACCAATTCATTATCCACACCTTATATGTTGATTGCTAGCAACTGTGCTAAATTTTTGAATGAAAAAAATAATTGATGCTTCATTTGTCTTTATTAGAATCAACTTCAAAAGTTAGCCTGTGAGGTGAGTATTATTCTTACCTTATATACACTTAATTGTTATTTTTTAGGCAATGTAAGGGTGGTCTAATTGTAAGACTGAAGATCGACAAATATTCTAACAGTAATTTTAGGATAAACTCTAATATCATATTAAAAATTAAGTTTGTCTAACTCAATTTCAAAAGTTAGTTCATGAGGTAAGAATTGTTCCCATTCAGGATTGGACATGTATGAGCATCTTAATAATGCATCTAGAATAAACTTTGATATTATATTAAATTTTTGAACCATTCTTTAAAATTGTATTTCTTTTTTAATGTTATTATTATTTTATATATATATATATATATATCATTCTCTATACAAAATTATAAATTTTTATGTATGTTTTATATTCTTATTAAATATTTATTTTGGATATTAATGTCCATATTTTTTAAATTTATGGTTGACAAGTACTTTGATTATAAGTAATATTTTATTTTTAATAATATATATATATATCTAATAATTGATTAATATTATCCTAATAAAAATATCATATTATCAATATTATTATTAATTATTAATTCTTATTTAATTTTAAATTAACTTTAATCAATTATTTAATATTTATATATTATTAAAATTAATTATTTAATTATATACAGAACCTATTAATAAATATAGTATTAAATTTTACTATACAAGTAAAAATTGAAACATGAATAATTAAGTTGAAATAAGGCGGGTTTTGATCTTTTTGGCCATTATCTGGTCAGAAACGATACTTTTAAAGTGGCCATTATTTCAATATTTAATTCTAAGACTTTTTCAAAATTAGAAATATTTGTACAAAATTAGAATATTTATATATTTTATGTATGTGAGGTAATTTTCTTAAAGTTGAAAATACTTAATATAATTAGGTTAGTTTTCATAGTGAAATTAAAATTTATATTTTTTAAAAAATAGATATATAATATCAAATGTTGTAAACAATGTCTAAATAAATTTTAATCATTAATATTATAATGTTTTATCTATAGAAAGAAAAGAAATAATAAAAAAAATAAAAAAGTAAAAAGTAGAATGTAAATATAATAGAAAAATAATTTTTTGGATAAATAAAAATAGGAGAAAAAGAAAAAAAAAATTCTTCTATTGCTTGGATAAGTGAAAAAAGAGAAAAAAAAATATTAGTAGTATAAATTTTGATTTATATAAATTTAATAAAATAAAAAATTTAATTTTTATGATATTTTTATTAATATAATATTTAATTTTTTATATTTTTAAAAATATTTAATAATTTTAACAATCTAAAATAAAAAATTAGCTTCCTCCATTTTCTCTTCTCTTAAGGGTTAAAAAGATTTTCGTTTTTCTTATGAAGTCCAATTCTTTCCTTCTATATAAGATAAATGTAAGCAAATAAAGATAAAAAAATAAAATTTATGCAAATCTTTAAAAAAAAAAAACTTTTCCCCCTTTAACTCCTTTCAAGTTAGACTTTTAATGTTGAAATTTGGTTTATTCAACAATTTTGTGGTTTGAGCTTAAGAGTATTCCTTATCATAGTTTTTTTTTTAATCTAGGTTTAACTTGTTTTAAAAGTCTACCAAACCTACAAATTTCTTTAAATACGTACAATGCAAAAAGATTAATAAATTAATTTAAGCTTATAGAAATGATTAATTAAAAAGGTTTACAAATTTTAAAAAATCAATAAATAAGTTTAAATATATATATTATTTAAAAAGTTTATTATCTTAAATCCTTTTATAAAAATATATTTTAATAATATTTTTAAAGTTGTAAAATTTGTCAAATTAGTCTTTACCAATACCACTTATATAAAAAAAATCAAAAATATCTAACAAATAATGAATTAAGTATATCATTTTAAATCTAAGTAATATTACAACTTACATCACAAATACAATAAAGTATAATATACAAAATAAAAATATGTAAATAAATATTTTATTACTAGATTGTCTGTAATACCGTAATAAATTTGATAAAAACTTAAGTTTTAAAGTATTATAAAATTACCAAAAAATATCCAACCTTCTTAAATCATAAAAATTACTAAAATCAATAGACAATAAGTTAGGAGCCTACAATCACTAAAGAATTAGAAGTTGAGTAGAGATAAATGACATGAAACCTGAGGATAGACGAACACGTTAAAGGAGAATTCTATTTTAAGGATAACAAAAAAGTCTCTGAAATTTTTTTCTTTAAAATTAGAAATTTTAAGTTTTAGAAAATTATGTAAATATATTAATATTATATAAATATAATATATTAAAATAATTATAATAAATATACAATATATAAAGATAAATAGATTTTTAAATAAGCTAAATAAACTTTTTATAAGTTTAAGTCTGACTTATTTATCTAAAAACTTTCACCAAGTTTAAATCTATTTATTTATTAAAAAAATTAAAATAATTTATATTTTAAACAAATCAAATCATAAACTATTATTAAAGAATCTATCTCATTTTTGTCCTTACTTCTAACCATGGATAAGTGTATTTGCTTTAGTTATAATTACACAAAAACAATATATAATTCAATTTGAACTAATTTAAAAATCATATTAAATTAAATTAAACTAATATTTAATATTTTAATTTGATAATTATATAATTTATTATCATTTTTATAATTTTTTAAATATGTATTAAAAATATAATAAAAGATAAATTTTTATTAAATATTATATTTAATATTATCAATATAATATATCTTACAATTTTTAATAAAAAATTGTTATAATTTTACTTTTAAAATGTATTATTGGATATATATATATATATTAAAAATATTATTATTTTAATATAAATTTTATTTATTTATTTTTATTTTGTGTGACTTTTGATTAGATTAAAATAAGATGATTTAGCAAGGTAATAAAATTAAATGATTTTTTTAAGAGAAATATATATATATATATATATATATATATATATATATATAAAATATACATCAAAAGTGTAAAACTATGATGTTTGATTTGTTTTAAAAATTATTTTGTAAAATAATGTTTAAAGGAAATTTTCGAATAAAAAATAAAAAAGTAAATAAATAAAAATATAATAATACATAGAAGTAATGTAACTAATAAAAAACAAAAAATGTTATTTTTATTTTTTAATTTTAAAATAAAATATTATTTATGAAACTTAAATCAAACAAATCTATCAAAAAGTAAAATTACAATTTGGATTTAATGGTAGTATAAAGAAATTATGATAACAATTTAATATTAATAATGATGATTCAATAATTATGATAATTGAATATAATAATAGTTGTAATATAATAGTGTAGTTATAATAAAATTATAATATTTATATTTTGAGAAATAGATTTATAGTTAAAAATGAAAAATATTTTAAATTTAAAATAGTTATCAATAAATATTTTTTTAAGAATTAAATTAAAATTATTTTAAAAATATATTTAAAAATAATTAAAAATTATATTATTATTTTTAAATTTAATTTAAAAATAAAAAATTTAAAACTCATTACAATTTAAATGGAACTTAAAATGTAAAATTTAAGATCTTAATGATAGTTTTCAATTTTTAATTTTAAAAAATTTTAAAAACTAAAACCAAGTTATTGCAAAAACAAATTAAGACACTTTATAATATCATTTTGTTATGAATTTAAAAAAAATATTAATTTAAAAAATTAAAATATATTAAAATAATATAAATTTAAAAATAATAAAATTAAATATTATTATTATGATTATAATAGTTATTATAATAGTAGTAATACTAATAAAGGTAAGAGTAAAAGTAGTATTAAAAAGAGATAATAGTAGTAGTGTACTTGTTATAATATAAAAATATTATATAATTATAAATTTATATTTTACATATTATTTGAATATTGAATATTAAAAATAAATAATTTTATATATTTTTTATTATTATAATATTTTTATATTATTCAATATTTATTTTAGATAAAAATAATATACATCATTAAAATTTATAAGTCAAATAGAATAATTTATTTTTAATATATAAAAATTAGATAAATAAAAAATTTAAAAAGTAAATTATTTTAAAATAATAAAAAATAAATTATTATCATTATTATTATTATTTTAAACTATTTTATAAAAAATTATATAACATAAAACCATATTACAATACTATAATTTAAATATAATTTTTATATATTAAATAGTATCATTCATTTATGAATATATAAAAAATTTATAAATAATTATTAAATAATTAAATTCTTTTAAAATAATAAAAATATTTTTTTATAATTATGGTGATACTACTAATGATAAAAATAAAAATAGAGTTCATAAGATAATAAAAGTGATATAATTTTTATAATATAAAAATATTATATATTTACATAAATTTTTATTTTAAATAATTTTTAATTATTAAATTCAAAATAAATAATTTTATATATTATTATAATATTTTTATTTTATTTGATATTTATTTTATATAAAAATAATATATATTATAATATTATAATATAAATAATTATATAATATAAAATTATATTATAATATTATGAATTTTATATATCAAAAATTACAATTTATTTTATTTTTATTATGTAAAATTGAATAAATAAAAATTTAATTTTTTTAAAATAATAAAATATATTATTATTATTATTATAATTATAGAGTGATAAATTTTGTAGATTTAAAAATAAAATATTTTAAAATTAAAATAATATTTAATAAATTCTTTTAATTTTAAAATTTAAATAAAAAATATTTTTAAAATATATAAAAATTTATTTTTGGCTCATAAATTTTTTTTAAAATTAATTTTAAAATAAAAAATTGAAAAGATAAAACCGTCTCAAACAAAATTTTAAGATTTTTAAAATCAAATTGTACCCGTTGTTAATCTAATTAAATATTGATTTAAGAATAAATGATCTAATTTCATAATCAAACAAGTATTAATTAAATATTATTTTTATAATATATAATATAAAATATATTAAAATATAATATTATTATTTTAAATAATTAAAAATTAAATACCATTTTAAATTTTTTATTTCATTTTTTAAAAAAAAAATCTAAACAACATCGTTTTATGTTTTAGGAGCAGACGAGTTAAACATTGGAAAACCATCCATTCATCTAGAATTTTTTATTTTTTTATTAGTTTCATCATATCTATGCAAGGTCAATTTTTTAAAATAATTTAATAGTTAAATGATTAAAAAAATGTCTAATTTCTAATTGAACCAGCATATTCAATTCATATGCATTTATAATAAAATCATAAACTAAGGATGATAAACGACTACTCAAATAAAAGCATTTTGGAGCATAGAAGCAACCTATCATAATTCATTTACATAATTGGGGTATAGTTAAAGAAAGAATTGTATTTTATATGATAATATAACAAGAAAAGCGAGATTATTTACTATGTAAAAAAGCAATTTTAAATGTATATGATACCATAATAAAAAAATATATTTCTAAATTTTTTATTCATGAATTTAATCCATTTTAATTTTTTTTTATCATTTTATTGACATAAAATACTTTAATTAAATTTTAATCATTATATATTTTAACAGTATTTTTATTTTAATAAATTTGTTTATATCTTTTTTTTTTATTCTATATCATATCTTTTTTATAGTTTTTAAATTTTTTTTTCTTTCCATTCTACCTATTTTTAATATGTAAGAACAGTTTTCCTAAATTTATAACACAGTTGAGGATATTTTATTTGTTTTATTATAAAATATTTATTAACTTTGAAATCCATTTCTCCTCCTTGTGTTGTTTTATTGGGTCCTAAATTCTCCTCTCCTTTCTCCTTCCTTGGTTTCTCCTCCCTGAAACCAAAATGGAATTGGAATTACTCTCACTCTAACATCTCTCTCTCTCTCTCTCTCTCTCTCTCTCTCTCTCTCTCTCTCTCTCTCTCTCTCTCTCCCATTTCCATTAAAACATGCCCACACTTCAGCGTTTCAAGCTCCTCGCCACCCACTGCGCCACCACTTCCACCACCCAAAGCCCAACCGCCAGCCCCGTCCTCCGCCGCCGCCGCAAGACCCTCCGCATGCTCCTCCACCACGACCCTCCCGAAACCACCGACAAGGCCAGAGTCCGTCGCAAGCTCAAGGACTTGCTACTTTCCTCGCCGTCGCCTCCTCCTCCGCCGATCAAAAGCAGGCAAGAGCACGAGGAGTTGCTCGCCGTTGCCCCTGCCTCCGGCGGCCACGGTTTCCGATTAAGCACCGGCTCATCGTTCCGGCGGGGCCGCTCCGCCGCACTCGGACCGGTGTCTTCGGTGTTCCGGCATAGACTATTGAGAAGAGCGTGGCGACCTGTGCTCCTCTCTATCCCTGAGTAGTTACTGTTATTATCTACTGTGAAATTATTAGTTCTATGGTTTTATTTATTAATTAATTATTATTAGATTAAATTAATACATTATAACTCCTTCCTTATGTGTTATATTTATTTTCAGTTCTTTTATCCAATTCTTGTATGTGTAATTCCTGTTTTTAAATGTCGTCGCTGTTGGTTGTCGTTGTAATACTGTGAAATTGAGTGAACCTACGTGATTATGATCGTCGCATACAGATATTAAAAAAATTAATTAATAAATTAGAAATGTTTGTCGATCAATAATAACAAAATATTTTGTAATTTTTGTAATTTTTTTTAGTTTCATCCTGTTTTGATTCATACGAAATTATAAAACTGTTTTGCAATAATTTCGGGACCATACTTCTTGTTTAATTTTTGTAAAGTATTTTAAAGATGTTTATATAAAAATAAAAATTAAGTGTAGAATAAATATACATAATGTCAAGAACCATATTTAAAATTTGAATCTTTTAATGTATATTAACGATATAAAATAAAAATTTATATATAGTAAATTTTTATTAAAAATTATAAGAATTAATATATTAATAATATTAAATATTAATTAATTAACTAATAATTTTATTATATATTTTTAAATACACGTTAAAAAATGGTTCAAAATTTAATGTTAAAATAATAAAATATTATAGATCATAGATGGGGTAAAGTTAAAAACTGCAATATAAATATTGTAAGTGTGAAAAGAGAGAATTAAATGCAGAGTAAATAGTTAATTTGATAATTAAAAAAATTATTATATTAACTTTTAAATGATAAAATTATCGCTACCGTTGCTAAAAGATAAAAAACTGACTATTTTTATTAAATTTTAATAATCAATATAATTGATAGTTTATTATTTTTTAAGAATTAAAATGACAAATTATTTATCTTTCAGAAATCAAAATGATAATTTTATATTTTAAAAATTAATATAATTATTTTCAAATCTTTTAGGAGCCAAATTACTATTTACTTATTAAATAATGAATATTTGGAATAACATGCTTAAAAAGCATTTTTTTTACAGAAATTAAAAAATAAATAAAATTTTCAAAATAAACTAAGTTAAAAATGCACTAGAAAAATGAAATTTTGAATTACCCTATGAACAAAAACATGGGTTATATACATAAAGGTATTTTAATAATATTAATTTTATGTTGGTTTAGAACCAATGGTACACTATTAATTAATGATACATTAATAGTATACACGGATTCGTATATTAAGATTGGGACCTGAATTTAGTTATGCCAACATAATTTGTACGTTAGATACCGAGGGAGTCCACACTGATCTCTCGCTGTCTGTGTGGCCACTACTGACGAGAGAGAAAATGGAAAAGAGCCAAATCAAAAGAAAAATAAATGGGTTAGATTAAAAAAATGTGAACAAAAGCATAGATGTGTAAAATAACATTATTCATGAGCATTATTTGTACTTGTAAACGTGCAAATTCTGACATGGTATGGCACATGTGAGAAACTCAATTAATACATGTTTGGATTCTAATTCAAAATTAGCTAGGCTAGTTAAGTCTTAAGAGGCTTCATTTTTTGTTTTTAAAACTTGTAGGGTCCTTTTATATATATATATATATATATATATATATATATATATTTATACACAAACAAACATGGGTTTCTAAAATCATGATGTTGGCATGCAATGATGCTAGCTTGCTGTAGACATGTAGTGAGTAACGAGCAACGGATGGGAAAATATGAGTAGAATAGCTCTGCTTATTATCATTGTGTTTATTTTTAAATGGCCAATTTATCATTGTCTCTTTTGTATAGGGACAAGGTTAGATTTGTCATATGTGGAAAATGACAACCTTAAACGGGCCATAATTTAGAATTATTTTCTAAAGCTAAACCTTATCCTTTTTTTTTTATATATATATAAAAAAATGAAAACAGAAAATTGATAGAATGAACAAGCCTATAAGATGGGATGGGTATTATCACTATGTTAGTTGATTTTGTATGTATTCTCATTGGAAAATTGCTTTTTGCAATTTTTTTTTTGCATTTTTTTCGTTATTTTTAAATTTTTTAATAAATTTATTTTGTCAATTAATTTACAAAATATAAAAATATATTTCATAAAATATATTTCATAAATTAAGTTGTGAAATGTAAAAATATATTTTTTAAATTAATTAATGGAATACATATAAAAAAAGATAAAATAGAAATAATAAAATTCAAAAGAATATAAAAAAAAAATGACGGATGAAAAAGTATAGGCCTTATGATTGTAGGTTGCTTCAATGATTTTTGTTGATGTTTTTGGGCTTTGAAAAATCATATTAATCTAGAAAGGCCCACCAAATGTATTAGAAGGATACCTTCCATATTATAATTTATTTATATATTAATAATATATATATATATATATATATATTATAAAGTATTAATTGTTAGCTGGATTGCCCAATTGCAAAGAGAGATACAAGGATATTGTATTATCGCTTTCAAGTCAACAACTTCGTATATGAGAACTATTGTTAAGAGGAATGTATTTCCTTTCTCGGCTAGTTAATCCATACAACGGGAAAAGACTATCTACACAGAAATGAAAACAAAAATCATTTGTGCTTTTGAAATTTATTACATTTGACCAAAGCAAGATATTTCTAGAAAAAAAAAAATTGAAGTTGTAAGTTCAAAATAAAAATAAGTCCAAAGCAAGAATGATAACATTACTTTATATATACATTTTATGCGCATGGCTACTAATCATGAGTGCAAAAAGTCTCATTTGAGTCTAATAGAAATGCTTTTCTTCCAAGCATAGCCAAAAGGGTAGCCTAATTGATTATCACCCAAAAAATAAAAAGTCATAAGCTAATACATTATTGAAAATGTTTCATTCAGCCTATTCTGTTGGAGGAGCAAAATCTTTTTTCCTTGATCAACTTCTAGTTACTGTTGACCAATGTTTTCAAAATTGAACGTTATTGAATCATTCAAGAGATTTACGATTTTAAAATTCAATACACACACAAATGTATGAATATATAATAATACATAAAAGTTAATATACATATAACTAGAATCATGATAAACCATTAAGATTGGTATAATAATAATAGATTAAAGTAATTTAGAATAGATTGTAGTTTTGAACTTTATTATTTTCGTTAATATAAAAAAAATATCATGATCAATACGTTTTTTATACAATTAAATTGATTAATTTTATACAATCATTTTTACCTACAACTTTGATAAAATCTATTACGGATGAATACTCGAGCTTGTTTAGGATGACAATCGGCTAATTAGATATGAATCCAAAACGTATTAAAAAAATATCCACAAAAATAGTTGTCCATTAAAATAAATTTGAGTTTAAATGTGAGTATATTTATTTAGAAAATATTATATAAATGGATGCGGGAGTAGATATTTTTATATTCACTCGTTTTTGTAACTCGTACCTAAACCAAAAAATGCCTTTTACAACAATTATAATTCACTTTTGATAAGGATTTAAAAATTATTTAAAGTAATATAGAAATTGATTATTTTTTATACTGTTGATGTGAATTTTTATGTTCATTATTTAACTGATGTAACATAGAAACATTTTTATATTGGATGCGATAACAATTAATATAAAAAAGTAGTTGTCTTTTTAACTGAATTTGTTTCTAAAATCTTTCCATACAAAAATCATTTCAAAACGAGACCAGAGAATTCAAAATCAATCAAAAGTAAGAATTAATCAGAAATTAAATATACGATCCATAAATTGTAATTAATTATAAAAAATTGACCAAAATTATAATTAAACAATATAAAATTATAAATAATTACAAAAATTACATAAAAATTATCCAAATTTACATAAAAAGACTATTGTAAAATTACACTGTAATAATCTCTAATAAATTATTTGCTTAGTATTTTCAAATATTATGAATCTCCTCTTATGATTCTAAATTCAACATAATATTCATATTTGGTAGCTCGAGTTTATTTTTAATACTATAAATCAATGTAAAAAAATATATAATGAATAAATGATATAAAAATAAATATAATAATTAAATAAATAATTTTTAATATTAAACTACTCACGTGCGCATAGGTCCATGTAAATTTTTTTATAAATACAAAATGACTATAAACCTTTTAAGAGATGATAAACATAGTTATATGATAAAAATATAATAAAAAATAACAAAATAGTAAATGTTTATATATGCATAATGCTATAGTTGTATAAATGCATATCACAGAATAAACAATAAAAAATTTATAAATCAATATTTATTTTAATTATTTATTTATTTTTTTATTTTAATTTAAACATATAAAAATAACATTCCACCAAAAAAAAATATATCAATAACTAATATATCTTGCAAAGTTAGATAATAATTAATTAAAATCTTAAATATAATTTAAAATTATTTGCAAACTTTTTTATATAAATAAAAATAAGATATTAAGTAATATTTTTTTTTTATATATCCTATTCTAAATATAAATTTGTATTTTAACTAACTTTTTTCTTATTCTATGAATGTGAATAAAGTTAAATAAATCCATACATATACATATCTATATTCTTTTTAGAATACATATGCAAGGTAGATATCAAATATTTTAAATGAATACTAATTGTAAGAGTGATATTTAATTAATATAGATTTAAAAATATATTTATACTTATCACAATTACAATATTGATATATGTAAAAAATTATTATCCACAACAAGATTTAAAATATCCATCTTAATAATTTAGGATGAAATTAAAATGAGTTTTTTTACTATATCAGCTTCCAAAACTTAATTGCAAATAGTGCTTGTCAATTTTAATAGCCACTATACATAAATATACAAATGGATCAACTTCAAAAAAAATTTGTTGGGTTAGAATATCTTTATTAGCATTAAAATTAAGTTTATAAATAATATTTTAAAAAATTAATAAATTTGATATATAAATTAGGTGTAATATGAGACAGACATAAGTAAACATTTATGAAGATTATATACTTTATCTTTAATTTGTTGAACAAATCTTTTCACTCATAAAATGAAATATTTCAGAATCTATCTCATTATATGAAATCTTTTTTACTATGGGAAAAGAAAAAAAATTATTTGCACCTTTAATCTATTCAATCATCATTTTCATCTTATCATCATCTATTTGCTTTTGGGGTATGATTAACCTAAGTTATAGTTTTTTGAAAAACATTTGGCATATCTAACAATTCATTATGCCATGTCATTATTACTCTCACAAAATTCATCACAAATAATATGCTCTTTTATTTCATCAACTTTCATTCAAATAATTAAGATAAGAACAATAAAATCCTCGATTATAATAAAAAAATTCCTTTTCACAAATTTCAAAAAATCGTCCACTGTATTCTTATATTGATCACTTGTATATCTAGTATTTACTTTACTATGATTCATACTATAGAAGGGATCTATAGTACAGAAATTAGGATACTCACTAATTAGATCGACCATAATCATAATCATCATAATCATAAGTCATTATCCTCTATTCTTATTCAATTTTATAGAAGAAAGTTTTTCTATAATTAATTAGTAGTTGTTTCTTAAATTTTTAATATTATATTTGGTGAAATTTTGATAATGTTTTGTATTAGTCTCTAAATACACAACTATAATATAGTATCATTTACCACAGTTAAGTATGACTAGTGGGTAAAACACTTTTTACATTGGTTGTTTTGGATGTTTAACATCGGTTCTCATAACGTTATAGATATGGCTGATATAGAAAGTATTGATTTTCTACACCGTTTGAAAAACCGTTGTAAAAAGTCCAGTTTCTACACCAGTTTATCCTTTAACCGCTGTAGAATGTTAACTTTTTATATCGATTCATAAATCAACTGTTGTAAAAAGTTAACTTTCTACACCGTCATTGATCACTCGTATATCTAGTATTTATTTTACTATGATTCATACTATAGAAGGATCACAAGTAGAGAAATTAGGATACTCACTAACTAGATCAATCATAATTATAAGTCATTATCCTCTATAGTGTGAGGATCCTATTCCATTTTTTAGAAGAAAGTTTTTCCACAATTAATTAGTAGTTATTTCTTAAATTTTTAATATTATACTTGGTGAAATTTTGATAATATTTTGTATTAGTTTTTAAATACACAACTATAATATAGTATCATTTACCACAGTTAAGTATCACTATGGGAAAAACACTTTTTACATTGGTTGTTTTGGACGTTTTACATTGGTTCTCATAGCGTTATAGATACAATTGGTATATAAAGTATTGATTCTTTTACATCGGTTGGACAATCGTTGTAGAAAGTCAAGTTTCTACACTAGTTTATCCTTTAATCGCTGTAGAAAGTTAACTTTTTACATTGGTTCATAAATCAACCACTGTAAAAAGTTAACTTTGTACACCGTCCACTCTCTTCTTATATTGATCACTTGTATGTCTAGTATTTCTTTTACTATGATTCATATTATAGAAGGATCACCAGTAGATAAATTAGGATAGTCACTAACTAGATAATCATAATCATAAGTTATTATCCTGTATAGTGTTAGGATCCTATTCCATTTTTTAGAAGAAAGTTTTTCCACAATTAATGAGTAGTTGTTTCTTAAACTTTTATTATTATACTTGGTGAAATTTGATAATAAATTCTATTGGTCTCTAAATACACAACTATAATATAGTATCATTTACCACAATTAAGTATCATTAGTGGAAAAAGAACTTTTTACACTGGTTGTTTTAGATATTTTACATCGGTTCCGTAACGTTATAAATAAAACTGCTATAGAAAGTATTGATTTTTTATATCGGTTGAACAACCATTGTAGAAAGTCAAGTTTCTACATTAGTTTATCTTTTAACCGTAGTAGAAAGTTAACTTTTTACATCAGCTCATAAATCAATCCTTGTAAAAAGTTAACTTTCTACACCGATTAAGGTATGAATCGGTGCAGAAACTTGACTTTCTATAGCGGTTAAGGCATGAATCAGTGTAAAATGTTAAATTTTTATAGCGGTTAATGTTTCAACCAACGTAAAATGTAGTTTTTTTTTAAATTCAAAATTTATTTTTATGCTCTGCTAGAAAATAAAGAAAAGCAGACATCATAAACCCTGATAAACTTTCAGAACAAACTGAAAATCCACAACCAATTATTCAAAGAAGTAATTACCAATCAACATTACATACTACACATGTCTATGAAAGTCATATTTCAAATAGTTTTAGATTGCAAATTACAAGTTGGCTGCCTCCAACAAGTATTTTGCTCAACGTTCTCTCACATCATCAATTTCCTCTTTAGAGAAAGGATGTAGATTTCTAAATCTCTGCAAATATAATTGATTCAAAAAATGATCATGCAAATTAAAGTGAGACAATTAAAGTAATAAAGTTTTGAAAATGGTAATTACCTGAGCCCATAAATCAGTAATGGATGGTGAGACAATGTTAAAACATATGTTTCATGACATTATATCTGCACTTGATACCCTCAATTTGTTTTTGATAATAAAAAAGAATACCAAATAACTACACTCAGTGAATAATTTAATAAAAAATATAACAAATAAATAAATAACTTTTAATATTAAAGTACTTACATGTGGTTTTTTATACTTACGGAATGCCTACCTTTTAGCAGATGACAAACATTCATTTTTTTTATGAAAAAAGTATATATAATAAAATAAGAACCAAATCAAAGAAGGCTTATTATATAAGAACAAAGACAATGAATAGAAATATAATAAATGATAAAAAAGACTTACAAATCAATAATATCTTTTATGTCTTTTTTTGGTTTGTTCCCAGTAGAGCATAAAAAGACAACAATATTATGTTTGAGATAAATAATTATTAATTTCCAATGAGCCCTGCAATAACAATTAGCAAAAATCATAAATATAATTTAAAATAACTTATAAGTTTTGACTTACGAATGGAAATAAGGTGCCATGTAACATTGCTTTTCACCCTCTAGCCTATTCTAAATATAACCTTGTACCTCTGCGGGCTTGTTCCCTATTTTTTGGATATAAACAAGGTCAAGGAATTCGTACAAGTCCAAGTTCCCTTTTTGGATGCAGATGTGATGCAAGTACCTAAAATTTTCAATAAATGCTAGTTGTTAGATTTTGATACATACTTAATTGGTATAAGGTTTAAAAATATACTTACACCAACCATAATTATAACATCGACACACAAAGAAAATCATTACCCCAACGAGATCCAAAATATCCTTCTTAGTAATATAAAAGGGAATGGAGCTAGGCTTTCCTATGATATTAACATCCGTAGTTAATTGCAAAGGTTGGTTGCCTAACCTACTAAAAATTATGCACAAACCAACAAGTAGATCAACCTCAAATTCCTTTTGTTGGGCAGGAACATCTTTTTTAGTACCAACATTAGTCCCCTAAACAACATATACAAAATATTAGTAAACAGGATATATAAAATAAGATGTAACATATGAAAGACATACATTTGTGAAAATTTAATACCTTAGGTTGAATCTATTGTATAAGTCGTTTTGGTCATAAAATAAAATGATTGGGGGCTTTCCCCACTACAACAACCTCCTCAGTAGGCACAGGAACAGGAGCATTTGCATCTTCAACCCGTTTAACCACTACCTTAACATTATCATCATCAATTTGCTTGTGATGGATGGTTGAACCCAAGTTATAGACTTTTCCAATAGCTACCAAACGATACAGATCATCAACGTATAACTCATAATCATATGGAGTAGTAAGATCCTCTCCTCTTGGTACATCTTCCTTAATCGCAACACAACTTCTCTTTGAGCTCACGCATCTAGGAGAAGAGGAAAGGTGATCTTATGTGTATGCTTGGGAAAGTCTTAAAGATGCAAGCTCCTGTCTAAGCTTTTCTCGTAGTTGTGTCTCAATTTTTTCCTTATGTCTTGTTTAATGGCTTCCAACTCATTTATTGACCCAAGTCCTTCTTTGGAACCATGTCGAGTGGAAGGCAATCCAAAATATTATCGTATGCCTACACCTTGTCCAACAGCACTAACATGGCCTAGATGCTCTGGTTAGCCAATAGCAATATTGAGAATATCATCTCATCCAATAGGAACAAAGGTTCCCTACGAGATTTGTTCAGCCAACGAATCCTACAAAACAAAAATCACGATACACTAATGTATACTTTTAAAGTAAAATAAACAAAAAATTTCTTAATTTCATATTTTCTTACATTTTTCTTAGCAAGAATGCAAGATGACTCGGATGTATACTCTCCTGAAGGATTTTGTCGTGCTCTCTTTCATTTCTCATGGCGTGGGGGTGGAGATGGTGAAGAAAGAACTGTAGATGGATCTACTTTAGATGATTCTTCATATTCCTTTAACTTCTGCTACATAAGTCTTTCCTCAAGCAACTCAGAGCCTCCATGGGATAGTCTATGGGAGTAGCAGCTCCTTGCATCAATTTCCTAAATCTTTTTTCTTTTCTCCTGTTATAATAAATCAAATTAATTAAAAATAAAATATTCTGATAAATTCAAATAAAAATAGATATACATATGTGAATATACATACAAGGAAGACAGGATCTCGTCGACTCTGAACAAATCTTTGCCACATATCGTCATTAAGGAAGTGATACTTGTCATAAGGAGACACATCCTTTAATAGCCCATATATATATATATATATATATATATATATATATATATACATATATATAGTAGTCAAATGTGTCTTGAAGCTCCTTTAACGTTCACTCGCAAATGAAAGTAATTTTTTCTTTAGCAAGCTAGTGTTTGACATGTCATAAGTAAGCTACATAATATAAATTAGTTAGTAAATGATAAAGATACGAATAAATTCAATATTTAAAAGATAAATAGTTCAAATGATATATCATGATAATTTCCCAAATTTGATCTTTCACCTAGAGCTCTACATTGTTTCAGTCCTTCTTCAGAATACTAGCTTTACTACATCCAAGGAGGGCCATATAACTCTTAAACTTTGTTCTGTTTGGCCCTGATGGATTCCTAGTAGCTTGATCAAATTCTGTAGGAATCCTTTGATTACCACTTCGACTGAGAGTTAACTTCTTTAATCATGTGACTCGTCTACCCTTCTTTTGTCTAACAGAGTAGGATTTTGCTAACAAAGGAGGGCCAAGGAACAGTGATGCGATTGTACCTACGTCTCAACACTCCTACAAATGCCATAGAACAATATTGTCAAGTAGATTTTGCTAACAAAGGCTTAATGGTGAGTAGAATCAGGGGCAAAGAAAATGTTAACATCAGGAAACATGACTTAATAGAATTACAGAAATATAATCCAATTTTTCTAAATTAACTCAGAGGGGCAGGGAAAACAAAGATCTTGGGGGAATGGAGCAAATAAGATGGAAGTTCAAATAAATGTTTGAGACAACTACATCTATAATTAAAAGGCAATAACATGTTTTCTTGAAGCACAACCTACATTATTTGAAAATGATTTCATAAAACAAGGAAGTTGAATTGCAATTAACCTTGCTCCATGAAGTAAGTTTGTGTATGAACACAACAAAAATAATTGTCACAAAATCATAAAAGCAACTTGGATAACACACACTAAAAGAAGTGCTAGGAAATTTAGATTTGGACATCAACACCAAAGGCTAAAGCCAAGTAATAGAATTATAATGGTGCCACAAGGATGGGTAGTTAGTCTTAGAGAAAAATTGATTGATTATAACTAGATTATGTTTTAATGTAGAACTTTTTTGCTATTAAGAATACATCATCAAAAGTTTAACGTATGAATTAAGAGTTCCCATCCGAAAACTATTTGCCAATGATATCACATTTTGGTTGAATTCCTTGTTTTTTCTTTATTTAGAATTCCATCCATGTGTGAACTTAATATTCTTTCTCCTTCATGAATAAGGCACATCTCTCCTTAAATTCCTTTTGCAGATAAGCACTAAGAAACATGTTAATGAAACTACAAATGTTCCTCTTCCTCTTAATCTTCTCTTTACTACCAATACGTGTTTCGTGTTAAGATTGTTACCTTTCTCATACAAACAAATAATAAGAAATTAAAAGATGAAGTACAAAACATTTCTAATACCAGTTGAAGTCGCAGAATCGATTTCTTTGTTTTGAAAATCTTCTCCTCCAGCCACAAAGGTAAAGCCTATTCAGAAACAAAGTCAAAGGCTTCACAATGACGACAAAATCAAAACGAGAAAGCTCCCAATGCTTTTGTTTGGAGTCATGAAACAAAGGAGAAAGGAAAACTTCTCTCTACATTTACAGTCCTTAGGAAGAACAATACAACAAAAATGAAAACAATTTGTATCGGTTAACAATTATAACCGATGTAAAATAACTATTAAATCGATTAAATAGATAACTGAGGTAAAAAAATATTAAATTGGTTATTTCTTAACCGATGTAGTAAATTTTCTTTTTAATTATAAAATTGCCAACTGTCGCAACCGTAATTCCGACGAGATGAAGAACTCACTAGAATTTTGAAAATGAATTTTATTTTATTAATGTGGAGCTGCCACCAAATTTTTATTTGAGGGAAAAATATTTGGAAAAAACCTTGACTCGAGGATGAGATTTAAGTTCGGGAGTCGGTTACGAGTAGGGAAGGTGTTAGGCACCCCACTCGCCTATTTTGAAGAACAGTACCCTTAAATTGAGTGTGTGATTATTTGAAAATAGCTTGATCCCTTTAATTAGAATGGAAATAAATAACTTGATGGAGGTTAGCCTGACAGGACTTGATCCTGCTCCTACGTATTCCCCGGTGCAATGAAAAACTCAAGGCTTATGTAGTTCTGGTTCGTTTTGAAGGCTTGACCTTGGGAGCTACTTGGAAAGTAATATTCGAAAACGACTTGATTATTTTGAAAGAGAAGGGCAATCCCCATCCACATATGCACAGGGCCCAAGACAACTACTGCTGCACTTGGACCCATACGAATCTCTAAACAACGAACAACAGAAAAAGTTACCAATTCGTGCTTGGAGCTCATCGCGTGAGATTAAGAATCGCAAAACAAGATTTTTATTTTGAAAATTGATGAATAAAATGAGCAAGGTTTTTATTTTGTAAAAAGGAAAGGCAACCCTAATCCACATATGCACAAGGCCCAAGACAACTACGGCTGCACTTGGACCTATACGAATCTCTAAACAATGAACAACAGAAAAAGCTACCAGTTCGTGCTTAGAGCTCATCGCGTGACATTAAGAGTCACAAAACAAGATTTTTATTTTGATAAGCGATGAATAATAAAATAGACAAGACGTAATCAAACATAAAAGGCTATGAGGTGTGCGTATTAAGGGAATGAAATTCATGAATTTAATTTGTAATCAGAAGGACCTTGAGAAATTAAAATGCGATTATGAGTTTGGTATTTATTAGAAATTTTTAGGGTAAACTAACAATTAGGGAATCTTATGTTTCATGGATTTATTTAAATTCTGTAATTAGTTGGATTTCCATTAATTTTTGGAATTTTTATTAATTTTATTAATTTTTGAAATTTTTATTAATTTTCTTAATTTTTGGAATTTTTTATTGATTTTCTTAATTTCTGGAATTTTTTTATTAATTTCTTTAATTTCTGGAATTTTTGTTGATTTTCTGAATTTCTGGATTTTTTTATTAATTTCTGAATTTCTGGAAATTTTTATTAATTTCTGAATTTTTGGAATTTTTATTCATTTCTGAATTTCTGGAATTTTATTAATTTTTTTTTTATGGAAAAGCTAAGGATCCTGTGGTAATTTTAACTGGCAGGGACAGAGTTGGTATTATTGGAAATATCTAGGGGCATAAGGGTAATTGAAGAGTCGGGGACAGAACTGGAATTATTGGAATGTCTAGGGGTATAAGGGTAGTTTGCAGGATATGGGGTAGAATAAGTAATACAGGAATGTCTAGGGGCATAAGGGTAATTTTCTGGATATTCCTTTGAATAAGGGTCAGGGAGCTTTATTTTTGGCAAAACGTGTGTGACCCACGGGGTTCGAACCCGCCTCCCCTCAATTGACTTTTAAATGAAATACGTCTGAACCAAGCCTCCATTTATATTATAATTTGTAAATAAAGATTATGTCTATGGAGGGGATTGATTTTGAGTAACAGGGGCCATTGTGGGCCCCACCTATAGAATTGCTTCATTCAAAATTTGCATGGGATTCCGTCTTGTTGGTCAACATCTGTGTATGAGCGTAGCATTATCCACCCTGAGACTTGGCCTTCTTCATGCATATGGAACATAATCTAGTCTTGCTGTTTCAAACATTATGGCTGGAGTTGAAAGCGTCCTCGCAAGCCATTAAACTAGACTCCTAGTTTAGGCCACCTAGAGTTGAGAATTAGCTTGACCTGATCTAGAAAGCTGGAAGTAATTCACATGGCCGATGCATGCACGTTGTATGTACCTACCTCACGAAAGCTTAGAGCGAATCACCAGGTTCTGTTAATGACGCACCTAAACAAAAAGCAAGTCGGGTTTGTAGCATTGGCTCCCTTTAGTTCTATAGGCCCTTGTTACATGACGTCCCTTTGTAGAAGACTCCAGTGTGGAGGAGCGACGAATCTTTGGGTCTTTTGCTTCAGGCTCAGCTTTCGCCAATCTGGGCTAGCAAACACAAGCCATATTACAGGGATGGATTTTCCTCATGGCCGAGACCTATCACGTTCAAACACAGACCTTGGACTTGAGGCATCTCACTACAGACTTCAAAGACTGAATTGTCATGACTACAGGGACATTTTATGCATAGAACCCAGGCCTTTCAAGACCTCCCAGTGATCATATTTCACATTATACCATAAGATTCTCTCTTACCATTGTCAAAACTAAACAGAGTTCATGCTGCCTGCCCACGTACTGGAAGCGATTCTTCGAACCAGAACGCGCATGGTCTACACTTCCAACGGAGTTACTGAGGCCTTCATACTATGTAGAACCCCTGGACTTAAGCATACACCAGGACTCAAGCAATACCATGCTGAAGGGAAGTGCATGCATGGGCGTCACACTTATTTGCACTCTGGATTCGAAATTCCGGTAGGTTTGGGTCCTTAACAGAAGATAGGACTTCCGTTCGCATGCTTTTTGTCCTTGGGCATAAGCCTCCCTGATCTCGGGGCAGGATCCCTTGCAATCATAAGGCTTGAGACTTGGATCCAATCGGATTGAATCACAACCTCGGGATACCCTTTGATATAGTGAATGGCTAAGACGCTCACCAACTACACTTTACCCTATCGATATCTAGTTCTATTCAAATGAGGTCAAGTTCTTGCTAGTCTTCTTTATAATCATGAATTATTTATCTATTCTTATCTCCTAACCATGTCTCAAGCAACAAATAAACTGTGCACCAGCGTCGAGTAGGTTAATCATAGCGTTGAGACTAATTAAACATGCCTATATTATTAGGAATCAAGATCAAGATTGGGCAGCGATCACAACAAACAGAGCATCGATGTCAAATATACATACTCGTTTTGCCAAAATAAACCAAGAACACACACCGAGTATGTTATTCAGATCATCAAGAATTGATAGAGATGCTAACCTTTATGCTGATGTATGCAAGACCCGATCATAGTTCCAGCGTGGATCAAGAACGAAAGCGTTTATCCAGAGGGTTTCTTCGAGGCTTGTAGCTACTGGATGTGGATCTTAAGGTCCAATGGAACACTTCCAAATTTCTGATCCTTTTTCTTGCCCCCTCCAAAGATAAAGCTTCCACTAGCAATCAACGTCGTGATCCTCCTTTTTTTTTTTTCCTGAAAAGCCAAGTTCTTTTTTTTCCCCTTCTAACCAAAGTTTTTTCTGTTATATTCTGTTAATTCTCCTTTTTCCTTACTTTCTTTTTTTTTTTGTTTTTTCTTATTCAGATTTTTTTTCCTTTCTTATTCTTCTTAGAATTTGATCTTTTTTTTTTAATTTCTAATATTTTTCAGATTTTTAATTTTTCTCTTCGTTCCTTTTCATTTTCGAATGTTTAGATTTAAAAATTGAATTATGTGTTTTTTTCATTTTTTCCTTGTTTTTTCAGATTTAAAATTTTTCCTTTATTTTAAAGTTTTTATTTATCTTTTATGATTTTCTTTTTTTTCTTTATTTTAATTTCCAGATTTTGATTTATTTTTTGATTTTTTATTAAATTCCAGATTTTGATTTTTTTTTTGTATTTTTTTTCTTTTGTTTTTTCTTTTTGTAGATTTTATTAAATTTCATTGATTTTTCAAATCTTTTAATTTTCTTTAATCTGCATTATCCTTTGTTTAGATTTTTTATTTTGCAGGTTTTAATTTAATTTAATTTTTTTTGATATTTTTTTCATTCTTCTTACATTTTTTTTATTTATTTTTCTTTTTTTATTAATTAATTCTATTATTATATTTTTTTTGGTTTTTTAATTCCTATTTCAGATTTTCAGGTTTTTAATTTATTAATTTTTTTTATTTTTATTTTCCTGTTTTTATTTATTTTACTGCTTTATATACAATTTTTATTTTTGTTTTTCTGTTTTAATTTTTATATTTCATATTTTCAATTTTAAAATCTGTTTTTTCTTTATTTTCAGATTTTCTTATTACTTTTTCCTTATATTTTTCTTTTCTGTTTGTTAAATTTTCTTTTAGATTTATTTATTATATGTATTTTATTATTATTGTTTGTTTATCTGTTTTCTATTTTTTTCTATTTATTTATTTAAATTAGTATTAGCTTCTTGATAAATTTAAAAAATGGGAGCCTCGAATATAAATGAGTATTTACACCACCATACAAGTTTTTACATCAGTTCCTACATCAATTCCTTAATGAACAGTGTAAAAGTTGTGATAAAATCCTAAATTTGTACCCGTGTATGCAGATGTGAAATACATGAATTGAAATTTTATCAAGTATAACATACAAATATTAGGAAGTAATTTGTAACTAATAAAAAAAAAAACTTTCTTTTCAAAGTTTCCAACTTAACCATTTCAAATTTGATAAAATTAATAATTCATTTATTGTATTGAATCTCAACGAGAAATTAAAATTTTATTTAAATTTAAATTTAAATAGAAAAACTTAAGTTCAAACTTCAAAATTAAATTTAAAAGAGTACAATAAATGAGAATTGTTCCTTACCTAAACACTTAATGAAATAATTTCAAACAAAATAATGAGAATTAATATTTGAAAGCAACAAGCTATATAATAAGTACAAGATGGTAACAAATAAGACATTGATGTTGGGATGACGTTCCAGATAAGTTAAGAATGATCTAGACCCACTGTGCTCCCATGGACTATCAAGGCTGAAGAAGAAAACATCAGTGTTGAGAAAAGAGTCATTACGGTCCATTGTATCAAAGACATACCTTGCTTGGTACCTCACATGCCTAAACCAAAGAATTTCCAATGCTTGGTCACCTAATGTATGCTTAAGGATTAAAAATGTTCTACATACTGCCATAGATAAATAGATGATGGACATGCTAGATCTTTTTTTATATCATTTTATTGAATAATAAATAAATAAATTATATTTTAATTTGTTTACTATGGTAAAAATTCAAACTAATTTCATTTTAATTTTTTTACTTGCATAAATTAGGAGGGTAGAACCTCTATAATGACTAGTGATTAGGGGATGTTGAGGAATTTTTATAATTTTACTTTATTAAGTTAAAAAATTGGACAAAAAAAGAAAATGGATGGTTAAAATTTATCATTTCAATTTTTATTTCTTAAATATTATAAAAATTTAGAAAAAAAAGGAAAAGTAGTTAATAAATTTCAGATTGTGTCGATTATATTTTTAAAATATTTATTGACTATAATTTTTTATTACAACATAATATATAATCCCTCTTCTGTGTGTTGTTTGTGGTTCTACAATATGTGTTAGACATAAAATTTTTAGGAATTTGATTAAGAATTAATGATGTAATTTTTCTTGAGTATGTAAAATGTGAAAGAAATCTTGTTGAGCTTCTAACTAAAACATTAACAAAGAAAGTCGTTCTGCATTCCTCGAGAGGGGTGACTCTTAAGTCTTGAACATGAGAAAATTAGGATGGATACTAAATTGTTTGTCAAAATAAATCACATGATTACTTTTAAGCATTGCATTTCTATCCCTATGTCTTGAGGTACTTCTTCTTTGAAAAAGATACATAGCACTTAAAGGTGGTGCTTTTGAGAAGCACTTGATGTATTTATGAGATAATACTTTTAAGATGCACTTGATGCATCTAAGAGACTGTATTTTTGAAATCCACTTGATGTATTTATAAAATAATGATTTTAAGATGTAGTTGATGTACCTTTAAATTATTTATAAAGTAAAATTAAGTCATAGTTTTGATAGGTCATTTTTGAGACATACTTATTGCTTATGGAATGCATTTAATCTATGTTAATAAATATATGAGTACAATGATAAAATCTACCCTTATGAAATATTGTAAAACCTTTCTAAAACACTTACTAGAATCAAAAGGTAATTTGATAATGAATTTATTATAAATTTTATCATAGAGTTTCTACTTCAAAGTTATAGTACGTGTGCTGGGATTCCAACCTACTTCAACCAAGTTGAAAAAAGTAATTCATTTTTTTGGATAAATTTTTTGTCGTACCTTACTATGTGTTAACTCAATCTTTAAAAAAATTAACATTTATGAAAAAAGTAACCTTCTTTGTCTAAAATTTTCCTATCACCTGCAAAACTATTATCGAAGGAATATTGGTAAATGGCTAAAATGTGAGTATCTTCACTCTCAAAACTTTCACATTGCTCAACTGACAATCCTTTTTAAGCCTTTATATATCATTTTCTCTCCATTAGTTAGTTTGGATAGTGGGTTAGGATGTGGATTGCATAGTTAACCCAAAAAACACATGCATTTTGTTAGGTTGGGTGATGCTGGGTTATTATAGACAACCATTTACCCTTTTATTTTTCATGGATCAATTTTTTTCTCTTTAAGTCTTATTTAGTATTTATAAATTTTTTATAGACAACCCTTATTACTTTACATTATTATAGTCATTAGCTATAGTTTGATGTTGAATTATAGTCATTAGCCACAACTTTGATTACTAATTAGTTGTTGGTCACAATTTTCATTATTATTTTTTGATTTTTATGTATTGATTTTTTGTTATTTGTGTGTTAATTTTCTAGCCATTATGTATTCATTTTTCCTCCTTTTTAGTCAACCGCATTTGTACTTGAACATTGTATATTCTACAAACTTCTAACCTCTAAACACATTATTCTACACTCTTACTATCCTACACTTTCTTCATCCTTATTCTCTAGGAACTATTTTGTAAGACTCTAACATGTGAAGATTCTAATTGCATGGTTCCTTGTGTGTTTTAACCTTGAGGAGTAAAGCTGGAATTAGGTTCCTCTAAAGGTCTACTAGATTTTTCTTTCCAAGTAGTGGTTTTTTCACAATCCAAAATCTTCACTTTTTTAACACAAATGAAAAAACATCCAATCTTCATTATAATTGCATGTGATATAGAAGAAAAATCGTAAAGTAAAAACCAAATTTAGTTGAGATGATAAATTCACTATAATAAGAATTTTGATAACAAAATGAAGAAGTCAAATAAATAGTATAGTCGTCTATATTTGGATATTATAGTCCACGTATTTTGTTAAGAAGAATAATTAAAAGTTAGCCTTACCCTATGAAGGATGATACCTCATCTAATGTAAGATCCAAGTGTAATATATCAAAATAAAATATATTATATTCACTTGTAAAAACACTTGAATGAAAAATAAGGGAAAAAAAAGTGACATATCAGAAATAGGAGTAAAAATACCACTTTTATCCATTATATTGAGACATGCTTAAATAGAATTCTCATACTTCTAAATCTAAATGACACGCTCGTCGCAAACGCGCAAAAATAATTTCTAGATTTTCCCAAAACTATTGGTATAGTATAAGGTGCAACCTAGGTCATCTCCCAAAGACCATTTCATATTCTTAAGCAAATTAGGAGAAAGTTAGAACAAGGGGATTTTGTAAAGATCGATATTGAGTTCTAAATGCAAAATACAGAATGAAATTAATTTCACTTAACAATTATCAACTCAAGGAATTCAGAGGCTATTTTCTTAACTAATCATTGATCACTAAAATCATGCATTGTGTTTATCAACTTAGGATCATCTGGAACCCCTAAAATAATCCTTGAATTCTCTACTGAGAAACCTCTCAGAATTTAATTGATTATGATCAACAAGATTTAGTAACCACTTAATCTTTTATCTAAACCAATTTCACAATCAGAATTCAGTTGAAGTAAGTAATAAAATGAAAACCTTCAATTCAATTACTTAATTTCTACTCTTCAAACTTTTGGAAAATGATTTACCAATCAAAAACCAATTATAAATCAATTATGCATTAATCAAAATACGTCAACCGATCAAACTTTGATTAAAGAATAAAATTGAAGAATATAGTGAAGCAGAGTAGAAACCACTTAATAAGCATGTAAATAAAGATCAAGACCTCAAAGTTAAAATGAAAATAGCTTGAATCCTTGAATTGAAACTACAAACCTAGCCTTCCATGAAGGAGGCAAACTAACAAAAAAGAAAGAGGCAAACTAACAACAAATAAATCCTAAGCCTTCCATGTAGGAGGCAACTAACAACAAATAAATCCTAAGCCTTCCATGTAGGAGGCAACTAACAATAAAGAAAAACTAAGCCTTCCATGTAGGAGGCAAACTAACAAGAAAGAAAACCTAAGCCTTCCATGAAGGAGGCAAAACTAACAAGAAAGAAAGAAAGAAAGAAAGAAAGAAAGAAAGAAAGAAAGAAAATGGTATTGGAGTTAATCTCCAAATGGTGTGTTTCTCCTCTTGTAAACCCTTCTATTTATAGAGGATTTGTGAGGCATCATCTTCAGAAAGTCACCAACTAGGATATTACTTTTCTACCCTTTTATTGCTTTCACATGGGCTTTGTTGAAAATGCAAAACACTTTTGAATTTTTGTCACCGATTAGCACAACAATTTTGACTTTCTTGCACCGCAATTTCGGATGTTCACATGTCCGAATTAGAACTTCATGTCTGAACAAAAGTTGTAGCCCCGGATCTTAGCTGTCCAACAGATTTGATTTCATCTCACTATGACTTCTGTAGCTCAAGATATGGCCGAATCTTTGCACATTGTTCAAATTCCACGTCAGCAACACTATCTCATCTTTTGAGATAATTTCGGAGTCCTAAACATCCCATTTAGAGTCCGATCTTGCTTTGTAACTGTGGACACTTCTTTAAGCTTTCATTCAAGACAGATTTCATGATTTTTGGATGTCTAAAACTCCTATTATGCTCAAAATACTATAATAGTGTCATTTTAATCGGGTAAGCAAAGAAATTCAATTAAACTTCATATGAACCCAAACTCATAAAATATGACAAAGATCACTTAATTGAACATATAAGAAGTCTTAATGAGATAAAAGTGAGAGATAATTATTTATGAAATCTATGCTTATCACTAAACCATAATGGTCCATTATAGTTTATAGCACCATAAAATAACTTCCCCAACATAACCTATCACTTTCACTTGATACTGTCGTAACCGTAATTACAAAGAAATGACGAACTCTCTAAAATTTTTAGAAATGAATTTAATTGGATTATGGAGCCGCCACCAAATTTTATTTTAAGGGAAAACATTTGGAAAAACCCTAACTTGAGGAAGAAATCTAGGTTCGAGAGTTGGTTACGAGCAAGGAAGGTATTAAGCACCCTACTCGCCCATTCTGAAGAACAGTGCCCTTAAACTGAGTGTGTGATTTTGATATTTTTGATAATTTGCTTGATCCCTTTAAATAGAATAGAAATAAATAGGTTTGGAAAATAGCTTGACAGAACTTGATCCTACTCCTATGTATTCCCTGGTGCAATTAGAAAATCAAGGCTACGTAGTTTTGGTTAAGAGACTTGATCTCTTGGAAAATAAAAGGATGATTTTAGGCAAAAATTGGTTTTTTGGACGAAGTTAGTGAAAACAGCAATTTTCTAAAATCACGTGCTTGCAGAATCCAAACCATCGTAAGCCACATTTGAATCTACATGAATTAAAAGACGGAACAACATGAAGGTTGCCTGCTCGTATTAGAATTCGTTGCATGAATTTTAGAAAATTAAAAACATGACATCTTTAAAACAGATGTATTTTAACGAAGTTAGTAAATAGTGATTTTCTGAATCGCGTGCTTGCAAAATCGAAATCATTGTAAGCCGCATTTGGAATCCACAGGAATTAAAATACGGAATAGCAGAGAAGGCTGCCTGTTCATATTAGAACCCATTGCACGTATTTTAGAAAATTAAAAGAAACATAAATTTTTGAAACAGACATTTTTTACGAAATTAATAAGAACAGTAATTTTTTAAAATCACGTGCTTGCAAAATCCAAATCGTTGTAAGCCGCATTTGGAATTCACATGAATTAAAATATGGAACAATAGAGAAGGCTGCCTGTTTGTATTATAACCCGTTGCACGAATTTTAGAAAGTTAAAAGAAACAAACATTTTTTGAAACAGATGTTTTTTACGAAATTAATAAAAATAGTAATTTTCTAAAATTATGTGCTTGCAAAATCCAAATCGTCGTAAGCTGCATTTGGAATCCGCATGAATTAAAATATGAAACAGCAGAGAAGGCTGCTTGTTCGTATTATAACTCGTTGCACGAATTTTAAAAAATTAAAAGAAATAGACATTTTTGACAAAATTAGTAAACACACTAATTTTTAAAAATGGAAATTGGGCTTGACCCTACAATAAAAATAAAAATGGACTTGATTTAATAATAGAAGAAAATAATTAGGATTGATCCAAATTAAGGAAAATTAAATTTGATTGCAAAATAAAAAGAATTGGGTTTGACCCTAAATAAAATAGACTTGATTTAAAATTAAAGGAAAGGATTGAGCTTGACCTAAATTGAGAAAAAAATTGAATTTTGATTTGAACATGAATAGAAGAATTATTTGTTTTTTATGCAAGAATTTATTTTATTTTTTAGTATCACTCTTGGACTCACCAAATGTGGCATAATTAAAAGGGAGGCAATTGAATGTGTGGCCCATCCTGTTCCTGTGTGGGAGGTCCAATGTCGCTCAAGGATTAGAAACGGGAGTGAGGGAATTTAAAATAATATGTTGCACGCGGGGATCGAATAGGGGCGCGGGGATCGAACAAGGGCCTTGGTAATTAGGTGCGGCCCAACCACTAGGCCAAGCGCCTGGTTGGGTGTTTAACTCCCCAAGTTAAATTTAAAGCATGCCTCCGTGGACGTGATCTTCTAAGTGTTATCCAAACTAAAAAACTGGATCTATTAACTTTCTAAGGCAGAGTCTTTGCTGCTACAGTAACTGAATTACCCATTTAAATGACCAGATGCAAATCACAGTGATCAAAGTGCAAAAACCATATAAGGCTATGGATCCTAATCTCATTTTTCAAAGCCAACATTATACCATGCATGCTAGCATACTTGACATCAACAAAAGCAGTATTTGACTAATTACTTTCGAGAAGATCAGTAACTAAAACTGGAAACTGGACTCGGATGCAGCCATACAATGGTCCTAAAAGGGGCAGAGGAAATTGAGGGAGCAACTCAGAGATTGATAGCATTATCCTTTGACTAAAGGCAGAACTTGGGATAAGATGACCTACGACCATGGTAATACAGGGATCCAGCCTATTGATAAACATAAATTTCATAAATAATTATCTCTCATTTGTAGCTCATTAAGACTTCTTATATGTTCAATTAAGTGGTCTTTGTCATATTTTATGAGTTTGGGTTCATATGGAGTTTAATTGAATTTCTTTGCTTAACCGATTAAAATGACACTATTATAGTATTTTAAGCATAATAGGAGTTCTAGACATCCACAAATCATGAAATCTATCTTGAATGAAAGCTTAAAGAAGTTTCCACAGTTACAAAGTAAGACCAGACTCTAAATGGGATGTATAGGACTCCGAAATTATATCAAAAGATGAGATAGTGTTGCTGTCGCTGAACCTGAGCAGTGTGTAAAGGTCCAGCCATATTTTGAGATACAGAAGTCATATTGGGACGAAATAAGATCCATTGGAAAGCTAAAATCCAAGGTTATAACTTTTGTTCAGACCTAAAGCTCTAATTCAGGCACATGAATATCCAAAAATGTGTTGCAATCAACATCAAAATTGGTGTGCTGATTGGTGACAAAAGCCAAAAGTGTTTTTGTATTTTCAAAAAAGCCCATGTGAAAGCAATAAAAGGATGGGAAAAGTCAAAACTGGTTGGTGAACTTCTGAAGATGATGCATCAAAAATCCTCTATAAATAGAAGGGTTTCAAGAGGAGAAGACACACCTTGGATATTAATTTCAATATCATTTTCCATCTTTCTTTCTTTGTTGTTAGTTTGCCTCCATAATGGAAGGCTAAGTTTGTAATTTCAATTCAAGGATTCAAGCTATTTTCATTTTAACTTTGAGGTCTTGATCTTTATTTACATGCTTGTTAAGTTATTTCTACTTTGCTTTACTATATTCTTCAATTTTACTCTTTTAATAAAAGTTTGTTTGGTTGACGTATTTTGATTAATGCATAATTAATTTCTAATTGGTTAATCATTTTCCAAAAGTTTGAAGAGTATAAATTAAGTAATTGAATTGAAGGTTTTTATTTTATTACTTACTTCAACTGAATTTTGATTATGAAATTGGTTTAGATGTAATGAAAGATTAAGTGGTTACTTAATCTTGCTGATCATAATCAATTGAATGCTGAGAGTTTTCTTAGTAGAGAATTGGTTGTACTATCTACATCCAACATCTGTTACAAGCTGGAAAGATATGAAGAGATTATTTTGGGAGAAATTCTTCCCTGTATTCAGAACAACAACTATTAGAAAAGAGATTTGCGGCATCAAATAGAACTCCCAAGAAACTCTCCATGAGTATTGAGAGAGATTCAAGAAACTATGAGCCACTTGTCCACACCATCAAATCAATGATTAATTACTAATTCAGTATTTTTATGAAGGACTCATGCCAATGGATAAAAGCATGGTTGATGCGGCTAGTGGTGGAGCACTTGTGGACAAAACTCCTACAGTAGCTCGAGATTTGATTGCCAACATGGCAGAAAATTCTCAGCAATTCAATTCTCGAACTAATTGATTGTCTAAAGGAGTTCATGAAATGACCACTAAGACAGAGCATACACGATTGGAGAACAGAATTGAAGAACTAACCTCCATCGTAAGACAGTTGGCCATCGGACAACAATAGCAACTTAATGTTGTTGATAAAACAAAAACATGTGCCATCTGCACTTCTGCAGACCATCCTACTAATGCATGCCCAACATTGCAAGAAAGCGAGACACCTGATGCTATAGTTAATGGCATTTTTGCCACAGGACAACAATACAGGCCTTCTCAACATTTATTAGCAACATAAGTTTGAACCACCTTCTGGAACATACAATCCTACTTGGAGAAACCATCCTAACTTGAGATACGGTCCTCCACAACAACAAAGGATTCAAACATCTGACTCCCAAAATAAATACCAACCACCGCCATTTAGACAACAACAACAACACATGCAACAATCTGTACCTTCTAATGCTTCTGAACCTTCTCTTGATGATTTGATGAAACAATTAGCTACCAATAATCTCCAGTTTCAACAGAATGTAAGTTCTACCATTCAGGATTTACAAACTCAAATTGGGCAGTTGGCTACCACTGTCAACCAATTCAAATCTCAAGGTTCTGGTCAATTACCTTCTCAACCCGTCATAAATCCCAAAAGCGTGAGTGCTATCTTCTTGAGAAGTGGCAAGAAAGTGCAGACAAACCCTACAATTTTAAAGCAACAAAGCTTCAATCACACTAATCCACACCAAAGAGAAGCATTTATTTCTACACTTGGAGACATCTCTGATAAGCCATGTGAATCAGAGGGAAAGTCTAATGAAAAAAGTACACCAGCTTTCGATAAGACATTGAATGATCAACAAAAAGAAACTTGCCATAAACAATCTGCACTTGAAGCATCTAATGAGAAAAAAACCCCCAAAAGATGCTAATCAAAAGGTATCTTTACCTTTTCCAAATAGAATGGTCCACTCCAAGCCCAATGTTTATGCAAATTTGGATAAGGAGCTTCCAGATATTTTCAGGAAAGTGGAAGTAAACATACCACTTCTAGATGCTATCATGCAAATTCCGAAATATGCCAAATTTCTAAAGGACTTGTACATGCATAAGAGAAGACTCAAAGGGGATGAGAAGATTAGTGTCGAATGCAATGATTTTGCCTTAATTCAACCCAGCCTCCCTAAAAAATGTAGAGATCCAGGAACTTTCACCATTCCTTGCACAATAGGAAACTCTATCTTTGGTGATGCATTACTGGGTCTAGGAGCTTCCATTAATGTTATGCCCTCATCAGTTTATAAATCTTTAAATCTTGAAGAACTGAAGCTAATTGGTGTGGTGATTCAATTAGCCAACAGAAGTACAACACATCCAGCTGGAGTACTTGAAAATGTGCTAGTTCAAGTGAATAAGCTGATCTTTCCAGCTAACTTCTACATTTTGGATATGGAAGATGAGTCATCCATCAATAGAGCAACCTTGATCCTAGGGAGACCCTTCCTCAAAACTGCAAAAACAAAGATATATGTGTACACAGGGACTCTTTCTATGGAATTTGGAGATGATATCATCCAATTCAACATATTTGAAGCCATGAAGCATCCTACAGAGAATCATTCACTTTTTCAACTTGATGTCATAGATCTTCTTGCAAATTATTATTCTATTGACAATCTACTTTTTGAATTTTTTGATTTTGATTTAAATTACTTAGATAATTTTACTTGCACATGTGATGAATTTGATCCATGTACTGTTGTTCCAGGATTAATGCTGCTTTGCAAAATGCTTCAGACCAAACTTCTTGGAAAGATGACATGTTAGATGCAAGTGTTTCAGACATTTCAATCTCAGATAGATCCCTACCTTCCATGATACAACCACTTCCATTGGAGTTGAAGTCTTTTCCTGAACATCTAAAGTATGCTTATTTGGAGGAAAATGAGAAGCTTCCTATCATTGTAGCAAAGAACCTTTTACCACAACAAGAAGAAAAGTTGTTGCAAACCTTGAGAAGCCATAAACAAGCAATTGGAAGGACTTTGAATGATATTCCAAGCATCAACCCATCTACTTGTATGCATAGGATATTGCTAGAGGAAAATACCAGACCTGTTAGACAACCACAAAGGCGTTTGAATCCAACCATCCTAGATGTGGTAAAGAAGGAAGTAGGTAACCTTTTAGCAGCTGATATCATCTATCCCATCTCAGACAATGATTGGGTAAGCCCAGTGCAAGTAGTTCCTAAGAAGACTGGCATGACTGTAGTAAAAAATCATAATGATGAACTAATCCACACCAGACTACAAAACAGTTGTAGAGTGTGCATAGATTATAGGAAGCTTAACCAAGCTACTCGTAAGGATCATTTCCCTTTGCCCTACATAGACCAAATTTTGGAAAGATTAGCAAGAAAATCTCATTATTGCTTTCTAGATGGTTTTTCAGGCTATTTTCAAATACATATAGCCCTAGAAGACCAACATAAGACCACCTTCACTTGTCCTTTTGGTACTTTTTCCTATCGAAGGTTGCCCTTTGGTCTATGCAACGCCCTTGGAACCTTTCAAAGATGCATGGTAAGCATTTTCTCTGATCTCTTAAGAATTTGCATGGAAGTGTTTATGGACGACTTCACCGTATATGGTTCTTCTTTTGATGCATGTTTAGAAAGCCTCTCTAAAGTTTTGGACAGATACATTGAGACTAACCTTGTTTTGAATTTCAAAAAATGTCATTTCATGGTAACAGAAGGTATAGTCTTAGGACACTTGGTATCTAGCAAAGGTTTATAAGTTGATAAGGCTAAGATAGACATTATTACTTCTCTACGTTACCCCACTTCTGTGTGAGAAATACGTTCTTTACTTGGTCATGCAGGTTTTTACCGAAGATTCATCAAGGATTTTAGCAAGATTGCACAACCTCTTTCTAAACTACTACAAAAAGATACCAAATTTGTGTTTGATCAAGCATGCAAGGATTCGTTTGATGAACTAAAGAAGCGGTTGACAACCACTCCCATTATTCAACCACCTAATTGGACGCTTCCATTTGAATTAATGTATGATGCATCTAATTATGCCCTTGGTGCTGTACTTTCTCAAAGAGTTAGCAAGAGATCTCATGTCATTGCATATGCCTCTCGCACACTAGATGCAACCTAAACAACTACTGAGAAGGAGATTTTGGCAATACTCTTTACATTAGATAAATTTCGCTCCTATTTGCTTGGATCTAAAGTTATTGTTTTCTCTGACCATGCAGCTTTGAAGTACTTGCTAAAGAAGGTAGATGCTAAGCCAAGATTGATTCGTTGGATGCTTCTGTTGCAAGAATTTGTTTTAGAGATTAAAGACAAGAGTGGTGTAGAGAACCTTGTAGCAGATCATTTAAGTCGGATCCAGCAACCTTGTGAAGAAACTTCAATTGCAGATTCATTCCTAGAAAAACATCTCTATCATTTGCATGGGAAGGATCCTTGGTATGCAGATTTGGTAAACTATCTAATTGCTAAAGAAATATCCAAACACTTCACCAAATCGCAAATTGCCAAGTTGAAAAGTGATGGCACACACTACATATAGGATGAACCATACCTTTGGAAGACATATAGTGATCAAATCATTAGATGTGTTCTAGATCATGAAGTTCAGTCTGTACTTACCTTTTGCCATTCCCTAGCTTGTGGTGGACACTTTGGGCCATAACGGACAGCTAGAAAAGTACTAGACTCAGGTTTTTACTGGCCTGCAATATTTCATGATACACAGATTATGCATAACTTGTGAGTAGTGCTAAAGAATATGCCTCAACAACCACTTCTTTTTTGTGAGGTTTTTGATGTATGGGGTATAGACTTTATGGGTCCATTCCCTGTCTCTTTTGGCTTTGTTTACATTTTGCTAGCTATTGATTATGTTTCAAAATAGGTGGAGGCAAAAGCCACTCGTACTGATGATGCTCGAGTTGTTGCAGATTTTATCAAGTCTAACATTTTTAGCAAGTTTAGCATTCCTAGAGCTCTAATTAGTGACCAAGGTACTCATTTTTGCAACCGCAAAATGGAAGCTCTACTCTGCAAATACGGAGTCATACATAAAGTCTCCACCCCGTATCATCCTCAAACAAATGGTCAAGCTGAAGTTTCTAATCGAGAGATCAAGAAAATCTTAGAGAAGATAGTTCATCTCAATTGGAAGGATTGGAGCTTGCACCTTGTTGATGCTTTATGGGCATATAGGATAGCCTACAAGTCACACATTAGCATGTCTCCCTATAGGATTGTCTTTGGTAAAGCATGTTATCTTCCAGTTGAATTAGAGCATAGAGCATTTTGGGCAGTAAAAAAATGAAACATGGATCTAGACCAAGCAGGAATCCATTGGAAGCTTCAATTGCAGGAACTTGAAGAAATTTGATTAGAAGCATATGAAAACTCCAAAATTTACAAAGAAAGGCTCAAAGCCCTTCATGACAAAAATTTGGCAAGAAAGGAGCTTTTTGTTGGACAAAAAGTTCTCCTTTACAATTTTTGGCTGAAGCTTATACCTGGTAAGCTACGTTCTAGATGGTTAGGACCATTTGTAGTTACTTATATTTTTCCTTATGGTACAATGGAAATAAAAAATGAGGTAACTGCAAAAACCTTCAAGGTGAATGGACATCGTCTTAAACCATTTTTCGAAGGTTTTCAAGAGCTCACGGTAGAAGAAGTTCATTTGCACCATATCATATACTTGCAATAAATTCAAGAGAAGTTTCCCTTTCGCATGTCTTTTATTTTACTTGTTCCATAATTATTAGTGATGAAAGTCATTGACTTTCTAAAGTTGCTGATAATTAGAACAAGTATAATATAAAATATGGGGTAAGGATCTAGGGTTAGGAATTTTATTCTCTCTCTCTCTCTCTCTCTCTCTCTCTCTTTCTCTTTCTCTTTCTCTCTCTCCCTCTCTCACACTCCTCGTTACAAGTTTTAACTAATCTCTCAACTTCCTCTCTTCACCTCTTAAATCATCCTAACTATTACACCATATTGAGCTTGCAGGAATAATAGCTTGAGTGTCTTAAAAAAATGGAGACAGCTCTCACAAGGATCAAAATTTGGTTCCCTACTCTCCCTAGAAATTTTCTTAAAGACATTTACAATTGCAGACTTGAATGACTGAGTATTGACATTATTAGGCCTTCCAGAAGGTGTTCGTTGGATCGTTGAAGCTAAGGTACATTTAGCAGGTGAATTTCAAGAATCATTGTTTAAAAACATGCTAGGTATGGGAAGAAGTTCCTATGCAAAGAAGAGAAGGGCAAAAAGAATTAGAGTTTGCTATAGGTGTGCAAGATGGACTTGTAACACAAGATGCAAGAACCCTGGAATGGTTTCAAAAAAATTGAGAGGAGAAAATTCAATTCATAAAGGATGGACAGAGTAAGGAGTCATTGGATGATATCATTCAGACTCTTGAGACACATCCTAGTGGGTATGTTTAAGGAGTCCTTCTTGATTTGTTTGAACTATTCCGTAAGGAAAAAACACGTTATAGTCTTGGGAATCTGACTTTAAAAGACCCTGTTGTTAGTTTACAAGAAAACTGAATGGGAATCACATCCTCGACTCTTAGAAGGCGTTTCAGCTGTTACTGGACGTAAAACCAGAGGAAGATGTGAGTCATAATCACAACTACTGTTCATTCTCATACGTGTATGTTTGTCATTTACGTGGTCATTTCAATTTATTGGGCCACCATTTCTTTTTGAAATTTTCGCCCCTGCTTAATGTCTTTCCTTTCTGAAATTCACCTTTTCCTTGAACAAAAATTTCAAACTTCTGCTACCAAATCCCGAGCCCGCACTATTCAAGCGATCCCTTTGTCTGATATTGAGTCCTTATAAATTATCAACCTCTATGATGTATTTTTTCCAAAAGAGACAGAAACACCATTTATGGAGAGGATCAATACTATCTGTGTTTTTGGTGGGTCTAACCTTGGAAAGGATGGAGAATTTCAACATGCAGCTTATAACCTTGGTAAGACATTAGCTGCAAGAAAAATCAATCTTGTTTGTGGGGGAGGGATTCAGGGTTTAAAAGGATATATTGCAGGATCTGCACTTAGAAGTGGAAGTAACATCTTAGGTGTTGTCTTAAAAAATGAGAACACCTCCTACTTCACCCTGGGTATTGAATTGAAGGTTGCAACCATGCATGAGCATATGAGACACATGTTCATTAATTCTAATGCATTTATTGCATTACCTGGTGGTCTTGGAACAATGGAAGAAATTTTTACCATCATATCTTGGGCCTATCGGAATTTTCATAAAAAACCTTTGGGCTTATTGAATATTAATGGCTTTTATAATGGTTTGATATCCCTTTTAGATCTTGCAGTAGAGCAGGAGTTCATGCCATAATCCATGCGCAACATCATAGTATCTGAGCAGGAGTTCATGCCATAATCCATGCGCAACATCATAGTATCTGCTTCAACTGTTGAACAACTACTTGAGAATTTGCAAAATCCTACATTTGAGCTCTGTCAAGCAATGCAGCTGATGAACCAACCAAATCAGGATGGCAGAGACAAAGAGAACCAGATACCACTCTTCGGTTATAAATTTTCCTTATTTCGGTGGTTTTCTCACATTTCTTTCCCTGTTAAATGAAATTCCATCTAAGACATTAGGGACAATGTCTTGGATAGGTTAGGGGGAGGATGGTCTGATTGAAAAAAAAAAGGTTAGATTCATAAACTTGTTTTGAGTAAGATGGCTGAGTAAGGAGTTACGCTTGACCCTTGATACGCATCTTATGATTTAAAAAAAAATTGAAATGTGGAAGTATGTTGTTCTTTAGATTTCATAAAATAATTGAAGCAAAATGATTTAGAATTCGATATTAATTAGTTGGCAACACATATTTGACCTGGATAGATTAGATTTGATAAATATATTACCTGTGAGATTTTGAGCCTTATTAATTACTTTCTTTCTTGTGTGATTTTCATCCATGGAATATGTTACTTCAGAACTTGCATTGATTCTTTTTGAAGCTATATTGTCACATGAATTGTACAAAAATGATTGAGGCATTGTTTTTCTTGAGCAAACCACTTAGCCAAATAACCAACCCATATAATTTTATCCTTTAATCAGCCCTTTGAGCCGATTAACCTTTTCTTCTTTTTAGCTCACCACAAAAATAAAAAAGAAAACTTTGTCTGACTGTAGAAGGTGAGGAACATTAGATTTATCATACCATAAGTGTTTCAATAAGTGTGGGGGAGATTATTGTTATGTTTATCAATATCATGGTTGAAAAAAAGAAGAAGAAGAAGAAGAATTTTTTTTTAAGAAAGAAATAAATAAATAAACTATTACATTGAAAAAAAAAGTAATATCTATTTCTCACACTTGCACTTGGATTTAGTTCTCAATCCTCACCATTTTCCTTGGTCTAACATTGTATCTCTTTAATATATCATTTCATCTTTCTAATCCTGTTATAACCAAAATAAAGACCTCCTGATTTGTGCATTGTATGTGTACATAGTAGTAGAGAAGTAGAAGATATGCAAGCTTATGATAGTTCATCTTTCATGGATTGAATTTGAGAGAAACACTTACCAAATAAAACACTTGAGAGATTCAGAGTATATCATGTGAGGTTTTATCTTTCTCATCTATGTTTTTCAAATTAAAGTTTCCTTTCTAATTAATTTAAAAAATATGATGAAAGAATGTTTCATAAATATTTGTGAATTCTTGAGAAATCAACTCAAAGCTTTGATGTTCTTTCATTAAAAAAAACAAAAAAACAAAAAAATTGAGTCACCAATCTTTAACTTAAGTTTGCCCGAGATGTGCAAAAGATAAATGTGGGGGAATTTGATAAGCATAAATTTTATAACTAATTATCTCTCATTTTTAGCTCATTAAGACTTCTTATATGTTCAATTAAGTGGTCTTTGTCATATTTTATGAGTTTGGGTTCATATGGAGTTTAATTGAATTTCTTTGCTTAACCGATTAAAATGACACTATTATAGTATTTTGAGCATAATAGGAATTTTAGACATCCAAAAATAAAGAAATATGTCTTGAATGAAATATTAAATAAGTTTCCACAGTTACAAAGCAAGATCATACTCTAAATGGGATGTATAGGACTCCGAAATTATATCAAAAGATGAGATAGTGTTGCTGTCGCTGAACCTGAGCAGTGTGTAAAGGTCCAGCCATATCTTGAGATACAGAAGTCATATTGGGACGAAATAAGATCCATTGGAAAGCTAAAATCCAAGGTTATAACTTTTGTTCAGACCTAAAGCTCTAATTCAGGCACATGAATATCCAAAAATGTGTTGCAATCAACATCAAAATTGGTGTGCTGATTGCTGACAAAAGCCAAAAGTGTTTTTGTATTTTCAAAAAAGCCCATGTGAAAGCAATAAAAAGATGGGAAAAGTCAAAACTGGTTGGTGAACTTCTGAAGATGATGCATCAAAAATCCTCTATAAATAGAAGGGTTTACACGAGGAGAAGACACACCTTGGATATTAACTTCAATATCATTTTCCATCTTTCTTTCTTTGTTGTTAGTTTTCCTCCATAATGGAAGGCTAAGTTTGTAATTTCAATTCAAGGATTAAAGCTATTTTCATTTTAACTTTGAGGTCTTGATCTTTATTTACATGCGTGTTAAGTTATTTCTACTCTGCTTTACTATATTCTTCAATTTTACTCTTTTAATAAAAGTTTGTTCAGTTGACGTATTTTGATTAATGCATAATTAATTTCTAATTGGTTTTTGATTGGTTAATCATTTTCCAAAAGTTTGAAGAGTAGAAATTAAGTAATTGAATTGAAAATTTTCATTTTATTACTTACTTCAACTGAATTTTGATAATGAAATTGGTTTAGATGTAATGAAAGATTAAGTGGTTGCTTAATCTTGCTGATCATAATCAATTGAATGCTGAGAGTTTTCTCAGTAGAGAATTCAAGGATCATTTTAGGGGTTACACATGATCTTGGGTTGATAAACATAATGCATGATTTTAGTGATCAATGATTAGTTAAGAAAATAGCCTCTGAATTCCTTGAGTCGATAATCGATAAGTTGAATTAATTTCATTCTGTATTTTGTATTTAGAACTTAATATCACATCTTTCCAAAATCCCCTTGTTCTAACTTTCTTCTAATTTGCTTAAGAATCTAAAATGGTCTTTGAGAGATGACCTAGGTTGTACCTTATACTTTACCAATAGTTGGGGGAAATCTAGAAATTATTTTTGGGCGTTTACAACGAGCGTGTCACCTATCCTAAGCATAATACCATAGGCAAGCATCAAGTATCATAGTCTAAAGACTTCCTTTCAATGAATACAGTAAATATGGCATTCAACGTCATGCTTTGTTTTCAAGAATCAAATCAGATAGCAGCAGTAGCCCAATGAACCTTTTCTTCTTTAACTTCCATGCAGAGGGACTTTCATTTTTTTTTTCTACAATTTGCGCTTGCAGAGGCCTCTTTACAGTACCAATCCTCAGTCGCACCTGATTCGCTAACTTAAGAGTGATCTAGGTGCTGCTTGAAACGTTCCCCTTCTATTGTACACAAGCCTAGTCAATTCCTACTTCTCTTTGCAGACCTATTAACCCAACATCTTCCCAAAACTGTCACACTGGTTCAAAATGAACCTTTATATATTGAAATTCCAGAGATTTAGACATTCTAATTCTAATGAGAATCGCCTGTAAATCTAGAGCAGCATCAACCTTGCGATCAAACATTGCATCAGTAAGATAAGGCTACATCCCTATATCTAGACTACCTTCTCAATATTTTGGATCATTTAATTTCTAGATCAACATTATATAGTTGGTTACAGGACTTGACCTTCTTAATTGGACACTCTTGTTTTCAATTTAGCTTATATGTATCCTTTATGTGGAAATCTGATTGAATCGTGAAAGGAAGAGGTCCTGATTGCTAACTTCATACTAGTAATCAACGATTCAAACGAAGACCATGACGTCACTTTGAGGAAGAAGATGAGTTTATGCGGTCATTCACATGTAACAGGTTTTGGCCTTTATATGCAGGAAGAATTTATGAACTATTGCTAACAGAATATGCTAAGAATCTACTAACTATTCAAGAATCATTTTAGTTCAGCGATTCAAGCACTAAATTACCACATTAGGATTCCGATTATAAGTATATATAAAAATATGTATCAATATCCATGAGTTCACCTGATGAATGTGCAATGAACCTGGTTCAGTGTTGAATGCTTGCTAAATCTTCATAGCTTCGGTGAAGTGCGAGAGTTCTTTCCTTCTGAGCTTTTCCTCTTCTTACTTCATGCAACCATCTTCGGTGTTGTGTTCTTGAACCTCTACGGTTCCCTTCCTCAATCTGAAATTTGCAAGTTTCTGAAAAGAGCTTTGACGCTGCTAAGAAGATGCGAATGCCTCCTTCTCCACCTCAAGAACCAGTGAGCCATTTCTCTTTTTTTTTTCCAGATATTCACCAGCCAAAAAAAATCCTTGAGAAAAGTTCCTATTTTTGTTTTCTTTAGAGGAAATCAAAGAGCCCCCCCTCGGATTCCAAGGACACTTCCTTATATATTAGCCCTGCTCTTTTTTTTGTTAAATTTTGGCGGGCCCCCATTTTCTTTCTTCTTTTTTTTTCTTTTTTTCGTTTTGTTTTTCTGTTATTTTCCTTTTTTTCTTTTTTTTTTAATTTTTTTCTTTAGTTTGTCTTTTCCTTTTCTTTCAACATTTCTTATTTTTCCTAACTACTTCTCCTCTAACATCAACTAACCTAACTAATTCTTAACTAAAAATTTTTTTTTTTTCCATTTTTTGTCTTTTTTCATTTTCATCTATTATTTCTTACTATATTTCCTTTTTTTTTATTTGTTACATTTTTATTTAAATTATTTGTTTACTAATTAATTTGAAAGGTGGGAGTCTTGGACATAATTGGGTGTTCACAGATACACATGACCTGATTGATGCATGCAAATCGTCTTCTACAATTTCTTATCCTTTAATTTGTCAAATACATGAAGCATAATGTCCGACCTCAATCAATGTAGTAATATAAGTCATGCTACATACTTCTCTTTGTGGTAATCATCCCACAAGTAAATAAAAACTTACACCTTAACACCTTACTCAGAAAAACAATCTTTTTTTATTGTAACGACTAGTTATATTTGATTTTAACCTTTAGCCTTTGTAATTTGTTTCACTAATTGAATTAATTAACAATAATAACAATTTATTATTATTCAAAGATACAAGTTATAATATGTTTCTTTTTTAATTTTGTAAAGGATGTGGCTAGAATGTGTACCTATCATTATGTTGCAATCTATGTGTTCCTTTTCTATGCTTTTAGTAGTAATATAGGGATTATACTGCCCTTAATGTGTGTTACTTCTGAATAGGAAGATTGTTACTTAAATTTCTAATAAAGAGCAAGAACTTTTTTATAAGCATTAAAAAAGAATAATTTACCTAATTGTCGTAACCGCAATTACAACGAGACGACGGACTTGCTACGAATTTTAAAAGGATTTAATTTGATTGAGGAGCCGCCACCAAATTTTATTTTAAGGGAAAACATTTGGAAAAACCCTAACTTGAGGAAGAAATCTAGGTTCGGGAGTCGGTTACGAGTAAGGAAGGTATTAGGCACTCTACTCTCCCGTTCCAAAGAACGGTACCCTTAACCTGAGTGTGTGATATTTTGAAAACTGTTTGATCCCTAAAAATAGAATAGAAAATAAATAGGTTTATAGAAAATAGTTTGACAGGACTTGATCCTGCTCCTACGTATTTCCTGGTGCAATGGGAAACTCAAGGCTACATAGTTCTGGTTAAGAGACTTGATCTCTAAATAAAATGGTAACATTGGGTAAAAGGTGATTGTTTGGACACATTAGTGAAAACAGTGATTTCCTTAAATCATGTGCTTGCAGAATCCAAACCGTCGTAAGACATGTTTGAATTTGCACGAATTAGAACACTAAACAATAGAGAATGCTACTTGCTCGTGTTAGAATCCGTTGCACAGTTTAAGAAAGATTAAAACAGACGTTTTTTAGGAAGCAATGATTTTTGGAAACAGGTATGCTTGCAAAATTCAAACCGTCATAAGGCGTGTTTGAATTTGCACGAATTAAAACATGAAGTAGTGGAGAATGCTACTTGCTCGTACTAGAATCCGTTGCACAGTTGATGAAAAATTAAAACAGAAGTTTTTAAGAAGCAATGATTTTTGGAGTCAGATGTGCTTGCAAAATTCAAACTGTCGTAGCCGTGTTTGAATTTGCATGAATTAAAACACGAAGCAGTAGAGAATGCTACTTGCTCATACTAGAATCTGTTGCACAGTTGATGAAAACTTAAAACAGACGTTTTTAAGAAGCAATGATTTTTAGAATCAGATGTGCTTGCAAAATTCAAATCGTTGTAAGCTGTGTTTGAATTTGCACGAATTAAAACATGAAGCAGTAGAGAATGCTACTTGCTCGTACTAGAATCCGTTGCACAATTGATGAAAAATTAAAACAGACGTTTTTAAGAAAACAATGATTTTTGGAAACAGGTGTGCTTGCAAAATTTAAACCGTCATAAGCCGTGTTTGAATTTGCATGAATTAAAACATGAAGTAGTAGAGAATGCTACTTGCTCGTATTAGAATCCGTTGTACAGTTGATGAAAAATCAAAACAGACGTTTTTAAGAAAACAATGATTTTTGGAAAGAGATGTGCTTGCAAAATTCAAACTGTCGTAAGTCGTGTTTGAATTCAGCACGAATTAGAACACGAAGCAGTAGAGAATGCTACTTGCTTGCATTAAAATCCATTGCACAGTCGAGGAAAATGTTAGAGCAGGAGTATTTTAAGAAAATGAAGGAATTTTGAAAATAGACGTTTTGAATTTACTTGCCAAAAGGGCGTTTGGAGTGAAAGTTCCGTAAAACAAGAACCCAAATATAAAAACAGCCTTGTAGGGAGATAACGATGACATATTTTTATCATTTATTTTGTTGTAATGTATAAGGTCTATGGCCTTTCCATCTTGTTCATTGCCTTTTGATCGATTGGCCTTTGGGTATAAACACAAATCAGCACTTCCTCTTTTAAACTTTCAGACCCAAACTCTATACAATATTCAAAGATAGCATACACAGAGTTCGAATATCATACAACTAGGGTGTGGTGCTAATTCTATGCATGCTTCTAGTTCAAAAGGACAAATTCCAACTCATAAGATTCAAGTCCCTATAGATTAGCATATATTTTGTTTGGCCTAGAAAAGAAAAAAAGGGTTATGACCCCAAAATCAGAACCTGCTGCAGCAGCTGACACGTTCTAGAGTCAATTACCATTAGTGTGATTTGAGCCAGGCTTTGAAACTCTACACACACATTTTTGGGATAATCCCTACAACAGAATAACAACCAGGGTAACAACAGGATTTACAGTAAACCTGACACACCCTGGACTACACCCCTAGCACTCAGGCCCATCCACAAGGGTTTGAGAGATGCAGTGAACCTGAGGATAGTTATATTCATTCAGGCAAGGTGCGGGCCTATGATCTCATCCATTACTGAGAAGCTTAACCAGGTTATGCTCATATACATTGACTGGTCCCTTTTCTAATGGTTATCAACGAGCAAAGTGTCCTAATCACAATCATAGTTAACCGGGAAAACCTACCGGACTCACCTTAGAACTCATAAACAGGAAATTACCTTATGCAGAATTTTGCAGGTTAGAGAATAATTTGTCTAGGAGCATTGCTAAGGCCAAAGGGACCAACGTGGATATGTTACTAGGCTGGACATAGAAGCTAACAGCATCCAAAACAAAACTCCTTGGATCACAACAGGTTGACATCTGCTTACCAAAACACTGCACAATTAGTGGGAAAATAGTTTATGGACTGAGACCAGATATGGAAGACTGCCCCCTAGCTGTCTTGGTACTTACTTAACTAATGCACAAAGTCCTACATCTGCACTTGAACTAAACCTGAAAAATGGGCACTTTCTAACCAATCTCCTAGGCACAGAATATCTGCCAAGTACCCCAAATCATCCATTCTAGACAAATTATTCAATTTGTCAGAACTTTCTAAATAGTATAGCTCTTGAGTTAATAACTTAAATCATGACAGGCCTTGGTTACTGGAGCAGCTAGCATATTTGCAACCAAACATCCCCTTTGTTCAAACTAAATGATCCTGACAAGCCTTAGGAGATCTTTTAATTGGAAAAACTGGATGGTGAATGGTGACTTAGGCATGAGTTTAAATGTCATTACCCTAGACTAGAATCCTAGCTGTTAGGGGCTGTTGTAATGTTTGGCAGCCGCTATGATGTGTTTGGGGTCAAAAATTTTCATTTTGTACCTCTACATCTAGTAGGAACATTATATCAATTTGTGACCATAGGTGCCACAAGTCTGAGACCATAAGTTTAGCATTAACTTGCATTTCCAATGAAGATTAAGGATCTTAGTTGACCTATTTCCTATTTGGCCAAGGAGTAGCCTACTGGAACCTGTTACTATATTTAATACTGCTATGAGAGAGTATGACTAGAGAACCTACACCTACATAAGAATGCATAGGATGACTGGGATCCGTAGTTTGCATTGCTTATTCAGCATAGCTAAGTTTCTGCTTTCTTAGGAGGCTTAATATTTTTTTGCACTGAACCTGCTGCTGAGACTGGTTTACTGACCAGTAATCAACATGAAAAGGTACCTGTTGGTGCCAAAAAGTATGAAGGCAAGTGCACCTTATCGTGTTACAGAGTAAAGAGTGAGTAATAGTATTGTCTACACAGGGATTTGGTTCAAATGCTAAATTCCTACTATTCCACTAATTGAGCTCAAGTATGCGAATGCGTAGCTAACGTGATCCCGCGCATAAGCGACGCAAATAAAAAAGATAACAAGATTCATAGATTCTGTCACTAAATCTGAAACCTCTGTTCCAGTTGCCAAAAAAAAATTACAATACGTTCAAAACTATATAATACTCAATGAAAAATCTGAATGGGTAAGAATTCAATGAATGGAAGGTGTTAGCGTTAGATTTCACCAAAACTTCCCCTATGTAATCCATGATCATTACATATACTTAAGACAAACGGTAGTTGAAGATCGAATTGACAAATTATTGGCTGAAGGTCAATCCCTTGACTCAGCAATCCTTCAATGCAAATTAGGAATTCTAATCCTTTAGCAATTCCTAATTTGCAGTGACCCTTACGTTCAAGAATTCAAACGATCTCACAAATGTGAACCTCTATCCCTAGAGTCTTCATAATCATGTTATTCAATCCCAGTTCCAGTTCTAAAATCAATTTTCCAATTGCGAAGAAGAATTTCGGTTCAGTTTATTAGTGGCCAATTCATAAAAACATTAAGCAAAGAGATGAACAATCAACGTTAAAGGAAAACAATCTCAAATAAATGCATCATCTGCATTACATAAGATCAGTCAAGGATTCGTCCTTCCCCAACAGGGACTTAGTTACACATTCTGACACAGGACGAAAACAGGGGAGAGGGAAAATTGTATGAGCATGAAGACAAGCTACAGATGCACTTTGTCCTCAACCCCAGGGTTCTTCCTTCACCTAGAACAGAACCAACATCCAGAAAAACGGCGGCTCTATCCTTTGGGTCTACGCTCTGGAGATAGATCAGTGAGTGGAGTGATTGATGCCCTGTTTTCGTTCTGTTCTGAGCTTTTTATAGTTACTGGTCTGTGTTGTCGCGTGTCCAACGTGGCGTAACTGCGTTGCCAACGCGACGCGAATGACAGATTGCTTCTTTCCCTTCAGACCTTCATGTGCTCCACGTAAGTTCAGTTACGTTGCCAACGTGGAACCCTATGATATTTTGCAGAAATTAAAACACATTAGAATTATTAGAATTTATCACTCAAAAGGCTTTTAAAACTGTAATTTCCAGATTGTGCGTTGGCTATTTAGTTTATGTTGTTTTCTCCTGTTTTAATGGTGTTTTAAGCTTCAATTACTTGAAATTGCATTGAATTATATTCCAAATAAGTGTCTTGTTGGACACTTATCACAACCCCGAACTTGAACTCTTGCTTGTCCCCAAGCAAGTATTAAACTACAGGAACATAATTAATTCTAGATAACTCACAGCATGCATATCATTTCTCTCAAGTGTATTTCACTCCCCTTCTTCACTCCAAATTGCATCAATCAAAATTTTTTTTAGATTTAATTCAAAGGCAGTCCATCAAGTATTGGGAATACATGAAAAATAATTGCAGATTCAGAATATATCATGAGATTATGAGTAAAACAATGTTTATATTATGGTTACAACAATTTGCTATTAAGGAAACATGGCCTAGACTTGCAAACTCTCATAAGGTTAAGTGTTTCACTCTTTCTCTCAAGTGTTTAGGTTAGGTGTTTCTCTCTATGTCACCAAATCAAAATTCCATTACCATGGGCTTGCCCCTATCCTCTATCTCTACCAATGAGTCATATGCTTACATAAATCAAAAGGTCTTGTTATGGGTTGTAACGTGGCTGAGGTGAAGGGTGGATGAAAATTTGGAAATGGTTTTATTTAAGCCAAAGAACTATGAGAAGGTTGGAGAATTCACTTTCCATTAGTTTGGAGATGCAAGATCACTCCCATATAAGTGGGTTATTGTTTTCAATGTTTCTTCGTCTTATTTGGGTACCCGAATTCCCTTTCTTCTTTTTTTTTAAAGGGGACCCCATTGCCACTCACATTGCTACTAACATCCTTGACCTCAAACTTAGAAATGTTGCTTGTCCTCAAGCAACCCCAAACTTAAAATTGTTGCTTATCCTCAAGCAACTCCAAACTTAGTGTAACACTCAACCTCAAATACAAGTAGCCTTCTCCTAGTTCTTTGGCTAGGCATATTCATGGTTCTTTACAGTTTTGGCTGGATATGAACTAATCAAACACAAAGAATTGGGTATAAGGCTCAAGGGGCTAAACAATGGACAAGAATGCAAGGTGGGTCATTTGGTCAAGTAGGTGCATATAAAAGAAGTGCCTTAATCCTGTTTATGCAAGAATGGGATACTGGATTTCAACTAAGAAACAGGGCAAGTTCTGGAATGAAACTCAATTTGTGATCATACACACACACAAAAGAAATAAGTGTTGAGGTCCAACTGCTCATAGGCAAATTGTGCAAGCCTAGAACATGTATTACAAATTAATTGTTGCAAACCATAACAGAACAATAAAGTAATTCTCATTCAATCATGCTACATTCTACGTCATGCAATTGAACATTTAGGGATTGTGTAATCTCTCCATGCTGTGGAGAGTGAAGCTCTATTACACTTGATACTTATTGGAGAGGGAAGAGGAATGATGATAAGGTTGATTTGAGTGCTGGGGTTGAGAAAACCCCTGCACTGTGCTTATTCAGTGGGTGAAAAATGTGCATGAGTGTGCTCTGGTGGTCAGATGAGTGAAAGTGGTACTTGCTATGAAATAGCAATGTGGTGCTTCACTCAGCCCAGACGTGTTGGGCACGCAATTAGTTGCGTTGGCAACATAACTGATCAGAATGCAGATTCATATGAGTGCCTTTTACAAAGTGGAGTTCATTCATTGATATGGTTCACCATTTAAAGTCAGTTGGAGAGATCTCACCAATCTGTAATACAGCAACATGCATTGGCAACACAACTTTTCTGGTATTGGCAATGTGTTATGTCCTATTTCTTATAGCAGTAATGATTTATTCCAATTTTTCCACCTCGTGTATGGTCTTGAAGTGAGTTAGAGGTGTGTGCTTGGTTTAGTGTGTACTCAGTGTATATAGTACCTAAAAAATACACATTGGCAACACACCATGTTAGAGTTAGTGTCTTCAGGAAGAATTTGTAACAGTTTAGCACTTAATTTATAATGTAATGTTTACAGAGCTGGTATGAGACTTCCTGATTACAAAAAGAAAGAAAGAAAAAAAATTTGCAAAGAAAACTGAGTCCTAAGAAAATTCGTTTGATCTTATGGAGAAGATTTTCCAAGGAAACTTGTTTAATCTTCGTCCATGTCATTCCTTCTTGCTAACCCTCCCTCACTTTCACTATCTTCTATGTTGATCCACTGCGGGGTTTGTTCTTCGCGGCCATCTGAGAGGTCTTCATCAGGTAACCCAACGTGTCTCCCAATTTTCTTGAGGAGCCGTTGGGTTCTCTTCGTTCTTCTATTGACCTTCTGCATGTACCTTTGTAGCGCCTCTACCTGGCCTCCTATTTGGCGGTTGAAGGCTTGCTGTGCCAATAAAAGCTCCCTCTGCTTGGTCAGCATCTCATATATCTTGGGTGGCAGAGGTGGTCCAGGCTCCCTGCGTGGTGTTGGTTCATGCTCGGTGAGTATGTGCTGCTCGATATATGTCTTGTTAAGCGTTGCTTGGGGAGGGACCTTGGTGCATCCTTCAACACTAACCCCTTGGCTTTGACATAGAGCAGTGATCAGGCTCGGATATCCGAGGGAGGCTTTTGGTTTGGTGGCTATTTCCTCCATTTCTTGGGCAATGATAGTGCCCAAGTCCAAGGGTTCGGACTTCATGATCACCCAGACTAAAATAGCCCTCTTCTTGGCTACATCATTCGAATGGAGCAGGGGCCAGATATAGGACTGCACGAAGGTGCACCAAATCTTTGCCGTGGGCATCAAATCTGCCTTTCGCAACGATTTCCCATCCCCTGATTTGTCTTTCTTCTCGTCCTATCTTGCTCCAAGGATGCACAACACTTGCAGCGAGCCTTCTTTGTCTACTGCGATGTCTTTCAGCTTGCTGTACTGGCAATTTCTCCTGGAGACGTTAACCTCTAGCAGTTCATTAATCGCCTGAGGCTTGAAGGAGATGGTCTTTCCCCTCACATAGGAGGTGAATCTTGGTTCTGCCCTGGTCAGTACTAGGTTGGCGTAGAATTCCTTGGTTATTGCTTCATAACCTTCTCCCGCTAACCTGCACAACTTGTGCCATTTCCGGTTCTCAATCTCCTCGATGATTGAGGGAAACTCTCCTGTCTTCAGGTTGATCTTCTTGTCCCCTACAACAGAGCTTCCTTGAGGTTATCAAACCGCTCCTCGTTGTCAGCAAATTTAAAACGGTGGATGTCCTCAACTCTTGATTTTCCTCGGAGGGCTGCTGCGGGGGTTGTCTTGATGCGCATGTTCTTTGAAGATGATGCCATTCTGAAAAGAAAAGAAAACCCTAGTTAGTGAATATGGTAGATTGTAGCAGTTTTATTACCTTTCACTAGGCCTGCGGAGATTGTTGTGGGTTTGAAAATGAAAGCCCCAAATCCTTGTTTGCATCACTCATTATCAGTTATAATGTACCCCATTTCCCTGTTTCTCTGGGTCGATTTTTCGAGCATTCCCAACGTATGCATGCCCGAGTCTCGCCATATTATGCAGTTTTGGACTAGCTTCCTTCTGTAGAACTGGTCTACTTTCTGTTTATGGAGTTGATAACCACGAAATGGAGATGAAGAAAGAAAGAAGGAAAAACTTCATACCTTAGTTCTCCTGAAGTTGGGGAAGTAAGGGAACTGTTTTCTGAGTGGAAGACGAAGAGTAAGTTGAGTGAGAGTTCTTAGAGGCTTGGGTGAGTGGGAGATACTTACCTGATGCCTTTTTATAATTGTTGTGTGGGATACGAAGGGTTGGACGTGTTAGGAGCAGATTAGGTCAAAACCCTTGGTCTCACTTGCCTGTGATGTTATGTTGGCCACGCGGCAGTGCAACCTTGGGTCATTCCTTAAAATTGCACTTGGTACCCCAAACTGGCTCCCAGTTAGTCATCTATTCTACTTGTTTAATTCCACCCATTAGGATGAGACTGGTATATATAAAAATATATAAATATATATACTCATGTATATTTATATATAATTTTTTTTTAACTTGGAATCTTGTATGCTCTGTGATTTAATGGTCCTTGATGAGTCAATTTCCTGGCAATGTCTTAGTCTTTTTGTGTTGGTAACGTTGTTGGCATAGGGTCCTGTTGGTTTTAACCAATTGAGCTGCTTCTCATCTGAGTTAGATCACACTCATAACACATCAGGTTAGACTTGGGGTTATAGCACCCATGTGGATAACACAAAGTTTATAATCAGGAAATTATAAATATGTTTGCAATACAAACATAAAAAAGGGAAGAACAGGGAATAATAAGAAAAACTAAACAAAAAAAAAAAAGAACGAACTTGTTGCATCTATGTTAGTCTAGCTAACTAAGAAAAGGTAAGAAAAAGAAAAAAAAACTAAGTCCTATTTACGTTTATTAGTCTTCTTCCATCTGGGCTATGGTTGCCGGTCCGACTTTACTCTCGACGTCGTCCAAGTCAGCCCATTGCAATATCAGTTCCTGCTCGGCATCAGAGAGCTCGTGCTCGGTCATGCCTATCCTTCTTCCGATATTCATTAAGAGCTACTTGTTGACCTTCGTCCCTAGATGGATCTTCTTTACATTTCTGCGTGTAACCTCGACTTGCTTGCCTAGGCGGCGTACAAGGAGATGCAGTTCACTCAGACGCTCGGTTTGCTCATTTAGGATCTAATAGATCCTTGGTGGGAGTAGGGCTTCGGGCTGTGCCTTGTGGAGGATGTAACGCCCAATGTAGGTTTCGTCCAGAGTGGGGTGAAGATCCACTCGGGTGCAGCCTTCAATTTTGACTCCCTGGGATTAGCATAGAACCGTGATAAGGTTGGGGTATCCCAGGGGAACGTAGCACTTCCGAGCAATATTCTTCATTTCTCGGGCGATGACTTGGGCGATATCCATCTCGCAGGATGTCATTGATAAGCATGGATTTCAAAAATAATTATCTCTCACTTTTATCTCATTAAGACTTCTTATATGTTCAATTAAGAGATCTTTGTCATATTTTATGAGTTTGGGTTCATATGAAGTTTAATTGAATTTCTTTGCTTACCCGATTAAAATGACACTATTATAGTATTTTGAGCATAATAGGAGTTTTAGACATCCAAAAATTATGAAATCTGTCTTGAATGAAAGCTTAAAGAAGTGTCCATAATTACAAAGCAAGATCAGACTCGAAATGGGATGTTTAGGACTCCGAAATTATCTCAAAAGATGAGATAGTGTTGCTGACGTGGAATTTGAACAGTTTGCAAAGATCTGGCCATATCTTGAGATATAGAAGTCATATTGAGATGAAATCAAATTTGTTGGACAGCTAAGATCCGGGGCTCCAACTTTTGTTTAGAAGTCAAGCTCTAATTCGGACATGTGAACATCCGAAATTGCGGTGCAAGAAAGTCAAAATTGTTGTGCTCATTGGTGGCAAAAATTCAAAAGTGTTTTGCATTTTCAACAAAGCCCATGTGAAAGAAATAAAAGGGTAGAAAAGTAATATCCTAGTTGAAGATGATGCCTCAAAAATCCTCTATAAATAGAAGGGTTTACAAGAGGAGAAACACACCATTTTGGAGATTAACTCCAATACCATTTTCTTTCTTTCTTTCTTTCTTTCTTTCTTTCTTTCTTGTTAGTTTTGCCTCCTTCATGGAAGGCTTAGGTTTTCTTTCTTGTTAGTTTGCCTCCTACATGGAAGGATTAGTTTTTCTTTATTGTTAGCTGCCTCCTACATGGAAGGCTTAGGATTTATTTGTTGTTAGTTGCCTCCTACATGGAAGGCTTAGGATTTATTTGTTGTTAGTTTGCCTCTTTCTTTGTTGTTAGTTTGCCTCCTTCATGGAAGGCTAGGTTTGTAGCTTCAATTCAAGGATTCAAGCTATTTTCATTTTAACTTTGAGGTCTTGATCTTTATTTACATGCTTATTAAGTGGTTTCTACTCTACTTCACTATATTCTTCAATTTTATTCTTTAATCAAAGTTTGATCGGTTGACGTATTTTGATTAATGCATAATTGATTTATAATTGGTTTTTGATTGGTAAATCATTTTCCAAAAGTTTGAAGAGTAGAAATTAAGTAATTTAATTGAAGGTTTTCATTTTATTACTTACTTCAACTGAATTTTGATTATAAAATTGGTTTAGATGAAAGATTAAGTGGTTACTAAGTCTTGTTGATCATAATCAATTGAATTCTGAGAGGTTTCTCAGTAGAGAATTCAAGGATCATTGTAGGGGTTCCAGATGATCCTAGGTTGATAAACACAATGCATGATTTTAGTGATCAATGATTAGTTATGAAAATAGCCTCTGAATTCCTTGAGTTGATAATTGTTAAGTGAAATTAATTTCATTCTGTATTTTGTATTTAGCATTTGATATCACATCTTTACAAAAACCCCGTTGTTCTAATTTTCTCCTAATTTGCTTAAGAATATGAAATGGTCTTTGGGAGATGACCTAGGTTGCACCTTATACTATACCAATAGTTTGGGGGAAATCTAGAAATTATTTTTGCGCTTTTGCGACGAGCGTGTCAGTCATTATCGTCTAGAGCAGAATCGCCCGCTTGTTGTTTACTTCACTGGAATGAAGCATTGACAGCAGGTTTGACTGCATGAAAGTGTACCAGATTTTGGCCACTGGTTTTAAGTCGGCCTTGTGTAAGGACTTCCCGTCATTAGAGCCATCTTCCTTAAGTTCCCATTTGGCTCCTGGTATGTAGAGTACCCTCAGGACACCGTTTGGTCTACTGGGGTACCCCTCCGACGTTGATACATGCATTCGAACACAGGGGGTCTGGCTTCCAGCAAATCCCTTATCACTTGTGGGGTGAAAGAGATAGTCTTCCCACGAACATAGGACGTATAGTAGTCCTTTGCTTGAGTCAATGCCATGTTGGCGTAGAACTCGTGAGTGATTTCCTCGTATCCTTGGCCAGCCAAGTTACATAACTTCTCCCACTTTCTGTCTTCGATCTCGTTCTCGTTTGACGGGAACTCCCGAGTGCGTAGTTTCAGTTTCCTGTCCCCTACTATGGGGTTTCTCTTGAGTGTTCTGAATCTTTCCTCGTTCTCTGAGGATTTGAATATTTGTACATCTGTTTCCATGGTTTGAGTTTTGGAGGGGGAAGCCATTGGAGAGTTGTCGCACTTGTGAAGTAGAGCAGCAGTTTTTTGTGGGAAAGTGAGGAGTTGCAACGAGGAAATTCGAATGGATTTGGTGGGAGTTATGGTTATTGGGAGGCTTTCTATATTCATATGTGTGAGATACGAGGAGTCAGGTGGGTGGGTAACGGTTTGGGTAATTAATGTTGACTTAACTGCTTATAGACCACTTTGACACTTTTGCTGAGTGTTCCCCTTTTTTGTTTGTTCTGATGCTAGTGCATTGGACACGCACTCATATTGGTGTTTAACACGTGATTCTTTATTCATTATAGGACTGAATTTTTGTTTTGCACCCCTTATCCGCTTGATTTCTATGGATCCATTTTTGGGGTTCACCTCTTCAATTTGCTAAAAAAAACAAAAAAGTAAAACTACTTCCAAGGTTGCCTCCCTTGTAGCTTGACATAGTGATTTTTCAACTTAGGGTCTGAAGAGTGCAAGTAGTCTTCTCCCTGCTGATTTCACCTCCATGATAATGCTTGACACGTTGCCCGTTGACCTTAAAACTCCTTTAGGCTTGTGTATCTTCAAGTGTGATGGCACCATGATCTGCAACCTCCTTAACTACAAAAGGCCCAGTCCATTTGAATTTTAGTTTTCTTCGGAATAATTTGAACCTTGAGTTAAACAACAGAACCAGTTGTCTAGGTTCAAAGACTCTATGTTTGATCAATTTGTCGTGCCATTGCTTGGTCTTAGTGATGTGAACAAGGGCACCACGATAAGCAAAAGAGATCATCTTGAAGATTATCTACAAGGAATGGAAGGTCCTATGACGCGGAATAGGACCAAACGTATGGAACAAGCACTTGAAGGTCTTATCAAGGAAGTTCAAGGAAAGGACTACGTGGATCCAAGCCCAATCCCAACATGGGTTAATTTATGTAGTCATATCATTGAAGATCGTAAGTGATAAAGTTTATGATTTACTATAGATTACATTAGGATTTACTTTAGATTACATTAGGATTTGATATTTATCTAGAAGTTATTCGTTTTAAATTGATTGCAATTCAAATTGCAATCTAATTAGGATTTCTAATTTATTATCTTTTTTACTAGATTAGGTTCAATATAAATAGCAGTTAGGGATTCAGTGAAAAGACAGATTTTGAGTATTAATAATATTTTCTCTTTGAGAGACTTTCATCTCTGTGTGAGTTGATTCCCTTGGTTCTTGGGCAAAGAACTACCTTTGATAACGTTGGTTCTTCCAGCAGGTTGCGGTAAGGGTCACGTTCTTCTTGATAACTTCGGTGCTCTCCGGCAGGTCGCGGTTTGTGTCGGGTTCCTTTACCTTATCTCACCTTTTCTTACCTTACCCTTTCTTATCTTATCCTGATTCTCAAGACGTTCCGTTATCGTTTCCGCATTTTAATTCAATCGCGTAGGGTGAATCATATCATTTGGCATCAGAGCTTTGGCTCTTGGAATCAGGTGTCATTTATCCTTTGTTTTATTTTCTTGTGTTAAAGTTGTTACCTACCAAATATTCCAAAAAAAAAGGAGTTTTGGAAAAAAAAAATTCAAAAAAAAAGAGAAGAAAAAAAAAAGAAGTTGTGATAGAAAAAAAAGGAAATTCAAGACAATTGAAAAAAAAAATCAGTCTTCATTCAATATAATTTCTTTAAGTTTTTAATTCTTGACCAATATTCCTTACCTTATTCATCTTGTGTATCTGTGAGTCTTTCGTTATCTGTGGGAAGATCAACTTGTGAAGTTCTTAGTTCAAGGATTTATAAGGAGAATTGAGAGGTAAAAGGTAAGAGTTAGTTAGAGCATTATAGAAAAAGTCAATTCGAGTGTAAACACGAGTGAAGAGCGTCAATATTGAGGGCAAACACTAAGTGAGTGACTTGTGAGGCCTTATTATTCTAATTTATTTATTTTGTTCAATTTGCAGCATTGCCAACATGAGTAGTGAACCCCATCAAAATGAGATGGATCTAAAAGTATTCATGAAATCAATTCAAGATCAATTCCAACAGTTGAACAGGAGGTTGGAGGGCATGGAGGATTGTTCGAGAAGGAGATCTCGGGTGTCTCGTAGAAGTAGTCCTCAAATATCACTTCACCGCGATGAAGAAATAGATTGGGGGGGGGGGGGGAGAACTTAGAATCAGACGGTGGATGTTGTACGGAAAGAAGACGATATCGAGGAGAAAAGGATAGCAACTTGGGGAGTATTAAATTATCCCTTCCACCATTCCAAGGAAAGAACGAACCTGAAACTTATCTGGAGTGGGAAAGAAAAGTAGAGCATGTGTTTGATTGTCATAATTACTCGGAGGACAAAAAGGTAAAACTAGCCACTGTATCTTTTAATGATTATGCTAATATTTGGTGGGATCAATTTGTCCTTCACAAGAGGAGGTATGGGGAAAGACCTATACGAACGTGGGAAGAGATGAAAGTAGCCATGAGACGAAGATTTGTACCAAGTCACTATCATAGGGACTTGTACCGCAAATTGCAAAGTCTTACTCAAGGTGCTATGGGTGTTGAAGATTATTACAAGGAGATGGAAATTGCCATGATAAGAGCCAATGTGGAGGAGGATAGGGAAGCCACTATTGGCAAGATTCATTGGAGGATTAAAAAGGGAGATAACTGACGTGGTAGAACTATAACATTATGTAGAGATGGAGGAATTGCTTCATAAAGCTATTCAGGTGGAAAGACAACTCAAATCTAGGAGCACTCACAAATATGCTTCTAGTTCATGATGGAAGTCCAATTTTTCCAACAAGAAAGAAGGTCCTAAACCATAGGAGGAATCTCAAGGAAAATCAGCAGTACCTATTTCCAAAGGTAAATTTGAAACTAAATCCTCTAATAAGTCAAGTCACATTCGTTGTTTTAAGTGTCAAGGTCTGGGGCATATTTCTTCTCAATGTCCGAACCAGAGGACTATGATCATTCGTGACAATGGCGAAATGGACAGTGTGAGCTCGGAGGAAGAAGAAATGCCGAAGTTGGAGGATTGTAGTGATGTGGAGATAGCAGAACCTGTGCATGGAGAAATCTTGATCACAAGACATGCATTGAACATTGAACATTCAACCAAAGGATGAAGGAGATTCAGAGCAAAGGGAGCATATATTCTATACCCGTTGTCATGTGAACAACAAGGTATGTAGTATGATTATAGACAGCGGTAGTTGCACCAACGTCGCTAGTACATTGCTAGTAGAGAAATTAAACTTGCCTACTAAGAAGCATCCTAATCCTTATCGGCTACAATGGATGAATGATTGTGGGGATGTAAGGGTTAGTAAGCAAGTCTTGGTGTCCTTTTCTATTGGCAATTATAAGGATGAGGTGTTGTGTGACGTTTCCCCTATGCATGCTGGGCACTTATTGTTAGGATGCCCTTGGCAATACGATAAGAAGGTTATGAACGATGAATTTAAAAATAGATATTCTTTTGTAGTGGATAATCGAAAAATTGTATTGATTCCATTAAGGCCCGTTGAGGCTTATTTTGACCAAATGGAGGAATTTCAAAAGAATGTAAAATGAGAGAAAAAGAATTAGAAAATCAAGAAAGAGAAAAAAGAGAGAAAATTGAGGGTGAAGAAAAAGTAGAAAGTCAAAATAAGAGTAAGGGTGAAAAGAAAGAAAAATCAAGAATTAAAGAAAAAGAAAAAAAAGTTTGTGTATTTGCTCATAAAGGGGAGGTTGAGAGTGTTTTGAGGGAAAAGGAACAAGTTCTTGTACTCATGTACAAGGATATTTATTTTACTAACAACCATAACTCCTTTTTCCCTAGTGTGGTTGAATCTTTGTTGTAGGAATTTAATGATGTATTTCCTAAAGAATCACCAATGGGTTTGCCTCCTATAAGAGGCATTGAACACCAAATTGATTTTATCCCCGACGCTGCGATTCCAAACCGACCAGCCTATAAAACTAGTCCTGGAGAGGCCAAAGAGATTCAAAGGCAAGTAGAGGAGTTGATGCAGAAAGGCTATGTGAGGGAAAGTCTTAGTCCGTGTGCGGTTCCTGTTATCTTAGTACCAAAGAAGGATGGAACCTGGCGTATGTGTGTGGATTGTAGGGCTGTCAACAAGATTACGGTAAAGTATCGATATCCTATTCCAAGGTTAGATGATTTACTAGATGAATTGTATGGCTCTTGTTTGTTTTCTAAAATTGATTTAAAAAGTGGATATCACCAAATTCGTATGAAAGAGGGTGATGAGTGGAAGACTACTTTTAAAACAAAATATGGGTTATATGAGTGGGTTGTTATGCCATTTGGTCTTTCTAATGCACCGAGTACCTTCATGAGATTAATGCATCATGTCTTGGAAACTTTTATTGGAAAATTTGTTGTTGTCTATTTTGATGATATTTTAATATATAGTAAGACAATGCATGAACACTTAGATCACTTACGTGCTGTGTGTACTGCCTTACGAAGCCATGAATTGCATGCTAATGTTGAAAAATGCACTTTTTGTATGGAATCAGTTGTCTTCTTAGGGTTTATTGTAAGTTCTCAGGGAGTTAGTGTTGATGAAGAAAAGGTTAAGGCAATTAGAGATTGGCCTAGGCCTACAAATGCTAATGAGGTAAGACGTTTCCATGGTTTAACAAGTTTTTATAGGAGGTTTGTACAGAATTTTAGTTCTATAACTGCCCCTTTAAATGAACTTGTTAAGAAGAATGTTGGTTTTAAATGGGATGAGAAACATGAACAAGCTTTTAATTATTAAAGGACAAGTTAACCAATGCCCCTGTATTAAATTTACCCAATTTTGATAAAGTTTTTGAGATTGAATGTGATGCCTCTGGAGTGGGTATAGGAGCTGTTTTAATGCAGGATTCCTAACCTGTGGCATATTTTAGTGAGAAACTTAGTGGAGCGGCACTCAACTATCCAACCTATGATAAGGAGTTCTATGTCGTGGTGAGGGCCTTACAAACTTGGCAACATTACCTTTGGTCGAAGGAATTCGTCATCCATTCGGATCATCTTAGCTTGAAGTTTTTAAAGTCCCAAGGTAAGCTCAACAAAAGGCATGCCAAGTGGTTAGAATTTATTGAGATGTTTCCTTATGTTATCAAGTATAAAAAAGGAAAGGAAAACATTGTAGCTGATGCTCTGTCACGAAGGTATGTATTACTTACGACTTTACAAACTAAATTACTTGGATTTGAATTACTAAAAACCTTGTATGCCGATGATGTTGAATTTGGACAATTATGGGCAGCATGTTCTGATCATGGTTTTGAAGATTATTTTAGGCAAGATGGATATTTATTTAAGAAAAATAAATTGTGTGTACCTAAGTGTAGCATAAGAGAAATGCTTATTAGAGAGGCTCATGGGGGAGGATTAATGGGACACTTTGGCATTCAAAAAACTTATGATGTTTTACATGAACATTTTTTTTGGCAAAAAATGAAGCATGATGTTAAACTCATTTGTGAAAAGTGTATTACTTGCTTACAAGCAAAATCTAAAGTAATGCCTCATGGCTTGTATACGCCCTTACCTGTTCCTGAATATCCATGGACTGATATTTCTGTGGATTTTGTATTAGGGCTTCCTAGGACCTCGAAAGGAAAAGATAGTATTTTTGTCGTTGTAGATAGGTTTAGTAAAATGGCACATTTTATTGCTTGTTCAAAAACTAATGATGCCACTCATATTGCGGACTTATTTTTCAAAGAGATTGTACGTTTGCATAGCTTACCTAAGACTATTGCAAGTGATCGAGACATTAAATTTCTTAGTCACTTTTGGAGAACCTTATGGGGTAAATTGGGCACTAAATTATTATTCTCTACTGTGGCTCATCCGCAAACAGATGGACAAACTGAAGTTGTGAATAGAACTTTAAGCACCTTATTACATACTATAATTCAAAAAAATTTAAAGGATTGGGAGAATTATTTGCCTCATATTGAATTTGCATATAATAGGGTTGTTCACACATCTACTTCATTTTCACCTTTTGAGATTGTATATGAATTTAATCCTTTATCACCTTTATATGTTTTACCGTTTCCTACTAATGACTCTCTTAATTTGGATGGAAAGAAAAAAGCTGAATTTGTGCAGAAATTACATGCCAAGGTTCGCGCTAATATTGAGAAGAAGAATAAACATTATGCTCAGCAGGCAAACAAATGACGCACCAAGGTGGTCTTTGACCCTGGTGACTGGGTGTGGGTTCACTTGTGAAATGAGCGGTTTCCAAATCAAAGAAATTCCAAATTACATCCTAGAGGAGATGGTCCATTTCAAGTGACTGAGAGGATTAACGATAATGCTTATAAAATCGATCTTCCAAGTAGCTATGGTAATGTGAGTGCCACTTTCAATGTTTCGAATTTATCCTTATTTGATGCAGATGACCATCTAGATTCGAGGACGAATCCTCTTGGAGAAGGAGGGAATGATGTGAACAAAGGAACCACGATAAGCAAAAGAGATCATCTTGAAGATTATCTACAAGGAATGGAAGGTCCTATGACGCGGAATATGACCAAAAGTATGGAACAAGCACTTGAAGGACTTATCAAGGAAGTTCAAGGAAAGGACTACGTGGATCCAAGCCCAATCCCAACATGGGTTAATTTATGTAGTCATATCATTGAAGATCTTAAGTGATATAGTTTATGATTTACTATAGATTACATTAGGATTTACTTTAGATTACATTAGGATTTGATATTTATCTAGAAGTCATTCGTTTTAAATTGATTGCAATTCAAATTGCAATCTAATTAGGATTTCTAATTTATTATCTTTTTAACTAGATTAGGTTCACTATAAATAGGGGTTAGGGATTTAGTGAAAAGACAGATTTTGAGTATTAATCATATTTTCTCTTTTAGAGACTTTCATCTCTGTGTGAGTTGATTCCCTTGGTTCTTGGGCAAAGAACTACCTTTGATAATGTTGGTTCTTCCGGCAGGTCGCGGTAAGGGTCACGTTCCTCTTGATAACTTCGGTGCTCTCTGGCAGGTCGCGGTTTGTGTCGGGTTCCTTTACCTTATCTCACCTTATCTTACCTTACCCTTTCTTATCTTATCCTGATTCTCAAGACGTTCCGTTATCGTTTCCGCATTCCGATTCATTCGCGTAGGGTGAATCATTTGGATTTTAGTTTTCCTGGGAATAATTTGAACCTAGAGTTAAACAACAGAACCAGTTGTCCAGATTCAAAGACTCTATGTTTGATAGTTTGTCGTGCCACTGCTTGGTCTTAGTCTTGTAAATCTTTGCATTCTCGTAGGCGTTGAGGCAGAATTCCTCTAGTTCATGTAGCCGTAATAGTCTATTCTCTATGGATGTATTAGCATTGAAGTTGAGAAATCTAGTTGCCCAGTACACCCTATGTTCAAGTTCCACACGTAAGTGGCATGCTTTCCAAAAAACTAGTTGGTAAGGGGACATACTAATTGGTGTTTTGAAAGCTGTTCTGTAGGCCCAGAGTGCGTCATCCAACCTGTTAGCCTAGTCTGTTTTGGAGCTGTTCACAGTTTTCTCCAGGATCCTCTTTATTTCTCTGTTGGAAACCTCAGCTTGGCCATTACTTTGTGGATGATACGCTGTGGTGATTCTAGGTCTAATACCATATTTGCTCAAAACTGCTTCTAGCTGCTTGTTACAGAAATGTGTCCCTCGATCACTGATCAAAATGCGTGGGACACCAAACCTGGACAGTATGTGCTTCCTCAAGAATCTTACCATAGATTTAGCATCACACGTGTGTGTAGGGATAGCCTCTATCCATTTTGACACATATTCCACAGCTAGCAGTATATACTCATTAGAGTATAAGACAGAGAATGGTCCCATGAAATCTATGCCCCACACATCAAACAGCTCCACTTCTAATATGTTAGTGAGAGACATTTCATCTCTCTTTGAGACATTCCCGCTGCGTTGGCAAGCATCACACATATGTACAAAGTCTTTAGCATCCTTAAATGATGTAGGCCAAAAAAATCTGCTCTGCAACACCTTGACTGCTGTCCTTCTTCCATTAAAATGGCCTCCATAGGCTGAGCTATGACAGTGCCACAAGATGTCTTTTTGCTCTTCGCGTGGGACACACCTTCTGAGTAATCCATCTATACCTCTTTTATACAGAAAGGGTTCATCCCATTGGTAAAATTTGCTGTCATGGTATAATTTCTTCCGCTGCTGCCAAGACCATTCAGTTGGAATAATTTGTGCAGCTTTGAAATTTGCAATGTCTGCATACCATGGTGCAACAGCAATGGTTAACAGTTTCTCGTCTGGAAATTCCTCGTTGATCAAGACCTTCTCGTCGTCTATGATTTGCGTAGGCAACCTGGACAGGTGGTCAGCTGTACCATTGTCCTTTCCTTTCAGTCTTGGATCTCAAAATCGAACTCTTGGAGGAGCAGTATCCACCTGATCAGCCTTGGTTTTGCCTCCTGTTTTGACAGTAAATGTTTCAAAGCAGCGTGGTCAGTATACACAATTACCTTGGCACCAATTAAATATGACCTGAACTTGTAGACAACGGCCAGCAGCTCCTTTTCAGTTGTTGTGTAGTTCAACTGTGCACTATTCAGCACCTTGCTAGCGTAGTATATGACATGTAGTTTCTTGTCCTTCTGCTGTCCTAACACAGCATCTACAGCAAAATCACTTGCATCACACATGAGTTCAAATGGGAGACTCCAATCGAGGGCTGCAAGTATAGGTGCTGTGGTAAGCTATTCTTTGAGTATGTTGAACGCCTTCAAACATGCATCATCAAATCTGAATTCAGTGTCTTTCATCAATAGGTCACATAATGGTTGGAGAAGTCCTTGATGAACCTTCTATAGAATCCAGCATGCCCAAGGAAACTTCTCACCCCTTTCTCATTTACCGGAGGAGGTAGCCTCTCAATGGCTACAACCTTGGCTTTATCAATTTCTACACCTCTTGATGAGACTTTGTGCCCCAACACAATATCTTCTTGCACCATAAAGTGACATTTCTCCCAGTTCAACACTAGGTTGGTCTCCTCACATCGTTTCAGCACACAAGACAGGTTACTAAGGCAATTATCATAATCAGAGTCGAATACTGAGAAGTCATCCATGAAGACTTCAATAAAGTTCTCCACCATGTCAGAGAATATGGCCAGCATGCACCTTTGAAATGTAGCTGGAGCATTACATAGCCCAAACGGCATCCAGTGATATGCAAATATTCCATAGAGACAAGTGAAGGCAGTTTTCTCTTGGTCTTTGGGATCTACCACAATCTGGTTGTAACCGGAGTATCTGCCTAGAAAACAGTAGTAGGTATGCCCAGCTAGTCTCTCTAGCATCTGGTCCATGAATGAAAGGGGGAAGTGATCTTTTCTGGTGGACTCATTGAGTCTTCTGTAATCTATACACATACGCCAACCAGTTACTGTTCTTGTAGGAATAAGTTCGTTCTTCTCATTAGGGATCACTGTCATCCCCCCTTTCTTAGGTACAACCTGAACTGGGCTGACCCAAGAGCCATCGGAGATTGGGTAGATAATACTTGCATCCAATAGCTTGAGGACCTCTTTCTTCACCACCTCTTTCATGGTTGGATTAAGTCTTCTTTGGGGTTGCACTACAGGTTTAAAATCTTCCTCTATTAGGATTTTGTGCATGCAGAAGGAGGGACTTATTCCTTTTAGATCTGAAATAGTCCATCCAATGGCAGACTTATGAGCTCTTAAAATTTTCAACAGTTTCTCCTCTTCTTTTTCATTGAGGGAGTTGCTCACGATTACTGGAAATGTGTCCTTTTCCCCCAAGAATGCATAACGGAGGTGAGATGGAAGCTCCTTCAGTTCCGTCTATGGGCCATCCACTTTTCCTTCTTCCTTTGGTAAACCTTCAGAGGGTTGTGAACTTGACTTCATGGGAGGATTGGCTTCAAGTGTGGCTATGCATTCCTCCACATCTTGGCTCTCTTGTTCTCTCTCCTGGCTCAAGCCTTTGGATTGCCAGAGTACCCCTTCAAGAATGGACTCACTGTCCTGTTTTTTAAGAGGGAGTGACAGTGGCGTTGCTAATGCGGTTATTGGTAGCATTGACAATGCGTCCATCCTCATGCAATGTGGCTGTTCAGCAGGGTGCTTCATGACTTCAAACACATTGAACGTCACCTTTTCGTCCTGCACTCTCAACATCAGTTGCCCTTGCTGCACGTCAATAAGTGCTCTTATTGTGGCGATGAATGACCTTCCTAGGATCAATGGAATTTCAGCATCTTCCTCCATGTCTAACACTACAAATTCAGCAGGGAATATGAATCTATCTACCTTGACTAGGAGGTCTTCTACCACACCATATGGGTACTTGATTGATCTATCAGCTAATTGAAAGCACATCATGGTGGGCTTCACCTCCTCTAGTTCCAGTTTCTTCATTATGGAAAGCGGCATCAAGTTGATGCTAGCTCCTAAGTCACATAATGCCTTCCCAATTTGTAGATTCCCAATGGTGCAGGGAATTGCAAAGGATCTTGAATCTTTCAGCTTCTGATGGAGCTTCCTTTGGATGATGGCACCGCACTCTTCCGTGAGAGCTACAGTTTCATCCTCTTTAAGCTTTCTTTTCTTGGACAACAACTCCTTCATAAATTTTGCGTAGGAGGGAATTTCTTCCAGTGCTTCAGTTAGTGGTATGTTGATCTGCAGTTTCCTGAATATATCCAGGAATTTAGAGAACCTTCTCTCTTCCTGCTGTTTAACTTTTGAGGAAATAGGATGTTTGGCGTTGTCGATGTAGCTTTCTCTCCGTTGGCTACGACTTCCTCAAATAATTGCTTTTTTCTTTTTCTTACTGGTCTGTCATGGTATTCTTTCTTCTGTTCTTCCCTTACTGGTTGTGGGTTGACTGCTGGTTCTCTTCCAGATTGCGTGTCTGTTTCAGTTCTGGATGGTTGGTCTGCTAGATCAGCAGCATCATTGGTTTGTAGGATTACGTTTTCTGTTGTCTTTGGTAATGTGGGCAGCCTTGGTTCTATCATCTTTCCACTCCTTGTTGTGATGGCATTGCACTGATCCTTGGGATTCACTGTTGTGTCACTGGGAAAACTCCCCGTATTTCTTTCTATGAGCTGTTTGGACAACTATCCCACTTAAGTCTCCAGATTCTTGATGGATGCTTGAGTGGATTGCATTAACTGGCTGAGTATGTTCCCCAAGTCTGCAGAGTTGTCCTGCGGTTGGTTTGTCTGCTGTTGAGTAGGCTGTTGCTGTGCATACTGCCCGTTCCTCTTATGGTTGTTCTGGTTCCTGAAATTAGAATTATAAGAGTTAGAATAAGGAGGATACTTAGGCCTTTGTGGCTGGCCCATATAATGAACTTGCTCCTGGCTGGTGGTTCCTATTACGTTTGTGTCACAGCATCCGTTTTCATGTTCACCCCCACAAAAGACACATTTCAGGACTTGTGCTGGTTGAGGGGTTCCTACGTTGAAGACATGTAACTGTTTTGTCAAAGTCTCCAGCTACTATGAGATCTGCTTGTTCTGAGCAAGTATTGGAATTTGCGTGTCCAACTCCAGCACACCTCTCTTGGGAACACTTCTGTTAGTTGGTGATTGGTACCCATTGGAAGCCATTATTTCAATCAGCTTCATGGCCTCCTTTGTAGTTTTGGTATTCAGAGATCCTCCTGCTGAGGCGTCTATGATGAGTCTTGTGGCTGGCTTGACTCCATTGTAGAAAATGTGGACTTGACAGACATCCGAGAAGCCATGGTGTGGACACTTCCACAAAAGCTCCTTGAACCGCTCCCAAGCCTCATAGAGTGATTCTCCTTCCTTCTGACCGAAATAGGAGATCTCTCCTCTCAGCTTGTTGTATTTAGAGGGTGGGAAGTACTTCATGAGGAATTTGGATACCAATTCCTCCCAGGTGGTAATACTTCCTCTTGGTTCGGTTTGCAACCAGTACTTGGCACGATCTCTTAAAGAAAATGGAAATAGTCTCAATCCAATCGCTTCGTCAGAGACGCCATTTATCTTGATTGTGTCACATATTTGGAGAAAACTTGAAAGGTGGAGGTTTGGGTCTTCCACTTCATTTCCTCCAAACTGGTCCTGTTGCACTAGATGGGGTAGTTCCGGTTTGATTTCAAAGTTGTTGGCAGCGATCGGTGGTCTCACGATACTAGAGCTGCAACCTGCAGAATTTGGGACATCGTACTCTCCCAACGTAATTCTCCTATTAAGCTGGTGTTCCTCCATGATAGAGTGATACACAGGGTTATCTTCGCTGGTCCCCTGCAGTCTCCGTTGTTCTTGCGGTGCTTTTCGTATCCTTACTTCCTTTTGGTTTCTTCTTGCTAGTTTTTCAATCTCAGGTTCGAAAATCAATTCCTGTTCTTCTTCACCTTGCATAAACAAAAATACACGAGATTAAACTAAGGGAAGTTCAACATGCAAACATAGTCAGAAAATCAAACAATATTGCTCAATCTAGTGGTATTCATAGTACTCTTCAATATTGAAAAACAAATCCCCGACAACAGCGCAAAAATCTTGGTGTCAAAACGTATGAAGGAAAGTGCACCTTATCGTGTTACAGAGTAAAAAGTGAGTAATAGTATCGTCTCCACAGGGATTTGGTTCAAATACTAAATTCCTACTAGTCCACTAATTGAGCTCAAGTATGCGAATGCGTAGGTAACATGATCCCGCGCGTAGGCGACACAAACAAAAAGATAACAAGATTCACAAATTCTGTCACTAAATCTGAAACCTCTGTTCCAGTTGCCTAAAACAAATTAAAGTACATTCAAAACTATCTAATACTCAATGAAAAATCTGAATGGGTAAGAATTCAATGAATGGAAGGTGTTAGGGTTGGATTTCACCAAAACTTCCCCTGTGTAATCCTTGATCATTACATATACTTAAGATAAACGATAGTTGAAGATCGAATTCACAAATTATTGACTGAAGGTCAATCCCTTGACTTAGCAATCCTTCAATGCAAATTAGGAATTCTAATTCCTTAGCAATTCCTAATTTGCAGTGAGCCTTACGTTCAAGAATTTAAACAATCTCACAAATGTGAACCTCTATCCCTAGAGTCTTCACAATCATGTTATTCAATCCCAGTTCCAATTCTAAAACCAGTTTCCCAATTGCGAAGAAGAATTTCGATTCAGTTTATAAGTGGCCAATTCATAAAAGCGTTAAGCAAAAAGATGAACAATCAACGTTAAAGGAAAACAATATCAAATAAATGCATCATGTGGATTACATAAGATCATTCAAGGATTCGTCCTTCCCCAACAAGGACTTAGTTACACATTATGACATAGGACGAAAACAGGGGAGAGGGAAAATTGTATGAGCATGAAGACAAGCTGCAGATGCACTTTATCCTCAACCCCAGGGTTCTTCCTTCACCCAGAACAGAACCAACGTCCAGGAAAACGACGGCTCTATCCTCTGGGTCTGTGCTCTGGAGATAGATCAGTGAATGGAGTGATTGATGCCCTATTTTTGTTCTGTTCTGGGCTTTTTATAGTTACTGGTCTGTGTCATCGCGTGTCCAACATGGCTTAGCTGCATTGCCAACGCGACGCGAATGACAGATTGCTTCTTTCCCTTCTGACCTTCATGTGCTTGATAAGCATAAATTTTATAAATAATTATCTCTCACTTTTATCTCATTAAGACCTTTTATATGTTCAATTAAGTGGTCTTTGTCATATTTTATGAGTTTGGGTTCATATGAAGTTTAATTGAATTTCTTTGCTTACCCGATTAAAATGACACTATTATAGTATTTTGAGCATAATAGGAGTTTTAGACATCCAAAAATCATGAAATCTGTCTTGAATGAAAGCTTAAAGAAGTGTCCACAGTTACAAAGCAAGAGCAGACTCTAAATGGGATGTTTATAACTCCGAAATTATCTCAAAAGATGAGATAGTGTTGCTGACATGGAATTTGAACAGTGTGCAAAGATCCGACCATATCTTGAGATACAGAAGTCATATTGAGATGAAATCAAATCTGTTGGACAGCTAAGATCCGGGGCTACAATTTTGTTCAGAAGTCAAGCTCTAATTCGGACACGTGAACATCCGAAATTACGGTGCAAGAATGTCAAAATTGTTGTGCTAATTGGTGACAAAAATTCAAAAGTGTTTTGCATTTTCAACAAAGCCCATGTGAAAGCAATAAAAGGATGGAAAAGTAATATCCTAGTTGGTGACTTTCTGAAGATGATGTCTCACAAATCCTCTATAAATAGAAGGGTTTACAAGAGGAGAAAAACAACACCCCTTGGAGATTAACTCCAATACCACTTTCCATCTTTCTTTCTTTCTTCTTAGTTTTCCTCCTTCATGGAAGGCTTAGTTTTTCTTTGTTATTAGTTGCCTCCTTCATGGAAGGCTTAGTTTTTCTTTATTGTTAGTTTGCCTCCTTCATGGAAGGCTTAGGTTTTCTTTGTTGTTAGTTTGCCTCCTTCATGGAAGGCTAGGTTTGTAGTTTCAATTCAAGGATTCAAGCTATTTTCATTTTAACTTTGAGGTCTTGATCTTTATTTACATGCTTATTGAGTGATTTCTACTCTGCTTTACTATATTCTTCAATTTTATTCTTTTAATCAAAGTTTGATCGGTTGACGTATTTTGATTAATGTATAATTTATTTATAATTGGTTTTTGATTGGTAAATCATTTTCCAAAAGTTTGAAGAGTAGAAATTAAGTAATTGAATTGAAGGTTTTCATTTTATTACTTACTTCAACTGAATTCTGATTATGAAATTGGTTTAGATGAAAGATTAAGTGGTTACTAAATCTTGTTGATCATAATCAATTAAATTCTGAGAGGTTTCTCAGTAGAGAATTCAAGGATCATTTTAGGGGTTCCAGATGATCCTAGGTTGATAAACACAATGCATGATTTTAGTGATCAATGATTAGTTAAGAAAATAGCCTCTGAATTCCTTGAGTTGATAATTGTTAAGTGAATTAATTTCATTCTGTATTTTGTATTTAACACTTAATATCACATCTTTACAAAACCCCCTTATTCTAATTTTCTCCTAATTTGTTTAAGAATATGAAATGGTCTTTGGGAGATGACCTAGGTTGCACCTTATACTATACCAATAGTTTGGGGGAAATCTAGAAATTATTTTTGCGCGTTTGCGACGAGCGTGTCAGTGCTCCACGTAAGTTCAGTTACGTTGCCAACGCGGAACCTTGTGATATTTTGCAGAAATTAAAACACATTAGATTTATTAGAATTTATCACTCAAAAGGCTCTTAAAACTGTAATTTCCAGATTGTGCGTTGGCTATTCAATTTATGTTATTTTCTCCTGTTTTAATGGTGTTTTAAGCTTCAATTACTTGAAATTGCATTGAATTATGTTCCAAATAAGTGTCTTGTTGGACACTTATCACAACCCTAAACTTGAACTCTTACTTGTCCCCAAGCAAGCATTAAACTATAGGAACATAATTAATTCGGGGATAACTCACAGCATGCATATCATTTCTCTCAAGTGTATTTCACTCCCCTTTTTCACTCCGAATTGCATCAATCAAAATTTTTTTAAAATTTAATTCAAAGACAGTCCATCAAGTATTGGGAATACATGAAAAATTATTGCAGATTCAGAATATATCATGAGTTCATGAGCAAAACAATGTTTATATTATGGTTACATCAATTTGGTATTAAGGAAACATGGCCTAGACTTGCAAACTCTCATAAGGTTAAGTGTTTCACTCTTTCTCTCAAGTGTTTAGGTTAGGTGTTTCTCTCTATATCACCAAATCAAAATTCCATTTCCATTACCATTAAATTGGATGAAGTTTAACATGGGACATGCGTACCTAAATGGGCCACGCCAAACAAGCCTTGTTATTTTTATGATTGTGAACAAATAAGGCAAAATGAAAATGGCTCGAAGTTTCCCTCACTTAGGTTGGGCGTACATTTTAGTTGGGCCTTGCCGAACTGGACCCTACCTGCTTGGGCCATGCTTGGGCCACGTTAATAAGCTACCCTTTAGCACTAGTCATTACAAAGATGAGCCAAAATTCTCAAACAAAAAACATCAATAAGGCCAAAAGTCATTTCTTCTAGCTTTTGATTTAGATCAAGCCCAATCTTTTCTATTTTATCTTTGAAATTCATAACCAATTTCCCTTAGGTTGGGTAAAGCCCAATTCTCTAATAATTACATGAAGGCCATTTATCCATAATTGGAACCAAGTCTAATTCTTTTGATCCAAAATTCATCTAAAAAAAACAATAGTAATAAAAATCAGGTCCAAACCTTTTAGTTAATTTGAAATTAAATTCATTTAAGGTCTAGCCCAATCGTTTTTTATTTCAAATCAAGCCTAATTCATCTTCAAGGTCGATATTCATGTGGGTCAAACCCACTTTTCAATTGTCTTAATAATAATAATCCATTTTTTTCTTATGTGGGCCAAGCCCACTTTTCAATTGTCTTTTAAATAATCCATTTTTCTTCTTATATGGTCAAGTCCATTTTTCAAATTTTCCTTTTAAAAAATATAATTCATCATTTTAGGTCAAACTCAATTCCCTTTTAAAAACAAGCCCAATTCTCTTTAATCTAAAATTCATTTCTAAAAAAAATATAAAAATAATAATAATAAATAATAATACTAAAAAACTCAAATCCTTTTTGTAGGTTTGGGATCAAGCCCAATTTGTTTAAAATGAAATTAAATTCAATTCTTTTTTCTAATTATCAAATCAGGACCGTTTTCATTTTTTTAACTACTGTCTTCACTAATTCTATAAAAACGTCTGTTTCAAAAATGTCTATTTTAATTTTCTAAAATTTGTGCAAACGAATTTCAATACGAACAGGCAGCCTTCTCTACTGTTCTGTATTTTAATTCGTGCAGATACATACACGGCTTATGACGGTTTAAATTTCACAACCCCAAAATTTTAGAAAATCACTATTTACCAACTCTGTAAAAACGTCTGTTTCCAAAATGTCTGTTTTAATTTTCTAAAATTTGTGCAAACGTATTTCAATACGAATAGGCAACCTTCTCTGTTGTTCCATATTTTAATTCATGCGGATCCATACGTAGCTTACGACGGTTTGGATTTTGCAAGCACAAAATTTTAGAAAATCAATGTTTACTAACTCTGTAAAAAACGTCTGTTTTAATTTTCTAAAATTTGTGCAAATGGATTTCAATATGAACAGGGAGCCTTCTCTGCTGTTCTGTGTTTTAATTCGTGCATATTCGAATGCGGCTTACAACGGTTTGGATTTTGCACACATGCAATTTTAGAAAATCGTTGTTTACTAACTGTTAAAAAATGTGTGTTTCAAAATGTTTTAACTTTCTAAAATTCGTGCAATGGAATCTAATATGAACAGGAAGCCTTCTCTGTCGTTCCGTGTTTTAATTCGTTCATATTCAAATGTGGTTTACGACGGTTTGAATTTTTCACGCACGTAATTTTAGAAAACCACTGTTTACTAACTCCATTAAAAAACGTCTGTTTCAAAAATATATGCTTTCGATCTTCTAATAAATTCGTGCAAAGGATTCTAATACGAATAGACAGCCTTCTCTATTGTTCCGTGTTTCAATTCGTGCAAACTCACTCACGGCTTACGACGGTTTAAGTTATACAAGTATATAATTTTAATCCATTCAAATCTATTTTTCTTGAAATCACCCTTCTATTTTCCAAGAGATCAAGTCTCTTTGACCATAACTACGTAGCCTTGAATTTCCCATTGCACCAGGAAATACATAGGAGCGGGATCAAGTACTGTCAGACTATTTTCATACAAATCTATTTATTTTTATTCTATATATGGGATCAAAGTAATTTTCAAGAAAATCACACACTCAGTTTAAGGGTACCATTTTTCGGAACAGGCGAGTAGGGTGCCTAACACCTTCCCTATCCGTAACTGACTCCTGAACCTAGAATTTCTTCCTCAAGTTAGGGTTTTTCCAAATATTTTCCCTTAAAATAAAAATTTGGTGGCAGCTCCACAATGCATTAAAATTCTTTCTAAATTTTTTAGCAAGTTGTCGTCTTATTGTAAGTACAGTTGCAACACCCTTTTAGTTGAGTGCAGTTGCACTTGAACATTATGTATACTATAAATGTCTAATCTTGTAAGAATCTAACATGTTAAAATGCTAATTGTATGGTTTTTTGTGTACTGTTATGTTAACCTTGAGAAGTAAAGCTATTATTAGATTTCACAAAAGATCTAGCAAGTTTTTCTTTTAAGGTAGTGATTTTTTTACAATGTCACTTTTTTCAGCACAAATGACAAAACATCCCATCTTCATTATAATTGCATGTGACATACATGAACAATGGAAAAGTACAAACCAAATTTAGTTGAGATGATAAATTTATTATAATAAGAATGTGATAAAAAATGAAGAAGTGAAATAAATAGTATGATAAAAAATGAAGAAGTGAAATAAATAGTATAATCATCTATATTCAAGCCCACATTTCAAATCAAGTTTATTTTATTTTATTTTAAATCAAGTTTAATTCCTTTCAAATCAAGTTTAACTCTTTTCCTCAAATTTCAAATCAAGATTAGTTTTATTTCAAATTAAGTCCATTTCTTTTTCTTAAATTCAAATCAAATTTATTTTATTTTAAATCAAGTTCAATTCTTCAAAATTCAAAATCAAGTTGATTTTTAATCAAATCCAAAATCAAGTTCATTTCAAATCAAATTTATTTTATTTTAAATCAAGCCCAATTATTTTTCTACCTAAGCCCAATCTCCTTTTTATCTTTGTTATTCTCAAGATAAATTCATTAATTCTAGGTCTCATGCAATGAACTCTAAACACGAACTGGTAGCTTTTTCTGTTGTTCGATGTTTAGGGATTCATATGGGTCCCAGTGCAGCCATAGTTGTCTTGGACCCTGTGCATATGTGAACTAAGAATCCTTTTTAAATAATTTCAAATAAATCTCATTCTCGAATCCTATGTCTGACATGATGGGCTCTAAATAAGAACTAGCGGTTTCACTGCTGTTCGATGTTAGAGATACATAAGTGTCCCAGTGCAGCCCTCGTTTGCCTTGGATCCTATGCATATGTGGACTAAGAATTTTCTCTAAAAAAAATTCAAAATACTCTGTTTTCTTTAAGCACCTTCGAAGGTCAAGTCTTCAAACCAGAACTACCTAGCCTTGAGTTTCCCATTGCACCAAGGAATACGTAGGAGCAGGATCTAGTCCTATCAGGCAATTTTCATACAACCTATTTATTTTTATTCTATTTAAGGGATCAAACAATTTTTAAAAAATACACACTTAGTTTAAGGGTACCATTCTTCGGAACGGGCAAGTAGGGTGCCTAACGCCTTCCCTATTCGTAACCGACTCTCGAATCTAGAATTTCTTCCTCTAGTTAGGGTTTTTCCAAATATTTTCCCTTAAATAAAAATTTAGAGGTGGCTCCACATAATCAAATTAAAACTTCTTTTTCAAAGTTTTGCGTGTTTGTCATCTCACCGTAATTATGGTTGCGACAGAATGCTATGGGATGAATGCATGCCATGAGATGGTTTAAAAAGCTTTTGTTCCTCTTGATTTTTGACGTTTTTCCTTTCTCGACAACCTTATAGTTGGTATAAGGGGAATCAAGATTCATGGTGAGTTGGACTGACTCTGTTTCTTGGCTTCTTGGCTAGCTTCAAAGTTTTCCATTTTGAATATCTTTGAGACCCAACAGTGGTTAGCATCATTGGGTAAGACACACTCCTTTTGACTTTGGTGGCATTATGGCTAGTAGGAGGATGACTCTCTAGAAATAATCATGCCATGTTGCGATGGTTGAGGATTCATTTGATTTGTCATGACTTTTCAAAATTAATCTTTTTATTTTTACATTTTTCACATTTCTATTTTGGCATATGCACCATTGTGGTATGCAAAGTGATCTTGGACAATCAATGGAAGGAGATAGACGGGTTTTATATGTGAGGTTTGGGGTAATGTATTTAGAGGGAGAGATGAAAGATGTGGGTTCGATTGCCCAAATGGCACCTTTTGGTGAGAAATACCAATGTTGTTTTCCATAATTTTGATTGCCAAATTAACCAAACTTTGAGAAATGGAAAATTTTTCCCCAGTTTTAGGAAAACATGAGGTGCAGAAATGTCAGCTTGTACTTGGATTCTTGGTTGACCTTGATTTTTGCCTGGATTGTCCTTTTGAGTTTCCAATCTAGCAGGTCCTTCGTTTGCCCTAACTTTTGCCTAGGCCGCCTTTGCAGTGCTTTGACCTAGCAGGCTTTTATTTGCATGCCCTAACTTTTGCCTAGGTCGCCTTTGAGGGTTTTCGACCTAGCAGACTTTTGTTTGTGTGCCCTAACTTTTTCCTAGGTCTCCTTTAAGGGTTTCCGACCTAGCGGGCTTTTGTTTGCGTACCCTAACTTTTGCCTACGCCGCCTTTGAGGGTTTTCAACATAGAGGGCTTTTTGTTTGTGTGCCCTAACTTTTGCCTAGGCCGCCTTTGAGGGTTTTTGACCTAGCAGGCTTTTTGTTTGTGTGCCCTAACTTTTGCCTAAGTTACCTTTGAAGGTTTTCGACCTAGCAGGCTTTTGTTTTGATCCTAATTTCTTCCTAAATTATTTTTGAAATTTTAGTCCAGCAAGACCTTTCCTGATCATGACTTTGTCAATTAATCTTTAGACCCTAATTTTTCCTGAATTATTTTTTTATTTTAATCCAGCGAGTTTTTTTTCTTCTTTTTTCTTGAATTTTGACCCTGATTTTACCTGGATTATTTCTTGATTTTAGTCCAGTGAGTTTCTTTTCTTTTTCTTTTTATTTTGCCTAGTAAGATGTTTTGTTTTGTCTTACTCGGATTTGTTTTGATTTTCAATTTAGCTGATCTATTTCGCATTCCTAAATTTTGCCTGGATTTGAACTTCGATCCAACGAGATATTTATTAAAAGAATATTCCTTAAGAGGAATTAAAATAAGTGGTGATTTGGAGTTCCTGGTTTGATCTTGCTTATTCCACTTCCTTATTGAATTTTCCTCTCTGAGTTTAATTAATCAGATGTTCAAAATTATTTATTACAGCACTGACATTATCACCATTAGGTATTTATTGTTTGGGTGTAGGAATAAAAGATGGGTTAAATGATGAAAAGAATGGAAAATTTAAGCGGTAAATTCAATAATGTAAAGCACATGCCGAAGAAGCATGAAAAATGTAATTTTGTATTTCTCATTGAGATTTATTTACAAAAGATCGATTTTGAAAAGTATACAAGTCTTTGGATAACTTTCCTCGGTATCTCAACTTATACAAGGCACCTCATTGTGCGGTTCCAATTTCCTTTAGCTAGCTAATGAATTCTCATGATTTGGCAATGGATTATTTTTTATATTAGGAGCAACCTTCCCAAAATCCAGCCATTTTACATCAATCAAGCTTTGTACCTTACGCTTTAGAGCTTGGCAATCCTTTGTGGAATGGCCAATGAACTCCGCATGGTAGTTGCATTTGGTGTTTGCATCATACCATTTAGGATATGGTGGTTCTTGAGGTTTTAAGGGATAAGGAGCGACCAAAGAATTTTGGATTAGGTGAGGTAGGAGTTTAGTGTAGGAAATTGGAATAGGATCAAATTGGACAGGTTTCTTTTTTTTTTTTTTTGGTTTTGGTTAGGATTTTGGCTTATGGCATGTGTTTGGTCTGTGTATGGTGTTGGTGGTTGGATTTGCATAGGATAGTTGTAAGTTGGAGGGTAGGGTGTTTGGTAGGTGGTGGTGATGTAAGGATATGGTGTATATGGTGATGGTTGGAAACCAGTTGGACCATAAGGTGCCATCTGAGGAGCATATTATCCTTGACCAGAAGCCACATTATAGGTCTCTCTTGTCTTCTTCTTTCTAGATCTAGGGGAAGCGTTGATTGCCCCTGTAGGCTTATGCGCATGGGTATGATGGGCCCATGAGTTCTTCTATAACATCCTTTTGTTTGGATTGTTGGATGGCCTCTATTAGCTTGGCCATCTATTCCTTCAGTGTTTGGACCTCATTCTCAATTCCGTATTTTGTCTTTCCAGCTCATCCATGATTCCTAACTGTGAATGAGTCCTATAGGGATGTCGAGGAAGCTGTCTTTCTCCAATTTTTTTGTTAAATTAATAATTAATTTTTGAGAAACAATTTGAATGCAAAAGTCATGGATAATAAAATGTTAGTGTTATAATGAAGATGAAAAAGGTATGGGATTATTTTCGAAATCTCCTTTTTCAATGATAAATTTATTTAATGAATGAATGAATGAAAGCTATGCACAAATAATTTTAGAGATTTGAAGCTTTTGAAAATAATTGAGTGTTACTTTATTTATTTGTCCTTGATTTTTAGCAATTTCATTTTTTTTATCAGCTTTTGGTATTTTTTATTTTGCTAAAAAAAACCTTTGGTTTTGTTGAAAATCTTTTTAGTTTTGCTAGAATTTTCTAAAAACATTCTTTATATTTTCTTTCAAATTTCATTTTCTCTCCTTTTGAATCCTTTCATATTTTCAATGTTTTCAAACGTATTTTTCTAATTTTTCCTAGAAGTTTCTATCTTTCTCCTTCTATTTTGATTTTTCTTGAGTGTTATTTTGATTTTTCTTTCTAATTTTTATATATTTTTGTTTTTCCTTGATTTTCTTTCTTGATTTTCTGTATCTCCCTAACTTTTAGATTTCATTTCCCCTTTGCCACTTCGTATCATTTTGTTCAAATAAATGTCTGTGAGTAGCATATGAACCTTGTATCATAAAAGGGGTGTGTGCCCTTCTTGCCTCCTATGTGGGTCACCTGTCCTAAGGGTCTATGGCCTTTAATGCATGAACCTCTCAAAGGTGGTTAGTAATCCTGGGGTGTAAGTGGTTACTAGAGCTAACTTTAAGTTCATAATGCTTGCTACTAGTTGCAGGGCATATGAATAGGACGCACTCTAGCCGGGGTTTTTGTGATAGTCAAACAGGACGTACATCCGAAGTGATACCACTAGACCCCTTTATCCTAGGCTGCACTCAGACTCGGGTATAGGGCCCCACTCAAGAAATGAATGTATTAATGTAATGTGTGGAGGGCACACAAATAATTGGGATACCTGCAATTGGGAAAATTGCAACAACTATATATAGAATAAAATTTTAAATTCATCTATCCTGGGGTTGTATAGTGAATAAATAGACAAACAATAGATAGATAAATAGACAAATAAATCATGCAAATAAACGGGAAAGGGATCAATGCAATGCACACTCAATCAAACAGACTTGACTCTTTAAAGTTCCCCAGTGAAGTCGCCATCTGTCGCAACCGTAATTACAACGAGACGACGAACTCGCTAAAATTTTGAGAAGAGATTTTTATTTGTTATGTGGAGTCGCCACCAAATTTTTATTTAAGGGTCCATATGAATCTCTAAATATCGAACAGCAGTGAAACCGTTAGTTCTTATTTAGAGTCCATCGCATGAGACTTGGGATTCCAAAACGAGGTTTTTTTTTTAAATAATTTAAAAGGATTCTTACTCCACATATGCATAGGGTCCAAGATAACTACGGCTGCACTGGGACCAATATTAATCCTTAAACATCGAACAGCAGGAAAAGCTACCAATTCGTGTTTAGATTTCATTGTGTGAGACCTAAAATTAATGAATTCAATTTAAAAATGACAAAAATAAAAAAAGGGGATTGGGCTTGGGCTTGACCCCAACAAGAATGGATTTTGATTTCAAAATTGAGAGAAGGAATTAAACTTTATTCGAACTAAAGTAAACTTGATTTGAAATTAGAGGAAAAGAAATAAACTTGATTCAAACTAAAATGAACTTAAGTTTTATTTTCTTTTATTTTCAATTTTTTTATTTTTCAATTTTTTTTAGTTTTTTTTCATATTTTAGTTTTTCTGTTTTTATTTTTCCTTTTCTATTTCTTTATTTTATTTATTATTCTAATTTTATTTCTTTTTTTATTAGTTCCCTTTTTGTTATTTTTGATTTTTTTTTCTTCTTTTTTCGAGTTTTTTATCTCTTGTTTAGTCTTATTTTTGTCTTCTGTTTTTATTATTTATCTTTTATTTTGGATTTTTTTATATTATTATTATAATTATTTTTTTATTTTTTATTTACTCTGTTATATGTTTATTTGTTTTTTTTTCTGTTTATTGTTTTGCTTTCTGTTTTTTTAATGATTTTTTTTATTTAGGATTATTATATTTTTTCTAATCCTTCTCTTTTATTATTTTTGTTTCCTTTTTCATTGTTTTTTTATTTTTCCTTTTTGTTATTATCATTTTTCTTATTTATTTTATTTATTATTTAAATTATTATTTATTTATTATTTAATTTTAAAAAATGGAACCTCGGACATAATTAAGTGTTTACAAGAAAAAATAAACAAATAATAAATTATTGGTTTCTTTAATTTTTTAAAAAGTCTATGCAAAAAATAAAAATGAGAATGTCTATAAAATTGTTCACAATATTGATATAGTATTAATTTTATGATACTTTTACCCCAAAAAAAAAATCTTCACCGCAGGAAACACTTTTCCTAGTTTAACTTCTCTATATGACAAAATCTTAAATAATTAGTATAAATGTCATTCAAAAATATGGATGACAAATAGAACTAATCCAATGATTTTTTACAAAAATTACTTTCAGGATGTTAATTTCGGATGCTCTAATACTTAACCCATCTTATGCTGAAATGTAGATAAGTAGAGGTAATATATATATATATATATATATATATATATATATATATATATATATATATATTGTAAACATCGAATTATGTTCGAGGATTCAAAATCCAAAATAAATTATTTTGTTTTTAACCAAAAGGTGATTTAGTCTAAAATAGTTCAAAAAATCAAAATAAAAGTAATGGAAAAAATAAATAAAGAAAAGAAGAAGAAAAAAAATCAGAAAAATTAGAAGAATAGAAATGGGAAAAAGGAGAGAACCCACCAAAATTCAAAAAAAAAAGAGGTATATATTAGGGGAGAGGGGCACTTTGAGAAGGGATTTGAGAATTTTCTTAGGGGTGGTGCCTAAGATACTCTTTGCTTCCACATCCCATTCAACATCTCTTTGGCCTCCATTGAACTAGCTTCTTCATCACCTTCCAAGGTACTATCAAGTGGCATTTGGAGCACAGAAATGGAGGTTAAATCCAACTTTTATTCCGCTTAATTTTCTTTCTTCTTCTCGGGTTTCCGAGTTCATCTTCATCTTTGTTTTATGTTTTCATTTTTTATTGGTCAAATGATATCCGATTTCAATGATTTTTGTTGTGTTCTCTTCGTATTTCTCTGTAGTTTCTGGAATGATATTATTTGTCTAAGTTGGATCTGAAATGAAATTTATATCACCTGATTACTGAAGCATGTTTGTCCTTGTACGCAAATGAACCTAGCTTGTTTGATTTGTGCATAACTTGCTCATTTCTGGTTTGATTTTTTTCAAACTTGTTTTGTTTGATTTCTATGATCCTTATCTTTTAATTGATTAGTATTAATTTTTCATATCCACCAAAAAATATTTCAAAAATTCTGAGATTTGAATTCAAATTTTGGCGCCAAAATCTCTTGTGTTCTTGAGGTTCATCTTCGTCTCTATTTTTCGTTTTCATTTATAATCGGTCAAATGATCTATGATTTTGGTGATTTTTATTTCTTTATCTTTGTATTTCTATCTAGTTTCAAGAATGATTTTATTTGTCTAATTTGGATCTGAAATGAAATTTCTATCGCCAGATTACTGAACCATGTTTGTCTTGGGGCACAAATGAACCTAGCTTGTTTGATTTGTGCATAACTTGCTCATTTCTGGTATGATTTTTGTCAAACTTGTTTTGTTTGATTCCTATGATCCATGCCTTTCAATTGATTGGTATTAATTTTTCAGATCCACCAAAAAATATTTTCAAAAATGATCTTAGATTGTGATGATTTTTGTTGATTTCTCTTCATATATCTCTCTAGTTTCTGGAATAATATTATTTGTCTAATTTGGATTTGAAATGAAATTTTCATCGCCGGATTACCGAAGCATATTCGTCCTAGTGCGCAAATGAACCTGCCTTGTTTGATTTTGGCATAACTTGCTCATTTCTGGTTTGAGTTTTGTTAAACTTGATTTTTTATTCCTATGATCCATATATTTCAATTGCTAGATTTTAATTTTTTAGATCTAACAAAAAATGTCTTTGAAAAAGTTCTGAGGATTGAATTCAAATTTTGGCACCAAAATCTGTTGTGTTCTTGAAGTTATTGCGCATATCTTGTTCTTTTAACCTTGTTTAGGTATTATTTTTCATGTGTGGATCCTTCTATATGTATTTCTTTCTGATTTGTTTGTGTTTGTATGCCCTCCTTTGAAAAAATTCCTAAGAGTGCATGACCACGTGCATGCATCCTATATGCTAAGTCTAGCTTAAGTCATGCATGATTAAGTCATTGAACCTAAAGAGTTAAGTGTATGCTTGAATCAAATTAAAAAAAAAACACTTAATTCTTACCTCGGGACCTTATGACCTAAGATGGATTGGAGACAATTTAACAAGGAACATCAATGAAGGTTAGATCCAGCTTTTATTTCGCTTAATTTTCTTACTTCTTCTCGGGTTTTCGAGTTCATCTTCATCTCTGTTTTCATTTCAAACATCTGTTTCCTTTTAGGAATTTCGTCTAAACGGGTCTTAATACGAACAGGCAGGCTTCTCTGCTGTTCCGTATTTTGATTCGTGCGGGTTCTTACATGGCTAACGACAGTTTGTCCTTTGCGCAGATGTTTTTTCGATAAACCATTGTTTCCATTTCAAGCATTTGTTTCCTTTGGGTCTTAATACAAACAAGCAGCCTTCTTTGCTATTCCGTATTATGATTCGTGCGGGTTCATACACGGCTTACAACGGTTTGAACTTTGTACAGACGCTTTTCTGACAAACCTCTGTTTTCATTTCAAACATCTGTTTCCCTTTAGGAATTTCGTCTAAACGGGTCTTAATACAAACAACCAGCCTTCTCTGCTGTTTCGTATTCTGATTCGTGCGGGTTCATACGCAGCGTACGACAGTTTGAACTTTGCGCAGATGCTTTTTCAACATACCTCTTTTTTCATTTCGAACATTGGTTTTCTTTTTAGGAATTTCGTCTAAACGGGCCTTAATACGAACAGGAAACCTTCTCTGCTATTCCGTATTCTCATTTGTGCGGGTTCATACACGGCTTACGATGGTTTGAACTTTGCATAGACGCTTTTCTGACAAACCTCTATTTTTATTTCAAAACTTCGGCTTTCCCGTTTGGAATTTCATCTAAACGGGTCATAATACGAATAGGCAACCTTCTCTATTGTTCCGTATTTTGATTCGTACAAGCTCGTATGCAGATTACGATGGTTTGAGATTTGCGCAGACGTTATTCCGAAAAAAAAAACTTCTGCTTTCATTCCAAATATCCGTGCTTCAAGAAAATCTCTAGTTTGCCAAACAAAACTAGAACTACGTAGCCTTGAGTTTCCCATTGCACCAGGCAATACATAAGAGCAGGATCAAGTCCTGTCAGGCTATCTTCCACAAACCTATTTATTTTTATTCTAATTAAAGGGATCAAACAGTTTTCAAATAAATCACACACTCAATTTAAGGGTACCGTTCTTCGGAACAGGCGGGTAGGGTGCCTAACCCCTTCTCTACTCGTAACCGACTCACGAACTTAGAATCTGTTCCTCAAGTTAGGGTTTTTTCCAAATGTTTTCCCTTAAAATAAAATTTGGTGGCGACTCCACTGGGAACTTTAGAGAGTCAAGCCTTGTTTGAAATTGAGTTTGTAACATGTTGATTTCTTTTTATTTATTTGTTGTTTTCCTTTATTTATTTAATGTTGTCATTTAATTCAAAATTGTATGTTTCTCACTCTAGGTAGAAGACACACACACACACACACACACACACACACACACACACATATATATATATATATATATATATTGTATTGCAATTGCAGGTTATTCCACACATTATAGTCTTACATGCATAACATGATTGGGGCCCTACACCCGGGTCTAAGTGAAACCTAGGTTTAGAGGGGTCTAGTGGTGTCACTTGGGATGCACGTCCCGTCTGGCTATCACGAAAACCCCAGCTAGAGTGCATCTTTTTCTTGGTGCTTTGCAACTGGTAGCCTTCTCTACGGTTGTAGCAAGCACCAAGAATTAAAACTTGGCTCTAGTGACCTTCATAACCTCTAGGATTATAAACCACCTTGTGTGAGAAGCATATATCAGAAAGACCTTAGATCCGTGTCACATCACCTCACTTAAGACACAAAAAAAAGCATATTTATTTTGGAAAAAACACAAAATATTAAAATTTGAAATTAATTTAGATTTGAAAAAACCAAAGAAAATTTGAAACTAAAAAAGGAAGAAAATAAACAAATTTGACAAATGAAATCACAAAAATAAGGAAAAATAAAAATAATTTCTTATACTGGGTCAAATTTTTGCCAAACCAATTCAAATTAAGATTTTGGAAAATACACATACAAATCCAAAAGTAGAGGAGAGTTAGAAAATTTGAAAAAGAAATAGAAAAATTAAATTTCTAAAATAAACAAATTTTGAAAAATCCAAAAAAGAGAAAAAGGAAATTTGAAAGAAAATCTAAAGAATGTTTTTATGTTTGAAAGAAAACTTAGGAAAATTTTAGTAAAACCAAAAGATTTTTTTGGCAAAACTAAAAAATACCAAAATTACTAAAAATCAAGGCCAAATAAGTAAAGAAACAGATCATCCAATTATTTTCAAAATGGTCAACTTGCAAACTCTAATTATTTGTGCATCCAACATTGCATTCATCCATTCATTAAATAAATTTATCATTGATTTTGAAAATCATCCCGTTTTAATACTCAATAAAGTATTAACATTTTTACCATTCATTGATTTTGGCATTCATATTGTTTCTTCAAAAATTAATTTTTAATTTAACAGAAAAATAAAAATTGAAGACAGACAACTTTCTCGGCATCCTTATAGGACCCAATCACAATCAAAGATCATGGATGAGTTGGAAAGGCAAAATGAAGAGCTAAGAAATAAGGTCAAAAGTTTGAAAGATCAAATGGCCAAACTAATGGAGGCCATCCAATCGTCAAAGCAGAAAGACATAAGGGTGTCCCTTCCAGAGGAACTAGTTGGTCCATCGTATCCTCCTGGCTATAGTCTACAAAACCCTTTACCATTGACCACACCTTCACAAACTGAGTGGGCCCACTATGGGTTCCCTCATGTGCATGCACCCCCATTTAGCCAAACACAAACCCAAACACAAAACCTACCTTCAAACCCTATAGAAATCCCTCATATTACCCCAAACACTGTCACACAACAACCTACCTAACCATACCAAATAAACGCTGGGGGGACAAATCCTATGTTCACCCAAGGATCTCATCCGTTACACATACCATCCTCCTACCCTCATAATATGCCAAGAGAATACCTAGGTCGTCCTTTTGATGAACATGCTGATAAATGGAAAATCTTAGAAGGAAGGATTCGAGTAATTGAGGGGAGTGCTTATGATGTCAGAGATGCATCTGACTTGTGTTTGGTCCCAGATGTAATCATCCCTTCTAAATTCAAGGTTCCTGAATTCGAGAAATACCAAGGAACTGGGTGCCCAAGGAACCATCTAACCATGTACTACAAGAGGATGGTTGCATGCGCTCACGATGACAAGCTGCTCATCCACTTCTTTCAAGACAGTTTATCTGGGGCAGCGGCAAATTGGTATACTCAATTAGAACGGGCACATATCCGTTCATGGAGGGATCTGGTTGATGCTTTTCTGAAGCAATACAAATATAATCTGGAGATGGTTCCTGACAGAACTCAGCTCCAAAACATGACCAAGAAGGGAGATGAGACCTTTAAACAATATGCTCAAAGATGGCGGGAGTTAGCCGCTCAAGTGCAACTGCCTTTGTCTGAAAAGGAATTGGTTAGCATGTTTGTAGACACACTCCAAGACCCCTTTTATGATAAGATGATTGGCAGTGCGACCGCCAGTTTCTCTGATGTCGTTATCATTGGAGAAAGGATTGAAGGTGGCATGCGCAGGGGAAGGATTGCACATAAGTTTACCGATGATTTTGTTGGAAAGAAGAAGACAAGAGAGACACACAATGTGGCTTTTAGTCAAGGCCAATACGCACCTCAGATTGCACCTTATAGGCCAACCAGTTTCCAACTACCACCATATACTCCTTATACGCCATATCCCTACATCGCCACAACCTATCAAACACCTTACCCTCCAACCTATAACCAGCCAATGCAAACCCAACCATCAACACCATACATGGCCAAAACACAAGCCATAAGCCAAAACCCTAACCAAAGGCAAAGAAAGGAGAAAAAACTTGTCCAATTTGATCCTATCCCAATATCCTATACTGAGCTGCTACCTCGCTTAATCCAAAACTCTCTAATCGCTCCCTACACCCTAAAACCTCAAGAACCACCATACCCTAAATGGTATGATTTAAATGCCAGGTGCAACTACCATGCGGGGTTCATCGGTCATTTAACCGAAGATTACCAAACCCTGAAGTATAAGGTGCAAAGCCTGATTGATGCTAAATGGTTGAATTTTGGAGAGTTTGCTCCTAATGTAGGAAATAATCCATTGCCAAATCATGAAAGCCCATCAGCTAGCTGAAAGAAATTGGGGCCAAGTTGAAATAGTGAGGAAAATCATCAAAGATTTTTATACTTCTCAAAATAAATCTTTTGTAATAAATCTCAATGAGAAATACAAAAATTACATTTTTCATGTTTCTTGACCATGTACCTTACAAAATTGACTTCACTTCTTGAATTTGTCATTCTTTCTATCATTTAACCCATCACTCAGCCTATATCCAAACAATAAATACCTGTTGGTGACAATGGCAGTACTGTAATATATAATTTTAAGCGTCTCATTAATCAAATTCAAAGAGAAAAATCAAATGAGGAAGCAGAGTAAACAAGATCAAAATCCAACCAAGAATTTCAAATCATAATGGGAACTCCATTATAATTCCTTTCAAAACATATCTTGTCCAACAAAGAAATAACAAATATCCTGCTGGACCAAAAGTTCAAATCTACGAAAAATTTAGGGATGCGAAATAGATCCGCGGAATTGAAAATCAAAACAAATCCAACTAAGACAAAATAAAAGATCTGACAAGGCAAAATAAAAAGAAAAGGAAAAGAAACCTGCTGGATGAAAATCAAGAAATAATCCAGGCAAAATCAGGGTCAAAATTCAAGAAAACAAAAAAAAAAAGAGGAAGAAAAACCCGCTAGATTAAAATAAAAAATAATCCAGGCAAAAGCAAGGTCAAAATTCAAAAACATAAATCGACAAAGTCATGATTAGAAAAGGTGTTGCCAGATTCCAAAAACAATTCAAGCAAAAATAGGATAAAAATAAAGTCCACTAGGCCGGCAATCCTCAAAGGTGACCAAGGAAAAAGTTAGGGCATGCAAACAAAGGTCTGCTAGGTCGAAAACCCTCTAAGGGCGGCCTAGACAAAAGTTAGGGCACACAAGCAAAGGCCCGCTAGGTCGAAAACCTGCAAAGGCGGCTTAGGCAAAAGTAGGGCGAACAAAGGACCTGCTAGGTTAAAAACTCAAAAAGAACAACCTAGGCAAAAGTTAAGGTCAACCAAGAATCCTAGTAGAATCTGACATTTCTGCACCTTATAGTTCCTAAAGTTGGGGCAAAATTTTGCCATTTCTAAAGTTTGGTTAATTTAACAATCAAGATTATGAAAAGCAACATTGGCATTTCTCACCAAAAGGTGCCATTTAGGCAATCGAACCCATATCTTTCATCTTTCCCTCAAAATACACAAAACCTCTCTCTAACTCCTTCCATTGACTATCCAAAATCTCTTTGCACACCCTAATAATGCACATGCCGAAAAAATGTGAAAAATGTAAAAATAAAAAGATTAATTTTGAAAATTCATCAAAATCGGATGAACCCTCAACCATCGCCATATGGCATGATTTTTTCCAAAGAGTCATCCTCCTGCCAGCCACAATGCCATCAACACAAAGGAGTGTGTCTTATTCAATAATGCTGACCACTGTTGGGTCTCAAAGATCTTGAAAAGGAAAATTCCGAAATAGACCAAGAAACTAAGAAACAGAGTCAGTCCAGTGATAAGCATAAATTTCATAAATAATTATCTCTCACTTTTATCTCATTAAGACTTCTTATATGTTCAATTAAATGGTCTTTGTCATATTTTATGAGTTTGGGTTCATATGAAGTTTAATTGAATTTCTTTGCTTACCCGATTAAAATGACACTATTATAGTATTTTGAGCATAATAGGAGTTTTAGACATCCAAAAATCATGAAATCTGTCTTGAATGAAAGCTTAAAGAGGTTTCCACAGTTACAAAGCAAGATCAGACTCTAAATGGGATGTTTAGAACTCCGAAATTATCTCCAAAGATGAGATAGTTTTGCTGATGTGGAATTTGAACAATGTGCAAAGATCCGGCCATATCTTGAGATACAGAAGTCATATTGAGAGGAAATCAAATCTGTTGGACAGCTAAGATTCGGGGCTACAACTTTTGTTCATACGTGAAGGTCTAATTCGGACACGTGAATATCCGAAATTGCGCTGCAAGCAAGTCAAAATTGTTGTGCTCATTGGTGACAAAAATTCAAAAGTGTTTTGCATTTTCAACAAAGCCCATGTGAAAGCAATAAAAGGGTAGAAAAGTAATATCCTAGTTGGTGACTTTCTGAAGATGATGCCTCAAAAATCCTCTATAAATAGAAGGGTTTACAAGAGGAGAAACACCCCTTGGAGATTAACTCCAACACCATTTTCCATCTTTCTTTCTTTCTTCTTAGTTTGCCTCCTTCATGGAAGGCTTAGTTTTTCTTTCTTCTTAGTTTGCCTCCTTCATGGAAGGCTTAGTTTTTATTTATTGTTAGTTTCCTCCTTCATGGAAGGCTTAGTTTTTCTTTTTTATTAGTTGCCTCCTTCATGGAAGGCTTAGTTTTCTTTGTTGTTAGTTTGCCTCCTTCATGGAAGGCTAGGTTTGTAGTTTCAATTCAAGGATTCAAGCTATTTTCATTTTAACTTTGAGGTCTTGATCTTTATTTACATGCTTATTAAGTGGTTTCTACTCTGCTTCACTATATTCTTCAATTTTATTCTTTAATCAAAGTTTGATCGGTTGACGTATTTTGATTAATGCATAATTGATTTATAATTTGTTTTTGATTGGTAAATCATTTTCCAAAAGTTTGAAAAGTAGAAATTAAGTAATTGAATTGAAGGTTTTCATTTTATTACTTACTTCAACTGAATTCGGATTGTGAAATTGGTTTAGATAAAAGATTAAGTGGTTACTAAATCTTGTTGATCATAATCAACTAAATTCTGAGAGGTTTCTCAATAGAGAATTCAAGGATCATTCTAGGGGTTCCAGATGATCCTAGGTTGATAAACACAATGCATGATTTTAGTGATCAATGATTAGTTAAGAAAATAGCCTTTGAATTCCTTGAGTTGATAATTGTTAAGTCAAATTAATTTCATTCTGTATTTTGTATTTAGAACTCAACATCGCATCTTTACAAAACCCCCTTTTTCTAACTTTCTCCTAATTTGCTTAAGAATATGAAATGGTCTTTGGGAGATGACCTAGGTTGCACCTTATACTATACCAATAGTTTGGGGGAAATCTAGAAATTATTTTTGCGCGTTTGCGACGAGCGTGTCAAAAATTTGGCGCCGTTGCTAGGATGTTGAAATTTTTGACACGCTCGTCGCAAACGAGCAAAAATAATTTCTAGATTTTCCCCAAACTAAAGATATAGTATAAGGTGCAACCTAGGTCATCTTCCAAAGACCATTTCATATTCTTAAGCAAATTAGGAGAAAGTTAGAACAAGGGGATTTTGTAAAGATTTGATATTGAGTTCTAAACACAAAATACAAAATGAAATTAATTTTCACTTAACAATTATCAACTCAAGGAATTCAGAGGCTATTTTCTTAACTAATCATTGATCACTAAAATCGTGCAATGTGTTTATCAACCTAGGATCATCTGGAACCCCTAAAATGATCCTTGAATTCTCTACTGAGAAACCTCTCAGAATTTAATTGATTATGATCAACAAGATTTAGTAACCACTTAATCTTTTATCTAAACCAATTTCACAATCAGAATTCAGTTGAAGTAAGTAATAAAATGAAAACCTTCAATTCAATTACTTAATTTCTACTCTTCAAACTTTTGGAAAATGATTTACCAATCGAAAACCAATTATAAATCAATTATACATTAATCAAAATACGTCAACCGATCAAACTTTGATTAAAAGAATAAAATTGAAGAATATAGTAAAGCAGAGTAGAAATCACTCAATAAGCGTGTAAATAAAGATCAAGATCTCAAAGTTAAAATCAAAATAGCTTGAATCCTTGAATTGAAACTACAAACCTAGCCTTCCATGAAGGAGGCAAACTAACAACAAAGAAAAACTAAGCCTTCCATGAAGGAGGCAACTAATAACAAAGAAAAACTAAGCCTTCCATGAAGGAGGCAACTAACAATAAAGAAAAACTAAGCCTTCCATGAAGGAGGCAAACTAACAAGAAAGAAAGAAAGAAAGAAAATGGTGTTGGAGTTAATCTCCAAGGGGTGTGTTTCTCCTCTTGTAAACCCTTCTATTTATAGAGGATTTTTGAGGCATCATCTTCAGAAAGTCACCAACTAGGATATTACTTTTCTACCCTTTTATTGCTTTCACATGGGCTTTGTTGAAAATACAAAACACTTTTGAATTTTTTCACCAATGAGCACAACAATTTTGACTTGCTTGCAGCGCAATTTCAGATATTCACGTGTCCGAATTAGAGCTTCACGTCTGAACAAAAGTTGTAGCCCCGGATCTTAGCTGTCCAACAGAGTTGATTTCATCTCAATATGACTTTTGTATCTCAAGATATGGCCGGATATTTGCACACTGTGCAAATTCCACGTCAGCAACACTATCTCATCTTTTGAGATAATTTCGGAGTCTTAAACATCCCATTTAGAGTCTGCTCTTGCTTTGTAACTATGGACAATTCTTTAAGCTTTCATTCAAGATAGATTTCATGATTTTGGGATGTCTAAAACTCTTATTATGCTCAAAATACTATGATAGTGTCATTTTAATCGGGTAAGCAAAGAAATTCAATTAAACTTCATATGAACCCAAACTCATAAAATATGACAAAGACCACTTAATTGAACATATAAGAAGTCTTAATGAGATAAAAGTGAGAGATAATTATTTATGAAATTTATGCTTATCAATTCCCCCACACTTATCTTTTGCACGTCTCAGGCAAACTTAAGTTAAGGATTGGTGACTATTTTTTTTTTTGAAAGAACATCAAAGTTTTGAGTTGATTTCTCAAGAATTCACAAAATTTCATGAAGCATTCTTTCATCACATTTTTGAAATTTCTTAGAAAGGCAACTTTAATTTGAAAAACATAGATTGAGAAAGATAAAACCTCACATGATATACTCTGAATCTCTCAAGTGTTTGATTTGGTAAGTGTTTCTCTCAAATTCAATCCATGAAAGATGAACTATCATAGGCTTGCATATCTTCTACTTCTCTACTACTATGTACACATGCAATGCATAAATCAAGAGGTCTTTATTTTGGTTATAACGGGATTAGAAAGATGAAATGATATATTGAAGAGATACAATGTTAGACCAAGGAAAATGGTGAGGATTGAGAATTGTGTCTAAGTGCAAGTGTGAGAAACAGATATCACTTCGTCATTCTTTTTTTTTTCTTTTTTTTTTCAACCATGATATTGATGAACACAACAATAATCTCCCCCACACTTATTGAAACACTTATGGTATGATAAATCCAGTATTCCTCACCTTCTATGGTCAGACAAAGTTGTTTTTTTTTTTTGATTTGTGGTGAGCTAAAAAGAAGAAAAGGCTAATCGGCTCAAAGGGCTGATCAAAGGATAAAATTATATGGTTTGGTTATTTGGCCAAGTGGTTTGTTCAAGAAAAACAGTGCCTCAATCATTTTTGTACAATTCATGTGAAAATGTAGCTTCAAAAAGAATCAATGCAAGTTCTGAAGTAACATATTCCATGGATGAAAATCACACAAGAAAGAAAATAATAATAAGGCTCAAAATCTCACAGGTAATATTTTTATCAAATCTAATCTATCCAGTTCAAATATGTGTTGCCAAACTAATTAATCTCAAAATGTAAATCATTTTGCTTCAATTATTTTATGAAATCTAAAGAAAAACATACCTCCACATTCAAATATTTTTTTTTAATCATAAGATGCGTATCAAGAGTCAAGTGTAACTCCTTACTCAGCCATCTTACTCAAAACAAAGTTTATGATTCTAACCTAATTTTTTTTGTTTTTTGTTTTTGTTTTGTTTTTTTTTTGGGTTTTTTTTTAAAATTTTTTTTTTAGATATCGGACCATCCTCCCCCCAACCTATCCAAGACATTGTCCCCAATGTCTTAGATGGAATTTCATATGACAAGAAAAGAAATGTGAGAAAACCACCAAAGTAAGGAAAAGTTATAACCGAAGAGTGGTATCTGGTTCTCTTTTGTCCCTGCCATCCTGATTTGGTTGGTTCACCAGCTGCATTGCTTGACTGAGCTCAGATGTAGGATTTTGCAAAATCTCAAGTAGCTGTTCAACAGTTGAAGCAGATACTATGATGTTGCGCATGGATTGTGGCATGAACTCCTGCTCTACTGCATGATCTAAAAAGGATATCAAACCATTATAAAAGTCATTAATATTCAATAAGCCCAAAGGTTTTTTATGAAAATTCCGATAGGCCCAAAATATAATGGTAAAAATTTCTTCCATTGTTCCAAGACCACCAGGTAATGCAATAGATGCATTAGAATTAATCAACATGTGTCTCATACGGTCATGCATGGTTGCAACCTTCAATTCAGTACCCAGGGTGAAGTAGGAGGTGCTCCCATGTTTTAAGCCAACACCTAAGACGTTACACCCCTTTCTGAGTGCAGATCCTGCAACACATCCTTTTAAACCCTGAATCCCTCCCCCATAAACAAGATTGATTTTTCTTGCAGCTAATACCTTACCAAGGGTATAAGCTGCATGTTGAAATTCTCCATCCTTTCCAAGGTTAGACCCACCAAAAACACAGATAGTTTTTGACAACGGCGTCCTAGTGGGCATGTACAAGGAGTCCTTCTTAATTTGTTTGAACTGTTCCGTAAGGAAAAAGCACGTTATAGTCTTGGGAATCTGACTTGAAAAGACCCTGTTGTCAGTTTACAAGAAAACTGAATGGGAAGCACATCCTCGAATCTTAGAAGGCGTTTCAGCCGTTCCTGGACGTAAAACCAGAGGAAGATGTGAGCCACAATCACAACTACTGTTCATTCTCATGCATGTATGTTTGTCATTTACATTTTCTTTTCAATTTATTTGAAATTTTCACCATTTTTAGAATATAGCAATGCAGCTGGTGAACCAACCAAATCAGGATGGCAGAGACAAAAGAGAACCAGATACCACTCTTCGGTTATAACTTTTCCTTACTTTGGTGGTTTTGTCACATTTCTTTTCCTGTTATATGAAATTCTATCTAAGACATTGGGGACAATGTCTTGGATAGGTTGGGGGGAGGATGGTCTGATATAAAAGAAAAATTAAAAAAAAAACCCAAAAAAAAAATTAGGTTAGAATCATAAACTTGCTTTGAGTAAGATGGCTGATTAAGGAGTTACACTTGACTCTTGATACGCATCTTATGATTAAAAAAAAATTTGAATGTGGAAGTATGTTTTTCTTTAGATTTCATAAAATAATTGAAGCAAAATGATTTACATTTCGAGATTAATTAGTTTGGTAACACATATTTGAACTGGATAGATTAGATTTGATAAATATATTACCTGTGAGATTTTGAGCCTTATTAATTACTTTCTTTCTTGTGTGATTTTCATCCATGGAATATGTTACTTCAGAACTTGCATTGATTCTTTTTGAAGCTACATTTTCACATGAATTGTACAAAAATGATTGAGGCACTGTTTTTCTTGAACAAACCACTTGGCCAAATAACCAAACCATATAATTTTATCCTTTGATCAGCCCTTTGAGCCGATTAGCCTTTTCTTCTTTTTAGCTCACCATAAATCAAAAAAAAAACAACTTTGTCTGACCATAGAAGGTGAGGAATATTGGATTTATCATACCATAAGTGTTTCAATAAGTGTGGGGGAGATTATTGTTGTGTTCATCAATATCATGGTTGAAAAAAAAAGAAAAGAAAAAAAAAAGAATGACGAAGTGATATCTGTTTCTCACACTTGCACTTAGACTCAGTTCTCAATCCTCACCATTTTCCTTGGTCTAACATTGTATCTCTTCAATATATCATTTCATCTTTCTAATCCTGTTATAACCAAAATAAAGACCTCTTGATTTGTGCATTGCATGTGTACATAGTAGTAGAGAAGTAGAAGATATGCAAGCCTATGATAGTTCATCTTTCATGGATTGAATTTGAGAGAAACACTTACCAAATTAAACACATGAGAGATTCAGAGTATATCAAGTGAGGTTTTATCTTTCTCAATCTATGTTTTTCAAATTAAAGTTGCCTTTCTAAGTAATTTCAAAAATATGATGAAAGAATGCTTCATGAAATTTTGTGAATTCTTGAGAAATCAACTCAAAACTTTGATGTTCTTTCAAAAAAAAAAAAATAGTCACCAACCCTTAACTTAAGTTTGCCCGGGACATGCAAAAGATAAGTGTGGGGGAATTTGATAAGCATAAATTTCATAAATAATTATCTCTCACTTTTATCTCATTAAGACTTCTTATATGTTCAATTAAGTGGTCTTTGTCATATTTTATGAGTTTGGGTTCATATGAAGTTTAATTGAATTTCTTTGCTTACCCGATTAAAATGACACTATTATAGTATTTTGAGCATAATAGGAGTTTTAGACATCCAAAAATCATGAAATCTATCTTAAATGAAAGCTTAAAGAGGTGTCCACAGTTACAAAGCAAGATCAGACTCTAAATGGGATGTTTAGGACTCCTAAATTATCTCAATAGATGAGATAGTGTTGCTGATGTGGAATTTGAACAGTGTGCAAAGATCCGGCCATATCTTGAGATACAGAAGTCATATTGAGATGAAATCAAATCTGTTGGACAGATAAGATCTGGGGCTACAACTTTTGTTCAGATGTGAAGGTCTAATTTGGACACGTGAATATCCGAAATTGCGCTAAAAGCAAGTCAAAATTGTTGTGCTCATTGGTGACAAAAATTCAAAAGTGTTTTGCATTTTCAACAAAGCCCATGTGAAAGCAATAAAAGGGTAGAAAAGTAATATCCTAGTTGGTGACTTTCTAAAGATGATGCGTAAAAAATCCTCTATAAATAGAAGGGATTACAAGAGGAGAAACACCCCTTGGAGATTAACTCCAACACCATTTTCCATCTTTCTTTCTTTCTTCTTAGTTTGCCTCCTTCATGAAAGGCTTAGTTTTTCTTTCTTCTTAGTTCGCCTCCTTCATGGAAGGCTTAGTTTTTATTTATTGTTAGTTGCCTCCTTAATGGAAGGCTTAGTTTTTCTTTTTTATTAGTTGCCTCCTTCATGGAAGGCTTAGTTTTTCTTTGTTTTTAGTTTGCCTCCTTCATGGAAGGCTAGGTTTGTAGTTTCAATTCAAGGATTCAAGCTAATTTCATTCTGTATTTTGTATTTAGAACTCAACATCGCATCTTTACAAAACCCCATTGTTCTAACTTTCTCCTAATTTGCTTAAGAATATGAAATGGTCTTTGGGAGATGACCTAGGTTGCACCTTATACTATACCAATAGTTTGGGGGAAATCTAGAAATTATTTTTGCGCGTTTGCGACGAGGGTGTCATCCAGCTCATCCTGAATCTTAATTCCCCTTATACCAACTATAAGGTTGACGAGAAAGGAAAATGTCGAAGAAAAATAAAAAATTAAGAGGAACAAAATTTTTTAAACCATCTCATGGCATGCATTCAGCCCATAGCATCCATTTCATCAAATAATCATTTCAAGCATAAAAAAGTAATAAATAAGTTAAAACATCTCATCTTTTTGCATTTATTCAAGCATCACATAAACATCTGGTCATTCAAATATTATATCATTTTTCATTCATCGAAGCATCACATGAGCACCTCATTCGAACATCGCATCAAGACCAGGGCAAATTGCCCAAACCGTTCAAAATTAAAAATCTTTCCATTGAGGCAATCCTCAATTTCAAAAAGAAAAATTCAAAACTAGGGCAAACACTTGCCCAAAAAAAATTCAAATTGAGGTAATCCTAAATTTAAAAAATAAAATTTCAAAACTAGAGCAAACGTTTGCCCATGAAAATTCAAATTTAGGCAACCCTCAATTCCAAATCAAGATTCAAATTGGGGCAAACGTTTGCCCAGAAAAGTTTAAATTGAGGCAATCCTCAAATTCAAGAAGAAAATTCAAACTAGGGCAAACGTTTGGCCAGAAAAATTCAAATTGAGGAAATCCTCAATTTCAAAAAGAAAAATTCAAAACCGGGGCAGACAATTGCCCACGAAAATTCAAATTGAGGCAACCCTCAATCCAAATCAAGATTCAAACTGGGGCAAACGTTTGCCCAGAAAATTCAAATTGAGGAAATCCTCAAATTCAACAAGAAAATTCAAACTGGGGCAAACATTTGCCTAGAAAAATTCGAATTGAGGCAATCCTAAATTTCAAGAAGAAAATTCAAACTGGGGCGAATGCTTGCCCAAAAAAATTCAAATTGAGGCAATCATCAATTTCAAGAAGAAAATTCAAACTAGGGCAAACGTTTGTCTCGAAAAATTCAAATTGAGGAATTCCTCGATTGGAAAAAATCTTCTAAACCGGGGCAAAATGTTTCACCAAGTTTCTTCAAGAGAAAGTAATTATCAAATGCTTAAAAAACCTTCGAATTCAAGGTAGAATCAACAATTTATTTTAATTCAAAATAAGTTTTTCAAAACATCTGATAAAGAAATTTATATTCCTTCTCCCCTGTTCAAACATTAGGAAATTTGCCTGCGTTTTGGGACACACCATGATCCCAACAAGGAATTTGTTGATATTCTCATATCGTTCTCCACACCTGTCGTAACAGGTCATTTCTACTTTTCCTGTCTTAACAGGCCATCCTTTCCAGTTAGTCATTTTCATTTCATTTCAGTATTCCTATCTTAAGAGACCACTTCTGCATTATCTGTCCTAACAGGTCTCTCTCCATTTCATTTTTACATCACCTGTCTTAACAGGTCATTTTCATTCTACCACGCCTACCTTAATAGGCCACTTCCGCATTACCTGTCCTAACAGGTCTCTCTTCATTTCTTTTTTACATCACCTGTCTTAACAGGTCCTTTTCATTCCACCATGCCTACCTTAACAGACCACTTCTGCATTACCTGTCCTAACAGGTCTCTCTTCATTTCATTTTTACATCACCTATCTTAATAGGTCCTTTTCATTCCACCATGCCCGTCTTAACATGCCCCTTCTACATTACCAGTCCTAACAGGTCTCTCTTCATTTCATTTTTACATCACTTGTCTTAACAGGTCCTTTTCATTCTACCATGTCTACCTTAACAGACCACTTATGCATTACCTGTCCTAACAAGCCTCTCTTCATTTCATTTTTGCATCACCTATCTTAACAGGTCCTTTTCATTCTACTATGCCTGTCTTAACAAGCCACTTCTGTATTACCTATCCTAACAGGTCTCTCTTCATTTCATTTTTATATCACCTATCTTAACAGGTCATTTTCATTCATCTTTGCCTGTCTTAACAGGTCTCTTTTCATTTCATTTTTTCCTTACCTGTCTTAACAGGTATTTTTCATTTTACCATGCCTGTCTTAACAGGCTACCTCTGCATTACCTGTCTCAACAGGTCTCATGCTCATTTCACCCTTGCATTGCCTGCATTAATAGGTTCCATTTTACCATGCCCGTCTTAACAGGACACCTCTACAATACCTGTCTTAACAGGTCGTTTTTCACTTCACCTGTCTTAATAGGTTATTTCCACTTCCCTTTGCCTGTCTTAAAAGACTCGCATCTTTCCTATTGGCAACAGGACCTTACCTGCGTTTTATCTGTCTTAACAGGTCATTTTCATTTCCCTTTTCCTGTCTTAACAGGTTTTCTTAATTGCAACTTTGCCTGCCTTAACAGGCTTGCATTCTTCTGGAAACAACAGGACTTCATTTGCATTCATCCTGTCCACAGCAGGATTTCATTTGCATTATCCTGGCAACAACATGATTTCTTTATTTTCATTCTCCTGGCAACAGCAAGACTTCATTTGCATTCTCCTGACAACAGCAGGATTTCATTTGCATTCTCCTGGCAACAACAGGATTTCATTCACCTGTCAACAGCAGGATCTCATTTGCATTCATCCTCGCAGCAGCAGGATTTCATTTGCATTCTCCTGGTAACAGCAGGACTTCATTCTCCTATCAACAATGGGACATCATTTGCATTTGTCCTTACAACAGTAGGATTTCATCATTTGCATTCATCCTGGCAACAGTAGGATCTCATTTGTATCTTCCCGGCAACAGCAGGACATCAAGCATGTTTACTTTCTTGCATTCTTCTCGGCAACAGCAAGACCTCATTTGCATTCTTCCCGAAAACAACAAGACATCAAGCATATTTACTTTGTTGCATTCATCTCGGCAACAGCGGGACATCATTTGCATCTTCCCGGCAACAGCGGGACACCAAGCATGTTTAAATTCTTGCATCTTCCCAGCGACAGCGGGACATCAAGCATGTTTAATTTCTTGCATCTTCCCAGTAACAGCGGGACATCAAGCATTTTTAATTTTCTTGCATTTTTCCCGGCAGCTACGGGACATTAAGCACGTTTACTTTCTTGCATTCTTCCCGGCAATAGCAGGACATCAAACATGTTTAATTTTCTTTCATCTTCCCGGCAATAGCGGGACATCAAGCATGTTTAATTTCTTGCATCTTCCGGGCAACAACGGGATATAAAGCATGTTTAATTTTCTTGCATTTTTCATGGTAGCAGCGGGACATCAAGCATGCTTACTTTCTTACATTCTTTCCAGCAACAGCGGGACATCAAGCATGTTTACTTTCTTGCATTTTTCCTGGCAACAACGGGACCTCATTTGCTTTCTTCCAGGCAACAGCAGGACATCAAGCATGTTTAATTTTCTTGCATCTTCCAGGCAACAGCGGGACATCAAGCATGTTTAATTTCTTGCATTTTTCCTGACAATAGCGGGACCTCATTTGCATTCTTCCTAGCAACAGCAGGACATCAAGCATGTTTAATTTTCTTACATCTTCTCGGCAATAGCGGGACATCAAGCTTGTTTAATTTCTTGCATCTTTCGGGCAACAACGGGACATCAAGCACATTTACTTTCTTGCATTCATCTCAGCAACGATGGGACCTCATTTGCATCTTCCTGGAAACAGTGGGACACCAAGCATGTTTAATTTCTTACATCTTCCCGACAACAGTGGGACATCAAGCATGTTTAATTTCTTGCATTTTTCCTGACAACAGCGAAACATCAAGCATGTTTAATTTTCTTTCATTTTTCCCGGCAACAGCGGGACATCAAACATGTTTAATTTCTTGCATCTTCCCAGCAACAGCAAGACATCAAGCATGTTTACTTTTTTGCATCCTGGCCTATTCAGGCCCCAACACGTTTACTTTTCTACATCCTGACCTATTCAAGCCCTAACATGTTTAAGTTTCTACATACTGACCTATTTAAGCCCTAGCACGTTTACTTTTCTGCATCCTGGCCTATTCACGCCCCATCACGTTTACTTTTCTGCACATTCTGGCCTATTTAGGCCCCAGCATGTTTACTTTTCTGTATCCTGGCCTATTCAGGCTCCAACATGTTTACTTTTCTGCATCCTGGCCTATTCAGGCCTCAGAACATTTATTTTTATTTTTTTTGCACCTAGCCTATTCAAGCTCCAACACGTTTAATTTTTTGATTTTTGTCAAACTTGTTTTGCTTGATTCCTATGATCCACATCTTTCAATTGGTTAATTTTAATTTTTCAGATCTAACAAAAAATGTCTTCGGAAAATTTCTGAGATTTGAATTCAAATTTGGGCGCCAAAATCGCTTGTGTTCTTGAAGTTCTTGTGTAGATCTTGTTCTTTTAACCTTTTTTAGGTATTATTTTTCATATGTGGATCCTTCTATATGTACTTCTTTCTGATTTGTTTGTGTTTGTATGCCCTCCTTTGAAAAAATTCCTAAGAGTGTATAACCACGTGCATGCATCCCATATGCTAAGTCTAGCTTAAGTCATGCATGATTAAGTCATTGAACCTAAAGAGTTAAGTGTATGCTTGAATCAAATAAAAAAAAACACATAATTCTTACCTCGGGACCTTATGACTAAGCTGGATTGGAGACAATTGAACAAGGAACATCAATGGAGGTTAGATCCAGCTTTTATTTCGCTTAATTTTCTTACTTCTTCTCAGGCTTTCAAGTTCATCTTCATCTCTGTTTTCATTTCAAACATCTGTTTCCTTTTAGAAATTTCGTCTAAACGGGTCTTAATATAAACAGGCAGGCTTCTCTGCTGTTCCATATTCTGATTCGTGCGGGTTCATACATGGCTTACGACGGTTTGAACTTTGCACAAACGCTTATCTGACAAACCTCTATTTCCATTTAAAACATCTGTTTCCTTTTAGCAATTTCATCTAAACGGGTCTTAATACGAAGTGGCAGCCTTCTCTGCTGTTCCGTATCCTGATTCGTGCGGGTTCATACACGACTTACGACGGTTTGAACTTTGCACAAACGTTTTTCTGACAAACCTCTATTTTCATTTAAAACATCTGTTTCCTTTTAGCAATTTCGTCTAAACGGGTCTTAATACGAACAAGCAACCTTCTCTGTTGTTCCGTATTCTGATTCGTTCGTGTTCATACGCGGTTTACGACAGTTTGAACTTTACACAAACGCTTTTCCAACGAACCTCTGTGACACGCTCGTCGCAAACGCGCAAAAATAATTTCTAGATTTTCCCCAAACTATTGGTATAGTATAAGGTGCAACCTAGGTCATCTCCCAAAGACCATTTCATATTCTTAAGCAAATTAGGAGAAATTTAGAAAAAGGGGGTTTTGTAAATATGTGATATTAAGTGCTAAATACAAAATACAGAATGAAATTAATTTGACTTAACAATTATCAACTCAAGGAATTCAGAGGCTATTTTCTTAACTAATCATTGATCACTAAAATCATGCATTGTGTTTATCAACCTAGGATCATCTGGAACCCCTAAAATGATCCTTGAATTCTCTACTGAGAAACCTCTCAGAATTTAATTGATTATGATCAACAAGATTAGTAACCACTTAATCTTTTATCTAAACCAATTTCACAATCAGAATTCAGTTGAAGTAAGTAATAAAATGAAAACATTCAATTCAATTACTTAATTTCTACTCTTCAAACTTTTGGAAAATGATTTACCAATCAAAAACCAATTATAAATCAATTATGCATTAATCAAAATACGTCAACCGATCAAACTTTGATTAAAGAATAAAATTGAAGAATATAGTGCAGCAGAGTAGAAAACACTTAATAAGCATGTAAATAAAGATCAAGACCTCAAAGTTAAAATGAAAATAGCTTGAATCCTTGAATTGAAACTACGAACCTAGCCTTCCATGTAGGAGGCAACTAACAATAAAGAAAAACTAAGCCTTCCATGTAGGAGGCAAACTAACAATAAAGAAAACCTAAGCCTTCCATGTAGGAGGCAAACTAACAAGAAAGAAAACCTAAGCCTTCCATGAAGGAGGCAAACTAAAAACAAAGAAAACCTAAGCCTTCCATGAAGGAGTCAAACTAACAACAAAAAAAACCTAAGCATTCCATGAAGGAGGCAAACTAAGAAGAAAGAAAGAAAGATGGAAAATGGTGTTGGAGTTAATCTCCAAGTGGTGTTTTTCCTCTTGTAAACCCTTCTATTTATAGAGGATTTTTGAGGCATCATCTTCAGAAAGTCACCAACTAGGATATTACTTTTCTACCCTTTTATTGCTTTCACATGGGCTTTGTTGAAAATGCAAAACACTTTTGAATTTTTGTCACCAATGAGCACAACAATTTTGACTTTCTTGCAGCGCAATTTCGGATACTCATGGGTCCGAATTTAGAGCTTCACGTCTGAACAAAAGTTGTAGCACCGGATCTTAGCTTTCCAACAGATTTGATTTCATCTCAATATGACTTCTGTATCTCAAGATATGGCCGGATCTTGGCACACTCTTCAAATTCCACGTCAGCAAAACTATCTCATCTTTTGAGATAATTTCGGAGTCCTAAACATTCTATTTATAGTTTTCTCTTGCTTTGTAACTATGGACACTTCTTTAAGCTTTCATGCAAGATAGATTTCATGATTTTTGGATGTCTAAAACTCCTATTATGCTCAAAATACTATAATAGTGTCATTTTAATCGGGTAAGCAAAGAAATTCAATTAAACTTCATATGAACCCAAACTCATAAAATATGACAAAGATCACTTAATTCAAGATATAAGAAGTCTTAATGAGATAAAAGTGAGAGATAATTATTTATGAAATTTATGCTTATCACTCTGTTTTCATTTCAAACATCTGTTTTCCTTTTAGGAATTTTGTCTAAACGGGCCTTAATACGAACAAGCAGCCTTATTTGCTGTTCCGTATTCTGACTCGTGCGGGTTCATACATGGCTTACGACAGTTTGAAATTTGCGCAGATCTTTTTTCGACAAACCTCTATTTTCATTTCAAACATCTGTTTCCTTTGGGTCTTAATAACATCAGGCAGCCTTCTTTGTTGTTCTGTCTTTTGATTTGTGCGGGTTTATACACAGCTTACGACGGTTTGAACTTTGCACAGACGCTTTTCTGACAAACCTATGTTTTCATTTCAAACATCTGTTTCCTTTTAGGAATTTCGTCTAAACGAGCCTTAATACAAACAGACAGCCTTCTCTGTTGTTCCGTATTCTCATTTGTGTTGGTTCATACACGGTTTACGATGGTTTGAACTTTGCGCAAACGCTTTTCCGACAAACCTCTGATTTTATTTCAAAACTTCGACTTTCCCCTTAGGAATTTCGTCTAAACGGGTCATAATACAAATAGGAAACCTTCTCTGCTGTTGCGTATTCTGATTCGTGCAAGTTCATATGCGACTTATGACGGTTTGAGCTTTGCGCAGATGTTCTTCCAAAAAAAAGAACTTCTAATTTTATTCCAAATATCCGTGCTTCAAGAAAATCTCTAGTTTGCCAAACAAAACAAAAACTACGTAACCTTGAGTTTCCCATTGCACCAGGGAATACGTAGGAGCAGTGTTGTAACCGTAATTACGACGAGACGACGAACTCGCTTAACATTTTAAAAAGATAATTTTTATTGATGATGTAGAGTCGCCACCAAATTTTTATTTAAGGGAAAATACTTGGAAAAACCTTAACTTGAGGAAGAGATTTAGGTTCGGGAATCGGTTATGAGTAGGGAAGGTGTTAGGCACCCTACTCGCCCGTTTCGAAGAACGGTACCCTTAAACTGAGTGTGTGATTTATTTGAAAACTGTTTAATCCCTTTAATTAGAGTGAAAATAAATAGATTGATGGAAGATAGCCTGACAGGACTTGATCCTACTCCTACGTATTCCCTGGTGCAATAGGAAACTCAAGGCTTACGTAGTTCTGGTTTGAAGGCTTGACCTTCGGAGGTGTTTGATCATAGTATTTTGACAATGTTTTGAAGGAAATACTTAGTCCACATATGCACTGGATCCAAGACAACTACGGCTGCACTGGGATCCATACGAATCCCTAAACATCGAACAACAGAAAAAGCTACCAATTCGTGCTTAGGGTTCATCGCGTGAGACTTAGGGATTCCAAACTGATGTTTTTCTTGAAATTATTTACAAAAGGATTCCTAGTCCACATATGCACAGGGTCCAAGACAACTACAGCTGCACTGGGATCCATATGAGTTCCTAAACATCGAACCGTAGAAAAAGCTACCAGTTCGTGCTTAGGTTTCATCGCGTGAGACCTAGAATTATTGAATTGAATTTGAACTTGATTTTGAATTTTAAAGAAGAAAATAATTGTGCTTGACCTTACTCAAAAACAATTTCTAGAATTGAGAAAATGAAGTAGGCTTGATTTAAAACTGAACTTGTTTAAAAAAGAAGAAAAAAATGGAAAAATAAACTTAATTTGAACTAAAATTAACTTGATTTAAAATTTGAGCAAAAAAATCAAACTTGATCTAGATTGAAAAGAATTTGATTTAAAAATGACTTTGGTTTCGTTTGAAATTGATTTTAGGGGGTTTGATTTAATTGGATTGAATTTCAAATTAATTTTTGAGGAAGGGAATTAAATTTGATTTAATTTTTAGTTAAAAAAAAAAAGAAGCTGGATTGAGACAAGACAAATAATTTATAAAAGGTTGATGGCCCGCAACTTGTTTAATGTCAGCCGGCTTGGGAGGGCTTTTCTGGTGGCTCGCGACTTGTCTGATGGCCTGCAGGTTGGCTCATGGCTCGTCTGCAGCTTGATGGCTCACGGCTCGTCTTACGGCTTGGGAGTTTGACGGCTCGTTTGGCAACTTGACGGCTTAGCTTATGGCTCGTCTGCAGCTTGATGGCTCACGGGGCTTGACAACTCGTTTGGCAGCTTGATGACTCGATTATCTTAAAAAAACAAAAAAAAATAGTCTCCAAGGGGCTCGAACCCGCGTCCTGGGAGATGTGGACAGCATCCCTAGCCACTCATCCATGCCCAAGTGTTGGTTATAATCTCTTGTTACTATGTTTATATGGGGTGTCCAAGCTTAATTACCTTTTAAAGAAAAGGGTCACAGGGGGCTCGAACTTGTGTCATGGAGTTATGGGTCGCGTCTCTCTAGCCACTAGACCAAGCTCATGACTTTGCCTTTAACACTTCAAATTAAATTATAAAGGCTTTGCATGGTGTTCAGACGTCCTTGAAACTTTCATGCATGCATAAGATAACCATTAGAGTACTAACTTTCCTACTTGCTCATGCCTGATTTTCTTCAGATGAGGCGCTGTTGCACCAAGTAATAGACCAAGAACCTTTGCCTATTATAACGCCAAGATGAAGACGTGGTGTGCCTGGTGATAAGCATAGATTTCATAAATAATTGTCTCTCACTTTTATCTCATTAAGACTTCTTATATGTTTAATTAAGTGGTCTTTGTCATATTTTATGAGTTTGGGTTCATATGAAGTTTAATTGAATTTCTTTGCTTACCCGATTAAAAGGACACTATTATAGTATTTTGAGCATAATAGGAGTTTTAGACATCCAAAAATCATGAAATCTGTCTTGAATGAAAGCTTAAAGAAGTCTCCACAGTTACAAAGCAATATCAAACTCTAAATGGGATGTTTAGGACTCCGAAATTATCTCAAAAGATGAGATAGTGTTGCTGACGTGGAATTTGGACAGTGTGAAACGATCTGGCCATATCTTGAGATACAGAAGTCATATTGAGATGCAATCAAATCTGTTGGAAAGCTACGATCCGGGGCTACAACATTTGTTCAGACGTGAAGCTCTAATTCGGACACGTGTATATCCTAAATTGCGCTGCAAGCAAGTCAAAATTGTTGTGCTCATTGGTGACAAAAATTCAAAAGTGTTTTGCATTTTCAACAAAGCCCATGTGAAAGCAATAAAAGGGTAGAAAAGTAATATCCTAGTTGGTGACTTTCTGAAGATGATGCCTCAAAAATCCTCTATAAATAGAAGGGTTTACAAGAGGAGAAACACAACCCCTTGGATATTAACTCTAAGACCATTTTTCATCTTTCTTTCTTTGTTGTTAGTTTGCCTCCTTCATGGAAGACTTAGTTTTTCTTTGTTATTAGTTGGCTCCTTCATGGAAGGCTTAGTTTTTCTTTGTTATTAGTTTGCCTCCTTCATGGAAGGCTAAGTTTGTAGTTTCAATTCAAGGATTCAAGCTATTTTCATTTTAACTTTGAGATCTTGATCTTTATTCATATGCTTATTAAGTGATTTCTACTCTGCTTTACTATATTCTTCAATTTTATTCTTTTAATCAAAGTTTGTTCGGTTGACGTATTTTGATTAATGCATAATTGATTTATAATTGGTTTTTGATTGGTAAATCATTTTCCAAAAGTTTGAAGAGTAGAAATTAAGTAATTGAATTGAAGGTTTTCATTTTATTACTTACTTCAACTGCATTCTGATTGTGAAATTGGTTTAGATGAAAGATTAAGTGGTTACTAAATCTTGTTGATCATAATCAATTGAATCCTGAGAGTTTTGTCAGTAGAGAATTCAAGGATCATTTTAGGGGTTCCAGATGATCCAGGTTGATAAACACAATGCATGATTTTAGTGATCAATGATTAGTTAAGAAAATAGCCTCTGAATTCCTTGAGTTGATAATTGTTAAGTCAAATTACTTTCATTCTATATTTTTTGTTTAGAACTCAATATTGCATCTTTCCAAAATCCCCTTATTCTAACTTTCTCCTAATTTTCTTAAGAATCTGAAATGGTCTTTGGGAGATGACCAAGGTTGCACCTTATACTATACCAATAGTTTGGGGAAAATCTAGAAATTATTTTTGCGCGTTTGCGACGAGCGTGTCACCTGGTCCTTTCAAATTAATAATTAAAAATATATTAAAAATTATGATAAAATTTTATTAATAATATTTTTAATAAAAAGTTTTATTTAAAGTTTTTTAAAGATTCTGGCTAGCATTTCCTATAAATTAATGGCCATTATTCATCCTTGTGGTGTACCAATATCCAACATAACTTCCTCCAAATCCAAATTTTTGCCAACATGCTTAGAATTAATTAAACAACAATTTTTTGTTATGTTAGATGGGGGATAAGAATTTTCATTTTCATTTTCATTTTCATTTTCGAAAAGTTAGTACCCAACTTTCTCTACCAACTTAGAAGAATAGAATATACAATGAAAGCACATCACACACTATAACACCCAAAAAACGAATACCGATTTCACACTTAAGTCGATCATTCGGTTCCATTTTTAGTTTTTTATCTCATGATGCGGAATTCATTTTAGAAAATACTTATATGAAAATACGATAAATTCTTTTCTAAAACTGTTTAATATAAAATGTGAGCCTCATCGATGGAACGTGCGTAGTGATAGAATAAACTGTTAAGCAGATTTCTACATACATTCAAAACCTTAGGAAATAATAACCGTTCGCATTATTCTTTTTTTTTATCATTTGCATATAATAAATAAACAAGATTCAATCATAATACACATGTCACACAATAATTATACATAACATTTAATACATACCATAAGTCTTAGGCCCGTGGGCCTTATCAGGTAGTTATTACAACCCACAAATTTACATTTTTGGATGATACAACTATTACACATTACCAAATTTACATAACTTACTACCATAGTACTAATACACATAATTAAGATGCTTGCATCTATCTATTTACAACATGTACATTATGGGTAAGAAAACTCAAATCCTATTGTCCTTAAACAGCAACGAAATCTCTGCCACCCTCACGCCTACTCGTGGAGTGAAGAAAATGTGTGCGAAAAACTATAATAATGTGATGGAGTTAAGGGGTTAGTCTCATCCCCTGAGGACTCAACCGCCTCTGCTACAGGGTTTTATTGTTGGGGAAATCCAGGAGGTGGTGGGAATACTCCATCAAGATGGAATGCTTCCAAAGGAATTGCAAATCTAGCGGTAGTAAAATTTGGGCTTAGAACTTCATGGATGAAGAAGTGTCCTAGGGAGAAGTAGATACAGACGCTCACTTGGGTGGTGATGAGGTAGCCGTGGGGGGTAGCAGACCAATTTACGTTGCTAATGTCTAGAAACACTACCGCTGTCACGAAAGACATTGGTATCATCTGGAAAGAAAGTGGAAAGGAGTATGGGTGAGAAACGAATTTCTCAATAGGTTTTATACTCTAACTAATGTCCTCACTTTAAATCCAGCCACTTCAATTTACTTTAGAAATCATTTCTTGTATAAAAGGTTATTTTTAATTCTTTGAAAATAATTCTCTGAAGTGGATACGTTTTATTATCAAACATACATCTGAGTGCTTAAATATGCATTTATCTTATCATTCATAAACTGTGGCGTCTCAACATACATTCTCATTAACATTCATAACTTTGGGATCACACATAAGATATTATTTGACATACAATTATTCTATGCCTTAAACTTCATTCTTTATTACTTATCTTTGTTTTTATCATTCTCTTGTCCAACTTTTGGGACACTTTATGAATCTACTTTCACCACCTTAGGGAGAAACAATAAGACATAGACTTGTTTTAAATTTGTCAAACAATATCTTCTCACTGACTCTACTCCCACCTCTTACTAAAATTAAGGATATGAGCTCATTCCGGGATGGTCGTCACCACCTTATAACTTGGTGAATAAACTTAAGTCTTCACAGTAGAAGTATTTCTTGGAGAAACTTAAGTCTCCAAGAAGAAACTTTAGGCTTCTCTTCAGTAGAGCTTTTTAGGGCCCTCTGGATACTAGTGTACATAAGGCCCAAAGAGAGTAGCTTTACGTTTTCACATAATGTTTGCTTTAGTGATCACTTAAATTCTTTATGTTCATTTTAGTAGCTTCCAAATAGCTCAAACAAATTCCAACCAATATGGAATACACATATAGGTTTCGAATTTTCATCTCAATCATCAACATATACCAATCTCATACATGATCATCTTCCTTTCTCATTCATGAGCATCCATCATTTATTCATTCATAGATAGTGAGCATTCATAACCAATAATGCAATTTGATTGGTAAATCACATAGCATAATGTCACACTTACACAACCAATACAATGCCTCAATTCAGTTTGATGTTGAAATCACACAAGGGACTTACATCACTCGACCTTCTAAGTTATCTCTCATCATTTCCTTTTCTCAAATATACATTTGTTCATTAAGATTTTTCATCTTAGAATCTTAATCTAGGTGGCTGAATGACACCTTTCAAGTTCTTTACTCTTTGTGTTCTCTTTTGTTCAAGTCTTATGAATGTCCTAATTATTCTAGGTTCAAGTATTTAAGTATTTACAAACTTTTATAACTTCTTCTCATTAAGGTATGCTATGATCAAATTACTTAGTGAACTTCTAATTTCAAGTTTAAGTCATATCCACCCTTCTTAATTATCCCTCTAATAAACCTTTAAAATATGTTACCTTGTGTTCTCCTTTTTACTACCTTAATAATTAGGTCTAATTGACTATTAAACCTTTAAAGTCTCTTTTATTCTAAACCAAATAATATCTAAGTATAATTTAATTAACCTTCTAGGTCAATTTATTCCTAAATGGCCGAATGACCTACTTCCTCAAATTCCACCTTTCATATAGCTTAATTATATTTTGCTTACATATTTAGGATCATTATTTGGGCCTAGTTAATGATTGAAATTTATTCTTAGTTAATTTAAAACATGGTAGCCGAATTCCAACCTCCTAGACCTAGGTTTCCATAATTTCCTTCTTCACCATAGGATCATTTGCCTAAAAAATCAATTGGTCTCTTTACCCTCCTTAAAACTTTTTCATACTTTAATTTCATCCTATTTACATAGAAATGGTCCTTAATTAACCCTAATTGGAAACTAAAACCTCCTTTAAGTTAATTAGCTACTAAGTGGCCGAATGCCATTCTTCTAGGTTTGGGGTTTCCTTCTCCTAACCCTAGTTGACTTAAATTGACCATTTCTTAACCCTAGTTAACCTAAGTTGACCATTACTTAGGAGCCAAGTTTATACTTCAGAATTGGCATATTATAAGGTAATATTATGTCCTTTTACTAAAAATTTAATGGAATGGCCAAATTTAACATTTACCCTTACTTAAGTTATTGTAAATTTCCTAGTTACTCATTTTAATTTATTTGGAAATTTTACCACTTAGTAATTTTGAGATTTTTCCCTAAGCTTACCTAGGCCATATATTCTGAAACTTAACCTTTTAAATATTAATTAAACCTCCAAATAAGTTATTTACTTGTTGAAAATACTTGATTTTTCCTTAATCACATTTTAAACCCATTTTTGCCAAAATCTCTCTAGGGTGGCCAAATGCATTCCTAGAGGTTTTTAACTCATTTTTGTTTTGTTTAAATTTGTTTAAAAGTTGATTTAATTCATTTAAAACCTTATTTCAGAGTTTAAGTTACTTATAAAAATTTTAACGAAACTAAAGCTTGCTTGGGAGTTGTGGCTGAAAGCCTTCCTTGGTTAGCCAAGGTAATTTCTTCAAATCTTCCATCTCACACCATCTTGGTTCAGTTGTGTTAGGCTTGTGCAGCCCCTGTTGCCTCTAGCCCATGCTTGTTTCATCCATTCTTTGATGCTTAAGTGCTGGTCATGATGAGTCTAGGGTGCCATACAAATATTTTAGCCATTTTTGCCTACAAATTACATCATTTGCTTGGTAGCTTTCTAACTAATGTTCAAAGGAAACATTTGGAACTTATTACAAAACTTTATTCCATCTCTTAACATGCATACCCAGAGGTTCAGATCTAGCACAGGTCATACCAAACTCATCACACAAGAAAATCACAAGGTTAAAACTTAAGCATAAAAACAAGCATGAAAATAACAACATAGTATATTTTTCCAAGCCACAAAGAGTAGATTTCCATGATCTACTCCAAGATCCACAAATCCTCTTTCAAATATTCTTCAAAAACATTTCTCATGAGAGCATAAAACTGATCAAAGCCTCAAAAATAATTTTAAAACAAAACCCACCGATTAAATTTCTTCTAAGTGCCTTAGAACACTTTTCACCGAACAAACTTTGTTTTTATTTTCAAAAATCACTAAAAATGGGTGGGGCTGATTTTGAACGGTTAAAATACAGTTTTAAACTCTCATAAGTGAAAAAAAAATAAGACAAACAGATCTTGGAGAAAAGATGCATGAAAGAAAAGAAGCACACCATAAAAAGGCAAGTTAAAAGCATAAAAAGACAAGTAGAAAGATCCTACTTGTTGAAGACCTCCTTAGTTTTTTTGTGGGCTTTAAAGGCTACTTTGGGTCCCCTCTGGTTTGCTCTGGACGTGGACAAAGGATGGTGGTGGGGCTTTAGTGTTTATGGATTTAATATAGCTTAAGTCTTAAAGATAAAGACTTAGGCTTAAAAGTGTAAGTTTTGGCTGTTGGGAGTTATGGCAAGCTTGGAGAGAATGGAGAGGATTTTGATGACTTTCTAAGCTGAAAAATCTGAAGCAAATGGGGTCCCAAAAAATTCAGACTCTTATGGGCCAAGTGGAATTAGTTTTGCACTTAGGGGTATTTTGGTAATTTTGCCTAGATATTTCCTATTTTCCAAAATAAATCAAAATTTAAGAAATTATCCTTTTAGGCTTAGATTAGTGTTAATTAGGCTGATATCACCTCTAATTATGATTAATTTACCCTAAGCATGCTTTACTTTTATTAAACCAAGGTTAGTTAGTCTTAACCATGGTTAAAGTAACCTTTTTACTATTCACTTTTGTCTTTTTGTGGAAGACTTGGTTGACTTCATTTTGGTGACTCACCACCACCTTTCCAATTGTTGCATTTCGTGCACATGGGTGTGGGTCCCACTCTTGGCATGCTTATCACCTTATCTCGCCCTCTCGGCCTTCTAGGGCGTTTTCGTAATTTTTCTCACCATTGCCGAAAAATTTTCCAAATTATTCCTCTGACATTTCTAAGAATTTTTTGTTTGTTCCCATGTTAATCTAAGGTCGTTTGCTATTTTTATGGGAACTGACTAACTTTGTGCAAAAAGTATAACTCCTATGGGCATTTTGGTCATTTTCGGAGTTTTCGAAGGGCTTTTTTGTCCCTTCTCAGGTTTCTAAATTTTTTTCATTACTTTTAACCATACATGATGTTTATAATCTATTTATGATGTCTTATACTTGTATTTCCATTTTTCTGGCTCATTATTTGAGCTGCCCAAGTGTAGGGGTATTTTCATCATTTGCACCAAACTTCCTAATTTCTCTGCTTTTGGTTTCTAATTTCACCTAGTTTTATTCTAGAAACTATTTGTAGCCTCAAACATTTATCATAGAAAAATTGGGATGTTACACACACCACCTCACATGTTATAAGTAGTTGGCATTTCCATTCACCTCTTGGTACTCAGCTTCACTCTATGTCCTTTTCCTATGACCCCTTTATAAGGCTTTTTCTTCAACTATGTTTCATGCAATGGACTTTTCTTCTTCTCCATGCACCAAATAAATTTTTGTACCAAGTCTATTGCACTACTAACAGTGCTCATAAGTAGAATAAAGTTCAAAATTCTGAAGTCACAATCTCACATATGTTCAGATCTTTCCCTTTAAAGGTAGCCATTCAGTGTCCACTAAAGTTACAAAGGATCTATTATACACCCTTTAGCATTTTCTTTGTATAAAGTCAAGCTGGTTACTTATATAAGAAAATTAATGGATAGGAATCTTATTAAATTGACTTTTTAACCCAAAAATTATAATAATACCATGCAAGATATGCAAAATTCCTTTATTAGATTGCTAGTTTACCAAGCAATGTGGTGCTTAATGCTTATGTAGGTATATATAAGGATTTCATCTTTCAGAGATGCTTAATATATGTCTCGATTCAGAGATATATGCTAATTTTGGTGTGATGAATAATAGTTACATTTTTTTCAAAGGGGGGGATTAAGAATTGAATATTGATGTACTAATATCATTTCTATATTATCTCATTTGGTTGTGTTATACACAAAGGTCCAATCTTTAGGAAATTAGTATATGATAAGGGGTTCCTTCCAAATTCTTGGTATGTATATATATATATATATATATATATATATGATAATTAGAGATTTTTTTGTTGGTTTCATAGTTGCTGGAATTGAACCAGATTTTTTAGACTAGTTGACTTGCACATGATAAACTGATGAGTATGGTTATCCAATTTAGTTTCTATGGTTCTCTTTATTTTAACAACTCCAAAATGGTATGAGACAAATGAAAAGATTATCTTCATCACAAATGCTTGCAAAACACTAGTGTTGCAAAACACTAGTGTTGCAAAACACTATTTAAATGGCAATGTTTTTCATGCATTATGGCAATAGCTTCAGGAGAGGACATAACTCTGGAAGTAATACAGAACCAGTGACCCTAAACCTAATCAGAAATAACCCAGACTCTAGGTAACAATGCTACATACCTTAACTTAGTGACGGCGATGGCGTAGACGACGGTGTTCTTCGCGTTCGGACGACAGCGTGCTTTGAGAACGATGGTGTTCGGACTTAGGCATAGAGAAAACAACTACGACAATGACGAGGGACTTAGGCTTAGAGCAAACAGCTAGGGCAGGAGGACGACAATGGAGTGTTTACACTTATGCTTAGAGACAACGGTCGTATCAGGTTTAGAGAAGGGAAAATAGATTTTACGTCAGTTATTACAAAGAACCGACGTAGAAAGAACTTATTACATCAATTACTCTACTCAATCAATGTAAAAAATCTAACTTTCTACATCGATTGCTTTATAACCGATGTAGAAAGTGACTTTCTACATCGGTTATAAAGCAACCGATGTAGAAAGTTTAAACTTTATTTGCAAAAATGTCACCGCCTACTTTTCTACATCAGTGGTAAAGTAACCAATGTAAAAAGTGTCAACTTTATTTACAAAAATGTCACCACCTTTTTTCTATATCGGTTCGCGAATAACCGACGTAAAATCCTGTTATAAAAGACTATTTTTCTACTAGTGTATATATTATTTCCTTTCCATTAGTTATTTTGGATAGTGGGCTAGGATGTGGGTTTCCTAGTTAATCCAAAATACACATGTTGTTAGGTCGGATGAGGTTGGATTATTATAGACAACTAGCTATTTTTTTTCCATGGATCAATTTTTTCTCTCTTGAAGTCCGGTTTAGTATTTATTAAATGTTTATAGACAATCACTTGTTGTTTTACATTATTATATAGTCGTTAGTATAATTGTTTTACATTATTATATAGTCGTTAGGTATAGTTTGATTCTGAAATATAGTCATATTTCATTAGCCACAACTTTGATTACAATTATGTTGTTGGTCACAATTTTTATTATTATTATTTGGTTGTTGTGCATTAACTTTATGTTATTTGTGTATTAAATTTTCAGTAGTTGTGTATTTATTTTTATCACCTTTTTAGTTGAATGCAGTTGCACTGGAACATTATGTATACTACAAACGTCTAATCTCTAAGCATTATTCTACCCTTACTTTCCTGCACTTCTTTCGACCTTATTCTCTAGGAACTGTCTTGTAAGAATCTAACATTTCAAGATTCTAATTGCATGTTTTTTTTTTTACTGTTGTGTTAACTTGAAAAGTAAAGCTATTATTAGATTTCACCAAAGATCTAATGAATTTTTTTTTAAGGTAGTGATTTTTTTACAATATCACTTTTTTCAACACAAATGACAAAACATCTGATCTTCATTATAATTGCATGTGACATACATGAACAATGAAAAAGTACAAACCAAATTTAGTTGAGATGATAAATTTATTATAATAAAAATGTTGATAAAAAATAAAGAATTGAAATAAATAGTATAATCATCTATATTTAGTTATTATACTTCAGGTATTATGTTCAGAAAAATAATTAAAAATTAAATCTTATCTTATAGAGCATAATACTTCATATAAGATTCAATTATAATATATCAAAATCAAATATCTTATATTTACTAGTAAAAAACTTGAATAAAAAATAAATTAAAAAAAGAAAAAAAAATGACACATTAAAAATAAGTGGAAAAATACGACTCTTATCCATTATATTGAGACATCATTAAATAGAGTTCTCATATATCTAAATCTAAATTATAATGATTCATTATAGTTTACAGCACCATAGAATAACTTTCCCAACATAGCCTATCACTTTCACTTGACACACATGAATTAACTTTTTCAAGCGAATCGTCTTCTATAATTTCTTATCCTTTTATTTGTCAAATAACATCATATTCAACCTTAATCAATGTAGTAAGATAAACCATGCTACATTCCTCACTTTGTAGTAATCCTCGCCCAAGTAATAAAAAACTCACACCTTAACAACTTACTAAAAACCAATCTTTTATTGTTGTAATCATTCGCTATGTTTGACTTTTATCTTTAGTCTTTGGAATTTGTTTCATCCATGGGATTAATTAACAATAAATTTTTTTTTATTAGTATTCAAAGATACAAGATATAATATGTTTCTTCTTATTTTATAAAGGATGCGGCTAGAATGTATATCTATCATTATATTGGAATCTATATGTTCCTTTTCTATGCTTTTAAGAGAAATATAGAGATTATACTAATCTTAATATGATGAGTAGTGTTAGAATGTGTGTTAATTCTTAATGGGAAGTCTGCTACTTAAATTTCTAGTTAAAATCAAAAACCTTTTAATAGGTTTTAGAAAAAAATAATTTACCTAATCATTTGGTCATGTTTAGTTTTGACCTTTAGTCTTTGAAATTTTTTCACCTTCTTACGATTCTATTTTATGTAATTTTTAAAATATAAATTTTTTTAATATTATATATACTTTACTGATATTTTAATTTTTAAATTTTTTGTTATGATTTAAATTATTTATATAGCTATAGATATGAATTTATCTTATTTATTTGTATATTGACATTATTATTATTGTTACTATTATATGTAGCTTAAACCCTAACTTGATGGATGGAACAGTAAATTAATAGCCTAGTATGGTTATTATTTTCATATGACATTTGATTTCATATTACTATTTCTTGGGATCAATTATACCCTAACATCTGACGATAATAATATGAAACTCTAATTATATTAGCATGCTTCCAATTGTAATGTCAATGAGGTTGACCTTAATATTTTTAACCACACCTCTAATAGTTATTTATCATGATAAGAGGTTGGTGATTTCTTGGGATCAATTATACCCTAACATCTGACGATAATAATATGAAACTCTAATTATATTGGCATGCTTCCAATTGTAATGTCAATGAGGTTGACCTTAATATTTTTAACCACACCTCTAATAGTTATTTATCATGATAAGAGGTTGGTGACTAGGACATTGACAAGGTAAGTGTAAATCTAACTAATCCAATAGGATAATAAAAGCATATATGGCATAACAATGTATTTAGAAATGTATATTGTCGCAACCGTAATTATGACGAGACGAAAAACTCGCTAAAATTTAAAAATAAAATTTTATTGATATGTGGAGCCGCCACCAAATTTTGATTTAAGGGAAAAGATTTGGAAAAACCCTAACTTGAGGAAGAGATTTAGGTTCGGGAGTCAGTTACGAGTGTGGAAGGTGTTAGGCACCCTACTCGCCCGTTCCGAAGAACGGTACCCTTAAACTGAGTATGTGATTTTAGAAAAATGTTTGATCCCTTTAATTAGCATGAAAATAAATAGATTGATGGAGATTAGCCTGACAGGACTTGATCCTGCTCCTACGTATTCCCTGGTGCAATGGGAAACTCAAGGCTTACGTAGTTCTGGTGCTCGAAGGCTTGACCTTCGGAGCTACTTGAAAAGAAGTTGAAAATAAATAAGGTATTTTGAAAATAATTTAAGGAGAATCCTTAGTCCATATATGCACAGGATCCAAGACAACTACGGCTGCACTGGGATCCATACGAATCCCTAAACATCGAAAAGCAGAAAAAGTTACCAGTTCGTGCTTAGGGTTTATCGCGTGAGACTTAGGGATTCTAAAATTAAGTTTTTTATTGAAATTATTTACAAAAGTATTCTCAGTCCATATATGCACAGGGTCCAAGACAACTACAGCTGCACTGGGACGCATATGAACCCCTAAACATCGAACAGCAGAAAAAGCTACCAGTTCATGCTTAGGGTTCATTGTGTGAGACCTAGAATTAAAGAATTTAAAGTGATAACTAAGAAGATGAATTGACTTAGGTAGAAAAAGAACTGGGGTTTGATTAAAAATGAACTTGATTTTGAATCTGAAAAAGAGAGCTTGACTTGAATTCGTTGTGAATTAAAAAGAGTTTAATTTGACTAGAATGAACTCGATTACAAATGAATTCGATTTAAGATTTTGGTATTTAAAGTAAAAGATTTGAACTCGACTTATTTTTGAAGCAAAGGAACTTGAATTTTGAAGAAAAGAATTTAAAATTTGAAAGAAAAGAACTTGGACTTGATTTTTATTAATTTTGGACTTGGGTTAATGGGATTTAATTTGGGTTAATGGGATTTAATTTGAACTTAATCTTGGTGAAAAGAATTAATCTTAAACTTGGGTTAATGGGATTTAATTTTGAAATTAATCTTGGTGAAAATAAATTTAATTTGGGTCTTGAATTAGCTGCCTAACCGTTTATCCACGGCTGTGTCTTGGTCATAATCTTGCTTTCCTGTGGCTATATTAGAAACCGAGATTTACCTTTTATGAGAAAAAATTACAAAGTGGATAGAAACCGAGATTTACCTGTCATTTATGAGAAAAAATTACAAAGGGGATTCGAACCCCTGTTATGTGGGTTACAAATGGCGCCCTTAACCACTACGCTAAGCCATTTGGTTGTGATTTAATGCTCTTCAATTTGATTTAGTATCTTTACTTTGCCTAATATTTGGTGGGGCCTACACATGTACATGCACAGCGTCATTTTCATTGACTACTACAGGACTTCATTATTTCCATATTGTCTCCAAGAGCCTTCCTTCGAGTTGACTTCACTTTAATTTAGATACCCCATAAGCGCCAAGCTTGAGCAATTTCAGGTTCTGCCTATGCTCCATCCAAGGGACCTGTACCGTTGTTTCAATTGGAGAACATGACCTGAGTTTTCCCACCATGTCTCGATTTGAAGGCTTTCTATGGCCATATGAAGGGACTACCTACTTGCCAAAATGACTTGGGGCATCATGTGAGCACCAATGAGATTAGATTAAGCGGGCTGGACATAGTGAGTCATCCACTGAGCCAGACTACCCCTGATACATGGTGCTCATTGACTTGATAGACGCTTGGCGAGAGAATGAAACTTCGTGTGATGCAACAAATTCAATGACGGGAGGCAGAAAGCCCGTGCATGCATACGTTTATGCCAACTTTTCCAACTTTAATCAATCCTTCGAGGTTACAAACATTGGCCCTTGGTTTGACTTGTATGAATAGGAGCGGAGTTCTCGTGGCAACTCAGATAACCAAACTTCGTTTGATCGAGGTAAGGTGGTGAGGAGCAGTATCAATGGAAGCACTTCCTCACGTCTTTTGGCCAGCCTTGCATAATCCCTACCATCCTTACTACTCTTGGGAACACGGAGCATGAAGGGCGACGACAATTTACTTTGTGGTTGTGACTTGCATGTGACCAACCAGCATGGGGTACCAACATGGAAACGGGCAGTTAGCAGAACCTTCACCATCTTGGTTATACCCAGCTAACCTTGGGCTTGAACAATCATGAAAATCTCCTGATTCATGTATACATGCAAAACCAGCGTTTTACTACGTTTACCGTTTCAAGCGGGACTTTCAAGAGTGGTGCAACAATGAAGACATTAAAAGGGCACGAATTTCATGCTCTTAACCTCTTTCACTAATGGATAATCTTCTTGGTATGGTGGGTTCTCATTCTTGACCTGAATCAATACTTCCTGCAATGACGCGGTCTCCATATGTACCCACCGAGCCAAACCAAATCATGATATTACCCTACGAGGGTCTCCAAAACTGCATGGATCTAAAGAAAGAAAAGGGACCCTCCCAGGCCATATCTTCAATTTCATATTAGTGAGTATGGCTCACAGACCACCATTGACATACTCCTAAGATGTTCATCCGTAGTCTTAAATACTCGACTTTTTGAAACGGGGGAATCGAAACTGAATACATATTTATGCCATATTTCAATCATCTGGTACATATTGGGTTCTTATACAGGCCTTGAGAATCCACTAACATTTAAACCTATCAATGCAAGATTCTTGGTTCAAAGATGACTAACCTGTTGGGAAAGTTGAAGCGTGATCGTGCCAGTATCTTCAAGTGTCAGTTGAGTCCTCTCTTCTCTTGACTTGGAGGATCTGTTTGGGAGTGTAGTGCACGAAAACCAGCCAGCCAGCCTCACTCTGTTTCCAGCCAAGATATCCCAGAAGCAAAAGACGAAGAACTTTTTGTAGAAAACAGAAAAGGTCAGGGTCATCATTCTAAGCTCCTCCCTTGATCTCCTCCCCTCCTCAAGAAGAATTCTCACACCAAAAGGAGAAGAAGCCAAAACCAGAGACGAAGTTGGAGCAAAAGTTGGATAAGAAGAAGGGGTCCCCCTAGAACCATGTTCTGAAGAAGTTTTTCGTGGGCCCTCCCTCTCTTTCTTTTTCTTAGTTTTTTGTTTCTGTTTTCTCTTTCATTTTTTTGTTTTTTAGTTAATTCTGTTTTCAAATTCTGTTAATTAGTTTTTAGTTATTTACTCTTCTTTTTTTTTCTATTCAGTTTTTTTTAGTTTTCCGTTTTTATTTTTTTTGTTTTTTTCTGTTTTATGTTTTTTTTTAATTTTTTGTTTTCTGTTTATTATTATATTTTTTTATTTTTTATTATATTGTTTTATTTTCTTCTTTTCTTTGAAATTTTTTTATATTTTCTATTAGTGTTTTTAGTTATTTCAATTTATTCTATTTTTATTTATTATTATTTTTTAAAATTTTTTATTTTCCTTTTTTCCAATTTCAGATTTTTTTTTTATTTTTTATTAATTTCAGATTTTGTTTTTATTTTTTATTTCAGATTTTTTTTTATTATATTTCTTTTATTTCAGATTTATTAATTATGTTTTAATTAATATATTTATTATTATTTATTATTTTTAATTTTCTTCAGATTTATTAATTATGTTTGAATTAATATATCTATTATTATTTATTATTTTTAATTTTCTGTTTTATTAATATTTTTGTTTTTATTTCTTTCCTATTTTTTATTTTTTATTTTTTATTTTTATTTATTTATTATCTTTATTTACTTATTTATTTTAATTTTTTTCTTCTATTGTTCATTTTTCGTTTTCTATTTATTTATTTTTCTACTTTTGTTTATTTATTTAAATTATGATCTATTCATTTATTGATTTTAAAAACAGGGTCTCGAACATAAATAAGTGTTTACATATATAATAACAACTTTCTTAAATATATAATCATATTAAGTATAAGACTATGTTGATGAAATATACTTCTAGTTTTTTTTAGAACAAGAAAAATATTATCCATTATGAAAAGTTTCTGTAAAAATAAATAGTAACAGTTCTTATAAAAGAAAGAACCCTATCTTCTATATTCAAGACAATGAGCCATGTGTAGATCAATTTGTGCTTCTATAAGAGAACAGAAAATTGCATTCATTGGTTTTATTAAATTTCGAACAAGAAATCCTACCTTATTTGTGCTTCAATAAGAGAATAGAAAATTGCATTCATTGACTTTATTAAATATTGAAAAAATATCCTACCTTTTAAAGGTTCAAATACATTTGACTGAAATGTATGTTGCAATGTGGTAACACATTATTAACATATAAAATCATAATAGATTACCTAAAATTAAGAAAAATAAATTTTTATAATTTTAAATCTTAATTACTCAATTTCAAGTTGTTTGTGCTCCTTTAATTGTGAGAAAACATTAATAAAAAAATTAAATATAAAGGTTTTATTAACTATCACACAAAAGCATAAATATTTTGGACAAAGTTTTTATTAAATCAATATTTTATTATAATGGATAACAACAAAGCAATCACTAATACACAACCCTTTATATTTATTTTCCATTATTTTATTGTAATTGGAGGTTTAAGATACAACCCCTTTTTTCATTTATTCTTTATGTAACATAACTTAAACTCTCACGTATGGTGCTTCCTCTTCCTTAATGTTGTCATACATATTCTCAACAAGGGAAAGTAAGAATTCATCTGCTCCATGTTTGGCTAGAAGAGAAATTGATATAGGAAGTTTCTTATGCATTCCTAATGGTATGCTTACCTGTAGAAAGTCAAGAAATTACATTATTATAACAAGATAAAGTTAAATTAATTTATTATGAAAATAGTAAAGCTTAAATGTTTGAAAAACATACATATACACATAAAAAATACCTGGCAACATCCAGATACTCCCGAAATGGACATCAACGTAAAAGCCATTTCAGAAAAATCTTTTAATTCATGTACATTTTTTACATGATGTAGTTTTGGTGGAGGCCCTGGAACTGTAGGCATCATGATAACACCAAAATCCTGAAAGTTTTCATAAACTTAACTATCGTATAGGTTTAAAGGAAAAATAAATATATGATAAATTATTGATTTTTTCAATTTTTTAAATTATTCATGTCAAAAATGTAAATGAGAATGTCTGTTAAATTGCTCAAAATTTAGATATAGTAATAATTCTAAGATACTTTTTACGCAAAAAAAAAATCTTCATAAAAAACACTTTTACTCGTTTAACTTCTTTATGTGAATTTTTTTTAAAATAATTAATATAAATGTCATTTGAAACTATGGACGACAATTAGAACTAGTTGAATCATTTTCATAAAAATTACTTGCAATTTGTTGATTTTGGATGCTCTACTACTCAACCCATCTCATGCTAAAATATAAATAAATAAAGATAATATATATATATATATATATATATGATTAAATATGTTTGTCATTCTTTTAAAATTTAAAATTTTAATTTTACTTCACCATGTTTTAAATTATTTGTTTTGGTTCTTTATTTCTAAAAATTGATAATTTTTAATTTTTAAAGTGACTAAAATTTGACACGTATTATATACCAATATTTAATATGTCAATAATAAGAAACTAAAAAAAGTTTATTTTAAAAAATGAATAAAAAAAATCAATCATTTTAAAAGTAAAGGATTAAAATTAAAATTTTAAAATTTTGAAGAACAAAAAATATATTTAAACCTATATATATAAAATAGAAAACTTTTTACATATTTTTAATTGAATTGAATTTTATACTTATAGTAAGTTTTTTATTTTACATTTTTATGATAAAAATACTTGTTAAAATACTTCATTTAACTAATGTGAAAAGATGATAAATCACTAGGACTAACCTAATAAAAAGGAGTTGGAATAAATTATATGAGATCTTAAATTTAAATTGTATTTTTTTTTTCATCTTTCAACACAACAAGAATGCAAGTAAGGACGAACTTGAATAATGATACAAAAATATCTATTAGGTATGGTATACATTAAAATTATTACCACATCAAGGTTATTGTAGGATAAAAAAATTGGATATTTTTTTAATGAATCTCAAAAAATGTAATATAATTTTTTCTAATAAATTTATTCATATTTTTAAAAACTAAGTATATGTATTTTATTTATAAAATTATATTAACATAATTGAATTAAAAATTGAAAAGAAAAAAGTATACCGTAAATATTACTATTGACATAAAAGTCACAATACTTGCTTCAAATTAACTTTTCGTTTATGTTAAATAACAAACATATTTAAAAACTATTTCTACACATAGCCAATATATATATATATATATATATATATATATAGATATATAGATATATATATATATATATATAGATAGATATATAACATGTTTCCTTTTATGAAGACTTAAAAAAGAAATAGTATTAGAAAGAATTCTTTATGGTTGTGAGTGTGTGCATGCACACAGAAGTACACAATTTGATAAATAAATAACTAAAAATATATTATCAATTGCTTAGGTGTTTCCAAATTTTATTATGGCTTATGTGCAAGGTGTTATATGTTTGTAAGAGAGAAATAATACCCCAAGAAGGTCGGTAATAGCATCACGTAGTTTCTTTCTTATAGTATGACAAGTGTTAACTTTCTTTATCTCTTCAACTGTCCCCAATGCTTCTTTTATATTTTCTTTTACTCCAGGACCTAATTGAGGTTTAACTTTACGAATCCAGTCACCATGGATATTTTTGAACTCACACCTACATTTCAAATATTAAACAAAAAGATGAATCAAATTTCAATTAATGGCAACCACAATCCATTACAAATTAAAGTAATGTTTATGAATGTCAAGAATTGATATGTAAGCTACACCTCTCAAGATATTGCATGGCATTTGAAAGTGCAGCAAGTGGGACTATATGTTCTTCATCCATAAAATGTTCTAATTCTGGAACTTTGGACATGACATAGTTCCCAATTATCTCATACTTTATTACATCACCTGTAATGATCGATGCATGAAAAATCTCACATTTATAAAAATCAAATATTTTAAACGTATATCAAATGTTGTAATCAAAATGAAATAACAGATAGATTTGCAACATATTTTCTTTTATAAAAACAAATTACTTAATATAATTAATGATTATAAATGTATCGAATTTATTATTTACCTCCATATAACTTCCTTATTTCTTTGACAACCTTTCTTGTAAGTACATGGTATGGAATACTTGAAAGCAAGAAAGAATCAAGTGCAATGATAACTTTAGTAGGTTTAACTCGTGGTGTAGCAGATGGCAAATTTAGAAGAACCCGCCCAACTTTGTTCAAAATTGCTGGATTCTTAGCAAACCATCCTAGATGTGAAGAAGAGGACAAGTAAGTCTCTCATAAAAGTTAGGATCAACATGTAGATATGAATCTATAATTTCAAAAGCACAAAATGTACATCATTCCACAAAGAAATGAAATTTTTAGGTAAAAAAATTTAAAATTATTTTTTTATTGGGATAGGAGGATTTTAGAGAAAATGCAATAATTAAGCATCATATGAATTTTTTTCAACTAGATAGAGAAAACAAATACTATTAATAGATAATTAAAAATTAGAGAATGTAATACAAAAACATTAAAAACATGTACGTTTACTTATTTTTAAGTTTTAATATTTTGGACTCAAGAAAGATTATCAAATTCATCAATGTTTTTATGAAAAACATTTCTATTTTTAAAAATATTAATTTTTAAAAAGTATTGTTATGGTAATCTTCACTGTTAATACTTGTATGTGTGATATTTTTTTATCAAATTCATCAATGTTTTCATGAAAAACACTTCTACTTTTAAAAATGTTAATTTTTAAAAAGTATTGTTGTGGTAATCTTCAATGTTAACACTTGTATGTGTGACAATATTTTTTATTATTTGGAATTATCAAATCTCCAAAAATATAGATTTAAGAAAGCCACTAGAGTAGTTTATTCTTACCCACAGTATCGAAACTTTCTGCCATATGAATAACCCCCGATCCTGAGATAACATCATAAGATGGACGTATACCAAAGATACCACAGTATGATGCTGGAATTCTTGAACTTCCTAAGCAGTCAGTTCCTACAGAAAATAACATTTTACATAATCAACAAAATGTAGTGTCACATAACTCATGAAACAAAAGAATAGTTTACCTATGGAAAAATCCACATAGCCTGCACCGACTACAACAGCAGAACCACTGGATGATCCTCCAGGAACTCGCTTAGCTGCACAAGGATTTTTGGGTGTGCCATAATGTATATTCTCTCCTCTAATACTGCCATAGTAAAGTACTTGTTTGTATTAGTATGGAAAAAAATACTCAAAATAAGCACATGCTTGGTGGAAAACAAAAAGATAGAAGTAATTTTGCTATCATATTTTCTACACACTATGCTCATTAAAAGTTAGAAAATTATTCTATAATTAGTGATCATAGATTATGTTGTAGTTTACATTAAGTTTTAATACTAGTTACGATGAACTAAAATATAATGATCAGACATTATAAAATTCATTATTATTTAGAAGAAGTATTAAAAATTTACCACCTTTCTTAACAGGAAAAAATAACAAACCTATATGCTAATTCATCCATGACAGTTGTGCCAATAAATGTTGCTCCAGCTTTGAGGAGAGCCAAAACTGTTGGAGCATGGGATTTTGCCTTCGAATGTGTCCTTTTCCAATCAGGATTACCAAAGCTAGCCACATATCCGTCCAAATCAAACCTATTTGAAAAAGCATGAACACACTTCCTTCAAATTTTTTCATCAGAGTCAAACTCATAAGTTAATAATATTTGAGTTCACTTTAATTTAGACGGAAAAAGAAGGATAATTTGATTTGATGAACTTTGTGTCACTGTTAAGAAACAAACACAACTTACATATCTTTTACCGCAAAGGTAAGTGAATTCAAAGGAACATTGCATGATTCATTTGATTGGATAATGAATCTTTCCACGAATGCTCCATGATATGTGGAATTGTCCATGCTTGCTGCTCCTAATATCAAAAGTCATATTGTTATTAAATAAATATGTGCTTACACATAACTAATGAATAAAGGATAAAAAAAATAGAATACTCACTCACACGTTCAAAGAATGAATAAGAAATAATGGATGAGTCGATTTTTGTTTCACTTTATTTTACCATTTGAAATCATGCACGTAAACTAGGATTTTATAGGCTAAAATTGTACATTAAAATGTAACAAAACCTAATGGAGGAAGAAAGGAATTAAATGCATGAGAATATGTAAAATGTAAGCAAACTCAATGGATGAAGAAAAGTATTAAATGCTGGAGAATAAGTAAAATGTCAAGAAAAGTTTAAAAATAAATTGTTGTCATATTAAAGCGTTGCAAAAAAAGTGTAGCTAAAAATTTTCATTCATACTCCATTCTTTCCATTTTTTACAACATAAGTTTCTCTGATATTAAATATTAAAAAGTTAAAAAGTTATTAAATATGAAAAAACAATAACTATAAAAATAATAATACTAAAGAAATTGATAAAACAAACAAATCCAGATAAACTTATTCATTTAAACAATAAAATCATATAACTTAGATTATTCTATTAAACAAATAAAATAACTATTTTACTTGTTCTTTTTTAAGAAATGGTTTAATATATTTATAATAATTATCTAAAAATATTTAGACTTAATTATACTTTTAGTATATTTAATTTTAAAATTTAACCATTCAAGTAATATTTATAATTCTCCAAAAATTCTACTATGAGAAGAGTTCTATTCCGAAAAACTCGAAGCTTTTATTGAATGTTAGAGCGTTAGGTCCCGTGCAATTTATTTACTTTCATTATGATTACATTATTGATACCTTAATATTCATAATTAAATGTATGATAAATTTATTTATATATATATATATATTATAATTATAATTAATTGATATTAACTATTAAATATAAAAATTTACACTACTTAATAATCTTTTTAATAATATAAAATTTATTAATTCAATTATTAGTTTAAAATTTTATATTAAATAAATTATGTTTATTAAATTTTGTATAACATATGCTAATGTTACAATTAGTTAAAATTTAATATTTAACTATAAATATATTAATATAGAATTCAATAGTTGAACTAATTAATCTCAATTTTATAAAAATTATTACATACTGTCACCACACACAGATATATATATATATATATATATATATATATATATATATATATATATATATTGTCCTAACCGTAATTACGACGAGACGACTAACTTGCTAAAATTTTAAAAATGTAGAATTTATTTGATTTATGTGGAGTTGACATCAAATTTTTATTTAATGGAAAATACTTGGAAAAATCCTAACTTGAGGAAGAGATTTAGGTTCGGAAGTCGGTTACGAGTAGGGAAGGTGTTAGGCACCCCACTCATCCTCGTTCCGGATAATGGTACCTTTAAACTGAGTGTGTGATTTTTTAAAAACTTTTTGATCCCTTTAATTAGAGTGAAACTAAATAGATTGATGGAAGATAGCCTGACAGGACTTGACCCTGCTCCTGCGTATTCCCTGGTGCAATGGCAAACTCAAGGCTTACGTAGTTCTAGTTGGTGAAGGCTTGACCTTCGGAGGTGCTTGACAACAGAGTATTTTGAAAGTATTTTAAAGAAAAATCCTTAGTCCACATATGCACAGGATCCAAGGCAAACGAGGACCGCACTAGGATCTATATGAATCTCTAAACATCAAACAGTAGTGAAACCGCTAGTTTCCCATTTAAAGCTCATCACGTGAGACTGGGATCCCAAAAAATGAATCTACTTTGGAAAAATAATAGAGGGTTTGATTTGAAAAATAAATTTGATTTGGAATGAATTTGATTCAAAATTGAAGAAAAGAATGAAACTTAATCTAAATGGAACTTGATTTTGAATTTGGGAAATTGAATTTCTTTTGAAACTTTGAGAAAAAAAAGAATTAAACTTGATTTGGATTTGAGAAGCGGAATTGAACTTGATTTGATTTTCTGAGAAAAGGAATTAAAATTGATTTGGATTTGAAGAAAAAGAATTGAATTTGTTTTGAAACTTTGATGAAAAGAATCAGACTTGATTTGATTTTTGAAGAACAGAATCGAACTGAACTTTATTTAAAACTGGGGTAATGAATTAAACTCGATTTGATTTTGAGAAAAGGAATTAAATTTGATTTAAAACGAATCTTGACTTTGAATTTGAGGAATTGAATTTAATTTATAATGAATCTTGATTTTGATTTTGAGGGATTGAATTTAAATTTAGAGAAAAAAAATTAAATTTGATTTGAATGAACTTTATCTTGAGTTTGAAGAAAAAGAATTAAATTTAATCTGAATGGACTTGATTTTAAGTTTGTAGAAAAAGAATTAGATTTAATTTGAATGGACTTCATTTTGTGTTTAAAGAAAAAAAAATTTAAATTTAATTTGAATGAACTTGATTTTGGATTGAATTAACTAACCAAATTAATTTCCTAACTTGTCAATGGTGTGGCCTTATTTAGGAAGTGGTTGTTGTCCCTTAACTAAGAACTAATCACTATGCAACATGAGATTTTGTGATATGTAGCGTTTAAAACATGCAATTTTGTGATATACATTAAGAAGCTGGCGAGGCCTAATTACAACAGAACTGAGAGTGTGGCATATTGTTCAATTGGACAATTGATATAGTTGTAGCATTATAGTGTGTGGTCCCTCACCCAAGTGGATTCGTAGCCCAGATTTACGACGGTAGCCGCATGGCCCAATTGGATGTGTGAGATGGTCTAATTAAATCGCCTTGTCCCTGGGCCCTGATGTGTTGCGTGCGACATGGCTCAATATCCTTTACCTGTTATGTGAGGGGATTAAAACGGGACTTCTGTATATAGGACTCGAATTCGAGACCCGGTAGTGGGGTGCAACGAGCGCACCAGTTGGGCTGAGCTCCCCATTTAACCTTATTGTCCCCGGAATATCCATATAACTAAAGAGTGGAGGACTTATCCGGTGCAACGAGCGCACCAGTTGGGATGAGCTCCCCATTTAACCTTATTGTCCCCGGAATATCCATATAACTAAAGAGTGGAGGACTTATCCGGTTCCTATGAGAAGTTTAAAATCTTCCCATTGGCTTGGCCCGACCCATGTCGACATGGCCCAATGGCGTATCGTCAGTGTAGGCTAACTGGATTTTGCTCCTTTTGAAAGGTCACGTGCTGCCCAGACCTTGCTTCCACTTGTGAGGACTCAAGGCTTCCCATTCGGGCCTTTGGATACCTCATTGTAAGCAATAAGGGTTGGCTCACTTCTGATGACCCCTTTTAAGCCAGCAACAGGAAAATCCTTTTTTGGATTAGCCCCCTTGGCTAAGTAGGAATCAAGTCCTCTATGCCAGAAAGATTACCAGGTCTGCAGTAGCAAAGAATCCCGATGCAACTTGCTATATTCTATTATGACACACTACCTTTGTGATGAGAGCTTTAGTGTTTTCAGAACACATAGGCAATTAAGTTGGGAACAATTCCACGTTCACTCAGACCTTAAGCCGAGTTTTCATCCCGAGAGAGTGAGCTAGGGGGCTGATATGACAGTAGCCCTTAATAGCCAAGTTCAAGGTACATGCCAAATTACAACCAATTGAGATAAGACCGTCAAGGCGAGAATGAAGCATTCTTTTATCAGTGAACATCTCTTCCAGAGCTTGGTGCATGCTGCTATCAGTAGGCTATCATGTGGAATATCGAGCTTTTCAACAGAAATTAATCCCAATATTAGCACAACAAATCTAACCACATCAACATTTCATATTAAACCAACCTCTGCTAGGGACTTGATGTGATCACACCGATTAAGTCAACGATTATATGCAGATAGAGCTGGTATACAGGTGAAACAAGTCTTTTTAAGCCAACACAACACTACTCTACTCTGAACAAGCTAAATTCTATTACAGTAAATGTCCCACAGTTGGGAGCCTCAAGTTGATTCCTTCAAGATCAAGCAACTAAACTGATTCAACACTAGAATCATGGCTGGAATTTTCCTCCTTGAGAATTTCTGCAATTCTGTCAGTAATTTCTGGTGCCTTTTTAGCATGGAGTTGCAGTTAATGCATTGCTAGTGTCCATTCTATATTGCTGCTGCCTGGAGCTCATACTCTGAAATTGTGAGGATTTCATCATTTTGGGGCGAGGTAATAGTTAAAGCATGATCTATACGAGGGAACGCAGGCTCCACTCTAATTATCTCCATCCAAACATCAAACAGAGTTCCATAGCTATGGTATACACTGACTTCCCGAGAGGTTGAAAAGTTCTTGGAGACTTTGATTTAACAGAAACAAGAACTATTGGCACGATTTTGACTATGGTCGAACCACCAATTTATAATGATTCATGCAAGAGAAGAAAAAAGAACAAGCGATCTTGTGTGGTATAGAAAAACCATGTTTAAATGCAATTGTAGAGATACATGCATGGAAGAGATGAACAGCTTCACGTGTTTATTTATGATTCACTCCAATAACAGCAACATACATAATTAAATGAGGCAGTAATTAACTATGATTACCACTTTGCATGAAGCATATGGGAAGAACGCGAACCTGTGAAATCGAGGCAAAGTTCTCCTCCTCTGTTTGTGAGATTCAAGAATAACTTCATAGCTATTTCTTCTCTTTTTGGAGAACTTTTGGTGGAGAGAATTAGAAGATAACGTTCCTCCACCTTCTCGAAGAATAGCCATCAAAGCGCGACTGTATTAGCCTCGAGTTCAACTTGATGTTTGAATCCACAGACGCTTTCTCCCTGTTGACGAACAAGATGTTTTCCTTGAAATTGAGCTTGCTGTGCAACGTTTGCTATTAACCTTCTTCTGTAACATAAATGCTTAGTGTCCTTCTGAATTGCGGTGCTCTCCTCCTTGGACCAAAGTATGGGAGGTGAAGGTAATGAAGTCAAAAAAAAAAAAAGACTTTCCCGAGGAAAGATCAAACGGATAACGCCTGGATGAGAGGTTTTTCCAAAGTCACCAAGAGCATAATACTTCATATAAGATTCAATTATAATATATCAAAATCAAATATCTTATATTTACTAGTAAAAAACTTGAATAAAAAATAAATTAAAAAAAGAAAAGAAAAATGACACATTAAAAATAAGTGGAAAAATACGACTCTTATCCATTATATTGAGACATCATTAAATAGAGTTCTCATATATCTAAATCTAAATTATAATGATTCATTATAGTTTACAGCACCATAGAATAACTTCCCCAACATAACCTATCACTTTCACTTGACACACATGAATTAACTTTTTCAAGCGAATTGTCTTCTATAATTTCTTATCCTTTTATTTGTTAAATAACATCATATTCAACCTTAATCAATGTAGTAAGATAAACCATGCTACATTCCTCACTTTGTAGTAATCCTCGCCCAAGTAATAAAAAACTCACACCTTAACAACTTACTAAAAACCAATCTTTTATTGTTGTAATCATTAGCTATGTTTGACTTTTATCTTTAGTCTTTGGAATTTGTTTCATCCATGGGATTAATTAACAATAAAATATTTTTTATTAGTATTCAAAGATACAAGATATAATATGTTTCTTCTTATTTTATAAAGGATGCGGCTAGAATGTATATCTATCATTATATTGGAATCTATATGTTCCTTTTCTATGCTTTTAGGAGAAATATAGAGATTATACTAATCTAATATATGATGAGTAGTGTTAGAATGTGTGTTAATTCTTAATGGGAAGTCTGCTACTTAAATTTCTAGTTAAAATCAAAAACCTTTTAATAGGTTTTAGAAAAAAATAATTTACCTAATCATTTGGTCATGTTTAGTTTTGACCTTTAGTCTTTGAAATTTTTTCACCTTCTTATGATTCTATTTTAAGTAATTTTTAAAATATAAATTTTTTTAATATTATATATACTTTACTGATATTTTAATTTTTAAATTTTTTGTTATGATTTAAATTATTTATATAGCTATAGATATGAATTTATCTTATTTATTTGTATATTGACATTATTATTATTGTTACTATTATATGTAGCTTAACCCCTAACTTGATGGATGGAACAGTAAATTAATAGCTGTCGCAACTGTAATTCCGACGAGACGACGAACTCGTTAAAATTTTGAACAATTGATTTTTATGATGTGGAGTCGCCACCAAATTTTTATTTAAGGGAAAAGATTTGGAAAAAACCCTACCTTGAAGATAAGATTCTAAGTTCGGTAGTCGGTTACGAGTGGGGAAGGTGTTAGGCACCCCACTCGCCCGATCCGGAGAACGGTACCCTTAAACAGAGTGTGTGGTGATTTGAAAATTGTTTGATCCCTTTAATTAGAGTGAAAATAAATACTTGATAGAGGTTAGCCTGACAGGACTTGATCCTGCTCCTACGTATTCCCTGGTGCAATGGGAAACTCAAGGCTTACGTAGTTCTGGTTATGTTTTGAAAGCTTGACTTTTGAAAGTGTTTCAAAGAGTGTTTGAAATGTGCTCGAAGGCTTGACCTTCGGAGCTACTTGGAAAGTAAAAATAGCTTGACTATTTTTGAAAACTATTTTTAGGAGGGCGATCCTCATCCACATATGCACAGGGTCCAAGACAACTACGGCTGCACTTGGACCCATACGAATCTCTAAACAACGAACAGCAGAAAAAGCTACCAGTTCGTGCTTAGAGCTCGTCGCGTGAGATTAAGAATCGCAAAACAAGATTTTTTATTTTGAAAACCGAGGAATAAAAAATGAGCAAGGTTTTTATTTTGCAAAAGGGAAAGGCAACCCTAATCCACCTATGCACAAGACCCAAGACAACTACGGCTGCACTTGGACCCATACGAATCTCTGAACAACGAACAGCAGAAAAAGCTACCATTTCATCCCCAGAGCTCGTCGCGTGAGATTAAGAATCGCAAAACAAGATTTTTTATTTTGAAAACCGAGGAATAAAAAAGACAAGACATAAATAATTATTAGAAATTTAAGAGGGAATTTATCAATTAAGGAATTTTATGAGAATACTTGATAATCTTGAATTTATTTAGGAATTAAATAATTTTTATGAATTATTTAGGAATTTTGAAATTTTTTATTTCTGGAATTTTTTATTAATTTTCTGGAATTTCTGAATTTTTTATTAATTTTCTGAATTTTTATTTTTTATTAATTTTCTGAATTTTTATTTAATTTTTGGAAATTTTGAATTTTTTATTATTTCCTGGAATTTTTGAATTTTTATTAATTTTCTGAATTTTTATTTAATTTTTGGAAATATGTACTTTTTTTATTTTCTATTTGTTGTGTTATTATTTTTTTTAATCTTTTCTGTTTTAAAAACTTTGCTATTACTATTTTTAATTTTCCATTCTTTATTGTTTTTATTTTCTAAAACTTTTTATCATTTTTGGTTATTTGTTTTAATCTTATTTTCTTTATTTAGATTATTTCATTTTGTTTTCATTTTATTTATTTATTTTTCTACTCTGATTTTGTTTATTTTTTATTTTTGACTTTATTTATTGGTTTCTTGATTAATTTTAATGGTTGGGGGCCTCGGACATAAATGGGTGTTTACAGTTTGCCTCTCTTTACTCATTTTCAATCAGATAATATGAGAATTAATTCTCTAAATTATCGAGATAGGAAATGAGTAAAGACGTGAACACTTTATGTCCGAGGTGGGCTTTTTCGAAAAAAAACTGAGAAGCACTAGAAGCCTTGAGCTTAAAGTGAACCTCATAGATGGTGGTTTTTGATTGACCTTGCCAGCTTGATGTGCTAAGTCAATAAAGTTTTAAATATGCAGGGCTTGATTGCATAACCTGATTAGGCTATGAATACAAGAAAAGTGAGGTGAGAGAGGCCTGTTTGAGGCGGGAGGGCATGCGAGAACTAAAATGTAAGATATGTACAAGGTGGCCTGACACTATAGGCCGAAGTGCAGAAAAGAAATATTGAGCGTGCTAGAAAAAGGAAACCTGAACGTGCTGGCTACTTGAATGTGCAGAAAGGGAAACTTGATGGTGGCCTGACACTATAGGCCGTGATGCAGAAAACTAAAATTGATGAGGCCTGACAACATAGGCCATGATGCAGAAAATCTAAACTACAAGGCGGCCTGACAGCATAGGCCTAAAAGCAGTAAACCTAAACTAGAAGGCGTCCTGACAACATAGGCCTAAAAGCGGTAAATCTAAACTATGGTGGCCTGACAACATAGGCCTAAAAGCAGTAAATCTAAACTAGAAGGCGGCCTGACAACATAGGCCTGAAAGCAGTAAATCTAAACTATGGTGGCCTGACAACATAGGCCAAAGTGCGGAAAAATAAACTTGATGAGGCCTGACAACATAGGCCAAGGTGTGGAAAAGTAAACTTGATGAGGCCTGACAACATAGGCCAAGGTGCAGAAAAGTAAACTTGAGGAGGCCTGACAACATAGGCCAAGGTGCAGAAAAGTAAACTTGAAGAGGCCTGACAACATAGGCCAAGGTGCGGAAAAATAAACTTGATGAGGCCTGACAACATAGGCCAAGGTGCAGAAAAGTAAACTTGATGAGTCCTGACAACATAGGCCAAGGTGCAGAAAAGTAAACTTGATGAGGCCTGACAACATAGGCCAAGGTGTGGAAAAGTAAACTTGATGAGGCCTGACAACATAGGCCAAGGTGCAGAAAAGTAAACTTGAGGAGGCCTGCTTGCCAGGATAAATGCAAACCTGCTTGACAGGTGGACAGAAAAATTAAACGTGCTTGAAGTCCTGTTGTTGACAGGAGAATGCAAATGGGGTCCCGCTGTTACCGGGAAAATGCGAATGAAATCCTGCTGTTGCCAGGATAAATGAAAACCTGCTTGACAGGTGGACAGAAAATTAAACGTGCTTGAAGTCCTATTGTTGACAGGAGAATGTAAATGAAGTCCCGCTGTTGCCGGGAAGATGCAAATGATGAAATCCTGCTATTGACAGGATAAATGCAAACCTGCTTGACAGGTGGACAGAAATTAAACATGCTTGACGTCCTGCTTGACAGGAACATGCAAATGGGATCCTGCTTGAGAGGATGAATGCAGAAATTTAGACATGAAATCCTGCTTGACAGGATGAATGCAAATGAAATCCTGCTTGACAGGATAGATGCAAATGAACTCCTGCTTGACAGGACGTATGCGGAAATTTAAACATGAAATCCTGCTTGACAGGATAAATGCAAACGAAATCCTGCTTCACAGGATGTATGCGGAAATTTAGACATGAAATCCTGCTTGACAGGATAAATGCAAACGAAATCCTGCTTGACAGGATGTATGCGGAAATTTAAACAGAAATCCTGCTTGACAAGATAAATGAAAAATGACCTGTTAAGACAGGTGGAATGCAGAAAAAGTCCTGTTGATGACAGGGAAGATGCAAGCTTGCTAGACAGGCAAAGGAAAGTGAAAATGACCTGTTAAGACAGGAAAAAATGTAAAAGTCCTGTTATTGACATGATGGAGGCAAAACGCCTATTAAGACAGACACAATAGAATGGTGAAAACCTGTTAAGACAGGCAAAGCGAAATGAAAAGGACCTGTGAAGACAGGAAAGAAGCAAGCCTTGTTAAGGCAGGAAAGTAAATGACGAAAACTATCCTGTTAACACAAAATAAATGTAGATGGACTCCTGTTGTTGACAGGAGAAATGCAAGCCTGCTAGACAGGGAAAGGTGAAAACCTGTTAAGACAGGTAAAATGTACAAGTCCTGTCAAGGCAGGGGTGTGATGTGTCCTGTGAGGGTGGAACATGGACTTCGTCGTCAGCTTCCTTGGACAAGCTATTTTGAAATTTGTTTTTCTTGAATTTAAATAAATTGTTTATTCTACCTTGAACTTGAAGGTTTTCAAGTACTTGATAATTATTCTCTTGAAGAAACTTGGGAAACTATTTTGCCCCAGTTTAGAAAATTCTTCATAATTGAGGGCTATCTTGATTAGAAGGAATTTTGGGCAAGTGTTTGCCCCAGTTTGGAAGATCTTTTGGCAGTCGAGGGATGCCTTAACTTGAGGGGATTTTGAGCAAGCGTCTGCCCAGCGTTTTGGAATTCTAGAATTGAGGATTGCCTCAACCTGAGTTTCCTTGGTCACTTGTTTGCCTTATTTTGAATTTGATTTTGTGGATGAACTCAAATTGAGATTTTGTGGGCAAGTGTTTGCCCCAGTTTGAACTTGATTTTGAGGATGAACTCAAATTGAGATTTTGTGGGCAAGTGTTTGCCCCAGTTTGAACTCGATTTTGAGGATGACCTCAAATTGAATTGTGTGGGCAAGCGTTTGCCCCAGTTTTGAACTTGATTTTGATCTCAAACTGTATTTTTGTGTGGGAAAGTATTTGCCCCAGTTTGAGTTGATTCAGAATTTGAGGATGACCTCAAATTGACCCCCCCTTTTGTGTGGGCAAGCGTTTGCCCCAGTTTGGAAATCTTTTAATTATGATCGATTCAGGCAATTTTACCTAGGTCTTAATTAGTTTTTGAAAAATGAGTTATGAAATGCTTGAATGAAAAGATGCTTATGTGCTGTTTGAATAAATGAAGAGAACATGGTATGCTTGAATGAATGCAGAAATGATGCAGGGTTCTTATTTTAATGCTTGAAATAATTTTTTGATGAAACAGATGCTATTGAATGCAAACCATGAAATGGTGTAAAATTTTTTTGTTTCTCTTGATTTTTAATTTTTTCTGACACATTCTTCCTCGACAACCCCAAAGTGGATGTGAAAGGTATCAAGAATCAAGGCGAGCTGGATTGGCTCTGTCTCTTGGTTTATTAGTCAATTTTGGAATCTTCCTTCCGGGATCTTTGAGACCCAACAGTTGTCAGTATCATTGAGTAAGACACACTCTTTTTTTTTGTGGCATCATGGCTGGTAGGAAGATGAACCCTTGGGAAACAATCCTACCGTGTTGCAACGGTCAAGGATTCATCCGACTTGTCATAACTTTTCAAAATTGATCCTTTTTATTTTTACATTTTTCACATCTCTTTTGGCATGTGCGCTATTGAGGGGTGCGAAGTGATTCTGGATGGTTAATGAAAAAATATAGAGAAGGTTTGCAAAGGATGTTTGAGGTAGTGTACTTGAAAGGGAAAGATGACAAAAGATATGGGTTCAATTGCCCAAATGGCACCTTTTGGTGAAAAATGCCAGTGCTGCTTTTCATAATCTTGATTGTCGAATTAATCGAACTCGAGAAAATGGAAAAATTTTGCCTCAGTTTTAGGAATATATGAGGTGCAGGATATCATGTTGTCCTGGAATTCCTGGTTTGACCTTAATTTTTGCCTGGGTTGTTCTTTTGAGTTTTCAACCCAGCAGGTCTTTTGTATTGCCCTAAATTTTGCCTAGGTTGCCCTTACGGGTTTTCAACCTAGCGGGCTCTTGATTTTGGTACCCTAACTTTTGCCTAGGTCTCTTTTGTTGTCGACCTAGCGGGCTCTTGTTTAATTGTGCCCTAACTTTTGCCTAGGCCCCCTTTGAGGGTTTGTTGACCTAGCGGGCCTTTTACTTGATTGTGCCCTAACTTTTTCCTAGGTCGTTAGGATTGTTGACCTAGCGGGTCTTCTGCTTGATTGTGCCCTAACTTTTGCCTAGGTCTCTTTTGAGGGTTATCGACCTAGCAGGCTTTTGTTTGATCGTGCCCTAACTTTTGCCTAGGTCGTCTTTGAGAGTGTGCAACCTAGCGGGCTCTTTATATGATCCTGACTTTTGCCTGAATTGTTGTTGTAAACCGGCAAGACCTTTTTCTAATTATGACTTTGTCAATCATTATTTTGAACTTTAACCCTATTTTTGCCTGGATCGTTTTGGCTTAATCCAGCGGGCTTTCTTCTTTTTCTTGAATAGTTGTACGTTGATCTTGCTGGGATCTTTTGGTTCCTAATTCAGCGGATCTTATCGTGTATCCCTAATTTTGCCTGGATGTGAACTTGATTCCAGCGGGATGTTTTTGTTTGACAAGACACTTTGACTGGGGATCTAGAATCCCTGGTTGTTATTCTACTTCCTCATTGGGATTTTTCTCTTTGAGCTTGATTAACTAGACGTTCAAGATTATTTATTATAGTACTGACATTATCACCAATCAGTATTTACTGTTTGGGTATAGGAATAAGGAGTGGGTTGAATGGATAAAAAGAATGGTAAATTTTAAAGTAAGGCCAATGATGTAAAGCACGTGCTCAAGAACACATGAAAAATGTTCATTAAGATTTATTTACAAAAGAGTGATTTTGAAAAGTATGACAAATCTTGGATGATCTTCCTCGATAGCTTGATTTGCACAAAGCAACTGGTCGTGCTGTTCTCATTTCTTAGCCAGCGGATGAGCTCTCATGATTCAGCACTTGGATTAGGAGCGATTTTCCCAAAGTCTAGCCCTTTAGCATCAATTAGGCCTTGCACCTTATGCTTCAGAACCTGGCAGTTTTCGGTAGAATGACCGATGTACCCCGCATGGTAGCCACATATGGCATTGGCATCGTACCATTTAGGGTATGGTGGTTCTTGAGGTTTCAGAAAGTAAGGAACCACCAAGGAGCTCTGGATTAACTGAGGGAGCAGCTCAGTGTAGGTCATTGGAATTGGATCAAACTGGACAGGATCTTTCTCCTTTTTCTGACTTTGGCTAGAATTTGAGCTCATGGCTTGTATTTGGACCGTGTATGGTGTGGACGGTCGGGTTTGCGTTGGGTAATTGTAAGTTGGTGGATAGGTGTTTGGTAGGTGGTAGCGATGTAGGGATATGGTGTGTAAGGTGTGTATGGTGTATACGGTGGTGGTCGGAAACCAGTTGGACCATACTGTGCCATTTGAAGAATGTATTGGCCTTGATTAGAAGCCACATTGTAAGCTTCACCTGCCCTCCTTTTTTCTGTAGAGGCGTCAACTGTCCTTGTGGCGTTGTGCATGATTTTTCCTCGACGCATGCCACCCTCGATTCTTTCTCCAATGATGATGACATCAGAGAAGCTAGAAGTCACACTGCCAATCATCTTGTCATAGAAAGGATCTTGGAGTGTGTCTACGAACGTGCTGACCAGCTCTTTTTCAGATAGTGGAGGTTGCACTTGAGCAGCTAGCTCCCTCCATCTTTGAGCATACTGCTTGAAGGTCTCATCCCCCTTCTTGGCCATATTCTGGAGTTGGGTTCGATCGGGAGCCATCTCGGCATTGTACTGATATTGTTTGAGGAAAGCCTCAGCCAGATCCCTCCATGAACGGATGTGTGTCCGTTCTAGTTGAGTGTACCAGGTTGCAGTTGCCCCTGTTAAGCTGTCTTGAAAAAAAATGGATAAGAAGCTTCTCATCGTAGGTACATGCAGACATCTTCCTACAGTACATAGTCAGATGTTTCTTTGGACAACTGGTTCCTTGGTATTTCTCGAATTTAGGAACCTTGAATTTGGGAGGGATGACCACGTTTAGTACCAAGCATAGATCAGATGCATCTTTGGCTTCATAAGCGTTTCCCTCAATTGCCCGGATCCTGTCCTCTAGACCCTTCCATTTTTCTGTATCTTCACTTGAAGGATGACCTGGGTATTCCTCAGGCATATGGTGAGGTTGGAAAAATGGTATGTATGTAGGGTGTGGCTCTTGAGTGAACATAGGATGCATTCCCCCAACAGCTGTTTGGTGAGCTTGTGAGGTGGTGTTTGGAGGTAGGTTGTGTGTTTGATTTTGTGTTTGGGCTTGTGTATGGTTGTATGAGGGTGCATGCCCATGAGGAAACCCATAATGAACTCCTTCGGTTAGCGGAGGCATAGTTGATGGCGAAGGGTTTTGTGGAGTGAACCCAGGAGGATGTGACGGGTCAGTTGGTTCTCTCCGCAAGGGTTCCGTCGCCTCCTTTTGTTTTGATAGTTGTATGGCCTCTATCAGTCTAGCCATTTGCTCTTTCAAGGTCTTGACCTCATTTCTCAACTCCTCGTTTTGTCTCTCCAGCTCATCCATGATTCTTGATTGTGCTCGAGTTCTATAAGGATGTCGAGGAGGCTGTGTTTCTCAATTTTTTCTATTTAAAGTTTAAAAATGAATTTTTGAAAAATAATTTGAATGCAACAAATCGTGACTGATTAAAATGTTGATGCACAATGAGTATGAATGTGTGGAATGATTTTTGAAATCCCTTTTTGATGATAAATTTATGAACAAAGGCATGCATGCTATGCACCAATAATCTTTTAGAGACTTTTGAAGTTTGACTATGTTGACAATAAATCAAAGTTGCTTTATTTATTCATCTTTGATTTTTAACAAATTTATTTTTTGGAGTTTTGGTATTTTTTGTTTTGCTAGAAAAACATTTATTTTTTAGAAAAACTTTTTAGTTTTGCTAGAATCTTTCTAGAAAGTATTCTTTAGGTTTTCGAAATTTTCCATTATCTCCTTTTGAATCTTTTCATTTTTCAGTATTTTCAAAAGATTGTTTTCCTAATTTTTCCTAGGAATTTATAGTTTTCCTTGATTTTCCTTATTTTTTATTTGTTTTGATATTTCTTTTCTTTTGTTTGACTTTTCTTTCTTGATTTATGTATTTCCCCAATCTTCAGCTTCCATTTTGGATGATAATTGTCTGTGCGTATATGAACCGTATTATGAAGGGGTGTGTGCCCTCTTTGCTTCTTATGTGGGTTACCTGCCCTAGGGATCTATGTCCTTTTATATGAACCTCTCAAAGGTGATTTGTAATCCTGGGGTGTTGAGGTCACTAGAGTCAAGTTCCAGTCTGCAATGCTTGCCACAACAGCAGAAAAAGCTACCAGTTGTAGGGCATTACAAATAGGACGCACTCTAGCTGGGATTTTCGTGATAGTCAAACAGGATGTAAGCCCCAAAGTGACACCACTAGATCCCTCCAGTCCTAGGCTGCACTCAGACCCGGGTATAGGGCCCCACTCATGATAATGCATATGCAATGTGTATGAGGGCACACAAGTAATTGGGATACCTGCAATTGGGGAAATTGTACAGATATATATTACAATTTATGATTCATCTATCCTAGGGTTGTACAAAGAATAGACAAACAAACAAAAGATAAATAAACAAGTAAATGAATCGTGCAATCAATAAAATGTCCAAACAAATAGGAAAGAGATCAAATATAATGTACACTCAATTGATCAGGCTTGACTCTCTAATGGTCCCCAGTGGAATCGCCATCTGTCGCAACTGTAATTCCGACGAGACGACGAACTCGTTAAAATTTTGAACAATTGATTTTTATGATGTAGAGTCGCCACCAAATTTTTATTTAAGGGAAAAGATTTGGAAAAAACCCTACCTTGAAGATAAGATTCTAAGTTCGGGAGTCGGTTACGAGTGGGGAAGGTGTTAGGCACCCCACTCGCCCGTTCCGGAGAACGGTACCCTTAAACAGAGTGTGTGGTGATTTGAAAATTGTTTGATCCCTTTAATTAGAGTGAAAATAAATACTTGATAGAGGTTAGCCTGACAGGACTTGATCCTGCTCCTATGTATTCCCTGGTGCAATGGGAAACTCAAGGCTTACGTAGTTCTGGTTATGTTTTGAAAGCTTGACTTTTGAAAGTGTTTCAAAGAGTGTTTGAAATGTGCTCGAAGGCTTGACCTTCGGAGCTACTTGGAAAGTAAAAATAGCTTGACTATTTTTGAAAACTATTTTTAGGAGGGCGATCCTCATCCACATATGCACAGGGTCCAAGACAACTACGACTGCACTTGGACCCATACGAATCTCTAAACAACGAACAACAGAAAAAGCTACCAGTTCGTGCTTAGAGCTCGTCGCGTGAGATTAAGAATCGCAAAACAAGATTTTTTATTTTGAAAACCGAGGAATAAAAAATGAGCAAGGTTTTTATTTTGCAAAAGGGAAAGGCAACCCTAATCCACCTATGCACAAGACCCAAGACAACTACGGCTGCACTTGGACCCATACGAATCTCTGAACAACGAACAGCAGAAAAAGCTACCAATTCGTCCCCAGAGCTCGTCGCGTGAGATTAAGAATCGCAAAACAAGATTTTTTATTTTGAAAACCGAGGAATAAAAAAGACAAGACATAAATAATTATTAGAAATTTAAGAGGGAATTTATCAATTAAGGAATTTTATGAGAATACTTGATAATCTTGAATTTATTTAGGAATTAAATAATTTTTATGAATTATTTAGGAATTTTGAAATTTTTTATTTCTGGAATTTTTTATTAATTTTCTGGAATTTCTGAATTTTTTATTAATTTTCTGAATTTTTATTTTTTATTAATTTTCTGAATTTTTATTTAATTTTTGGAAATTTTGAATTTTTTATTATTTCCTGGAATTTTTGAATTTTTATTAATTTTCTGAATTTTTATTTAATTTTTGGAAATATGTATTTTTTTTATTTTCTATTTGTTGTGTTATTATTTTTTTTAATCTTTTCTGTTTTAAAAACTTTGCTATTACTATTTTTAATTTTCCATTCTTTATTGTTTTTATTTTCTAAAACTTTTTATCATTTTTGGTTATTTGTTTTAATCTTATTTTCTTTATGTAGATTATTTCATTTTGTTTTCATTTTATTTATTTATTTTTCTACTCTGATTTTGTTTATTTTTTATTTTTGACTTTATTTATTGGTTTCTTGATTAATTTTAATGGTTGGGGGCCTCGGACATAAATGGGTGTTTACAATAGCCTAGTATGGTTATTATTTTCATATGACATTTGATTTCATATTACTATTTCTTGGGATCAATTATACCCTAACATCTGACGATAATAATATGAAACTCTAATTATATTAGCATGCTCCCAATTGTAATGTTAATGAGGTTGACCTTAATATTTTTAACCACACCTCTAATAGTTATTTATCATGATAAGAGGTTGGTGATTTCTTGGGATCAATTATACCCTAACATCTGACGATAATAATATGAAACTCTAATTATATTGGCATGTTTCCAATTGTAATGTCAATGAGGTTGACCTTAATATTTTTAACCTCACCTCTAATAGTTATTTATCATGATAAGAGGTTGGTGACAAGGACATTGACAAGGTAAGTGTAAATCTAACTAATCCAATCGGATAATAAAAGCATATATGGCATAACAATGTATTTAGAAATGTATATTGTCGCAACCGTAATTATGACGAGACGAAAAACTCGCTAAAATTTAAAAATAAAATTTTATTGATATGTGGAGCCGCCACCAAATTTTGATTTAAGGGAAAAGATTTGGAAAAACCCTAACTTGAGGAAGAGATTTAGGTTCGAGAGTTGGTTACGAGTAGGGAAGGTGTTAGGCACCCTACTCGCCCGTTCCGAAGAACGGTACCCTTAAACTGAGTGTGTGATTTTAGAAAAATGTTTGATCCCTTTAATTAGCATGAAAATAAATAGATTGATGGAGATTAGTCTGACAGGACTTGATCCTGCTTCTACGTATTCCCTGGTGCAATGGGAAACTCAAGGCTTACGTAGTTCTGGTGCTCGAAAACTTGACCTTCGGAGCTACTTGAAAAGAAGTTGAAAATAAATAGAGTATTTTGAAAATATTTTAAGGAGAATCCTTAGTCCATATATGCACAGGATCCAAGACAACTACGGCTGCACTGGGATCCATACGAATCCCTAAACATCGAAAAGCAAAAAAAGCTACCAGTTCGTGCTTAGGGTTTATCGCGTGAGACTTAGGGATTCTAACATTAAGTTTTTTATTGAAATTATTTACAAAAGTATTCTCAGTCCATATATGCATAGGGTCCAAAACAACTACAGCTGCACTGGGACGCATATGAACCCCTAAACATCAAACAGCAGAAAAAGCTACCAGTTCATGCTTAGGGTTCATTGCGTGAGACCTAGAATTAAAGAATTTAAAGTGATAACTAAGAAGATGAATTGACTTAGGTAGAAAAAGAACTGGGGTTTGATTAAAAATGAACTTGATTTTGAATATGAAAAAGAGAGCTTGACTTGAATTCGCTGTGAATTAAAAAGAGTTTAATTTGACTAGAATGAACTCGATTACAAATGAATTCGATTTAAGATTTTGGTATTTAAAGTAAAAGATTTGAACTCGACTTATTTTTGAAGCAAAGGAACTTGATTTTTGAAGAAAAGAATTTAAAATTTGAAAGAAAAGAACTTGGACTTGATTTTTATTAATTTTGGACTTGGGTTAATGGGATTTAATTTGGGTTAATGGTATTTAATTTGAACTTAATCTTAGTGAAAAGAATTAATCTTAAACTTGGGTTAATGGGATTTAATTTTGAAATTAATCTTGGTGAAAATAAATTTAATTTGGGTCTTGAATTAGCTGCCTAACCGTTTATCCACGGCTGTGTCTTGGTCATAATCTTGCTTTCCTGTGGCTATATTAGAAACCGAGATTTACCTTTTATGAGAAAAAATTACAAAGGGGATAGAAACCGAGATTTACCTGTCATTTATGAGAAAAAATTACAAAGGGGATTCGAACCCCTGTTATGTGGGTTACAAATGGCGCCCTTAACCACTACGCTAAGCCATTTGGTTGTGATTTAATGCTCTTCAATTTGATTTAGTATCTTTACTTTGCCTAATATTTGGTAGGGCCCTACACATGCACATGCACAGTGTCATTTTCATTGACTACTACAGGACTTCATTATTTCCAAATTGTCTCCAAGAGCCTTCCTTCGAGTTGACTTCACTTTAATTTAGATACCCCATTAGCGCCAAGCTTGAGCAATTTCAGGTTCTGCCTATGCTCCATCCAAGGGACCTGTACCGTTGTTTCAATTGAAGAACATGACCTGAGTTTTCCCACCATGTCTCGATTTGAAGGTTTTCTATGGCCATATGAAGGGACTACCTACTTGCCAAAATGACTTGAGGCATCATGTGAGCACCAATGAGATTAGATTAAGCGGGCTGGACATAGTGAGTCATCCACTGAGCCAGACTACCCCTGATACATGGTGCTCATTGACTTGATAGACGCTTGGCGAGAGAATGAAACTTCGTGTGATGCAACAAATTCAATGACGGGAGGCAGAAAGCCCGTGCATGCATACGTTCATGCCAACTTTTCCAACTTTAATCAATCCTTCGAGGTTACAAACATTGGCCCTTGGTTTGACTTGTATGAATAGGAGCGGAGTTCTCGTGGCAACTCAGATAACCAAACTTCGTTTGATCGAGGTAAGGTGGTGAGGAGCAGTATCAATGGAAGCACTTCCTCACGTCTTTTGGCCAGCCCTGCATAATCCCTACCATCCTTACTACTCTTGGGAACACGGAGCATGAAGGGCGACGACAATTTACTTCGTGGTTGTGACTTGCATGTGACCAACCAGCATAGGGTACCAACATGGAAACGGGCAGTTAGCAGAACCTTCACCATCTTGGTTATACCCAGCTAACCTTGGGCTTGAACAATCATGAAAATCTCCTGATTCATGTATACATGCAAAACCAGCCTTTTACTACGTTTACCGTTTCAAGCGGGACTTTCAAGAGTGGTGCAACAATGAAGACATTAAAAGGGCACGAATTTCATGCTCTTAAACTCTTTTACTAATGGATAATCTTCTTGGTATGGTGGGTTCTCATTCTTGACCTGAATCAATACTTCCTGCAATGACGCGGTCTCCATATGTACCCACCGAGCCAAACCAAATCATGATATTACCCTACGAGGGTCTCCAAAACTGCATGGATCTAAAGAAAGAAAAGGGACCCTCCCAGGCCATATCTTCAATTTCATATTAGTGAGTATGGCTCACAGACCACCATTGACATACTCCTAAGATGTTCATCTGTAGTCTTAAATACTCGACTTTTTGAAACGGGGGAATCGAAACTGAATACATATTTATGCCCTATTTCAATCATCTGGTACATATTGGGTTCTTATACAGGCCTTGAGAATCCACTAACATTTAAACCTATCAATGCAAGATTCTTGGTTCAAAGATGACTAACCTATTGGGAAAGTTGAAGCGTGATCGTGCCAGTATCTTCAAGTGTCAGTTGAGTCCTCTCTTCTCTTGACTTGGAGGATCTGTTTGGGAGTGTAGTGCACGAAAACCAGCCAGCCAGCCTCACTCTGTTTCCAGCCAAGATATCCCAGAAGCAAAAGACGAAGAACTTTTTGTAGAAAACAGAAAAGGTCAGGGTCTTCATTCTAAGCTCCTCCCTTGATCTCCTCCCCTCCTCAAGAAGAATTCTCACACCAAAAGGAGAAGAAGCCAAAACCAGAGACGAAGTTGGAGCAAAAGTTGGATAAGAAGAAGGGGTCCCCCTAGAACCATGTTCTCAAGAAGTTTTTCGTGGGCCCTCCCTCTCTTTCTTTTTCTTAGTTTTTTGTTTCTGTTTTCTCTTTCATTTTTTTGTTTTTTTTTTTGTTTTTTAGTTAATTCTGTTTTCTAATTCTGTTAATTAGTTTTTAGTTATTTACTCTTCTTTTTTTTTTCTATTCAGTTTTTTTTAGTTTTTCGTTTTTATTTTTGTTGTTTTTTTCTGTTTTATGTTTTTTTTTTAATTTTTTGTTTTCTGTTTATTATTATATTTTTTTTATTTTTTATTATATTTTTTTATTTTCTTCTTTTCTTTGAAATTTTTTTATATTTTCTATTAGTTTTTTTAGTTATTTCAATTTATTCTATTTTTATTTATTTTTTTGTTTTAAATTTTTTATTTTCCTTTTTTTCAATTTCAGATTTTGTTTTTATTTTTTATTAATTTCAGATTTTGTTTATATTTTTTATTTCAGATTTTTTTTATTATATTTCTTTTATTTCAGATTTATTAATTATGTTTTAATTAATATATTTATTATTATTTATTATTTTTAATTTTCTTCGTATTTATTAATTATGTTTTAATTAATATATCTATTATTATTTATTATTTTTAATTTTCTGTTTTATTAATATTTTTGTTTTTATTTATTTCCTATTTTTTATTTTTTATTTTTTATTTTTATTTATTTATTATCTTTATTTACTTATTTATTTTAATTTTTTTCTTCTATTGTTCATTTTTCGTTTTCTGTTTATTTATTTTTCTACTTTTGTTTATTTATTTAAATTATGATCTATTCATTTATTGATTTTAAAAACAGGGTCTCGAACATAAATAAGTGTTTACATATATAATAACAACTTTCTTAAATATATAATCATATTAAGTATAAGACTATGTTGATGAAATATAGTTCTAGTTTTTTTTAGAACAAGAAAAATATTATCCATTATGAGAAGTTTCTGTAAAAATAAATAGTAACAGTTCTTATAAAAGAAAGAACCCTATCTTCTATATTCAAGACAATGAGCCATGTGTAGATCAATTTGTGCTTCTATAAGAGAACAGAAAATGGCATTCATTGGTTTTATTAAATTTCGAACAAGAAATCCTACCTTATTTGTGCTTCAATAAGAGAATAGAAAATTGCATTCATTGACTTTATTAAATATTGAAAAAATATCCTACCTTTTAAAGGTTCAAATACATTTGACTGAAATGTATGTTGCAATGTGGTAACACATTATTAACATATAAAATCATAATAGATTACCTAAAATTAAGAAAAATAAATTTTTATAATTTTAAATCTTAATTACTCAATTTCAAGTTGTTTGTGCTCCTTTAATTGTGAGAAAACATTAATAAAAAAATTAAATATAAAGGTTTTATTAACTATCACACAAAAGCATAAATATTTTGGACAAAGTTTTTATTAAATCAATATTTTATTATAATGGATAACAACAAAGCAATCACTAATACACAACCCTTTATATTTATTTTCCATTATTTTATTGTAATTGGAGGTTTAAGATACAACCCCTTTTTTCATTTATTCTTTATGTAACATAACTTAAACTCTCACGTATGGTGCTTCCTCTTCCTTAATGTTGTCATACATATTCTCAACAAGGGAAAGTAAGAATTCATCTGCTCCATGTTTGGCTAGAAGAGAAATTGATATAGGAAGTTTCTTATGCATTCCTAATGGTATGCTTACCTGTAGAAAGTCAAGAAATTACATTATTATAACAAGATAAAGTTAAATTAATTTATTATGAAAATAGTAAAGCTTAAATGTTTGAAAAACATACATATACACATAAAAAATACCTGGCAACATCCAGATACTCCCGAAATGGACATCAACGTAAAAGCCATTTCAGAAAAATCTTTTAATTCATGTACATTTTTTACATGATGTAGTTTTGGTGGAGGCCCTGGAACTGTAGGCATCATGATAACACCAAAATCCTGAAAGTTTTCATAAACTTAACTATCGTATAGGTTTAAAGGAAAAATAAATATATGATAAATTATTGATTTTTTCAATTTTTTAAATTATTCATGTCAAAAATGTAAATGAGAATGTCTGTTAAATTGCTCAAAATTTAGATATAGTAATAATTCTAAGATACTTTTTACGCAAAAAAAAAATCTTCATAAAAAACACTTTTACTCGTTTAACTTCTTTATGTGAATTTTTTTTAAAATAATTAATATAAATGTCATTTGAAACTATGGACGACAATTAGAACTAGTTGAATCATTTTCATAAAAATTACTTGCAATTTGTTGATTTTGGATGCTCTACTACTCAACCCATCTCATGCTAAAATATAAATAAATAAAGATAATATATATATATATATATATATATATATGATTAAATATGTTTGTCATTCTTTTAAAATTTAAAATTTTAATTTTACTTCACCATGTTTTAAATTATTTGTTTTGGTTCTTTATTTCTAAAAATTGATAATTTTTAATTTTTAAAGTGACTAAAATTTGACACGTATTATATACCAATATTTAATATGTCAATAATAAGAAACTAAAAAAAGTTTATTTTAAAAAATGAATAAAAAAAATCAATCATTTTAAAAGTAAAGGATTAAAATTAAAATTTTAAAATTTTGAAGAACAAAAAATATATTTAAACCTATATATATAAAATAGAAAACTTTTTACATATTTTTAATTGAATTGAATTTTATACTTATAGTAAGTTTTTTATTTTACATTTTTATGATAAAAATACTTGTTAAAATACTTCATTTAACTAATGTGAAAAGATGATAAATCACTAGGACTAACCTAATAAAAAGGAGTTGGAATAAATTATATGAGATCTTAAATTTAAATTGTATTTTTTTTTTCATCTTTCAACACAACAAGAATGCAAGTAAGGACGAACTTGAATAATGATACAAAAATATCTATTAGGTATGGTATACATTAAAATTATTACCACATCAAGGTTATTGTAGGATAAAAAAATTGGATATTTTTTTAATGAATCTCAAAAAATGTAATATAATTTTTTCTAATAAATTTATTCATATTTTTAAAAACTAAGTATATGTATTTTATTTATAAAATTATATTAACATAATTGAATTAAAAATTGAAAAGAAAAAAGTATACCGTAAATATTACTATTGACATAAAAGTCACAATACTTGCTTCAAATTAACTTTTCGTTTATGTTAAATAACAAACATATTTAAAAACTATTTCTACACATAGCCAATATATATATATATATATATATATATATATATAGATATATATATATATATATAGATAGATATATAACATGTTTCCTTTTATGAAGACTTAAAAAAGAAATAGTATTAGAAAGAATTCTTTATGGTTGTGAGTGTGTGCATGCACACAGAAGTACACAATTTGATAAATAAATAACTAAAAATATATTATCAATTGCTTAGGTGTTTCCAAATTTTATTATGGCTTATGTGCAAGGTGTTATATGTTTGTAAGAGAGAAATAATACCCCAAGAAGGTCGGTAATAGCATCACGTAGTTTCTTTCTTATAGTATGACAAGTGTTAACTTTCTTTATCTCTTCAACTGTCCCCAATGCTTCTTTTATATTTTCTTTTACTCCAGGACCTAATTGAGGTTTAACTTTACGAATCCAGTCACCATGGATATTTTTGAACTCACACCTACATTTCAAATATTAAACAAAAAGATGAATCAAATTTCAATTAATGGCAACCACAATCCATTACAAATTAAAGTAATGTTTATGAATGTCAAGAATTGATATGTAAGCTACACCTCTCAAGATATTGCATGGCATTTGAAAGTGCAGCAAGTGGGACTATATGTTCTTCATCCATAAAATGTTCTAATTCTGGAACTTTGGACATGACATAGTTCCCAATTATCTCATACTTTATTACATCACCTGTAATGATCGATGCATGAAAAATATCACATTTATAAAAATCAAATATTTTAAACATATATCAAATGTTGTAATCAAAATGAAATAACAGATAGATTTGCAACATATTTTCTTTTATAAAAACAAATTACTTAATATAATTAATGATTATAAATGTATCGAATTTATTATTTACCTCCATATAACTTCCTTATTTCTTTGACAACCTTTCTTGTAAGTACATGGTATGGAATACTTGAAAGCAAGAAAGAATCAAGTGCAATGATAACTTTAGTAGGTTTAACTCGTGGTGTAGCAGATGGCAAATTTAGAAGAACCCGCCCAACTTTGTTCAAAATTGCTGGATTCTTAGCAAACCATCCTAGATGTGAAGAAGAGGACAAGTAAGTCTCTCATAAAAGTTAGGATCAACATGTACATATGAATCTATAATTTCAAAAGCACAAAATGTACATCATTCCACAAAGAAATGAAATTTTTAGGTAAAAAAATTTAAAATTATTTTTTTATTGGGATAGGAGGATTTTAGAGAAAATGCAATAATTAAGCATCATATGAATTTTTTTCAACTAGATAGAGAAAACAAATACTATTAATAGATAATTAAAAATTAGAGAATGTAATACAAAAACATTAAAAACATGTACGTTTACTTATGTTTAAGTTTTAATATTTTGGACACAAGAAAGATTATCAAATTCATCAATGTTTTTATGAAAAACATTTCTATTTTTAAAAATATTAATTTTTAAAAAGTATTGTTATGGTAATCTTCACTGTTAATACTTGTATGTGTGATATTTTTTTATCAAATTCATCAATGTTTTCATGAAAAACACTTCTACTTTTAAAAATGTTAATTTTTAAAAGTATTGTTGTGGTAATCTTCACTGTTAACACTTGTATGTGTGACAATATTTTTTATTATTTGGAATTATCAAATCTCCAAAAATATTGATTTAAGAAATCCACTAGAGTAGTTTATTCTTACCCACAGTATCGAAACTTTCTGCCATATGAATAACCCCCGATCCTGAGATAACATCATAAGATGGACGTATACCAAAGATACCACAGTATGATGCAGGAATTCTTGAACTTCCTAAGCAGTCAGTTCCTACAGAAAATAACATTTTACATAATCAACAAAATGTAGTGTCACATAACTCACGAAACAAAAGAATAGTTTACCTATGGAAAAATCCACATAGCCTGCACCGACTACAACAGCAGAACCACTGGATGATCCTCCAGGAACTCGCTTAGCTGCACAAGGATTTTTGGGTGTGCCATAATGTATATTCTCTCCTCTAATACTGCCATAGTAAAGTACTTGTTTGTATTAGTATGGAAAAAAATACTCAAAATAAGCACATGCTTGGTGGAAAACAAAAAGATAGAAGTAATTATGCTATCATATTTTCTACACACTATGCTCATTAAAAGTTAGAAAATTATTCTATAATTAGTGATCATAGATTATGTTGTAGTTTACATTAAGTTTTAGTACTAGTTACGATGAACTAAAATATAATGATCAGACATTATAAAATTCATTACTATTTAGAAGAAATATTAAAAATTTACCACCTTTCTTAACAGGAAAAAATAACAAACCTATATGCTAATTCATCCATGACAGTTGTGCCAACAAATGTTGCTCCAGCTTTGAGGAGAGCCAAAACTGTTGGAGCATGGGATTTTGCCTTCGAATGTGTCCTTTTCCAATCAGGATTACCAAAGCTAGCCACATATCCGTCCAAATCAAACCTATTTGAAAAAGCATGAACACACTTCCTTTAAATTTTTTCATCATAGAGTCAAACTCATAAGTTAATAATATTTGAGTTCACTTTAATTTAGATGGAAAAAGAAGGATAATTTGATTTGATGAACTTTGTGTCACTGTTAAGAAACAAACACAACTTACATATCTTTTACCGCAAAGGTAAGTGAATTCAAAGGAACATTGCATGATTCATTTGATTGGATAATGAATCTCTCCACGAATGCTCCATGATATGTGGAATTGTCCATGCTTGCTGCTCCTAATATCAAAAGTCATATTGTTATTAAATAAATATGTGCTTACACATAACTAATGAATAAAGGATAAAAAAAATAGAATACTCACTCACACGTTCAAAGAATGAATAGGAAATAATGGATGAGTCGATTTTTGTTTCACTTTATTTTCCCATTTGAAATCATGCACGTAAACTAGGATTTTATAGGCTAAAATTGTACATTAAAATGTAACAAAACCTAATGGAGGAAGAAAGGAATTAAATGCATGAGAATATGTAAAATGTAAGCAAACTCAATGGATGAAGAAAAGTATTAAATGCTGGAGAATAAGTAAAATGTCAAGAAAAGTTTAAAAATAAATTGTTGTCATATTAAAGCGTTGAAAAAAAAGTGTAGCTAAAAATTTTCATTCATACTCCATTCTTTCCATTTTTTACAACATAAGTTTCTCTGATATTAAATATTAAAAAGTTAAAAAGTTATTAAATATGAAAAAACAATAACTATAAAAATAATAATACTAAAGAAATTGATAAAACAAACAAATCCAGATAAACTTATTCATTTAGACAATAAAATCATATAACTTAGATTATTCTATTAAACAAATAAAATAACTATTTTACTTGTTCTTTTTTAAGAAATGGTTTAATATATTTATAATAATTATCTAAAAATATTTAGACTTAATTATACTTTTAGTATATTTAATTTTAAAATTTAACCATTCAAGTAATATTTATAATTCTCCAAAAATTCTACTATGAGAAGAGTTCTATTCCGAAAAACTCGAAGCTTTTATTGAATGTTAGAGCGTTAGGTCCCGTGCAATTTATTTACTTTCATTATGATTACACTATTGATACCTTAATATTCATAATTAAATGTATGATAAATTTATTTATATATATATATATTATAATTATAATTAATTGATATTAACTATTAAATATAAAAATTTACACTACTTAATAATCTTTTTAATAATATAAAATTTATTAATTCAATTATTAGTTTAAAATTTTATATTAAATAAATTATGTTTATAAAATTTTGTATAACATATGCTAATATTACAATTATTTAAAATTTAATATTTAACTATAAATATATTAATATAGAATTCAATAGTTGAACTAATTAATCTCAATTTTATAAAAATTATTACATACTGTCACCACATATATATATATATATATATATATATATATTGTCCTATCCGTAATTACGACGAGACGACTAACTTGCTAAAATTTTAAAAATGTAGAATTTATTTGATTTATGTGGAGTTGACACCAAATTTTTATTTAATGGAAAATACTTGGAAAAATCCTAACTTGAGGAAGAGATTTAGGTTCGGAAGTCGGTTACGAGTAGGGAAAGTGTTAGGCACCCCACTCATCCTCGTTCCGGATAACGGTACCTTTAAACTGAGTGTGTGATTTTTTAAAAACTTTTTGATCCCTTTAATTAGAGTGAAACTAAATAGATTGATGGAAGATAGCCTGACAGGACTTGACCCTGCTCCTGCGTATTCCCTGGTGCAATGACAAACTCAAGGCTTACGTAGTTCTAGTTGGTGAAGGCTTGACCTTCGGAGGTGCTTGACAACAGAGTATTTTGAAAGTATTTTAAAGAAAAATCCTTAGTCCACATATGCACAGGATCCGAGGCAAACGAGGACCGCACTAGGATCTATATGAATCTCTAAACATCAAACAGTAGTGAAACTGCTAGTTTCCCATTTAAAGCTCATCACGTGAGACTGGGATCCCAAAAAATGAATCTACTTTGGAAAAATAATAGAGGGTTTGATTTGAAAAATAATTTTGATTTGGAATGAATTTGATTCAAAATTGAAGAAAAGAATGAAACTTAATCTAAATGGAACTTGATTTTGAATTTGGGAAATTGAATTTCTTTTGAAACTTTGAGAAAAAAAAGAATTAAACTTGATTTGGATTTGAGAAGCGGAATTGAACTTGATTTGATTTTCTGAGAAAAGGAATTAAAATTGATTTGGATTTGAAGAAAAAGAATTGAATTTGTTTTGAAACTTTGATGAAAAGAATCAGACTTGATTTGATTTTTGAAGAACAGAATCGAACTGAACTTTATTTAAAACTGGGGTAATGAATTAAACTCGATTTGATTTTGAGAAAAGGAATTAAATTTGATTTAAAACGAATCTTGACTTTGAATTTGAGGAATTGAATTTAATTTATAATGAATCTTGATTTTGATTTTGAGGGATTGAATTTAAATTTAGAGAAAAAAAAATTAAATTTGATTTGAATGAACTTTATCTTGAGTTTGAAGAAAAAGAATTAAATTTAATCTGAATGGACTTGATTTTAAGTTTGTAGAAAAAGAATTAGATTTAATTTGAATGGACTTGATTTTGTGTTTAAAGAAAAAAAAATTTAAATTTAATTTGAATGAACTTGATTTTGGATTGAATTAACTAACCAAATTAATTTCCTAACTTGTCAATGGTGTGGCCTTATTTAGGAAGTGGTTGTTGTCCCTTAACTAAGCACTAATCACTATGCAACATGAAATTTTGTGATATGTAGCGTTTAAAACATGCAATTTTGTGATATACATTAGGAAGCTGGCGAGGCCTAATTACAAGAGAACTGAGAGTGTGGCATATTGTTCAATTGGACAATTGATATAGTTGTAGCATTATAGTGTGTGGTCCCTCACCCAAGTGGATTCGTAGCCCAGATTTACGACGGTAGCCGCATGGCCCAATTGGATGTGTGAGATGGTCTAATTAAATCGCCTTGTCCCTGGGCCCTGATGTGTTGCGTGCGACATGGCTCAATATCCTTTACCTGTTATGTGAGGGGATTAAAATGGGACTTCTGTATATAGGACTCGAATTCGAGACCCGGTAGTGGGGTGCAACGAGCGCACCAATTGGGCTGAGCTCCCCATTTAACCTTATTGTCCCCGGAATATCCATATAACTAAAGAGTGGAGGACTTATCCGGTGCAACGAGCGCACCAGTTGGGATGAGCTCCCCATTTAACCTTATTGTCCCCGGAATATCCATATAACTAAAGAGTGGAGGACTTATCCGGTTCCTATGAGAAGTTTAAAATCTTCCCATTGGCTTGGCCCGACCCATGTCGACATGGCCCAATGGCGTATTGTCAGTGTAGGCTAACTGGATTTTGCTCCTTTTGAAAGGTCACGTGCTGCCCAGACCTTGCTTCCACTTGTGAGGACTCAAGGTTTCCCATTCGGGCCTTTGGATACCTCATTGTAAGCAATAAGGGTTGGCTCACTTCTGATGACCCCTTTTAAGCCAGTAACAGGAAAATCCTTTTGTAGATTACCCCCCTTGGCTAAGTAGGAATCAAGTCCTCTATGCCAGAAAGATTACCAGGTCTGCAGTAGCAAAGAATCCCGATGCAACTTTCTATATTCTACTATGACACACTACCTTTGTGATGAGAGCTTTAGTGTTTTCAGAACACATAGGCAATTAAGTTGGGAACAATTCCACGTGCACTCAGACCTTAAGCCGAGTTTTCATCCCGAGAGAGTGAGCTAGGGGGCTGATATGACAGTAGCCCTTAATAGCCAAGTTCAAGGTACATGCCAAATTACAACCAATTGAGATAAGACCGTCAAGGCCAGAATGAAGCATTCTTTTATCAGTGAACATCTCTTCCAGAGCTTGGTGCATGCTGCTATCAGTAGGCTATCATGTGGAATATCGAGCTTTTCAACAGAAATTAATCCCAATATTAGCACAACAAAGCTAACCACATCAACATTTCATATTAAACCAACCTCTGCTAGGGACTTGATGTGATCACACCGATTAAGTCAACGATTATATGCAGATAGAGCTGGTATACAGGTGAAACAAGTCTTTTTAAGCCAACACAACACTACTCTACTCTGAACAAGCTAAATTCTATTACAGTAAATGTCCCACAGTTGGGAGCCTCAAGTTGATTCCTTCAAGATCAAGCAACTAAACTGATTCAACACTAGAATCATGGCTGGAATTTTCCTCCTTGAGAATTTCTGCAATTCTGTCAGTAATTTCTGGTGCCTTTTTAGCATGGAGTTGCAGTTAATGCATTGCTAGTGTCCATTCTATATTGCTGCTGCCTGGAGCTCATACTCTGAAATTGTGAGTATTTCATCATTTTGGGGCGAGGTAATAGCTAAAGCATGATCTATACGAGGGAACGCAGGCTCCACTCTAATTATCTCCATCCAAACATCAAACAGAGTTCCATAGCTATGGTATACACTGACTTCCCGAGAGGTTGAAAAGTTCTTGGAGACTTTGATTTAACAGAAACAAGAACTATTGACACGATTTTGACTATGGTCGAACCACCAATTTATAATGATTCATGCAAGAGAAGAAAAAAGAACAAGCGATCTTGTGTGGTATAGAAAAACCATGTTAAAATGCAATTGTAGAGATACATGCATGGAAGAGATGAACAGCTTCGCGTGTTTATTTATGATTCACTCCAATAACAGCAACATACATAATTAAATGAGGCAGTAATTAACTATGATTACCACTTTGCATGAAGCATATGGGAAGAACGCGAACCTGTGAAATCGAGGCAAAGTTCTCCTCCTCTGTTTGTGAGATTCAAGAATAACTTCATGGCTATTTCTTCTCTTTTTGGAGAACTTTTGGTGGAGAGAATTAGAAGATAACGTTCCTCCACCTTCTCGAAGAATAGCCATCAAAGCGCGACTGCATTAGCCTTGAGTTCAACTTGATGTTTGAATCCACAGACGCTTTCTCCCTGTTGACGAACAAGATGTTTTCCTTGAAATTGAGCTTGCTGTGCAATGTTTGCTATTAACCTTCTTCTGTAACATAAATGCTTAGTGTCCTTCTGAATTGCAGTGCTCTCCTCCTTGGACCAAAGTATGGGAGGTGAAGGTAATGAAGTCACAAAAAAAAAAGACTTTCCCGAGGAAAGATCAAACGGATAACGCCTGGATGAGAGGTTTTTCCAAAGTCACCAAGAGCATAATACTTCATATAAGATTCAATTATAATATATCAAAATCAAATATCTTATATTTACTAGTAAAAAACTTGAATAAAAAATAAATTAAAAAAAGAAAAGAAAAATGACACATTAAAAATAAGTGGAAAAATACGACTCTTATCCATTATATTGAGACATCATTAAATAGAGTTCTCATATATCTAAATCTAAATTATAATGATTCATTATAGTTTACAGCACCATAGAATAACTTCCCCAACATAACCTATCACTTTCACTTGACACACATGAATTAACATTTTCAAGCGAATTGTCTTCTATAATTTCTTATCCTTTTATTTGTCAAATAACATCATATTCAACCTTAATCAATGTAGTAAGATAAACCATGCTACATTCCTCACTTTGTAGTAATCCTCGCCCAAGTAATAAAAAACTCACACCTTAACAACTTACTATAAACCAATCTTTTATTGTTGTAATCATTAGCTATGTTTGACTTTTATCTTTAGTCTTTGGAATTTGTTTCATCCATGGGATTAATTAACAATAAAATATTTTTTATTAGTATTCAAAGATACAAGATATAATATGTTTCTTCTTATTTTATAAAGGATGCGGCTAGAATGTATATCTATCATTATATTGGAATCTATATGTTCCTTTTCTATGCTTTTAGGAGAAATATAGAGATTATACTAATCTTAATATGATGAGTAGTGTTAGAATGTGTGTTAATTATTAATGGGAAGTCTGCTACTTAAATTTTTAGTTAAAATCAAAAACCTTTTAATAGGTTTTAGAAAAAAATAATTTACCTAATCATTTGGTCATGTTTAGTTTTGACCTTTAGTCTTTGAAATTTTTTCACCTTCTTATGATTCTATTTTAAGTAATTTTTAAAATATAAATTTTTTTAATATTATATATACTTTACTGATATTTTAATTTTTAAATTTTTTGTTATGATTTAAATTATTTATATAGCTATAGATATGAATTTATCTTATTTATTTGTATATTGACATTATTATTATTGTTACTATTATATGTAGCTTAACCCCTAACTTGATGGATGGAACAGTAAATTAATAGCCTAGTATGGTTATTATTTTCATATGACATTTGATTTCATATTACTATTTCTTGGGATCAATTATACCCTAACATCTGACGATAATAATATGAAACTCTAATTATATTAGCATGCTCCCAATTGTAATGTTAATGAGGTTGACCTTAATATTTTTAACCACACCTCTAATAGTTATTTATCATGATAAGAGGTTGGTGATTTCTTGGGATCAATTATACCCTAACATCTGACGATAATAATATGAAACTCTAATTATATTGGCATGCTTCCAATTGTAATGTCAATGAGGTTGACCTTAATATTTTTAACCACACCTCTAATAGTTATTTATCATGATAAGAGGTTGGTGACAAGGACATTGACAAGGTAAGTGTAAATCTAACTAATCCAATAGGATAATAAAAAGCATATATGGCATAACAATGTATTTAGAAATGTATATTGTCGCAACCGTAATTATGACGAGACGAAAAACTCGCTAAAATTTAAAAATAAAATTTTATTGATATGTGGAGCCTCCACCAAATTTTGATTTAAGGAAAAAGATTTGGAAAAACCCTAACTTGAGGAAGAGATTTAGGTTCGGGAGTTGGTTACGAGTAGGGAAGGTGTTAGGCACCCTACTCGCCCGTTCCGAAGAACGGTACCCTTAAACTGAGTGTGTGATTTTAGAAAAATGTTTGATCCCTTTAATTAGTATGAAAATAGATAGATTGATGGAGATTAGCCTGACAGGACTTGATCCTGCTCCTACGTATTCCCTGGTGCAATAGGAAACTCAAGGCTTACGTAGTTCTGGTGCTCGAAAACTTGACCTTCGGAGCTACTTGAAAAGAAGTTGAAAATAAATAGAGTATTTTGAAAATATTTTAAGGAGAATCCTTAGTCCATATATGCACAGGATCCAAGACAACTACGGCTGCACTGGGATCCATACGAATCCCTAAACATCGAAAAGAAAAAAAAGCTACCAGTTCGTGCTTAGGGTTTATTGCGTGAGACTTAGGGATTCTAAAATTAAGTTTTTTATTGAAATTATTTACAAAAGTATTCTCAGTCCATATATGCACAGGGTCCAAGACAACTACAGCTGCACTGGGACGCATATGAACCCCTAAACATCAAACAGCAGAAAAAGCTACCAGTTCATGCTTAGGGTTCATTGCGTGAGACCTAGAATTAAAGAATTTAAAGTGATAACTAAGAAGATGAATTGACTTAGGTAGAAAAAGAACTGGGGTTTGATTAAAACTGAACTTGATTTTGAATATGAAAAAGAGAGCTTGACTTGAATTCGCTGTGAATTAAAAAGAGTTTAATTTGACTAGAATGAACTCGATTACAAATGAATTCGATTTAAGATTTTGGTATTTAAAGTAAAAGATTTGAACTCGACTTATTTTTGAAGCAAAGGAACTTGATTTTTGAAGAAAAGAATTTAAACTTTGAAAGAAAAGAACTTGGACTTGATTTTTATTAATTTTGGACTTGGGTTAATGGGATTTAATTTGGGTTAATGGGATTTAATTTGGGTTAATGGGATATAATTTGAACTTAATCTTAGTGAAAAAAATTAATCTTAAACTTGGGTTAATGGGATTTAATTTTGAAATTAATCTTGGTGAAAATAAATTTAATTTGGGTCTTGAATTAGCTGCCTAACCGTTTATCCACGGCTGTGTCTTGGTCATAATCTTGCTTTCCTGTGGCTATATTAGAAACCGAGATTTACCTTTTATGAGAAAAAATTACAAAGGGGATTCGAACCCCTGTTATGTGGGTTACAAATGGCGCCCTTAACCACTACGCTAAGCCATTTGGTTGTGATTTAATGCTCTTCAATTTGATTTAGTATCTTTACTTTGCCTAATATTTGGTAGGGCCCTACACATGCACATGCACAACGTCATTTTCATTGACTACTACAGGACTTCATTATTTCCAAATTGTCTCCAAGAGCCTTCCTTCGAGTTGACTTCACTTTAATTTAGATACCCCAAAAGCGCCAAGCTTGAGCAATTTCAGGTTCTGCCTATGCTCCATCCAAGGGACCTGTACCGTTGTTTCAATTGGAGAACATGACCTGAGTTTTTCCACCATGTCTCGATTTGAAGGTTTTCTATGGCCATATGAAGGGACTACCTACTTGCCAAAATGACTTGGGGCATCATGTGAGCACCAATGAGATTAGATTAAGCGGGCTGGACATAGTGAGTCATCCACTGAGCCAGACTACCCCTGATACATGGTGCTCATTGACTTGATAGACGCTTGGCGAGAGAATGAAACTTCGTGTGATGCAACAAATTCAATGACGGGAGGCAGAAAGCCCGTGCATGCATACGTTCATGCCAACTTTTCCAACTTTAATCAATCCTTCGAGGTTACAAACATTGGCCCTTGGTTTGACTTGCATGAATAGGAGCGGAGTTCTCGTGGCAACTCAGATAACCAAACTTCGTTTGATCGAGGTAAGGTGGTGAGGAGCAGTATCAATGGAAGCACTTCCTCACATCTTTTGGCCAGCCCTGCATAATCCCTACCATCCTTACTACTCTTGGGAACACGGAGCATGAAGGGCGACGACAATTTACTTCGTGGTTGTGACTTGCATGTGACCAACCAGCATGGGGTACCAACATGGAAACGGACAGTTAGCAGAACCTTCACCATCTTGGTTATACCCAGCTAACCTTGGGCTTGAACAATCATGAAAATCTCCTGATTCATGTATACATGCAAAACCAGCCTTTTACTACGTTTACCGTTTCAAGCGGGACTTTCAAGAGTGGTGCAACAATGAAGACATTAAAAGGGCACGAATTTCATGCTCTTAACCTCTTTCACTAATGGATAATCTTCTTGGTATGGTGGGTTCTCATTCTTGACCTGAATCAATACTTCCTGCAATGACGCGGTCTCCATATGTACCTACCGAGCCAAACCAAATCATGATATTACCCTACGAGGGTCTCCAAAACTGCATGGATCTAAAGAAAGAAAAGGGACCCTCCCAGGCCATATCTTCAATTTCATATTAGTGAGTATGGCTCACAGACCACCATTGACATACTCCTAAGATGTTCATCTATAGTCTTAAATACTCGACTTTTTGAAACGGGGGAATCGAAACTGAATACATATTTATGCCCTATTTCAATCATCTGGTACATATTGGGTTCTTATACAGGCCTTGAGAATCCACTAACATTTAAACCTATCAATGCAAGATTCTTGGTTCAAAGATGACTAACCTGTTGGGAAAGTTGAAGCGTGATCGTGCCAGTATCTTCAAGTGTCAGTTGAGTCCTCTCTTCTCTTGACTTGGAGGATCTGTTTGGGAGTGTAGTGCACGAAAACCAGCCAGCCAGCCTCACTCTGTTTCCAGCCAAGATATCCCAGAAGCAAAAGACGAAGAACTTTTTGTAGAAAACAGAAAAGGTCAGGGTCTTCATTCTAAGCTCCTCCCTTGATCTCCTCCCCTCCTCAAGAAGAATTCTCACACCAAAAGGAGAAGAAGCCAAAACCAGAGACGAAGTTGGAGCAAAAGTTGGATAAGAAGAAGGGGTCCCCCTAGAACCATGTTCTCAAGAAGTTTTTCGTGGGCCCTCCCTCTCTTTCTTTTTCTTAGTTTTTTGTTTCTGTTTTCTCTTTCATTTTTTTGTTTTTTTTTTGTTTTTTAATTAATTCTGTTTTCTAATTCTGTTAATTAGTTTTTAGTTATTTACTCTTTTTTTTTCTATTCAGTTTTTTTTAGTTTTTCGTTTTTATTTTTTTTGTTTTTTTCTGTTTTATGTTTTTTTTTTAATTTTTTGTTTTCATTTTATTATTATATTTTTTTATTTTTTATTATATTTTTTTATTTTCTTCTTTTCTTTGAAATTTTTTTATATTTTCTATTATTTTTTTAGTTATTTCAATTTATTCTATTTTTATTTATTTTTTTGTTTTAAATTTTTTATTTTCCTTTTTTCCAATTTCAGATTTTGTTTTTATTTTTTATTAATTTCAGATTTTGTTTTAATTTTTTATTTCAGATTTTTTTTATTATATTTCTGTTATTTCAGATTTATTAATTATGTTTTAATTAATATATTTATTATTATTTATTATTTTTTAATTTTCTTCATATTTATTAATTATGTTTTAATTAATATATCTATTATTATTTATTATTTTTAATTTTCTGTTTTATTAATATTTTTGTTTTTATTTCTTTCCTATTTTTTATTTTTTATTTTTTATTTTTATTTATTTATTATCTTTATTTACTTATTTATTTTAATTTTTTTCTTCTATTGTTCATTTTTCGTTTTCTGTTTATTTATTTTTCTACTTTTATTTATTTATTTAAATTATGATCTATTCATTTATTGATTTTAAAAACAGGGTCTCGAACATAAATAAGTGTTTACATATATAATAACAACTTTCTTAAATATATAATCATATTAAGTATAAGACTATGTTGATGAAATATAGTTCTAGTTTTTTTTAGAACAAGAAAAATATTATCCATTATGAGAAGTTTCTGTAAAAATAAATAGTAACAGTTCTTATAAAAGAAAGAACCCTATCTTCTATATTCAAGACAATGAGCCATGTGTAGATCAATTTGTGCTTCTATAAGAGAACAGAAAATGGCATTCATTGGTTTTATTAAATTTCGAACAAGAAATCCTACCTTATTTGTGCTTCAATAAGAGAATAGAAAATTGCATTCATTGACTTTATTAAATATTGAAAAAATATCCTACCTTTTAAAGGTTCAAATACATTTGACTGAAATGTATGTTGCAATGTGGTAACACATTATTAACATATAAAATCATAATAGATTACCTAAAATTAAGAAAAATAAATTTTTATAATTTTAAATCTTAATTACTCAATTTCAAGTTGTTTGTGCTCCTTTAATTGTGAGAAAACATTAATAAAAAAATTAAATATAAAGGTTTTATTAACTATCACACAAAAGCATAAATATTTTGGACAAAGTTTTTATTAAATCAATATTTTATTATAATGGATAACAACAAAGCAATCACTAATACACAACCCTTTATATTTATTTTCCATTATTTTATTGTAATTGGAGGTTTAAGATACAACCCCTTTTTTCATTTATTCTTTATGTAACATAACTTAAACTCTCACGTATGGTGCTTCCTCTTCCTTAATGTTGTCATACATATTCTCAACAAGGGAAAGTAAGAATTCATCTGCTCCATGTTTGGCTAGAAGAGAAATTGATATAGGAAGTTTCTTATGCATTCCTAATGGTATGCTTACCTGTAGAAAGTCAAGAAATTACATTATTATAACAAGATAAAGTTAAATTAATTTATTATGAAAATAGTAAAGCTTAAATGTTTGAAAAACATACATATACACATAAAAAATACCTGGCAACATCCAGATACTCCCGAAATGGACATCAACGTAAAAGCCATTTCAGAAAAATCTTTTAATTCATGTACATTTTTTACATGATGTAGTTTTGGTGGAGGCCCTGGAACTGTAGGCATCATGATAACACCAAAATCCTGAAAGTTTTCATAAACTTAACTATCGTATAGGTTTAAAGGAAAAATAAATATATGATAAATTATTGATTTTTTCAATTTTTTAAATTATTCATGTCAAAAATGTAAATGAGAATGTCTGTTAAATTGCTCAAAATTTAGATATAGTAATAATTCTAAGATACTTTTTACGCAAAAAAAAAATCTTCATAAAAAACACTTTTACTCGTTTAACTTCTTTATGTGAATTTTTTTTAAAATAATTAATATAAATGTCATTTGAAACTATGGACGACAATTAGAACTAGTTGAATCATTTTCATAAAAATTACTTGCAATTTGTTGATTTTGGATGCTCTACTACTCAACCCATCTCATGCTAAAATATAAATAAATAAAGATAATATATATATATATATATATATGATTAAATATGTTTGTCATTCTTTTAAAATTTAAAATTTTAATTTTACTTCACCATGTTTTAAATTATTTGTTTTGGTTCTTTATTTCTAAAAATTAATAATTTTTAATTTTTAAAGTGACTAAAATTTGACACGTATTATATACCAATATTTGATATGTCAATAATAAGAAACTAAAAAAAGTTTATTTTAAAAAATGAATAAAAAAAAATCAATCATTTTAAAAGTAAAGGATTAAAATTAAAATTTTAAAATTTTGAAGAAAAAAAACATATTTAAACCTATATATATAAAATAGAAAACTTTTTACATATTTTTAATTGAATTGAATTTTATACTTATAGTAAGTTTTTTATTTTACATTTTTATGATAAAAATACTTGTTAAAATACTTCATTTAACTAATGTGAAAAGATGATAAATCACTAGGACTAACCTAATAAAAAGGAGTTGGAATAAATTATATGAGATCTTAAATTTAAATTGTATTTTTTTTTTCATCTTTCAACACAACAAGAATGCAAGTAAGGACGAACTTGAATAATGATAAAAAATATCTATTAGGTATGGTATACATTAAAATTATTACCACATCAAGGTTATTGTAGGATAAAAAAATTGGATATTTTTTTAATGAATCTCAAAAAATGTAATATAATTTTTTCTAATAAATTTATTCATATTTTTAAAAACTAAGTATATGTATTTTATTTATAAAATTATATTAACATAATTGAATTAAAAATTGAGAAGAAAAAAGTATACCGTAAATATTACTATTGACATAAAAGTCACAATACTTGCTTCAAATTAACTTTCGTTTATGTTAAATAATAAACATATTCTACACATAGCATATATATATATATATATATATATATATATATATATATATATATATATATAGATATATAGATATATATATATATATAGATAGATATATAACATGTTTCCTTTTATGAAGACTTAAAAAAGAAATAGTATTAGAAAGAATTCTTTATGGTTGTGAGTGTGTGCATGCACACAGAAGTACACAATTTGATAAATAAATAACTAAAAATATATTATCAATTGCTTAGGTGTTTCCAAATTTTATTATGGCTTATGTGCAAGGTGTTATATGTTTGTAAGAGAGAAATAATACCCCAAGAAGGTCGGTAATAGCATCACGTAGTTTCTTTCTTATAGTATGACAAGTGTTAACTTTCTTTATCTCTTCAACTGTCCCCAATGCTTCTTTTATATTTTCTTTTACTCCAGGACCTAATTGAGGTTTAACTTTACGAATCCAGTCACCATGGATATTTTTGAACTCACACCTACATTTCAAATATTAAACAAAAAGATGAATCAAATTTCAATTAATGGCAACCACAATCCATTACAAATTAAAGTAATGTTTATGAATGTCAAGAATTGATATGTAAGCTACACCTCTCAAGATATTGCATGGCATTTGAAAGTGCAGCAAGTGGGACTATATGTTCTTCATCCATAAAATGTTCTAATTCTGGAACTTTGGACATGACATAGTTCCCAATTATCTCATACTTTATTACATCACCTGTAATGATCGATGCATGAAAAATATCACATTTATAAAAATCAAATATTTTAAACATATATCAAATGTTGTAATCAAAATGAAATAACAGATAGATTTGCAACATATTTTCTTTTATAAAAACAAATTACTTAATATAATTAATGATTATAAATGTATCGAATTTATTATTTACCTCCATATAACTTCCTTATTTCTTTGACAACCTTTCTTGTAAGTACATGGTATGGAATACTTGAAAGCAAGAAAGAATCAAGTGCAATGATAACTTTAGTAGGTTTAACTCGTGGTGTAGCAGATGGCAAATTTAGAAGAACCCGCCCAACTTTGTTCAAAATTGCTGGATTCTTAGCAAACCATCCTAGATGTGAAGAAGAGGACAAGTAAGTCTCTCATAAAAGTTAGGATCAACATGTACATATGAATCTATAATTTCAAAAGCACAAAATGTACATCATTCCACAAAGAAATGAAATTTTTAGGTAAAAAAATTTAAAATTATTTTTTTATTGGGATAGGAGGATTTTAGAGAAAATGCAATAATTAAGCATCATATGAATTTTTTTCAACTAGATAGAGAAAACAAATACTATTAATAGATAATTAAAAATTAGAGAATGTAATACAAAAACATTAAAAACATGTACGTTTACTTATGTTTAAGTTTTAATATTTTGGACACAAGAAAGATTATCAAATTCATCAATGTTTTTATGAAAAACATTTCTATTTTTAAAAATATTAATTTTTAAAAAGTATTGTTATGGTAATCTTCACTGTTAATACTTGTATGTGTGATATTTTTTTATCAAATTCATCAATGTTTTCATGAAAAACACTTCTACTTTTAAAAATGTTAATTTTTAAAAGTATTGTTGTGGTAATCTTCACTGTTAACACTTGTATGTGTGACAATATTTTTTATTATTTGGAATTATCAAATCTCCAAAAATATTGATTTAAGAAATCCACTAGAGTAGTTTATTCTTACCCACAGTATCGAAACTTTCTGCCATATGAATAACCCCCGATCCTGAGATAACATCATAAGATGGACGTATACCAAAGATACCACAGTATGATGCAGGAATTCTTGAACTTCCTAAGCAGTCAGTTCCTACAGAAAATAACATTTTACATAATCAACAAAATGTAGTGTCACATAACTCACGAAACAAAAGAATAGTTTACCTATGGAAAAATCCACATAGCCTGCACCGACTACAACAGCAGAACCACTGGATGATCCTCCAGGAACTCGCTTAGCTGCACAAGGATTTTTGGGTGTGCCATAATGTATATTCTCTCCTCTAATACTGCCATAGTAAAGTACTTGTTTGTATTAGTATGGAAAAAAATACTCAAAATAAGCACATGCTTGGTGGAAAACAAAAAGATAGAAGTAATTATGCTATCATATTTTCTACACACTATGCTCATTAAAAGTTAGAAAATTATTCTATAATTAGTGATCATAGATTATGTTGTAGTTTACATTAAGTTTTAGTACTAGTTACGATGAACTAAAATATAATGATCAGACATTATAAAATTCATTACTATTTAGAAGAAATATTAAAAATTTACCACCTTTCTTAACAGGAAAAAATAACAAACCTATATGCTAATTCATCCATGACAGTTGTGCCAACAAATGTTGCTCCAGCTTTGAGGAGAGCCAAAACTGTTGGAGCATGGGATTTTGCCTTCGAATGTGTCCTTTTCCAATCAGGATTACCAAAGCTAGCCACATATCCGTCCAAATCAAACCTATTTGAAAAAGCATGAACACACTTCCTTTAAATTTTTTCATCATAGAGTCAAACTCATAAGTTAATAATATTTGAGTTCACTTTAATTTAGATGGAAAAAGAAGGATAATTTGATTTGATGAACTTTGTGTCACTGTTAAGAAACAAACACAACTTACATATCTTTTACCGCAAAGGTAAGTGAATTCAAAGGAACATTGCATGATTCATTTGATTGGATAATGAATCTCTCCACGAATGCTCCATGATATGTGGAATTGTCCATGCTTGCTGCTCCTAATATCAAAAGTCATATTGTTATTAAATAAATATGTGCTTACACATAACTAATGAATAAAGGATAAAAAAAATAGAATACTCACTCACACGTTCAAAGAATGAATAGGAAATAATGGATGAGTCGATTTTTGTTTCACTTTATTTTCCCATTTGAAATCATGCACGTAAACTAGGATTTTATAGGCTAAAATTGTACATTAAAATGTAACAAAACCTAATGGAGGAAGAAAGGAATTAAATGCATGAGAATATGTAAAATGTAAGCAAACTCAATGGATGAAGAAAAGTATTAAATGCTGGAGAATAAGTAAAATGTCAAGAAAAGTTTAAAAATAAATTGTTGTCATATTAAAGCGTTGAAAAAAAAGTGTAGCTAAAAATTTTCATTCATACTCCATTCTTTCCATTTTTTACAACATAAGTTTCTCTGATATTAAATATTAAAAAGTTAAAAAGTTATTAAATATGAAAAAACAATAACTATAAAAATAATAATACTAAAGAAATTGATAAAACAAACAAATCCAGATAAACTTATTCATTTAGACAATAAAATCATATAACTTAGATTATTCTATTAAACAAATAAAATAACTATTTTACTTGTTCTTTTTTAAGAAATGGTTTAATATATTTATAATAATTATCTAAAAATATTTAGACTTAATTATACTTTTAGTATATTTAATTTTAAAATTTAACCATTCAAGTAATATTTATAATTCTCCAAAAATTCTACTATGAGAAGAGTTCTATTCCGAAAAACTCGAAGCTTTTATTGAATGTTAGAGCGTTAGGTCCCGTGCAATTTATTTACTTTCATTATGATTACACTATTGATACCTTAATATTCATAATTAAATGTATGATAAATTTATTTATATATATATATATTATAATTATAATTAATTGATATTAACTATTAAATATAAAAATTTACACTACTTAATAATCTTTTTAATAATATAAAATTTATTAATTCAATTATTAGTTTAAAATTTTATATTAAATAAATTATGTTTATAAAATTTTGTATAACATATGCTAATATTACAATTATTTAAAATTTAATATTTAACTATAAATATATTAATATAGAATTCAATAGTTGAACTAATTAATCTCAATTTTATAAAAATTATTACATACTGTCACCACATATATATATATATATATATATATATATATATTGTCCTATCCGTAATTACGACGAGACGACTAACTTGCTAAAATTTTAAAAATGTAGAATTTATTTGATTTATGTGGAGTTGACACCAAATTTTTATTTAATGGAAAATATCCATATAACTAAAGAGTGGAGGACTTATCCGGTGCAACGAGCGCACCAGTTGGGATGAGCTCCCCATTTAACCTTATTGTCCCCGGAATATCCATATAACTAAAGAGTGGAGGACTTATCCGGTTCCTATGAGAAGTTTAAAATCTTCCCATTGGCTTGGCCCGACCCATGTCGACATGGCCCAATGGCGTATCGTCAGTGTAGGCTAACTGGATTTTGCTCCTTTTGAAAGGTCACGTGCTGCCCAGACCTTGCTTCCACTTGTGAGGACTCAAGGTTTCCCATTCGGGCCTTTGGATACCTCATTGTAAGCAATAAGGGTTGGCTCACTTCTGATGACCTTTTTTAAGCCAGCAACAGGAAAATCCTTTTTTAGATTAGCCCCCTTGGCTAAGTAGGAATCAAGTCCTCTATGCCAGAAAGATTACCAGGTCTGCAGTAGCAAAGAATCCCGATGCAACTTGCTATATTCTATTATGACACACTACCTTTGTGATGAGAGCTTTAGTGTTTTCAGAACACATAGGCAATTAAGTTGGGAACAATTCCACGTGCACTCAGACCTTAAGCCGAGTTTTCATCCCGAGAGAGTGAGCTAGGGGGCTGATATGACAGTAGCCCTTAATAGCCAAGTTCAAGGTACATGCCAAATTACAACCAATTGAGATAAGACCGTCAAGGCCAGAATGAAGCATTCTTTTATCAGTGAACATCTCTTCCAGAGCTTGGTGCATGCTGCTATCAGTAGGCTATCATGTGGAATATCGAGCTTTTCAACAGAAATTAATCCCAATATTAGCAAAACAAAGCTAACCACATCAACATTTCATATTAAACCAACCTCTGCTAGGGACTTGATGTGATCACACCGATTAAGTCAACGATTATATGCAGATAGAGCTGGTATACAAGTGAAACAAGTCTTTTTAAGCCAACACAACACTACTCTACTCTGAACAAGCTAAATTCTATTACAGTAAATGTCCCACAGTTGGGAGCCTCAAGTTGATTCCTTCAAGATCAAGCAACTAAACTGATTCAACACTAGAATCATGGCTGGAATTTTCCTCCTTGAGAATTTCTGCAATTCTGTCAGTAATTTCTGGTGCCTTTTTAGCATGGAGTTGCAGTTAATGCATTGCTAGTGTCCATTCTATATTGCTGCTGCCTGGAGCTCATACTCTGAAATTGTGAGTATTTCATCATTTTGGGGCGAGGTAATAGCTAAAGCATGATCTATACGAGGGAACGCAGGCTCCACTCTAATTATCTCCATCCAAACATCAAACAGAGTTCCATAGCTATGGTATACACTGACTTCCCGAGAGGTTGAAAAGTTCTTGGAGACTTTGATTTAACAGAAACAAGAACTATTGGCACGATTTTGACTATGGTCGAACCACCAATTTATAATGATTCATGCAAGAGAAGAAAAAAGAACAAGCAATCTTGTGTGGTATAGAAAAACCATGTTTAAATGCAATTGTAGAGATACATGCATGGAAGAGATGAACAGCTTCACGTGTTTATTTATGATTCACTCCAATAACAGCAACATACATAATTAAATGAGGCAGTAATTAACTATGATTACCACTTTGCATGAAGCATATGGGAAGAATGCGAACCTGTGAAATCGAGGCAAAGTTCTCCTCCTCTGTTTGTGAGATTCAAGAATAACTTCATGGCTATTTCTTCTCTTTTTGGAGAACTTTTGGTGGAGAGAATTAGAAGATAACGTTCCTCCACCTTCTCGAAGAATAGCCATCAAAGCGCGACTGCATTAGCCTCGAGTTCAACTTGATGTTTGAATCCACAGACGCTTTCTCCCTGTTGACGAACAAGATGTTTTCCTTGAAATTGAGCTTGCTGTGCAACGTTTGCTATTAACCTTCTTCTGTAACATAAATGCTTAGCGTCCTTCTGAATTGCGGTGCTCTCCTCCTTGGACCAAAGTATGGGAGGTGAAGGTAATGAAGTCACAAAAAAAAAAAGACTTTCCCGAGGAAAGATCAAACGGATAACGCCTGGATGAGAGGTTTTTCCAAAGTCACCAAGAGAGGGAGAGAATTCCCAAATCTGTGTCCAAAGTCTATTGCCCTTTTTCTTTTTAAATTCTCGCCTCCTCCTCTTTCTTTTTGTTTCAATTTCTATTAAATTTTTTTTCTATTATTACTATTTTTAATTTATTTATTTATTTTTTGTTTTCATTAATTTTGTTTTTTATTTTTATTAATTCTCTTTTTTGTTTTTAATAATTCTGTTTTTATTTTTTTCTATTTTATACTTTTTCCAAAAATTTTATTTATTTTATTTTTGTTTTTTTTCATTACTAATCTTTCAATTATTAATTTTATACTTTTATATTTTTTGCATTTTTTTTAATTATTTTTATTTTCCTTTGTTTTATTATATTATTTAATAATTTAGTTATTTATTATTATTATTATTTTGTTTGTTTAAATAATTTTTTTTCCATAAGTTTGTTTTGTCTTTATTTCTTTTTTTTTTATTTTCTTTCATTTTTTTTCTACTTTTCTATTTTTGTTTTTTCTTTTACTTCTATTTTTGTTTATTTATCTATTTTCAGTTTATTCATATTTATTTATTTATTGTGTTGATTTCTTGATTAATTTTAACGATTGGAAGCCTCAGATATAATTGGATGTTTATATATATATATATATATATGAGAGAGAGAGGAGTGGGAAAGAAGGAGAGAGTAAGAGTGAACACAAGAGAAAAGATAAGAGTAACTTATATAAAAGTTACTCTAAGGATTGAATTATCAATTCAATTATTAAATTAATAAATTTTATTGTTAAAGATAAAATTTACAAAATTTCATAAAATCTAAAAAAAAAATTGATATTTCACTAAACAATTTTTAATTAACGTTTATTATAAGAGATATATAATGTATTAAATTAAAATTATTTAATCAAATATCAAACAAATTTTAAAATTTACCAAAATTTTCAAATAAGATCTATTCAATAGAAACTTATTATTTAATGGTTGAATTCATAAAATTCAATGGCTCCAAAAATTTATTAAGAAGAGTTACTTTAATATAAGTTACCCCTATATAAGATGACTAGTTCTAAAGTATATATATATACCTACAAACATATATATATATATATATATATATATATATATATATATATATATATATTTAAATGTATACATTGTGACACCATTGTGGTTGTTCTTGAAATTTCAATTACAGTAGCCCAACCTAGTAGGAAAAGAGTCATGTGTTCCCTACCTAAAAGTGTAAGACAAGATCGGCTATGATCAGTGTCATTAGCATTAAGAAATTCGATTCCCCCGAAGACTGAACCCTTCACCTGATAAAAGCAAGGTGCATTCATATTTCTTCCTAGCATTTGTCCTGTATATGAGGGATCAATAACATGGATGTAGGAATCACCAAATTAAAGGTGTGGTCGTAGTTTCATGGTTGAATCTGTCCCCGAAAGCAAATACCCCTTGAGACAGTAAAATGATTAAGACATTACAGCCCTGAGTTTTGATGATATAACCAACATTAAATCAGGATATATCCTTCTGGCATGTATTCTCTTTCTAAAAGTGGCTAAAAGACCCATAGTTGAACTGCTGTTAGGTTCTAGAAATTGTGTATATTTTGGTCTTATTCGCAAAATCGAGGAAACCAAGATTATGATCATTGTTCTCATATTTTGGAGTGATTGCTCATCTTCTTGATATTACCGAGCCAATTATTCAGATGTTGAATGTTCTAATTCTGTTCTAAGCATAAATCTAAAACTGCAAATAACCGGAGCTTACTCACTCTCTGTCACTAGAAAATTTCCACTCTTTGTTTATCAATGTGACTTCAGTTGACAGTGTTGGTCATAATTTAACAGTGGGTAGGATTGATGGTTTTGTAACTGATGCTTTTGGTGAAGGATTGTATGAGTCTTGCAAGGATGTAAGGTTTGGGACTATGAATGCTTGGGCTTTACAATTCATTGGTGCTGGTGTTTAAAAATATTAAAGAGTGGTTTTCTTTGGTTGGTATAAAAGTAGTCCTTGGAAGTCTTGGTTCGCCATATGCAATCATGTTTTGACCGCATTCAACTGACTCATCTGACATGAAACCCAGGAATGCAGAAAATTAAAATGCCAAGCCTGACATCGTAGGCCGGAGTGCAGAAAATTAAACATGCAAGGCCTGACATCATAGGCTGGAGTGCAGAAAATTAAACATGCAAGGCCTGACATCACAGACCGGATTGCGAAAAATTAACCGTGTAAATGGGATTGTGTTGTTGGCAGGAAAAAGTGCAGACCTATTACGATAGGTAAAACACAGAAATATAGACGTGTTGGGGCCTGACATCATAGGCCAATGTGTAGGAAATTAAACTTGATGAGGTCCTGTTGTTGACAGGAAAAATGTAAAATGTGTTGAGGGCTGACGTCATAGGCCAAAATACAGAAAAGTAAATATGCTGGTCTCCTGCTGCTGACAGGAGAGATGCAAATGATGTCCTGCTGTTGGAAGGAAGAATGCAAATGGGGTCATGTTGTTGCCAAGATGAATGCAAATGATGAGGTGCTGTTGTTGACAGGATAAATGCAAATGAGATCCTGTTGTTTCTAGGAAGAATACAAATGAAGTCCTGCTGTTGCCAGGAGGAATACAAATGAAGTCCTGCTGTTGCCAGGAGGAATGCAAATGACATCCTGTTGTTGCCAGGAGAATGCAAATGAGGTCTTGCTGTTGCCAGGAAGAATGCAAATGAAATCCTGCTGTTGCCAGGATGAATGTAAATAAGATCCTCCTGTTGCTAAGATCAATGCAAATAAGATCTTGTTGTTGCCAAGAAGAACGCAAATGAAATCCTGTTGTTGCCAAGAAGAATACAAATGAGATCCTGTTATTGCCAGGATGAATGCAAATGAAATCCTGCTGTTGCCAGGAAAAATGCAAATGATGAGGTCATGTGATTGACAAGAAAAATGCGAATGATATCCTGCTGTTTCCAGGAGAATGCAAAGGAGATCTTGCTGTTGCCAGGATGAATGCAAATAAGTTCCTGCTATTGCTAGGAGAATGCAAAGGAGATCTTGCTGTTGCCAGGAAGAATGCAAATGAGATCCTGCTGTTGCCAGGATGAATGCAAATGAAATCCTGCTGTTGTCAGGAAAAATGAAAATGATGAGGTCCTATGGTTGATAGGAAAATGGAAAATGATATCCTACTGTTGCTAGGAGAATGCAAATGAGATCCTGTTGTTGCAAGGATAAATGTAAATGATATCCTGCTGTTGCTAGAATGAATGCAAATGAGATCCTACTGTTTCCAGGATGAATGCAAATGAGATCCTGTTGTTGCCAGGATGAATGCAAATGAAATCCTGTTGTTGCCAGGATAAATGCAAATGATGAAATCCTGTGGTTGATAAGAAAAACGCAAGCCTGTTAATACAGGCAAAGAAAAATAAAGAGAACCTGTTAAGCAGGAAAAATAGAAATGGTTTGTTAAGACAGGCAAAGTAAAATGAAAATGACTTGTTAAGACACCTAAAAATGCAGATAAGGTCCTATTGTTGACAGGAAAGATGCGAGCCTGTTAAGACAGGCAGACAGAAATTAAAGATGCAGGGCCTTGTGTGATAGGCCTAAATGAAGGAATTAAAATGCAAGGTCTAATAGCATAGGGCAAGATGTGGAAAGATAGACGTGTCGAGCTTGAATAGGCCCAAAGTGATGAAAATGTGAAAACCTTTTAAGACAGGAGTGGGAAAGAATAGCCTGTTTAAGACAAGCGAAATGAAAAAGAGCCCTATTAAGGAAGGCAATCAAAAGGACCCTGTTGAGACAGGTAATGCAGAAATGACCTGTTAAGGCAGGCAATGCAAAAAGTGAAATGAGAATGAGACCTGTTGAGACAAGCAATGTAGGAGTGGCCCGTTAAGATAGGCAAAGAAAGATGGTCTGTCATGACATACAAAAAACATAGGATGACCTGTTAGGATAATGTGAGAAACAATTCTCTAAATTATCGTGGTAGGAAATGAGTAAAGACGTGAACACCTTATGTCCGAGGTAGGCTTTTGAAAAAGTATAAGAATCACTAGAAGCCTTGAGTTTAAATATGCAAGGCTTGATTGCATAACCTGATTAGGCTATGAATACTGCTGAAGTACAAGAAAAGTGAAGTGAGAGGGGCTTGTTCGAGGCAGGAGAGTATGTAAGAACTAAAATGTAAGATATGTACAAGGTGGCCTGATGCTATAGGCCGAAGTGCAGAAAAGAAAGCTTGAAGGAAGCTTGACACTATAGGCCAAAAGGAGAAAAGAAAATTTACGATGCAGAAAAGGAAACTTGAGGGAGACCTGACATCATAGGCCGAGATGCAGAAAAGAAAATTTGAACGTGCTAGACTTGAACGTGTTGGATGCTTAAACGTGCTAGGAAAAAGAACTTGAACGCTGGAAGGAGAACTTGAATGTGCAGAAAAGCTTGAGCGTGCTGGATGCTTGAATGTGTTAGAAAAGAAAACTTGAGCTTGCTAGAAGCCTGACACTATAGGCCGAGATGCAGAAAGGTAAACTTGATGAGGCCTGATACTATAGGCCGTGATGCAGAAAAACTAAACTTGATGAGGCCTGACAACATAGGCCATGCAGAAAAGTAAACTTGATGGTGGCTTGACATCATAGGCCAAAGTGCAGAAAAATAAACTTGATGAGGCCTAACAACATAGGCAAGGTGCAGAAAAGTAAACTTGAGGGTGGCCTGACATAATAGGCCGAAGTGCAGAAAAATAAACTTGATGAGGCCTGACAACATAGGCCAAGGTGCAGAAAAGTAAACTTGAGGGTGGCCTGACATTATAGGCCAAAAATGCAGAAAAAATAAACTTGAGGAGGCCTGACAACATAGGCCAAGGTGCAGAAAAGTAAACTTGAGGAGACTTGACAACATAGGCCAAGGATGCAGAAAAATAAAATTGAGGAGGCCTGACAACATAGGCCAAGGTGCGGAAAAGTAAACTTTATGAGGCCTGACAACATAGGCCAAGGTGCAGAAAAGTAAACTTGATAAGGCCTGACAATATAGGCCAAGGTGCAGAAAGGTAAACTTGATGAGGCCTGACAACATAGGCCAAAGTGCAAAAAATTAAACTTGATGAGGCCTGACAACATAGGCCAAGGTGCAGAAAAGTAAACTTGGTGAGGCCTGACAACATAGGCCAAGGTGCAGAAAAATAAACTTGATGAGGCCTGACAACATAGGCCAAGGTGCAGAAAAGTAAACTTGAGGAGGCCTGACAACATAGGCCAAGGTGTCGAAAAGTAAACTTGACGAGGCCTGACAACGTAGGAAAAGCAGTGACCGGTTTAGGACAGGTGTGGAAAATGATGTGATGTGCCCTGGGTATGCATGTGAGGGTGGAATATGGGCTTCTTCGTCAGCTGCCTCAGACAACCTATTTTTGAAATTTGTTTTTCTTGAATTAAGATAACTTGCCCTGAGCTTGAAGGTTTCTTGAATACTTTGATAATTATTTTCTTGAAGAGACTTGGGCAACCATTTTATCCCAGCTTAGAGGATTCTCGCTAATTGATGAATGTCTTGATTTGAATGAAGTTTGGGCAAACATTTTGCCCCAGTTTGGAAGGTTTTTGGCAATCGAGGAATGCCTTAATCTTGAGGGGATTTTGGGCAAGTGTCTGCCGAGTTTTGCCTTATCTTGAATTTTTCTGGGCACATGTTTGCCCTATCTTGAATTTGGGGTTGAAGAATTGAGAATCGCATCAACTTGGATTTTCTAGGTGAATGTTTGGCCCGATTTTGGAATTTTCTAGAATTGAGGGTTGCCTTAACTTGAATTTTCTAGGCAAAAGCTTGCCCCAATTTTGTTCTTGAATTTAAACCTTTCTTAGGCAAATGGTCGCCCCGGTCTAAACTTGATCCAGAAATTGAGGATGGCCCCAAATTGAATTTTTGTGGGCGAGCATTTGCCCCAGTTTGAGCTTGACTCAAAGTTTGTGGATGACCTGAATTTGAGATTTTGTGGGCAGGCATTTGCCCCAGTTTGGACTTGATCCATGATCTCAAATTATATCTTTGTGTGGGCAAGCGTTTGCCCTAGTTAGAACTTGACTCAGTTTTAATTATGATTGATTCGAGCAATCTTACCTTGGTCTTAATTAGCTTTGAAAAATGAGTTATGAGGTGCTTGAATGAATGAAAGCTTATTGTGATAATTGAATGAATGAAAAGAGATGCGATGTTTGTGATGCTTTGAATAAATGTAAAAATGATGCGGGGTTCTTATTTTGATGCTTGAATAAATGTAAAAATGACGCGGGATTCTTATTTTGATGCTTGAAATAATTATTTGATGAAATAGGGTCTATGGGATGAATGCGAACCATGCAATGGTGTAAAAGTTTTTTGTTTCTCTTGATATTTAATTTGATTTTTTCTTTGACATGCCTTTTTTCGACAACCTCATATTAAGTGTGAAGGGAATCAAGAATCAAGACGAGCTGGATCGATTTTATCTCTCAGCTTCTTGGCCAATGTCGAAACCTTCCTTTCCGCAATCTTTGGGGAGCTAACAGTGGTCAGTATCACTTGAATAAGGCACACTTTTTGTGTTTTGGTGGCATTATGTATGACAGGAGAATGGTCTTTTGGGAGGAAGTCATGTAGTGCTGCGATGGTTGAAGACTCACCCGACTTGTCATGACTTTTCAAAATTAATCCCTTTTTAAATTTTTTACATTTTCACATTTCTTTTTGGCATATGCATTTTTGAGGTGTGCAAAGTGGTTCTGGATGGTCAATGGAGAGAAAGAGAGGGTTTTCAAAATATGTTTGAGGTAGTGTACTTGAAAGGGAAGGATGACGAAAGATGTGGGTTTGATTGCCCAAATGGCACCTTTTGATGAAAAATGCTAATGCTTCTTTTCATAATCTTGATTGTCGAATTAATTAAACTTGAGGAATGTCACAATTTTGCCCCAGTTTTAGGAAGATATGAGGTGCAGAAATGTCCTATTGTCCTGGGATTCTTGATTCAACCTTAACTTTTTCCTGGGTCATTCTTTTGAGTCTTCAACCAAGCAGGTCTTGCGTTTTTCCCTGAATTTTTTTTAGGTCACCCTTACAGGTTTTCAACCTAGCGGGCTCTTGATTTTGTACCCTAACTTTTTCCTAGGTCTCTTTTGTGGATTGTCGACCTAGCAGGCTTTTGTTTGATTGTGCCCTAACTTTTACCTAGGTCGTCTTTGAGAGTTTGTCGACCTAGCGGGCTTCTATTCGATCGTGCCCTAACTTTTGCCTAGGTCATTAAGATTGTCAACCTAGCGAACTTTTGTCTGATTGTGCCCTAACTTTTGCCTAGGCCGCCCTTTGATAGTTTTTGACCTAGCAGGCTTTTTGTTTGATCGTGCCCTAACTTTTGCCTAGGCCGCCCTTTGAGGGTTTTCGTCCTAGCGGGCCTTCTGTTAGATTATGCCCTAACTTTTGCCTAGGTCGTGTTTTGGGGATTGTTGACCTAGCGAGCTTCTGTTTGATTATGCCCTACTTTTTTCCTAGGTCATCTTTGAGAGTTTGTCGACCTAGCGAGCTTTTGTTTGATTTTAATTTTGCCTGAATTGTTGTTGGAAACTGGCAAGACCTTTTCTGATCATGACTTTGCCGATTTATTTTTGAACCTTAACCCTACTTTTGCCTGGATTATTTTGGTTTTTAATCCAGCAGGTTTCTCTTCTTCTTGAATTTTATGTTTTGACCTTGATTTTTCCTGGATTATTTTTTACTTTAATCCAGCGGGTCTTCTCATTTTTCTTGAATTTTATGTAGTCAGACATTGACCTTACCGGGGTCATTTTGGGCTTCCAATTCAGCGGATCCTTTCTTGCATCCCTAATTTTTCCTGGATTTGAACCTGGTTCCAGGGGGATATTTACAAGGCATTCCATTACAATGAGTGGTGATCTAGAATCCTTGGTTGTTTATTCCTCATTGGGCTTTTCTCTTTTAGTTTGATTAATTAGACGTTCAAGATTATTTATTATAGCACTAGCATCCTCACCAATTGATATTTATTATTTGGGTATAGGAATAAGAAGTGGGCTGAATGGATAAAAAGAATGATAAATTTTAGAAGTAAAGCCAACAATGTAAAGCACGTGCTCAAGAAACATGAAAAATGCAAATTTTATATTATTCTTGAGATTTATTTACAAAAGATTGATTTTGAAAAATATGACAAATCCTGGATGATTTTCCTTGATAGCTCGATTTGTACAAAGCAACTTGTCGTGCCGCTCCCATTTCTTAACCAGCAGATGAGCTCTCATGATTCGGCACTTGGATTGGGAGCGATCTTCCCAAAATCTAGTCGCTTAGCATCAATCAGGCTCTGCACCTTACGTTTCAGAACCTGGCAGTTTTCTGTAGAATGGCCAATGTACCCCGCAAGGTAGCCACATATGGCATTTGCATCATACCATTTAGGGTATGGTGGTTCTTGAGGTTTCAGCGGGTAGGGGACCACCAAGGAATTTTGGATTAGCTGAGGTAATAGCTCAGTGTAAGACATTGGAATGAGATCAAACTGGATAGGATCTTTTTCCTTCTTTTGGCCTTGGCTATGATTTGGGCTCATGGCTTGTGTTTGGACCGTGTATGGCTTGGGCGGTCGGATTTGTATTGGATAGTTGTAAGTCAGAGGGTAGGGTGTTTGGTAGGCGGTGGCGATATAAGGATATGGTATGTAAGGTGTGTATGGTGAAGGTTGGAAGCCAGTTGGTCCATAAGGTGCCATCTAAGGCATGTACCGTCCTTGACCAGAAGCCACATTATAAGCTTCACCTGTGCTCTTCTTTTCTGTAGAGGTGTCGACTGTCCCTGTGGACTTGTGCGCGATCCTTCCTCGGCGCAATGCCACCCTCTATCCTTTCTCCAATGATGACGACATTAGAGAAGTTAGAAGTCACACTGCCAATCATCTTGTAATAGAAAGGATCTTGGAGTGTGTCTACGAACGTGCTGACCATCTCTTTCTCAGATAATGGAGGTTGTACCTAAGCAGCTAGCTCCCGCCAGCGTTGGGCGTATTGCTTGAAGGACTCTTCTCCTTTCTTGGCCATATCTTGGAGCTGAGTTCTATCAGGAGCCATTTCCATGTTGTACTGGTATTGTTTGAGGAAGGCCTCAGCCAGATCCCTCCGTGAACGGATGTGTGTCCGCTCTAGCTAAGTATACCAAGTTGTAGCTGCCCCAGTCAGGCTGTCCTGAAAGAAATGTATGAGCAGCTTATCGTCGTGCCTATAGGGAGACATCTTCCTGCAGTACATGGCCAAATGACTCTTTGGACAACATGTTCCTTGATACTTTTCAAATTCAGGAACCTTGAATTTAGGAAGGATGACCACATCTGGAACCAGGCATAGATCAACTACGTCTGTGGCTTCGTAAGCACTCCCCTCGATTGCCTTGATCCTTTCTTCTAGATCTTTCCACTTTTCTGTTTCCTCCTTAGAGGGATGGCTTGGGTATTCCTCAGGTATATGGTGAGTTTGAGAATATGGTATGTATACAGGGTGAGGCCCTTGGGTGAACATAGGATGCGTTCCCCCAACGGCTATTTGGTAAGCTTGTGAAATGATGTTTGGAGGTAGGTTATGTGTTTGGGTTTGTGTTTGGGCAAATGAGGGTGCATGCCCATGAGGAAACCCATAATGAACTCCTTCGACTGGTGGAGGCATAGTTAATGGTGGATGATTGAAGCAAGGAGGGTATAACGGGTCAATTGGTTCTCCTGATAGGGATTCCCTCACCTCTTTCTATTTAGACAGTTGGATGGCCTCCATTAGCTTGGCCATCTGCTCCTTCAGAGTCTTGACCTCATTTCTTAATTCCTCGTTTTTTCTCTCCAGCTCATCCATGATTCCTAATTGTGATCTAGTTCTATAAGGATGTCGAGGAAGTTGTCTTTCTCCAATCTTTCTGTTAAAGTTAAAAATGGATTTTTTTTAGAAACAGTTTTGAATACAAAAAATCACGAATGATGAAGATGTGAAATGAAAAAGTATGGAATGACTTTTCTTGAAAAAATTTTCTTCGGCGATAAATTTATTAATGAATGAATGCATGCATGCTATGTACAAATAATTTTTGAAACTTTTGCAGCTTGACTATTTTGAAAATAAATCCTAGTTGCTTTATTTATTCATCCTTGATTTTTAACAACTTTATGTTTTTGGGAGTTTTGGTATTTTTTATTCTGCTAGAAAACTTTTAGTTTTGTTTGAAAATCTTTTTACTAAAATCTTTCTAGAAAGCGTTCTTTAGGTTTTCGAAACTTCATTTTCTTCCTTTTTGTATCGTTTTATATTTTCAGTATTTTCACAAGGTTTTCCTAATTTTCATATTTCTAAAACATCCTTTTAAGTTTTCTTTGGAATCTTTTCAATATTTTCAAAATATTTTTTCTAATTTTTCCTAGGAATTTTCTCCTTCTATTTTGGTTTTCTTGATTTTTATCTTGATTTGATTTTCGTATCTCCCCAATTTTAGCTTTCAACTCCCTTTTGCCACTTCAAATGGTTTGGTTCAAATAAGTGCCTGTGAGCGGTGAACCTTGTATCTTGAAAGGGGTGTGTGTGCCCTCTTTGCTTCTTATGTGGGTTACCTGTCCTAAGGATCTATGGTCTTTTATATGAACCTCTCAAAGGTGGTTTGTAATCCTGGGTTGTAGAGGTCACTAGAGCCAAGTTCCAGACTGCAATGCTTGCCACAACAGCAGAGAAAGCTACCAGTTATAGGGCATTACAAATAGGACGTACTCTAGTCGGGATTTTCGTGATAGTCAATCAGGACGTAGGCCCCAGAGTGACACCACTAGATCCCTCTATCCTAGGTAGCACTCAGACCCGGGTATAGGGCCCCACTCATGATAAAAGCATATGCAATGTATGAGGGCACACAAATTTGGGATACCTGCAATTGGGGAAATTGTACAGATATATAGCAATTTATTATTTGTCTATACTAGGGTTATACAGAGAATAAACAAACAGATAAATAAACAAATAGACAAATAAACAAGTAAATCGTGCAAATAAATGGGAAGGGATCAATATAATGCACACTCAATTTAGTTGGGCTTGACTCTCTAAAGTCCCCAGTGGAGTCGCCATCTGTCGCAACCGTAATTCCGACGAGACGATAAACTCACTAAAATTTTAAAATGGATTTGTTTGGTAATATGGAGTCGCCACCAGATTTTTATTTAAGGAAAAAATTTGGAAAAATCCTAACTTGAGGATAAGCTTCTAAGTTCGGGAGTCGGTTACGAATGGGGAAGGTGTTAGGCACCCCACTCGCCCGTTCCGAAGAATGGTACCTTTAAACTGAGTGTGTGGTTTTTGAAAATTGTTTGATCCCTTAATTAATGTGAAAATAAATAGCTTGATGGAGGTTAGCTTGATAGGACTTGATCCTGCTCCTACGTATTTCCCAGTGCAATGGGAAACTCAAGGCTTACGTAGTTTTGGTTCGATTTGAAGCTTTGACCTTCGAAAGTGTTTAAAAATGAGTGTTTGAAAACGAATAGTGCCTGAAGATTTGACCTTGGAAGCTTGCTTGAAAAGGGGGTATTTGAAAATGGCTAGAGTATTTAAAATATTTTAGGGAGAATCCTTAGTCCACATATGCACAGGATCCAAGACAATTACGGCTGCACTGGGATCCATACGAATTCCTAAACCCCGAACAGCAGAAAAAGCTACCAGTTCGTGCTTAGGGTTTGTCGTGTGAGACTTAGAGATTCTAAAGTGGACTTTTTATTGAAATTTTACAAAAGGATCTTCAGCCCACATATGCACAGGGTCCAAGACAGCTACGGCTGCACTTGGGACCCATATAAGTTCCTAAGCAGCGAACAACAGAAAAAGCTACCAGTTCGTGCCTAGGGTCCATTGCGTGAGACCTAGAATCAAAGATTTTAATTTGAAAATAATTGAGAAGAAAATTGGGTTTGATTGAGAACAAACTAGTCTTGATTGGAAATGAATTCAATTTAATTGAAATTTGGCGAAAAGACTTAAACTTGATTTGCAAATTTTTGAGAGAAGGAACTGGTTGAAATGAAATAGTAGACTTGACATGGAAAATTAATCTTGATTTTAGCTTGGAGAATCTAAAAGAAATTGAACTTGATTTGGAAAAAGGTTTTGAGGTTATTTGAATGAAAGAATTAAAATTGGTTCGGAAAAGGAATTTGATTTATTTAAAAGAAAGAATTAAAAGAAGTTTAAAAAATAATTTGATTTAAAACAAAACAAAAGAGAAAATTATTTTTGGTTGGGGCAAATTTGTAATTTCTGGAAGTACAGGGTCAATTCTATAATTTTGGAGAATTTGGGGCAGTTTTAGGGGCTAAATTGGAATTAAGGAAAGTGTGGGGATAGATTTATAATTGCAGGAAGTATGAGGGCCTAGTTGTAATTACAGGATAGTATTTTGTGGAGAAATGGGAAGGGAAATGAAAAATGCTAAATATGGGGTTCGAACCCCTGATCTGGAGCTCATGGGTGTAGGCAATGCCACTGTGAAGCTGAAGTGATAAAAGTGGCCAGGGAGATTCGAACCCATGCCCCGTGGGTTACATACAACGCTCTTTTGCCACCGAGCCAAGCTCAAGGCTGTGTCTTTAGCTTTTCTATTTTGAAATTAAAGCAAATGAAAGGGGATGTGAGTTATAAGTTAAATTGGCAAAAGACGCGGGCCAGGGATCGAATGGCAACCTGGGGGTTGCAAGCGAATGGGCAGACCACTGAACCAAGCCCATTGGTTAAGATGTTTATTATATTAACTATATTTAATCTTACCTTAATGAACGAAGGGTCATAAATCTTATGCGTACGTTGCATGGGATGGTCATACTGCTTATTTGGTTTGAGTCATGCATGTGGCTTATGAAATGATTTTTGAGGTTAGATTTAGGGGGTGAGATTCAGACACAGGTATGTTTGAATTCGAGATGATCTATGAGTGCTAATCTTTGGCTATTGTTATATAGAAATCCCCCAAGTTTATCATGTTGCACACTCTGGATAGGCGATCTTTCCTTTATACCTGCTGAAAGTGGTGGAGTTGCATCGTCTAGGCTGTCCCACACATGATTCGAAGCTTGGTCTGCTGATGGACACCCCACACAAGATCTTAAATCCAGATGAAGATAATTCGGAGCCACGAAACAAATACCTTATACCCCAAGAAAATCAAGCTTCCCTTCTACATATGCCCTTCTGCAGCACATCATGAACGGGTCTGGGCTACCCTCGTCGTCGCGGCCTAGAGACATGGATTATCAACAATCTCACTACATGCATGGGCTAGATTCACGTGAGAGAGTTTGCATGCTTAACCCAAGCATATGGGGGCCGCATGCAATGGCATTTTTAAAGTCTTGGAGCTTCTCCTTTTGTTGTCGCAGCACCTAGTGGAAGACTACTGCGAAGCCTTGGTATCATAGTCTAACCTTAAGGATGATGATAGGTCATGATGATCACTAACCTGAGGGAAAGTTTATGTGCTATTTCAATTGAAATCTGACTAAGTTCGTGCATCGTTCACTACTGTTAGTCGGACTACGGCATAAGGGACATCACCCTATGATAAAATGGAGGAGTGAGCTAAGAGCTTTCCGAACGTCCACGCTCGTACCCAGCCTGTTAAAGCAAGCATATTGACAAGCTACGATTCAGGTTTTAGCGTAACCATTATGCCAAAATTCAGTGGCTTAACTTGTTATTTCATGCACCAAAAGTCAATGATTCCTCCTTCGATTCTGTTTTTCTAAAAAAAACCACTCATTCTTCCTCTCATTTCCTCATAAGCACGAAGACCTTTGCAAACTATGTTTAGTGACCATGGCACGTACCTAAATCTCTACAACTTCCCGTTATCAACTCAAACAATGATGCAAATTTTTTTACATGTTCACATGTTAGAAGTAATATCCCACCTCACTGGAACTAAACTTCTTATTCGAACCCAAAATGACTACTCAGTGACATCCCTATTTATTGTTAACCAAGATTCATCGATAGGTATCATCCATTTCTATATTGTTAACCAAGATTCATCTAGGAGACACAATCAAAGACTAAGCGGAATCGATCTTTTGTCAATTAGGATTTACACAATAACTTGCGTTCTTGCTGACCTCTAGGTGAATCAATGTAAGGTGCTTAGAAGAAGGAAAATTTTTCACTGACCTGTATGAAGATATGTGTTGAAACTTTGCAGGGATCGATTCCTCCTTTTGCTTTTTTGTTGAAATAAGGAGGTTCTGCACTCACCAGCGGAGAGAATCCTTTGAGCCTTCCCCCTTGACCCTTCTCTTCCCCCTCCGTATTGATGAGAGCTACCCAAGGCCACCCAGACCAGCCTCCTTTCTCCAAGAAACTCTTCCATTTTTAGTGAGCGTCTAGTTCCCTCCAACCAGTAGACCCTCTCCTCCTTAGGCTGAGCTAGCTTCTTGTGAATTTCTCCCTTCCTCTCGAGAACCTTCGTGCCTCCTTTGATCTCCTCTCCTCTTCTTGTGTGTCTGGCCTCCAGAGAAGCCGAAACTCCCCAGGGTTCTCACGCTGCCCAGTTACCAAGAAGGGTCCCCCTTCTCCCCAGCATGCATGCAAAACCTCCTTTTTTTCTTTTCACCTTTTCCTTTTTTTTCTTCCGCTCGTGACCCCTTTTTCCTTTCTTGCCAAATCTTTTCTTCTTTCTGCAATCCCTTTTTTTGTTGAGCCCCCAGACCCCCATTATTTGTTTGTCTTTTTTTGTTATTACTTTTTAAATCTGTTATTTTTTCTGTTTTTCAAAACGTTTTTTTCTCTTTTTTCCAAAATTGATTATTCTGTTTTTATTTTATTTTTCAATTTTGTTTCTGCTTTTCTGTTTTATTATTTTTGTATCTTTATCCGAATTATTATTTTCAAATTGTTTTTTTTTCTTTTTATTTTTTACTATTTTTATTTATTATATTTTATTATTTTTTTTATTATACATATTTTTTTCTAATCTTCTAATAATTCATTTTTATTATGCATTTTGTATTTCTATATTTTTAGAGTTTCTGTTGACTATTTTTTTATTTTCCAGATTTTATTTTATTTTTTCCAGAATTATCCTTTTCTTTTTTTTTCAATTTTCTTTTGTATTTTTATTTATTGTTTTATTTTTGCTCTTTTCTTTTAAGTTTTTTTTTTCAGTATTTTGATTTCTTACCATATTTTTATTTTTCCTAATCATTTAAGTAAATAAAAAGGGAAATGGGAGGCCTCGGACATAAATGGGTGTTTACAGTGTGGAAAAGAATGGCCTGTTAAGACAAGCAAAGAAGTACAAAAGAGATGTCCTGTGAAGACAGGAAAGAATAGAATGACCTGTGAAGACAAGTACGGAGACATAAGAGTGATGACCTGTTAAGGCAGGTATGAAAAGAATGACCTATCAGGACAGGTGTGGAAAATAATATGATGTGCCCCGGGAATGCACTTGAGGAAGGAATTTGGATTTCTTCGTCAGATGTCTTGGACAACTTATTTTGAAATTAGTTTATCTTGAATAAATTGCTGATTGTACCTTGAACTCGAAGGTTTTAAGCATTTGATAATTACTTTCTCTTGAAACAACATGGGCAAACATTTTTCCCCAGTTTAGAAGACTTTTGGCAATCCAGGAATGCCTCAATTTGAAGGGATTTGGGTAAAGATCTTTGTCTCAGTTTTGAATATTTCTATTTTGGATTTTTCTTAGGCGAATGTTTGCCCCCAATTTGGACTTTTTTTCGAATAAATGTTTGCCTAAAATTGAAGGTTGCCTTAATTTGAATTTTTTTGGACAAATACTTTGCCCCAGTTTGATTTTGATGAAATTGAGGATTGCCTCAATTTGGATTCCTCTAGACAGGTGTTTGCCCCAGTTTGATCTTGATTTTTTAGAGATTGGGGATTTCCCTATTTTTGAATTTTGATTTGAAATTGAGGATTGCCTCAATTTGAAGTTTTTGGGCAAACATTTGCCCTAGTTTTTAATTTTGATTTGAAATTGAGGATTACCTCAATTTAAATTTTTCTGGGCCAGTCTTTTGCCTAGTTTGAATCTTGATTTGAAATTGAGGATTGCCTCAATTTGAAGTTGTTGGGCAAGCGTTTGCCCAAGTTTTGAATTTTGATTTGAAATTGAGGATTGCCTCAATTTGAAGTTTTCTAGGCCAGTGTTTGCCCCAGTTTGAATTTTCTTTGTTGAAATTGATGATTGCCTCAATTTGAATTTTTTTTGGCAAGCCTTTGCCTACTTTGATTTGAATTTTTCAATAGTTTTTAAATATTGGTTTGGGTGATCGACACCCAATTTTATCATTTTTTTTTGAAAATTTTTTGAAATGCGATGTTTGAATGGCAAGATGCTTGAATAAGTGCAAGTGGATGAGATGTTTTAACTTATTTATTGGTTTTTTATGCTTGAAATGATTATTGGGTCAAATACCATGAAATGAATGTGCAAATACTCAATTATGTCCAAGGCCTCTATTTTAAATTATTTAGTAAATAAACCATAATTTAAATAATAAGTAAATATTAGATTAAAAATAGAAAAACAGAAATATTAACAGAACAACAAACAAATAAACAGATAACAAAATAATAAAAACGGAAGGCAAAAATAAAATGAAGTAAAGAAAAAGAAAACAAAAAAATAGAAGAAAAGAAGAATAAAAGAAAAAGAAGAAGAAAAGATATTAAAATAATAATAATGATAATAAATAAAAAAAATAATAATAAAAAAAATAAATAAAAAAGGTAGACAAAAACTAAATAAGAAAAACACAAAAAATAAATAAATAAATAAATGGGACAAAACTGAAAAAATAATAAAAATAGAAATAAAAATTGAAAAAATAGAAATAAAACAGAAAATAAAAAAATGAAAATAACAGAAAAAAGAAAAAAAATTTAAAAAAATAAAAAAATAAAAAATAAAAAATAAGAAAAGAAAAAAAATAAAAAAAAGGAAGTAAAAAAAATTAGAAAAGGAGAAAGAGAAGAACCCGCCAAAAAATTTTGAAAAGAGAAAGGGAAGCCCCTGTTGTAAAAGGTCCAAAGATTTCGAAAAAGGGTTTTTTTTTTCACTTCGGAGAGGAGCTCGGGGCTGGGAGAAAAAAAGAAAGAAAGTTCTCTTTCTTGGGAAGGAACTCTGGCTTCATTTTCCTTCTTATTGAGAACAAAGTTCTCTTTTTCACTTCTCATTTTCCTTCATTTTCCTCTCGTTGGCTTCTTATCAACCTTATCCGAGAGGATGCAATGAATATCGATCATAATGCAGAAGATAGCGTCGTTGATGCTCTTACCAGATAGGTGGAAGCATTAAAAGCAGTTCATGGCACTCATGGGACGTCCGGTTCAAAGGGATGAAGATTTGAGGGTTCTATATCTTGCCTAGGCTCCAGCTTGTACATGTCCAACTCTGTTCTCTACTGGTTTCAGTTCCTATGGAGGGAATATTTTAGATGAGAAGTCGTAAATCTTAACTCAAGATCTATCTTAAGCGGCTACCTCCACTAAAATATGAGCCCAGCTGACTCTACCAAACCTCTTGCACCCTCTTATGCTGAACCAAGGGTGATGATTGATGCAGGAAAACGTAGCTATGCGTCTAGTATTGTGGAACAAAATGGCAATATGGTCCAATCAGATTAAAGACTTTCCATCCATTTCAGCTCTAGAATATGGCCGTAATAAGGAATGAAGGCAGGTAGTCACAATGGCGGGAGTCTTAACGCAAAATGCATGCATGCATGCATACTCTTTCGTGTAGACACATGCTAATGATTTAGCTTGGATGCCTCAGAAATAGAGCTAAGCTGCCTGGACGCTCTACCACACACCAAAAGCAACGTCGACTTAATTGCATCAGGGCTTGCTACTGTGAATCAACCTGGGTAGTTGTTGCTAGCCATAACGAGTAACAGTGGTGCCCCCTCCTTTACAAATCAGCACCTTTTGAAAGGTTAATATCTGCTCCGTTTTGAGGTATCAACAATCATGAGTTTTCAAGCACTCAACTTGGCAGCATGCATTTGGTCTAAAGAGTAAAAGCCTCAGGTCAAAGAAAACCTCTAGTTGTTACTAAAGTATATATCCGTGGCTACTATGACCAAGCAAGAAGCACGCAACTTAGTGGATTAGTTCACTGCCCATGACCCTCAAGTCTCGGGTTCAGTACTCGTTCATGGCCTTTTATTTTAAATTCTCAAATGTCTCCGCTTGTGAATGGGTTCTGTCAAATGGTAATGAATTAAAATTGGGTTCGAATGGTGATGAATTGAATTGGGTTCTGCACATGAAGATTGGGCCACCTTGCATCAGAACAAGCCCAAACTTTTCTGCACACTCATGGTTACCCACTTAACTGGGTTACATGGAATTAAAAGGGATTGGGCCTATAAATAACACTAGGAAAATAAAATAAATGGCCAAATCCTAAAAAATAAAAAAAAGGAATAATAAATAAAAGATAAAAATAATTCTTTTCCTCAAGCTCAAATCAAGTTTATTTCCCTTTAAATCAAGTCCAATTCAAGCCCACATTTCAAGTCAAGTTTCTTTTATTTTATTTTAAATCAAGTTTAATTCCTTTCGAATCAAGTTTAACTCTTTTCCTCAAATTTCAAATCAAGATTAGTTTTTTTTCAAATTAAGTCTATTTCTTCTCCTTAAATTCAAATCAAATTTATTTTATTTTAAATCAAGTTCAATTCTTCAAAATTCAAAATCAAGTTGATTTTTAATCAAATCCAAAATCAAGTTCATTTTAAATCAAGTTCATTTCAAATCAAGGTTATTTTATTTTAAATCAAGCCCAATTCTTTTTCTACCTAAGCCCAATCTCCTTTTTTATCTTTGTTATTCTCAAATTAAATTCATTAATTCTAGGTCTCACACAATGAACTCTAAACACGAACTTGTAGCTTTTTCTGTTGTTCAATGTTTAGGGATTCATATGGGTCCTAGTGCAGCCGTAGTTGTCTTAGACCCTGTGCATATGTGGACTAAGAATCCTTTTTAAATAATTTCAGAAAAATCTCATTTTTGAATCCTAAGTCTCACGCGATGGGCTCTAAATAAGAACTAGCGGTTTCACTGTTGTTCGATGTTAGAGATTCATATGGGTCCCAGTGTAGCCCTCGTTTGCTTTGGATCCTGTGCATATGTGGACTAAGGATTTTCTCTAAAAAAATTCAAAATAATCTATTTTCTTTAAGCACCTCCGAAGGTCAAGCCTTCAAACCAGAACTACGTAGCCTTGAGTTTCCCATTGCACCAGGGAATACGTAGGAGTAGGATCTAGTCCTATCAGGCTATTTTCATACAACCTATTTATTTTTATTCTATTTAAGGGATCAAACAATTTTCAAAAAATACACATTTAGTTTAAGGGTACCATTCTTTGGAATGGGCGAGTAGGGTGCCTAACACCTTCCCTATTCGTAATCGACTCCCGAACCTAGAATTTCTTCCTCCAGTTAAGGTTTTTCCAAATATTTTCCCTTAAATAAAAATTTGGTGGCGGATCCACATAATCAAATTAAAATTTCTTTTTCAAAGTTTTGCGTGCTCGTCATCTCACCGTAATTACGGTTGCGACAGAATGCTATGGGATGAATGCATTCCATGAGATGGTTTAAAATGCTTTTGTTCCTCTTCATTTTTGACGTTTTTCCTTTCTCCATAAACTTATAGTTAGTATAAGGGGAATCAAGATTCAGGGTGAGTTGGACTGACTCTGTTTCTTGGCTTCTTGGCCAACTTCGAAGTTTTCATTTTTCAATATCTTTGAGACCCAACAGTGGTTAGCATCATTGGGTAAGACACATTTCTTTTGAATTTGGTGGCATTATGGCTGGTAGGAGGATGACTCTCTAGAAATAATCATGCCATGTTGCGATGGTTGAGGATTCAACCTATTTGTCATGACTTTTCAAAATTAATCTTTTTAATTTTACATTTTTCACATTTCTATTTTGGCATGTGCACCATTGAGGTATGCAAAGTGATCTTGGACAGTCAATGGAAGGAGATAGACGAGTTTTATATGTGAGGTTTGGGATAATATATTTGGAGGGAAAGATGAAAGATGTGGGTTGGATTGCCCAAATGGCACCTTTTTGTGAGAAATACCAATGTTGCTTTTCATAATTTTTATTGCCAAATTAACCAAACTTTGAGAAATGGAAAAATTTTCCCCAGTTTTAGGAAAACATGAGGTGCAGAAATGTCAGCTTGTACTTGGATTCTTGGTTGACCTTGATTTTTTCCTGGATTGTCCTTTTGAGTTTCCAATCCAGCAGGTCCTTTGTTTGCCCTAACTTTTACCTAGGCTGCCTTTTGTAGGTTTTCGACCTAGCGGGCTTTTATTTGCATGCCCTAACTTTTTCCTAGGCCTCCTTTGAGGGTTTTCGACCTAGTAGGCTTTTGTTTGCGTGCCCTAACTTTTGCCTAGGTCTCCTTTAAAGGTTTCTGACCTAGCGGGCTTTTATTTGCGTGCCTTAACCTTTGCCTATGCCACCTTTGAGGGTTTCAACCTAGCGGGCTTTTTGTTTGTATGCCCTAACTTTTGCCTAGGCCGTCTTTGAGGGTTTTCAACCTAGCGGACTTTTTATTTGTGTGCCTTAACTTTTTCCTAGGCTACCTTTGAGGGTTTTTGACCTAGTGGGCTTTTATTTTGATCCTAATTTTTTCTTGAATTGTTTTTGAAATTTTAGTCTAGCAAGACCTTTCCTGATCATGACTTTGTCAATTTATCTTTAGACCCTACTTTTGCCTGGATTATTGTTTGTTTTAATCCAGCAGGTTTTTCATCTTCTTTTTTCTTGAATTTTGACCCTGATTTTGCCTGGATTATTTCTTGATTTTAATCCAGCAGGTTTCTTTTCTCTTTCTTTTTATTTTGCATAGTCAGATCTTTTGTTTCGTCTTACTCGGATTTGTTTTGATTTTCAATTCAGCTGATCTATTTCGCATTCCTAAATTTTGCCTGGATTTGAACATCGATCCAACAGGATATTTATTACAAGATATTCCTTAAGAGGAATTAAAATGAGCGATGATTTGGAGTCCCTGGTTGGATCTTGCTTATTCTGCTTCCTCATTGAATTTTCCTCTCCGAGTTTAATTAATCAAACGTTCAAAATTATTTATTACAGCACTGACATTGTCACCATCAGGTATTTATTGTTTGGGGTGTAGGAATAAGAGATGGGTTAAATGATGAAAAGAATGGAAAATTTAAGAGGCAAATTTAATAATGTAAAGCACATGACGAAGAAACATGAAAAATGTAATTTTGTATTTCTCATTGAGATTTATTTACAAAAGATCGATTTTGAAAAGTATACAAATCTTTGGATAACTTTCCTCAGTATCTCAACTTATACAAGGCACCTCATTGTGCTGTTCCAATTTCCTTCAACTAGCTGATGAATTCCCATGATTTGGCAATGGATTATTTTCTATATTAGGAGAAAGCTTCCCAAAATCCAGCCATTTTGCATCAATCAAGCTTTATACCTTACACTTCAGAGCTTGGCAGTCCTCTGTGGAATGACCAATGAACTCTGCATGGTAGTCGCATTTGGTGTTTGCGTCATACCATTTAAGATATGGTGGTTCTTGAGGTTTTAAGGGATAAAGAGCGACCAAAGAATTTTGGATTAGGCGAGGTAGGAGTTTATTAAAATAGGATCAAATTGGACAGGTTTCTTCTTCTTCTTTTTCTGGTTTTGGTTAGGATTTTGGCTTATGGCATGTGTTTGGGCCATGTATGGTGTTGGTGGTCGGATTTGCATAGGATTGTTGTAAGTTGGAGGGTAGGGTGTTTGATAGGTGATGGCGATTTAAGGATATGGTGTATATGGTGATGGTTGGAAACCCAGCTAGACCATAAGGTGCCATCTGAGGAGCGTATTGGCCTTGACCAGAAGCCACATTACAAGTCTCTCCTGTCTTCTTCTTTCCAGATCCAGTGAAAGCGTTGATTGCCCATGTAGGCTTGTGCGCAATCTTTCCACGGAACATGCCACCTTCGATCTTTTCTCCAATGATGACGACATCAGAGAAGCTAGCAGTCATACTGCCAATCATCTTGTCATAGAAAATATCTTGGAGTGTATCTATGAACAGGCTGACCAGTTCTTTCTTGGATAAAGGAGGTTATACTTGAGCAGCTAACTCCCTTCATCACTGTGCATACTGTTTGAAGGTCTCCTCTCCTTTCTTGGCCATGTTCTGAAGCTGAGTTCGATCAGGATCCATCTCCAGGTTGTACTTGTACTGTTTCAAGAAGGCATCAACCAGATCCCTCCATGAACGGATATGTGTCCGTTCCAGCTGGGTATACCAGTTTGCAGCTGCTCCAGTTAAGCTTTCTTGAAAGAAATGGACAAGCAGCTTATCATCGTGAGTGCAAGCGGACATCTTCCTGCAGTACATGGTCAACTGATTCCTTGGACGACTAGTTCCTTGATATTTCTCGAATTCAGGAACCTTGAATTTAAGAGGAATGACCACGTCTGGGACCAGGCACAAATCAGACGCATCACTGACATCATATGCACCTCTTTCTATTGCCCGGATCCTTCCTTCCAGGGTTTTCCATTTTTCAGTATCCTCCTTAAAAGGATGGTTCTGATGTTCTCCTGCCATGTTGTAAGGGTAAGAGGATGGTATGTGTATAGGATGAGGCCTTTGGGTGAATGTAGGATTCATCCCCCCGGTAGCTGTTTGGTAAGCTTGTGAGGTGGTGTTTGGAATGGTATAAGGGATGTTTGTGGTGTTTGAAGGTAGGTTTGGTGTTTGGGTTTGTGTTTGTTTCTTGAAGGGTGCTTTCCCATGAGGAAACCCATAATGAATCCCTTCAGTTTGTGGAGGCATGGTCGATGGTAAAGAATTCTACGGACCGTAGCCAGGAGGGTATGATGGGCCCATGGGTTCTTCTAGAACATCCTTTTGTTTAGATTGTTGGATGACCTCTATTAGCTTGGACATCTGTTCCTTCAGTGTTTGGACATCATTTCTCAATTCTGTATTTTGTGTTTCCAGCTCATCAATGATTCCTGACTATGAACGAGTCCTATAGGGATGTCGAGGAAGCTGTCTTTCTCCAATTTTTCTGTTAAATTAATAATTAATTTTTGAGAAACAATTTGAATGCAAAAATCATGAATGATAAAATGTTAGTGTTTTAATGAAGATGAAAAAGGTATGGGATGATTTTCGAAATCTCCTTTTTCAATGATAAATTTATTTAATGAATGAATGAATGAAAGTTATGCACAAATAATTTTAGAAATTTGAAGCTTTTGAAAATAATTGAGTGTTGCTTTATTTATTTGTCCTTTATTTTTAGCAATTTCATTTTTTTATCAGCTTTTGGTATTTTTTATTTTTCTAAAAAAAAAAACTTTTGGTTTTGTTGAAAATCTTTTTAGTTTTGCTAGAATTTTCTAAAAACATTCTTTATATTTTCTTTCAAATTTCATTTTCTCTCCTTTTGAATCCTTTCATATTTTCAATTTTTTCAAAAGTATTTTTATAATTTTTCCTAGAAGTTTCTATCTTTCTCCTTCTATTTTGATTTTTCTTTATTGTTAGTTTGATTTTTCTTTCTAATTTTTATATATTTTTGTTTTTCCTTGATTTTCTTTCTTGATTTTTTGTATCTCCCAAACTTTCAGATTTCATTTCCCCTTTGCCACTCTAGATGATTCTGTTCAAATAAATGTCTGTGAGCAGTATATGAACCTTGTATCATAAAAGGGGTGTGTGCCCTCCTTGCCTCCTATGTGGGTCACCTGTCCTAAGGGTCTATGACCTTTAATGCATGAACCTCTCGAAGGTGGTTAGTAATCCTGGGGTGTAGGAAGTTACTAGAGCCAAGTTTTAGTTCATAATGCTTACTACAACAGTAGAAGAAGCCACTAATTACAAGGGATATGAATAGGACGCATTCTAGCCGGAGTTTTCGTGATAGTCAAATAGGACATACATCCAAAGTGACACCAGTATACCCCTGTATCCTAGGCTGCACTCAGACCCGGGTATAGGGCCCCACTTAAGAAATGAATGTATTAATGTAATGTGTGGAGGGGACACAAATAATTGGGGGAAATTGTAACAAGTATATATAGCATAAAATTTTAGATTCATCTATCCTAGGGTTGTATAGTGAATAAACAAACAAACAACAGATAGATAAATAGACAAATAAATCATGCAAATAAACAAGAAAGGGATCAATACAATGCACACTCAATCAAATGGGCTTGACTCTTTAAAGTTCCCGATTGAACCATCTGTCGCAACCGTAATTACAACGAGACGACGAACTCGCTAAAATTTTGAAAAGAGATTTTTATTTTTTATGTGGAGTCGCCACCAATATTTTATTTAAGGGAAAAAGATTTGGAAAAACCCTAACTTGAGGGAGAATCTAGGTTCAGGAGTTGGTTACGAGTAGGGAAGGTGTTAGGCACCCTACTCGCCCGTTCTGAAGAATAGTACCCTTAAACTGAGTGTGCGATTTTGATGTGTTAGAAAATTATTTGATCCCTTAAATTTTGAATGAAAATAAATAGGTTGGTGGAAGATAGCCTGACAGGACTTGATCCGACTCCTACGTATTCCCCAGTGCAATGGGAAACTTAAGGCTTACGTAGTTCTGGTTTGAAGGCTTGACCTTCGAAGGTGTTTAAAGAAAATAGAGTGTTTTGAATTTTTTGTTTCTAGAGAAGATCCTTACTCCACATATGCACAGGATCCAAGGCAAATGAGGGCTGCACTGGGACCCATATGAATCTCTAAATATCGAATAGTAGTGAAACCAGCAATTCTTATTAAAAGTCCATCGCGCGAGGCTTAGGATTCAAAAACTAGGTTTTTTCTGAAATTATTTAAAAGGATTCTTACTCCACATATGCATAGGATCTAAGATAACTACGGCTGCACTGGGACCAATATGAATCCCTAAACATCAAATAGTAGAAAAAGCTACCAGTTCGTGTTTAGAGTTCATTGCGTGAGACCTAGAATTAATGAATTCAATTTAAAAATGACAAAAAACAAAAAAGGGGATTAGGCTTGGGCTTGACCCAGCAAGAATGGATTTTGATTTCAAAATTGAGAGAAGGAATTAAACTTGATTCAAACTAAAGTAAACTTGATTTGAAATTATAGGAAAAGAAATAAACTTGATTCGAACTAAAATGAACTTGATTTGAAATTTGAGAAAAAAGAATTAAACTTTATTTGAACTAAAATGAACTTGATTTGAAATTTGAGGAAAACGAATTAAAGTTGATTTGAACTAAAATGAACTTGATTTGAAATTTGAAGAAAAAGAATTAAATTTGATTTGTACTACAATGAACTTGATTTGAAATTTGAGGAAAAAGAATTAAACTTGATAAAAGGAAACTAGACTTGAATTTGATTAGAAAGAAATTGAGTAATGAGATAGACCCACATTAAGACTTGATTTCAAGCATAAAAGTATGAATTTAAAATTAAAGGAAAGAATTGAATTTAATTTCAAAATTAGAAAAAAAGATTAGACTTGATCTTTGATAAGCATAAATTTCATAAATAATTATCTCTCACTTTTATCTCATTAAGACTTCTTATATGTTCAATTAAGTGGTCTTTGTCATATTTTATGAGTTTGGGTTCATATGAAGTTTAATTGAATTTCTTTGCTTACCCGATTAAAATGACACTATTATAGTATTTTGAGCATAATAGGAGTTTTAGACATCCAAAAATCATGAAATCTGTCTTGAATGAAAGCTTAAAGAGGTGTCCACAGTTACAAAGCAAGATCAGACTCTAAATGGGATGTTTAGGACTCCGAAATTATCTCAAAAGATGAGATAGTGTTGCTGACGTGGAATTTGAACAGTGTGCAAAGATCCGGCCATATCTTGAGATAAAGAAGTCATATTGAGAGGAAATCAAATCTGTTGGACAGCTAAGATCCGGGGCTACAACTTTTGTTCAGACATGAAACTCTAATTCAGACACGTGAATATCCGAAATTGCGCTGCAAGCAAGTCAAAATTGTTGTGCTAATTGGTGACAAAAATTCAAAAGTGTTTTGCATTTTCAACAAAGCCCATGTGAAAGCAATAAAAGGGTGGAAAAGTAATATCCTAGTTGGTGACTTTCTGAAGATGATGCCTCACAAATCCTCTATAAATAGAAGGGTTTACAAGAGGAGAAACACACCACTTGGAGATTAACTCCAATACCATTTTCCATCTTTCTTTCTTTCTTGTTAGTTTGCCTCCTACATGGAAGGCTTAGTTTTTCTTTATTGTTAGTTTGCCTCCTACATGGAAGGCTTAGTTTTTCTTTCTTGTTAGTTTGCCTCCTACATGGAAGGCTTAGTTTTTCTTAATTGTTAGTTGCCTCCTACATGGAAGGCTTAGTTTTTCTTTATTGTTAGTTGCCTCCTACATGGAAGGCTTAGTTTTTCTTTATTGTTAGTTTGCCTCTTTCTTTGTTGTTAGTTTGCCTCCTTCATGGAAGGCTAGGTTTGTAGTTTCAATTCAAGGATTCAAGCTATTTTCATTTTAACTTTGAGGTCTTGATCTTTATTTACATGCTTATTAAGTGGTTTCTACTCTGCTTCACTATATTCTTCAATTTTATTCTTTAATCAAAGTTTGATCGGTTGACGTATTTTGATTAATGCATAATTGATTTATAATTGGTTTTTGATTGGTAAATCATTTTCCAAAATTTTAAAGAGTAGAAATTAAGTAATTGAATTGAAGGTTTTCATTTTATTACTTACTTCAACTGAATTCTGATTGTGAAATTGGTTTAGATAAAAGATTAAGTGGTTACTAAATCTTGTTGATCATAATCAATTAAATTCTGAGAGGTTTCTCAGTAGAGAATTCAAGGATCATTTTAGGGGTTCCAGATGATCCTAGGTTGATAAACACAATGCATGATTTTAGTGATCAATGATTAGTTAAGAAAATAGCCTCTGAATTCCTTGAGTTGATAATTGTTAAGTGAAATTAATTTCATTCTGTATTTTGCATTTAGAACTCAATATCAATCTTTAGAAAATCCCCCTGTTCTAATTTTCTCCTAATTTGCTTAAGAATATGAAATGGTCTTTGGGAGATGACCTAGGTTGCACCTTATACTATACCAATAGTTTGGGGAAAATCTAGAAATTATTTTTGCGCGTTTGCGACGAGCGTGTCAAAAATTTGGCGCCGTTGCCGGGGACCATTTTAGTTTCCTAGGCTTATTTAGGAGTTTGTATAAAATTTTTAACCTTTCTAACAATTTTTTGAGTTTGTATAAAATTTTTAACCTTTCTAACAATTTTTTGAGTTTGTATAAAATTTTTAACCTTTCTAACAATTTTTTTTAGGTATACTATTCTTGATTTTTTTGAACTATTCCGTAAGGAAAAAGCACGTTATAGTCTTGGGAATCTGACTTTAAAAGACCCTGTTGTCAGTTTACAATAAAACTGAATGGGAAGCACATCCTCGCCTCTTAGAAGGCGTTTCAGCCGTTACTGGACGTAAAACCAGAGGAAGATGTGAGCCACAATCACAACTACTATTCATTCTCACGCGTGTATATTTGTCATTTACATTGTCTTTTCAATTTATTGGGCCACCATTTTTTGAAATTTTCACCCCTGCTTAAAGTCTTTCCCTTCTGACATTCACCTCTTTCCTTGAACAAAAATTCAAACTTTTGCAACAAGAATTCAAACTTTTGCAACAAAAATTCAAACTTTTGCTACCAAATCCTGATCTTGCACTATTCAAGCGATCTCCTTGTCTGATATTGAGTCCCTATAAATTATCAACCTCTATGACATATTTTTTCAAAAAAGACAGAAACATCGTATATGGATAGGATCAATACTATCTGTGTTTTTGGTGGGTCTAACCTTGGAAAGGATGGAGAATTTCAACATGCAGCTTATACCCTTGGTAAGGTATTAGCTGCAAGAAAAATCAATCTTGTTTATGAGGGAGGGATTCAAGGTTTAAAAGGATGTGTTGCAGGATCTGCACTCACAAAGGGGTGTAACGTCTTAGGTGTTGGCTTAAAACATGGGAGCACCTCCTACTTCACCCTGGGTACTGAATTGAAGGTTGCAACCATGCATGACCATATGAGACACATGTTGATTAATTCTAATGCATTTATTGCATTACTTGGTGGTCTTGGAACAATGGAAGAAATTTTTACCATTATATTTTGGGCCTATCGGAATTTTCATAAAAAACCTTTGGGCTTATTGAATATTAATGGCTTTTATAATGGTTTGATATCCTTTTTAGATCATGCAGTAGAGCAGGAGTTCATGCCACAATCCATGCGCAACATCATAGTATCTGCTTCAACTGTTGAACAGCTACTTAAGATTTTGCAAAATCCTACATCTGAGCTCAGTCAAGCAATGCAGCTGGTGAACCAACCAAATCAGGATGGCAGAGACAAAAAAGAACCAGATACCACTCTTCGGTTATAACTTTTCCTTACTTTGGTGGTTTTCTCACATTTCTTTTCCTGTCATATGAAATTCCATCTAAGACATTGGGGACAATGTCTTGGATAGGTTGGGGGGAGGATGGTCCGATATCTAAAAAAATAAAAAATAAATAACCCAAAAAAATAAAAAACCCAAAAAAAAAACAAAAACAAAAACAAAAAACAAAAAAAATTAGGTTAGAATCATAAAAGTTGCTTTGAGTAAGATGACTGAGTAAGGAGTTACACTTGACTCTTGATACGCATCTTATGATTAAAAAAAAGAATATTTGAATGTGGAAGTATGTTTTTCTTTAGATTTCATAAAATAATTGAAGCAAAATGATTTACATTTTGAGATTAATTAGTTTGGCAACACAAATTTGAACTGGATAGATTAGATTTGATAAAAATATTACCTGTGAGATTTTGAGCCTTATTATTATTTTCTTTCTTGTGTGATTTTCATCCATGGAATATGTTACTTCAGAACTTGCATTGATTCTTTTTGAACCTACATTTTCACATGAATTGTACAAAAATGATTGAGGCACTGTTTTTCTTTAACAAACCACTTGGCCAAATAACCAAACCATATAATTTTATCCTTTGATCAGCCCTTTGAGCCGATTAGCCTTTTCTTCTTTTTAGCTCACCACAAATCAAAAAAAAAAAAAACAACTTTGTCTGACCATAGAAGGTGAAGAATACTAGATTTATCATACCATAAGTGTTTCAATAAGTGTGGGGGAGATTATTGTTGTGTTCATCAATATCATGGTTGAAAAAAAAAAGAAAAGAAAAAAAAAAGAATGAAGAAGTGATATCTGTTTCTCACACTTGCACTTAGACTCAGTTCTCAATCCTCACCATTTTCCTTGGTCTAACATTGTATCTCTTCAATATATCATTTCATCTTTCTAATCCCGTTATAACCAAAATAAAGACCTCTTAATTTGTGCATTGCATGTGTACATAGTAGTAGAGAAGTAGAAGATATGCAAGCCTATGATAGTTCATCTTTCATGGTTGAATTTGAGAGAAACACTTACCAAATCAAACACTTGAGAGATTCAGAGTATATCATGTGAGGTTTTATCTTTCTCAATCTATGTTTTTCAAATTAAAGTTGCCTTTCTAAGTAATTTCAAAAATGTGATGACAGAATGCTTCATGAAATTTTGTGAATTCTAGAGAAATCAACTCAAAACTTTGATGTTCTTTCAAAAAAAAAAAAATAGTCACCAATCCTTAACTTAAGTTTGCCCGAGACGTGCAAAAGATAAGTGTGGGGGAATTTGATAAGCATAAATTTCATAAATAATTATCTCTCACTTTTATCTCATTAAGACTTCTTATATGTTCAATTAAGTGGTCTTTGTCATATTTTATGAGTTTGGGTTCATATGAAGTTTAATTGAATTTCTTTGCTTACCCGATTAAAATGACACTATTATAGTATTTTGAGCATAATAGGAGTTTTAGACATCCAAAAATCATGAAATCTATCTTGAATGAAAGCTTAAAGAGGTGTCCACAGTTACAAAGCAAGATCAGACTCTAAATGGGATGTTTAGGACTCCGAAATTATCTCAAAAGATGAGATAGTGTTGCTGATGTGGAATTTGAACAGTGTGCAAAGATCCGGCCATATCTTGAGATACAGAAGTCATATTGAGAGGAAATCAAATCTGTTGGACAGCTAAGATCCGGGGCTACAACTTTTGTTCAGACGTGAAGGTCTAATTCGGACACATGAATATCCGAAATTGCGCTGTAAGCAAGTCAAAATTGTTGTGCTCATTGGTGACAAAAATTCAAAAGTGTTTTGCATTTTCAACAAAGCCCATGTGAAAGCAATAAAAGGGTAGAAAAGTAATATCCTAGTTGGTGACTTTCTGAAGATGATGCCTCAAAAATCCTCTATAAATAGAAGGGTTTACAAAAGGAGAAACACCCCTTGGAGATTAACTCCAACACCATTTTCCATCTTTCTTTCTTTCTTTCTTCTTAGTTTGCCTCCTTCATGGAAGGCTTAGTTTTTATTTATTGTTAGTTGCCTCCTTCCTGGAAGGCTTAGTTTTTCTTTTTTATTAGTTGCCTCCTTCATGGAAGGCTTAGTTTTTCTTTGTTGTTAGTTTGTCTCCTTCATGGAAGGCTAGGTTTGTAGTTTCAATTCAAGGATTCAAGCTATTTTCATTTTAACTTTGAGGTCTTGATCTTTATTTACATGCTTATTAAGTGGTTTCTACTCTGCTTCACTATATTCTTCAATTTTATTCTTTAATCAAAGTTTGATCGGTTGACGTATTTTGATTAATGCATAATTGATTTATAATTGGTTTTTGATTGGTAAATCATTTTCCAAAAGTTTGAAGAGTAGAAATTAAGTAATTGAATTGAAGGTTTTCATTTTATTACTTACTTCAACTGAATTCTGATTGTGAAATTGGTTTAGATAAAAGATTAAGTGGTTACTAAATCTTGTTGATCATAATCAATTAAATTCTGAGAGGTTTCTCAGTAGAGAATTCAAGGATCATTCTAGGGGTTCCAGATGATCCTAGGTTGATAAACACAATGCATGATTTTAGTGATCAATGATTAGTTAAGAAAATAGCCTCTGAATTCCTTGAGTTGATAATTGTTAAGTGAAATTAATTTCATTCTGTATTTTGCATTTAGAACTCAATATCAATCTTTACAAAATCCCCCTGTTCTAATTTTCTCCTAATTTGCTTAAGAATATGAAATGGTCTTTGGGAGATGACCTAGGTTGCACCTTATACTATACCAATAGTTTGGAGAAAATCTAGAAATTATTTTTGCGCGTTTGCGACGAACGTGTCAATCTTATTTAGAATGGGTTTAAATAAAACGATTGAGCAATCTATGCGGATGAGTAATGTGTAATGTGCAGTGAATATAAGCGTAGGGGAGGCATGGCCCAATTTTGTGATGTGCAATCATGGTCCAATTGAATGGCAGGCCCACTTCTGTATTTTGTGATGTGCAGCCATGAAGGCGGTGGCCCAGAATGGAAGCCCATTACAGCTTGATAATCATGCATGGAAATCAACCTTGGTTGTTGCCGATTGCGAGGGGAATTCAGTTTTCTTAAGAATTAACTACTCAAAGCTGCCACGAGGCTTATTGTGATATGCAGCTAGTGAGGGCCTTATTGTGATATGCGGCTAGTAGGGGGCCCTTTGGAGAGCTCTTTAAAAGAAAATGTCGTTTACAAGGATCGAACCCAAGGCATAATATTTGAGGGCAACAAGTGAACCACTAAGCTGGATACCCCGCTTGGCCTTAAAATCCATGATTTTTAATTTAAACACCATCTTGAGGATCACATTACCAAAAAGAGGGTGAACTGTGTGACATGCTCCTGGGTACACCATTCAAAGACGATATCGCACATTTTCACGTAAAACTTAGGATCGGCTCCCATGTTTTGTTGGTTTTAGACGAAGGGAAACTTTCTCCCCTAGACCATTTCATGGGCATCATGCTGGTTGAGTTAATTTCGTATCCATACCACGCGGCCATACCCACCCATGCATAGGCAGAAGTTGAGTTATGTCACCAGCCTCCCTAGCTGCCACTGATGTTTGGCGCAAGGCATCAAGAAGGAAAGTTTCACCATGATCAGCATGACCACTCGTGCCACCAGTTCATATTCGACCCTTGGCCATTCCATAGCAGCATATGATATTGTAATATCTGCATTTCTATCAATGTGACTCTGCACAAGATCCATGTAGTCCATTCTGTATAGATGATCTCCAGCTAAGATCAATACATTCTCAATGTTAGTGTGTTTTGCATCCTTAAATACTGGTGTAAACTGCCTCACAGCATCTGCGGTTCCTTGGAACCATTTTTTTCCAGCTTCTCTTGGAGTTTGAGTGGTTCATAATAAATACAAGCAGTAGCACCATAAGTGGCATCTTTGAGAAGAAAACCTGGAGTGATTTCTTTTACTGATATTGACCAATCTTTCATGGTATCTTGAAGAAGAGAAGCCACAACATGGCCTAGCAATTGGTCATCAGTTTCAAACAATTCAATGTACCAAGCTTTAGCATATGGTATCCACTGAACCATATCCTGCTCATGGTGAAAAGGCTCAGAATTATGGTGCCATTCTTCCAAATCATTGGCAGTGGGAACAAAGTACTTTGTTATCAATACATTACATAAGTGGACTAATTCGTTCACTAGGAAGAAGGAAAGTTAAAGCGCCTCCAACTACACTGGAAATGCTTTTCTTCATTATACTGCCTAATTCAGTGAGGAAACAGGGAAACCTCGTGTAGCATACCTACGGAATCCTACTACTCCACTACACATATTGCTATCCTTGGACTTTTATCTATTAACAACCAAGATCATGGTTCATTTCCACTATTTTTCACCATCAACCTAGCTTGATCTACACACAACCATGAGCTATGAACCTAAAATGCATTATAGACAGGTTCTATGGACCAGCCAGCAAAGTCATAGAGATGTCATACAAGAGAAGAGTGAGGAAATTTAATGAAGCATATACATACTACCTTAGCCAGGGGTGAGTTCCTAATTTTTCCACCTTATGATAGATAGAGGTGATCCAACAAATTCATAGACTCACATGCGGTCCAAAATGAATCTAAACATGCAACAGATCACTTTCCAATAAACTAAGAACTTTAATCGGAATTTGGACGTAAAAGTATAAGAATAGGGGTACTGATTAATGTATTTACATCCTACAAATAGGTTTCCCCAAGTTGAGGATCTCATTCCCAAACATAATCAGATGAAGCAAGCGTTTAATTAACTTTAATTTCAAAACGCGATAAAGAGAATGCAAGCAAGCTAACCTGTTATGAAGGCAACCCTGAATACTACTCTTCTACTCAATGTAATGGAGCTTTTGTGTAAAGCTTCACGCCGAAATCAATCGATGTCTCTTCTATACTCAAGTGGAAGAATGTTGGCCAGCAGAGGATCACAAAGCTATTTTCCAGAATTCTCAGAGAAACTAAGCAAAAACCCAAATTCCCTCACAAATAAAGATAACCTCAAGAGGATCTTGACCCCATCGTTCTTCCTTTTGGCCTCCTCCCTTTCGATGTTTTTTTTTCGTTCTTCCCCCAAAGCCAAGGGAGAGAGAGAACTCTTTTGATCTTCCAGAATGAATCCCCCCCTAAGGGCCTTCTCCCGCCTTTTTCTTTTCTCTTTTTTTGCCCTCATTTTCTTTAGCTTTTTCTGTTTTACTTTCAATTTTTTTTTGTTTTCTTAGTTTTATTTTCTATTTTACTTTCAATTTTTTTATTTTTTTGTTTTTTTTAGTTTTTTTTTTCAGATTTTAGTTTTTATGTTTTTATTTTTCCTTTTTTATTTCTTTTTTTTAGTTCCCTTTTTGTTATATTTGATTTTTTTCTTCTTTTTCCAGGTTTTTTATCTCTTATTTATTCTTATTTTTGTCTTCTGTTTTTTTATTTATCTTTTTTATTTTATTATTATAATTTTTTTGTTATTATTTTTATTTATTTTTTATTTACTCTGTTATATGTTTATTTTTCTGTTTTTCTGTTTATTCTTCTGTTTTATGTTTTTTAATGATTTTTTATTTAGGATTATTATATTTTTTTTAATCCTTCTCTCTTATTATTTTTGTTACCTTTTTCATTGTTCTTTTCTTTTTCCTTTTTGTTATTACCATTTTGCTTATTTATTTTATTTATTATTTAAATTATTATTTTTTATTATTTAATTTTAAAAAATGGGACCTCGGATATAATTGAGTGTTTACAAGGAAAAAAAATATAATAAATTATTGGTTCTTTAATTTTTTTAAAAGTCTATGCGAAAAATACAAATGAGAATGTTTATAAAATTGTTCAAAATTTAGATATAGTATTCTTTTTATGATACTTTTACCCAAAAAAAATCTTCACCGCAGGAGACACATTTACTAGTTTAACTTCTCTATATGACAAAATCTTAAATAATTAGTATAAATGTCATTCGAAACTATGGATGACAAATAGAACTAATCCAATGATTTTTCACAAAAATTACTTTTAGTATGTTAATTTTGGATGCTCTAATAGTTAACCCATCTTATGCTAAAATGCAAATAAGTAGAGGTAATATATATATTTATATATATATATATATATATATATATATATATAACACATACTGTGAACACCGAATTATATCCGAGAATTCAAAATCCAAAATAAATTATTTTGTTTTTAGCCAAAAGGTGATTTAGTGTAAAATAGTTCAAAAAATCAAAATAAAAGTAATGGAAAAAATAAAACAAAATAAATAAATATATAAATAAAAAAGAAGAAAAGAATCAGAAAATTCAGAAGAATAGAAAAGGGAAAAAGGAGAGAACCCACCAAAATTTTAAAAAAAAAGGTATATATAAGGGGAGAGGGGCACTTTGAGAAGGGATTTAAGAATTTTCTAAGGGGTGGTGCCTAAGATACTCTCTACTTCCACATCCCATTCAACATCTCCTTGGCCTCCATTGAACCAGCTTCTTCATCACCCTCCAAGGTTCTATCAAGTGGCATTCAGAGCACAGCAATGGAGGTTAGATCCAACTTTTATTCCGCTTAATTTTCTTGCTTCTCCTCGGATTTCCGAGTTTATCTTCATCTTTATTTTTCGTTTTCATTTTTGATCAGTCAAATGATCTCAGATTTTGGTGATTTTTATTGCGTTCTCTTTGCCTTTCTCTCTAGTTTTTGGAATGATATTATTTGTCTAATTTGGATCTGAAATGAAATTTCTATCCCCTGATTACTGAAGCAAGTCCGTCCTTGTGCGCAAATGAACCTAGCTTGTTTGATTTGTTCATAACTTGCTCATTTCTGGTTTGATTTTTGTCAAACTTGTTTTCTTTGATTCCTATCATCCTTATGTTGCAATTTATTATTACTAATTTTTAAGATCCACCAAAAAATATTTCAAAAAATTATGAGATTTGAATTCAAATTTTGGCGCAAAAATCTCTTGTGTTCTTGAGGTTCATCTTCATCTCTATTTTTCGTTTTCATATATAATTGGTCCAATGATCTCCGATTTTTGTTATTTTTATTTCTTTCTCTTTGTATTTCTCTCTAGTTTCAGAAATGATATTATTTGTCTAAATTGGATCTAAAATGAAATTTCTATCGCTGGATTACTGAAGCATGTTCGCCCTGGTGTGATTTTAGTCAAACTTGTTTTGTCTGATTCCTACGATCCATATATTTCAATTTATTGGTATTAATTTTTCAGATCCACCAAAAAATATTTTAAAAAATTCTGATATTTGAATTCAAATTTTGGCTCCAAAATCTCTTGTGTTCGTGAGATTCATCTTCATCTCTGTTTTTCGTTTTCATTTTTGATCGGTCAAATGATCTCTGATTTCCATGATTTTTGTTACGTGCTCTTCGTATATCTCTCTAGTTTCTAGAATGATACTATTTGTCTAATTTGTATGTGAAATGAAATTTCCATCGCCAGATTACCGAAGCATATTTGTCGTGGTGCACAAATGAACCTAACTTGTTTGATTTGTGCATAACTTGCTCATTTCTGGTCTGATTTTTGTCAAACTTGTTTTATTTGATTCCTATGATCCATATCTTTCAATTGGTTGATTTTAATTTTTCAGATCTAACAAAAAATGTCTTCAAAAAAATTCTGAGATTTGAATTCAAATTTTGGTGCCAAAATCTCTTGTGTTATTGAAGTTATTGTGTAGATCTTGTTCTTTTAACTTTGTTTAGGTATTATTTTTCATGTGTGGATCCTTCTATATGTATTTATTTCTTATTTGTTTGTGTTTGTAAGCCCTCCATTGAAAAATATCCTAAGAGTGCATGACCACGTGCATGCATGCTACACGTTAAGTCTAGCTTAAGTCATTGAACCTAAAGAGTTAATTGTATGCTTGAATCAAATTAAAAAAAAAAAACACTTAATTCTTACCTCGGGACATTATGACCTAAGCTGGATTGGAGACTATTGAACAAGGAACATCAATGGAGGTTAGATCCAGCATTTATTTCGCTTAATTTTCTTGTTTCTTCTCGGATTTTCAAGTTCATCTTCATCTCTGTTTTCATTTCAAACATCTGTTTCCTTTTAGGAATTTCGTCTAAACGGGTCTTAATATGAATAGGCAGCCTTCTCTACTGTTCCGTATTATGATTCGTGCAGGTTCATACACGGCTTACGATAGTTTGAACTTTGCACACACGTTATTCCGACAAACCTCTATTTTCATTTGAAACATTTGTTTCCTTTGGGTCTTAATACGAACAGGCAGCCTTCTCTGTTGTTCCGTATTTTGATTCGTGCAGCTTCATACGCGGCTTACGACGGTTTGAACTTTGCGCAGATGATTTTTCGACAAACCTCTGTTTTCATTTCAAACATTTATTTTCCTTCTAGGAATTTCGTCTAAACGGGCCTGAATACGAACAAGCAGCCTTCTCTGCTATTCCATACTCTGATTCTTGCGGGTTCATATGCGGCTTACGACGGTTTGAACTTTGCGCAGACGCTTTTCCGGCAAACCTCTGTTTTTATTTCAAAACTTCGGCTTTCCCCTTAGGAATTTCGTCTAAACAGGTCATAATACGAACAGGCAGCCTTCTTGGCTGTTGCGTATTCTGATTCGTGCAAGTTCATATGCGGCTTATGAAGGTTTGAGCTTTGCGCAAACGTTCTTCAAAAAAAAAAACTTCTGCTTTTATTCCAAATATCCGTGCTTGAAGAAAATCTCTAGTTTGCCGAATAGAACCAAAACTATGTAGCCTTGAGTTTCCCATTGCACCAGGGAATACATAGGAGCAGTGTCGTAACCGTAATTACGACGAGAGGACGAACTCGCTTAACATTTTAAAAACAGAATTTTTATTGATGATGTGGAGTCGCCACCAAATTTTTATTTAAGGGAAAATACTTAGAAAAACCCTAACTTGAGGAAGAGATTTAGGTTCGGGAGTCGGTTACGAGTAGGGAAGGTTTTAGGCACCCTACTCGCCCGTTCCGAAGAACGGTACCCTTAAACTGAGTGTGTGATTTATTTGAAAACTGTTTAATCCTTTTAATTAGAGTGAAAATAAATAGATTGATGGAAGATGGCCTGACAGGACTTGATCCTGCTCCTACGTATTCCCTGGTGCAATGGGAAACTCAAGGCTTACGTAGTTCTAGTTTGAAGGCTTGACCTTTGGAGGTGTTTGATCAGAGTATTTTGAAAATGTTTTGAAGGAAATCCTTAGTCCACATGTGCACAGGATCCAAGACAACTACGGCTGCACTAGGATCCATACGAATCCCTAAACATCGAACAACAGAAAAAGCTACCAATTCTTTCTTAGGATTCATCGTGTGAGACTTAGGGATTCCAAATTGATGTTTTTCTTGAAATTATTTTCAAAAGGATTCCTAGTCCACATATACAGAGGGTCCAAGACAACTACGACTGCACTGGGACCCATATAAGTTCTTAAACATGGAACAGCAGAAAAAGCTACTAGTTCGTGCTTAGGATTCATCGCGTGAGACCTAAAATTATTGAATTGAATTTGAACTTGATTTTGAATTTTAAAGAAGAAAATAATTTGGCTTGACCCAACTCAAAAAGAATTTCTAGAATTGAGAAAATGAATTAGGCTTGATTTAAAACTGAACTTGATTAAAAAAGAAGAAAAAATGGAAAATTAAACTTGATTTGAACTAAAATTAACTTGATTTAAAATTTGAGCAGAAAAATCAAACTTGATCTAGATTGAAAATAATTTGATTTAAAAATGACTTTGATTTCGTTTGAAATTGATTTTGGTTTTGATTTAATTGGATTGAATTTGAAATTAATTTTTAAGGAAGGGAATTAAATTTTATTTAATTGGTATTTAATTTTGAGTTTAAGAAAGAAGAAGAAGAAGTTGGATTTAGACTAGACAAATTATTTATAAAAGATTGATGGCTCGCGGCTTGTTTAATGTGAGCCGGCTTGGGAGGGCTTTTCTGGTGGCTCACGGTTTGCCTGCAGCTTAATGGCTTATTTGGTGGCTCATGGCTCGTCTGTAGCTTGATGGCTCATGGCTCGTCTGACGGCTTGGGGCTTGACGACTCGTTTGGCAACTTGACGGCTCGATTATCTTAAAAGAAAAAAAAAAAAAGGTCTCCAGCGGGCTCGAACCCGTGTCCTGGGAGATGTGGATAGCATGCCTAGCCACTAAACCATGCCCAAGTGTTGGTTATAATCTCATGTTACTATGTTTATATGGGGAGTCCAAGCTTAATTACCCTTTACAAAAAAAGGGTCACAAGGGGCTCGAACTTGTGTCATGGAGTTATGGGCCACGTCTCTCTAGCCACTGGACCAAGCTTGTGAATGTGCCTTTAACACTTCAAATTAAATTATAAAGGCTTTGCATGGTGTTCAGGCATCCTTGAAACTTTCATGCATGCATAAGATAACCCTTAGAGTACCAGCTTTCCTACTTGCTCGTGCCTGATTTTCTTCAGATCAAGACATGGTGTGCCTGGTCCTTTCGAATTACAGATTAGCCTACGTGGCAAGTAAACTAAAAAGGCCATGCATGGGAATCAAAGCCGGAACATCGTAGTTGCGCCCGCTCACACAAGCACTAAGTTGGGTTTATAATTTAAGCTAAATAGTCCTGGACATTAACTTGATTAAGCCTAGAGGACCGACTGACGCATTTATAGGTGTACGTCGATTTACTAACTCAAAGCCTGGTGGTTTTATCCCTGCTCTAGGGAGATTTTAATTATGGTACTTTTTCACGTCTAAGTCTTTAAGGGTAAGGATCATATTGTTACCTTACGCTTGCTAATATCCACCATCTGCCGAGCCGAGCCTGATGTGAAATTCGGTTTAGAACAGATCTTATATGGAAAGGTAGTCATGATCGTATTCCTACGAGCAAATAATGTATGGTTGAGTGAGGGGCTTGGGATGAGTTAGCACTATTAGGACTTGCATTATCATACCCAGGACAGAGACCCATGCTATCCTATTTCCTTGATTGTTACCTGTTATGCCAAAACGCGTCCTGGAAGCTTCTTTACAGGCTTTGGAAGATTAGACATATGGCTCAGTGGTCGGATTTCTGAACGCACCAACAGACCAGAGACTGGTTCCAAGAATAGGCCAAGTAGCTCAAATTCTCACTACTGTTTTCAGCTCCTGTATGAGGTGATAAGAGGTTCCCAATGATGCTTATACTGAAAACCAGCCACTGATTCCTACTCGAAGAAGACTCCGATCTCCTTACCCAGTCCCTACCCGAAGCTAGAAACGTGATCAGGCTCATCTCTCAGACTGTAAATTTGTTTGTTTATTAGTTCCGGACTTCTAAAACTAGGGAGCTAAGTTTGGACTCTCATGTTCACCATGCATGGGGTAACTTCGGGTAAGGTCCATTAGTGATGAAGATTTCGATTATATCATCTGGTCCTTAATATGCGCCTGGATCCTTTGATCGAACACAAACAGGGACCAGTCCTTGTTCAAGGTTCATGCAATCCTAAACTCTAATAAGAAGTGTATATGGCCTCACCAATTCTGAGTCATGATTTACAGAATCCTCTAACATAACATCTACAATATCTATATAAGATGCAAGCATCACTCAATTATGATCCAAGAATCGACACTACTTACACGATCGTACCTCTTAGCTATTATGCAGTTAATATTCAGGTTCGCTTAAACAACTTTGTTTCAACCATTCATATGAAGTAGAGTGCGTGAACCATCACATGAAGATTCAATAATCAATTTCTCCTATCTACTAGTAAACTAGGAAATAGGATGCATAGATTGAAATGCTCCCACGTTTACCTGGAAGTTCTTGCAGAGAAACAAGATTTCTTCGTGAATAATCTTGTAGATTTCAGCACGAGGGAATACACCAACCAGCTATAGGATCCTCTCCTTCATTGAAAACTCATTCTGATTTGAGTTGGCTCTTTTCAGGTTATAGAGAGGAGATCTAATTTCGTTTCTGAGATCGAGAAAGGGAGAGCAAGATAATTCAAAAGAGGGAGCGAAAAAGAGATTCCCCAGACTTTCGAAAAAAAATCATCCTCCTTTTTCGCATGCATGAATTCCTTTTTATATAGTCAGTTTGTTTTTTCATTTCATTTTCTGTTTTTGCTTTTCTTTCTGTTTATTTTCTGTTATTCAGTTTGTATTTTATTTTATTTTTTATTTTTTATTTTGCCCTTATATTTATTTTATCTTCTTATTTTTTTTATTATTTATTATTTAAATTATGGTTTTTAGTTTTCATTTTGTAATTTTTCCTTAATCCTTTTCTTATATTTCAATTTTTTTTACGTTCTTTTTTTTTATTTTGTTATTTCTTTTATTTTTTTTATTTTTTCCTTTTTCTATTTTTTTATTTCTTTTATTTTTATTTATTATTTTGATTTATTTATTTATTTATTCATTTCAATTTTTATTTATCTTTCCACTTTTTCTCCTCTTTTTTTTTTCTTTTTCTTATTTATGTCTCTCTTTTATTTTTATATTCTTATTTTGTTTTTATTATTTAATCTACTTTACCTAAGTATCATTTTATTTACTGATTAATTTTACCAATGGAGTCTCAGACATAATTGGGTGTTTACAAGCAGGATCAAGTCCTATCAGGCTATCTTCCACAAACCTATTTATTTTTATTCTAATTAAAGGGATTAAACAGTTTTCAAAAAAATCACACACTCAATTTAAGGGTACCGTTCTTCGGAACGGGTGAATAGGGTGCCTAACCCCTTCCCTATTCATAACCGACTCCCGAACTTAGAATCTCTTCCTCAAGTTAGGGTTTTTTTTCAAATGTTTTCCCTTAAAATAAAATTTGGTGGCAACTCCACAATCAATTAATTTTTTTTTTAAATTTTTAACGAGTCCATCATATCGTTGTAATTACGGTTACGACATATATATATATATATGGTTAAAAGATTTCTTTTAATTTTTAAAGTAACTAAAATTTAATACGTATTATATATTAATATTTGAAATGTTATTAATAAGGAATTCAAAGTAATGTATTTTAAAAGATGAAGAACCAAAATCAATAATTTTAAAAGTAAGAAATTAAAACAAATTTAAAAATTTGAAAAATTATAGATAATAAATATATATATATAAGATAGAAAACTTTACATATTTTTAATTGAATTAGATTATATGCTTTTATAATAATTTTTATATTTAACAAGTTTATTGAAGAAAATACTGGTTAAAATACTTCATTTAACTAATGTGAAGGTGATGATAAGTTAGGAGAACTAACCTAATAGAAAGGAGTTAGAATAAATTACATGAGATCTTAAGTTTAAATTACATTTCTTTCATCATTCTACACAAAAAAAAAAAGTGCATGTAAGGACGAAATGATATATAAGTATCTATTAGGTATGGTACACGAATTAAAATTATTACCATATCAGGGTAAGTGTTAATAGAAGTTTATTCAAAACTTGAATAAGTGAGATGGTAAAGGGAAATAATTGATAAAAAAATAAGAAGTTGATTCAGCATAAATTTAATTTTTTTTTAATTAATTCTAAATATTTGAGGAGAATTTCTTTGTGAAGTTTTACAAAAATAGTATACATATAATCATTTTGCCAACATATAATAAATTTGTTCTTATTTTTAAAAACTAAGGAGTATGCATAGTATTTTTTAACTTTAATTTATTATATTTGACTTTAACTTTTTATTACAACACAACATTTAAGCCCTTTCTATGTGTTTGTCTTTGGTTCTACAATATATGTTAAATATAACGTTGCTAGGAATTTGATTAAGAATTGTGTAATTTTGCTTAAATACGTAAAATATGAAAGAAATCCTATTTATCTTCAAACTAAAAATTAATCAATAAAGTAAATCTACATTCGTTGAGAGGGGTGACTCTTAAGTCTTGAATATAAGAAATTTATGATGGATACATAATTGTTGGTCAAAATAAGTCACATGATTACATTTAAGTTTTTCATTTTCATCTCTTTGCTTTGAGGTACTTCTTTGAAAAGGATACATAGCTCTTAGTGATGGTGCTTTTGAGATATATTTGATATATTTATGAGACAATGCTTTTGAGATACTTGATGCATCTAAGAGGCTATGCTTCCAAATGCACTTGATGTATCTATGAAACAATGATTTTGAGATGTAGTTTATGTACCTTCAAATTATTTATGAAGTACAGTTAAGTCACAATTTTAAGAGATGTAGTTTATGTACCTTCAAATTATTTATGAAGTACAGTTAAGTCACAATTTTAATAGGTTATTTTTGAGACATACCTATTGCTTATGGGATACATTTAATCTATGTTAATAAATATATGAGTGTAATGATAAAATATACCTTTATGAAATACTAGAAAATATTTCTAAAACACTTACTGAATTCAAAGGTAATTTGATAATAAATTTATTTTAAATTTTATTTTGGAGTTTCTACTTCAAAGTTATAGTGCATATAGCGGAAGTTTTAATCTACTTCAACTAAATTGAAGAGTAATTCACTTTTGAATTTTTTTTTATTTCATCTCACTATGTATTCATTCAATTTTTTAAAAATTAGCACTTACGAAAAAGGTAACCTTCTTTGTTCAAAATTTTCCAATCACTTGCAAATTTATTATTGGAGAAATGTTGGTAAATGGATAACAAGTGAGCATCCTCATTCTCAAAACTTTCACATTGCTTAACTGACAAACCTTTTAAGCTTTTATCACTAGTGGAAAATAAGCTTTTTACATTGGTTGTTATGTACATTTTACATCGGTTATTTGAGCGGTATTGAAGCAGGCGATATAGAAAATAAGACTTTCTACATCGGTTGTGGGTCACTACTTTCTACATCGGTTGTAGTCTTAACCGATGTAAAAAGTCATACTTTCTACATCGGTTGTGACCATAACCAATGTAGAAAGTGTACGGTTATAATCACAACCGATGTAGAAAATCACTTTTTACATCGGTTATGGTCACAACCGATGTAGACAGATCATTTTTTTTAAATGTTGTTTTTGTTTAGGGAAACTACTATATTATTTATTTACAATACTTGTACATACAAGCAGAATACCAGGAAGACAATATAGAAATAATAGAGTTTATATATTTAAAGTAAATACATCAATGTTTATTATGAAATATAATAAAAACAAACTAAATATCTTAAAATTCCATGAATTCAACCCAAATTGGCAACCTCTATCAGAAATTCCCCCCAACGTCTCCTGATATCATCAATTTCTTCATCTAATAGAGGTTGAGGATTTTCAAATATCTACAAAATGTTTTTGAATAAAATTAGTGAAAATTCCATGTTATGCATTAAAATTAAATAATTAAATTAGGACAATTGTCATTACCTGGTTCCAAGAATTAACAATAGAAGCCGAGAAAATGAGAAACATATGTCTCATCACATAATATCCACACTTGATTCATCCGGGTTGTCTTGGACACTTCAAAAAAATAGAAACAGTATCAAATATAATTAGAGATGGTGATATATTGATAAAAGAATATAAAATAATTGAATAACTTTTAATAAAGTATTTACCTTTGGAATTATCCATACAGGGTGTAAGTTATTTTGCGAATAATTTTCATAGAGGTGTAAGTTACCTCTTTCATTATAAATACGATACAAGTACCTAATATTGCGAATAATTTTCATATGTTAGATTTTGATAATGAAATAATTCAAGTAAGGTTTAGAAATTTACTTACATCAACCATAATTATAGAACTGATACACACAGGAGATCATTACCCACAACCAACTCCAATATATCCTTCTTAGTAATATAGAAGGGGATTGGTGTGGGCTTCCCTATGATATCTGTTTCCATTGTTATTTGCAAAGGTTGGTCGTCCAAGTTCATGGCAATACCAAATAGACGTGTGAGCAAATCAACCTCATGTTTCTTTGGAGGAGGCTCAAGAAGATCTCCTTTAGCACTGAAATCAATCTTCTTCCCATGATCTTCCTTATAAACCTACAATAAATTCACAAAATAGTAAGAAATATATATATATATATATATATATATATATGTATATATATATAGACACACACGCACAATTTATATATTAAAAAATTAGTAACATAGGCTAAAATTATTTAATACCAGCGGTTGAGCTCGCTGCACAAGTTTCCTCGACCATAAATTAAATGATTGGGGGCTTGCCTAACGACATGAACCTCTTCAGTAGGAACAGGAACAGGAGCATCTGCATCTTCAACATGTTCAACCACCACTCTAACATGATCATCATCAATTTGCTGGTGATGAATGGTTGAACCCAAGGTGTAGACTTTTCCATTGCTACCAAACGATATGGATCATCAATATATAACTCATAATCGTCTATAATTGCATCCACATCCTCTTCTCCCTGTAGTTGCTCCTCCGTCGGAGCATAACTTCCCTTTGTAGCTCACGTGCCTAGGAGAAGGTGATGGACGGTGACCATGTGTCTGTGTTTGGGAAAGTCCCAAAGATGCAAGCTCCTGCCTAAGCTCTTGCTTAAGCTCCTGTCTTTGCTCTTCTCGAAGTTCTTGCTGCAGTGCTTGCCTCATGTCTTCGCGCATAGCGTCCAACTCATATCTAGACACTAAACCTTCTTTGGAAGTGTGTCTAGAAGATAATCCAAAGTACTGTCTAAGGCCAACACCTCGCCCAACTGCACGAACATGACCTGGATGCTCCGGTTGGCCAATAGCAGTACTCAAGATGTCATCCCGGCCAGCTAGAACAAAGACTCCTTGTGAGCTTTGTTCAACCAAAGAATCCTACAAAAAAAAAATGACTATTATCAGTAATGTACATGTTTGAAGATAAATAAAAAAAAATTTACAAAATTGTGTAATGACTTACAATCTTCTCAGCAACAATGCGAGAAAGCTCTGATGTGTACTCTCCAAATGCCTTTTGGTGTGCCCTCTTCCATTTCTCATGGAGTGAAGGTGGAGAGGGTGGAGAGAGAAGTGTAGAGGGGTTTGTTTTAGATGATTTCTAACGTTCTTTGAACTTTTTCTCCTTCAGCCTCTCCTGAAGCAACTCATAACCCCCATAAGATAATCTGTGGGGGTAATAGTTCTTGGCAAAAATTTGTTGAGCCTTCTTTCTTTTCTCCTGTTATAAGAAATCAAATCAATTAATCATAATATTGCTTATATTAGCCAATTAAAAAACATAATATTAGAAAGATACATACAACGAATGCAGGATCCATTCGAGACTCAACAAATCTCTGCCAAGTGTCATCATCAAGGAACTGGTACTCCTCACAAGGAGACACATCCTTGAGTGACCCATATATATATTTGCTGGTGAGATGTGTCTTGAAGCCCCTCCAGCGCTCACCAGCAAATGAAAGCCACTTTCTCTTCAGGAAGTTAGTGTTTAGTACATCATATGTAAGCTACATAAAAGAAGATGTAATTAGTTAGTGAATGATAAATATATGGAAAAACTTAAAGATTTAAAGTTAAATACCATGATAGTCTCCCAATTTTGATCCTTCACTCGCATCTCAACATCATCCCAATCCTTCTTCAAAATACTGGCTTTGCTTCGTCCAAGGAGGGCCACATAGCTCTTAAACTTTGTCTTGTTTGGCCCTAATGGATTCCCAGTGGCCTAATCAAACTCTATGGGAATCCTCTGCTTGCCGCTCCGGCTAAGGGTTAACTCCCTTAACCGTGTGGCTTGTCTTCCCTTCTTCTGTCGAGAAGAAGGGTTCTCAGACCAACTTTGTGAAGGAGGAACCTCTGAAGGGTCAGCCATGTATCTGTTGAAAGCAGAGGGAAAAAAATATGAAAACTAAATACAACAACAGCAAGTTATGAAGCAAGAACGGCAAGATATGAAACATCGCATAAAGCACTCGGAAGCCAACATTACATAATGAACAAAAATGAAAGGTTAGAAAAAGGTTAAAAGAACAAGCTAGCATAGAAGTTAAAAAGAAAAGAGAAAATTCACTTCATCATCAGAAATGCTTGCAAAACACTAATGTTGCTTAGGGTACTATTTAAATAATTAATAATTAAATGTTTTCACACCAACAAAACATTAATAAAAATAAATTAAGGATTTTGCTCACCGATATCCTTGCTTGGGGTACTATTTAAATAATTAATAATTAAAAATATATTAAAAATTATGATAAAAGTTTATTAATAATATTTTTAATAAAAAGTTTTATTTAAAGTTTTTTAAAGATTCTGGCTAGCATTTCCTATAAATTAATGGGAATTATTCGTCCTTGTGGTGTACCAATATCCAACATAACTTCCTCCAAATCCAAATGTTTTCCAACATGCTTAGAATTAATTAAACAACAATTTTTTGTTGTGTTAGATGGGAGCTAAGAATTTTCATTTTCCAAAAGTTAGTACCCAACTTGCCAACTTAGAAGAATAGAATATATAGTGAAAGCACATCACACACTATAACACTCTAAAAACGAATACCGATTTCACACTTAAGTCAATCATTCGGTTCCATTTTTAGTTTGTTATCTCATGATGCGGAATTCATTTTAGAAAATACTTATATGAAAATACGGTAAATTTTTTTTTAAAACTGTTTAATATAAAATGCGAGCCTCGTCGATGGAACGTGCGTAGTGATAGAATAAATTGTTAAGCGGATTTTTACATACGTTCAAAACCTTAGAAAATACTAACCATTCGCATTGTTCTTTTCGTTTATCATTTGCATATAATAAATAAACAAGATTCAATCATAACACACATGTTACACAATAATTATACATAATATTTAATACATACCATAAGTCTTAGGCCCATGGGCCTTATCAGGTAGTTCTTACAACCTACAAATTTACATTTTTGGATGATACAACTATTACACATTACTAAATTTAAATAACTTACTACCATAGTACTAATACACATAATTAGTATGCTTGCTTCCATCTATTTACAACATGTACATTATGGGTATGACAACTCAAATCCTATTGCCATTAAACAGGAACGAAATCTCTGCCACCCTCATGCCTAGTCGTGGAGTGAAGAAAATGTGTGCGACAAACTATAATAATGTGATGGAGTTAAGGGGTTAGTCTCATCCCCCGAGGACTCAACCGCCTCTGCTACAGGGTTCTGTTGTTGGGGAAATCCAGGAGGTGGTGGGAATACTCCATCAGGATGGAATGCTTCCAAAGGAATTTCAAATCCGGTGGTACTAAAATTTGGGCTTAGAACTTCATAGATGAAGAGGTGTCCTAGGGAGAAGTAGATACAGACGCTCACTTGGGCGGTGATGAGGTAGCCGTGGGGGGTAGCAGACCAATTTACGTTGCTAATGTCTAGAAACATTACTGCTGTCGCGAAAGACATTGGTATCATCTGGAAAGAAAATGGAAAGGTGTAAGGGTGAGAAACGAATTTCTCAGTAGGTTTTCTACTCTAACTAATGTCCTCACTTTAAATCCATCCACTTTAGTTTATTTCAAAAATCATTTCTTGTATAAAAGGTTATTTTTAATTCTTTGAAAACAATTCTTTGAAGTGGATACGTTTTATTATCAAACATACATTTGAGTGCTTAAATATGCATTTCTCTTATCATTCATAAATTGTGGCGTCTCAACATACATTCTCATTACCATTCATAACTTTGGGATCACACATAAGATATCATTTGACATACAATTATTTTATGTCTTAAACTTCATTCTTTATTACTTATCTTTGTTTTTATCATTCTCTTGTCCAACTTTTGGGACACTTTATGAATCTAGTTTCACCACCTTAGGGAGAAACAATAAGACATAGACTTGTATTAAATTTGTCAAACAATATCTTTTCATTGACTTTACTCCCACCTCCTACTAAAATTAAGGATATGAGCTCATTCCGGGGTGGTCGTCACCACCTTATAACTTGGTGAAGAAACTTAAGTCTTCACAGTAGAAATATTTCTTAGAGAAACTTAAGTCTCCTAGAAGAAACTTTAGGCTTATCTTCAGTAGAGCTTTTTAGGGTCCTCTGGATACTAGCGCACATAAGGCACAAATAGAGTAGCTTTACGTTTTCACATAATGTTTGCTTTAGTGATCCCTTAAATTCTTTATGTTCATTTTAGTAGCTTCCAGATAATTATGCACGCTCAAACAAATTCCAACCAATATGGAATGCACATATAGGTTTCGAATTTTCATCTCAATCATCAACATATACCAATCTCATACATGATCATCTTCTTTTCTCATTCATGAGCATCCATCATTTATTCATTCATAGATAGTGAGCATTCATAACCAATAATGCAATTTGATTGGTAAATCACATAGCATAATGTCACACTTACACAACCAATACAATGCCTCAATTCAATTTGATGTTGAAATCACACAAGGGACTTACATCACTCAACCTTCTAAGTTATCTCTCATCCTTTCCTTTTCTCAAATATACATTTCAAGTTCTTTTCTCTTTGTGTTCTCTTTTGTTCAAGTCTTATGCATGTCCTAATTATTCTAGGTTCAAGTATTTAAGTATTTACAAACTTTTATAACTTCTTCTCATTAAGGTATGCTATGATGAAATTACTTAGTGAACTTCTAATTTCAAGTTTAAGTCATATCCACCCTTCTTAATCATGCCTCTAATAAAACTTTGAAATATGTTACCTTGTGTTCTCCTTTTTACTACCTTAATAATTAGGTCTAATTGACTCTTAAACCTTTCAAGTATCTTTTATTCTAAACCAAATAATATCTAAGTATAATTTAATTAACCTTCTAGGTCAATTTATTCCTAAATGGACGAATGACCTACTTCCTCAAATTCCACCTTTCATACACCTTAATTATATTTTACTTACATATTTAGGATCATTATTTGGGCCTAGTTAATGATTGAAACTCATTCTTAGTTAATTTAAAACATGGTAGCCAAATTCCAACCTCCTAGACTTAGGTTTCCATAATTTCCTTCTTCACCATAGGATCATTTGCCTAAAAAAAATAATAGGTCTCTTTACCCTCCTTAAAACTTTTTAGTACTTCAATTTCGTCCTATTTACATAGAAATGGTCCTTAATTAACCCTAATTGGAAATTAAAACCTCCTTTAAGTTAATTAACTAGTAAGTGGCTATAAACACCTAATTATGTCCGAGCCCCCCCTTAGTTTCAAAGTTAATTAATGAACATTTAAATAAATTTATACAAGGAAAATATTAGAAATAATATATTAGAAACAGGTAAAAATAAGCAGAAAACTAAGAAACCAAAACAGAGGTAAAAGTAAAAAGAAAATAGAAAATCTAGAAAACCAAGAAAAAATTTAAATAAATGCAAAAAATAAAATGAGAAATAAAATAAATAATAAAGAAAAAATAAAAAGCATAAAATCAAGAAGAAAAGATATAAAGAAAAATACAAAAAAGGGGTAAAAGGTGGAAAAATAAAAATAAATGAATAGTCAAATAAAAATTTGAAATGAAAAAAAAGAAGGAAAAAAAATAAAAAATAAAAATAAAAATAAAAAATAAAATTAATTAAGTAATTAATTACACAAAAAAGAGAAAATAATTAAACAGAAAAATGGAAAAGATAATAAATATAAAAGCTGGAAATAAAAGAAAAAAAAACAAAAAAACAGAAAAACAAATAAAGTAATAATAAATAAAGAAAAATAAAAAAAAAAGAAAATGAAAAAAAAACAAAGTTTAAGGAAAAATAAAATAAATTAATATATATATATATATATAAAGTAGAAAATTAGAAAAAAACAGAAAAATAAAATAAATCAAAAGAAAAAGAAGGAAAAAAAAATCTAAAAGCTGAAGATTAAAACAAAAATTGAAAAAGCGGGAAAAGTTTTTTTGAAAAATTCTCTATAAATTAGAGAAAAGAAAACTGTGGAAAGGGATTTTTTTTTTCACTCTGTAGAGGGCACAAGGATGCTTCTGGAAAGGAGGGTAATAGTTATGATTCGGTCTCCACTAGGGCTTCTTTGCCTCGTTCTCCGTCGCTAGGTAAAGTGCTTCGCTCACATCTACTCATTCGTTGTTGTTCTAAATCAAAGCAAATGTTGTTAAATGCTACGAAGATCTATGTTGAATTGGTAGAATTTCAAATTGATTGGCTCCATCCCTACCTATTTGTTTGTAAAGAGATTCTTCATCCAATTGAAATTAAACAAGACAGCGTCATAGTAATAGAGTAATGAAATTCAGATTATAGCCTACGCTAAGACTTCTAAGATTTTTCTGGATAGGAATTGAAAATGTTAGCTCATGTAGTTTGTTTACATAAATCATGGTCTTCTTGCAACCAAAGGAGAATTAGGCAATAGGCAGTGTAACAGAATTTGGCAGGTTGAGCTTCACATGTGAAATTCGATTGCTGAGCAACCTAAAAATCTGGAGAAGATTCGTGCTCCCTTACGCGAAATTTGACAAGATTGAATTACTTAGGAGTAATCGATCAAATGCCGCAAAATGTTGTGAATAAGTCATTAGTCTGAGCGCTCATTCAGGTCCCCTCAATAGGAGGTGTGAATAGTAGGTCAGAATGCATGGTTTCTATACTAGTCGCAGAGCATTCAGGGGGTAGTTTCTTGAGTTGCATGTGATAGCTCATAGCCGCATATGCATAGGCCCTATACCAATATTTGTGTCAAAGGCTTATACCTGCTGTGCGGTCTTGACTTTTTTGCATGAAGCCTACCTCCATTAGCGTGGGGAGTAAATTGTACAGGTTCCTCGAGCTCCACATGTCCACGACGAGCCCACTTCGTGGCACTTAGTTATGATATCCTGAGCTCTGGGAATCCCATGTATGACCGCGGGAATGTCAGGGTCCAGCTTTTTAGACTCCATGCTAGGATGAGCAGTAGCCAGGGAGTCTCGAACCAGGTTTCATGTGATGAACATTCCTTTAACCTCAGCTTTCGGGCTGCTCGCAGAACCCCACCAGATGTAGTAGGAGAGCCTAGGTATGGCCATTTCCTTAACCCACAAAGAAAGAGTAGCCAATCAAGACCTCGCCTTAGCCTCGGTTCATGTCAAGCGAACGTTACTAGAGACTGGTCGCACACCTTCGTCCACTCCAGGTTCGGGCTATGAAAGCGGGTGGCCTCATGCAAAATCGCTATGGCTATCGTCAAGGCACTAAATTAACCAAACGAAGCATCTAGCATGGTAGTTAGCACGTCTGCATCTTGCATAAAGGCCACAGGTTCCATACCAGTCAGAGGCACTTTTCTTCTTTGAATAAACTAAGCGCTAACTACCACCTTGTTAAACATATATATATATATATATCTGTGTATGCTAATGCTAAGTCGAGGGCCTGGATTAGTGGCACTGCTGGCTGTTCATAACCTAAAGGGCCTGGGGTTCGAACCCCTCTGCCACCTAGTTTTTAAATATACACAGGTTATGACCACGGAGGCTCATATCGTTACTCAACCAGCCCACCCTTTCGTTCTAATCTTGGTTCAATTAAATTAATCTGCATTGTACATTCACAAGAAGCCTGGTATGATTGGTTGAGCGGCCGTCACGCAACACTCCAGCCTTAAGTTCGAATCCTACACATGCCAAATTTTAACTTCCCCTGTATACCCGACCTGGTCAACCTCTGTTGGGTTCATTTGAATTGAAGCAGGCCCCACCAACAATTCCCACAAAAGGGGAACATTTCCCCATTTTTACGAACCAATCCCTACATTTTCCCTCTCTACAAACCAAGCCCTATAACTTTCCAAAACTCCATTTAAGCCCCCTATGTTCCCAAAATTCCATTTAGCCCCCTTAACTTTCCAAAATTCTACTTAGGCCCCTGAAATTCTCCACAATTCCAATTAAGCCTCGGAACTTTCAAATAACCTTAAACCCTTTTCCCAAATCTTGTTCAATTTCTTTTAGATTCTCTTTCTCCAACTAAAATCAAGTTTAATTTTCCATAAAATTTCAAGTCAACTATTTCATTTCAATTAATTCATTTTATCCAAAAATTTTCAAATCAAGATTAATTCAAAAATGGAATCAAGTTTAATTCTTTTCTTTTATCAAACCAAAGATCAACCAATTCCTTTTCTCAAAGATTTTCAAATCGAGTTTAAATCTTTCCACCAAATTTCAATCAAATCGAGTTCATTTCCAATCAAGTCCAGTTTGTTTTAAACCAAACCCAATCTTCTTCTCAATTATTTTCAAATTAAATTCTTTGGTTTTATGTCTCATGCAATGAATCCTAAGCACGAACTGGTAGCTTTTTCTGTTGTTCGATGCTTAGGAATTCATATGGGTCTCAAGTGCAGCTGTAGTTGTCTTGTGCCCTGTGCATATATGGGCTAAGAATCCTTTTCAAAATAATCTCAAGAAAAATTCTTTGGTTCTAGGTCTCACGCAATGAATCCTAAGCACGAACTGGTAGCTTTTTCTGCTGTTCGATGTTTAGGAATTCATATGGGTCTTAAGTGCAGCCGTAGTTGTCTTTGGTCCTGTGCATATGTGGACCGAGGATCCTTTTGTAAATAACTTCAATAAAAACTTCATTTTAGAATCCTTAAGTCTCACGCAAAGAACCCTAAGGATGAACTGGTAGCTTTTTTGTTGTTCGATGCTTAGGAATTCATATGGATCCCAGTGTAGCCGTAGTTGTCTTGGATCCTATGCATATGTGGACTAAGGGTTCTCTCTGAAATATTTTCAAAACACTATAGCCATTTTTAAAATATCCCCTTTTCGAGTAGCTCCGAAGGTCAAGCCTTCGACCATCATTCCTTTCCAAATACTTCCTGTCAAGCACTTTCGAAGGTCAAGCCTTCAAAATAAACCAAAACTACGTAAGCCTTGAGTTTCCCATTGCACCGGGGAATACGTAGGAGCACGATCAAGCCCTGTCAGGCTAACCTCCATCAACCTATTTATTTTCATATTAATTAAGGGATCAAACGATTTGCAAATAATCACACACTCAGTTTAAGGGTACCGTTCCTCGGAACGGGCGAGTGGGGTGCCTAACACCTTCCCTACTCGTAACCGACTCCCGAACCTAAATCTCATCCTCGAGTTAGGGTTTTTCCAAATCTTTTTCCCTTAAATAAAAATTTGGTGGCGACTCCACATCATCAATAAATTCTTTTTAAAATTTTAGCGAGTTCGTCGTCTCGTCATAATTACGGTTGCGACAGGGGTCGAATGCCACTCTTCTAGGTTTAGGTTTCCTTCTCCTAACCCTAGTTGACTTAAATTGACCATTTCTTAACCCTAGTTGACCATTACTTAGGAGCCAAGTTTATACTTCAGAATTGGTATATTCTAAGGTAATCTTAAGTTCTTTTACTCAAAATTTAATGGAATGGTCAAATTTAACCTTGACCCTTGCTTAGGTTATGGTAAATTTCCTAGTTACCGATTTTAAGCTTATTTGGAAATTTTACCACTTAGTAATTTTGAGATTTTCCCCTAAGCTTACCTAGGCCATATATTTTGAAACTTAACCTTTTAAATATTAATTAAACCTCCAAATAAGTTATTTACTTGCTGAAAATACTTGATTTTTCCTTAATCACATTTTAAGCCCATTTTTGCCAAAATCTCTCTAGGGTGGCCGAATGCACTCCTAGAGGTTTTTAACTCATTTTTGTTTTGTTTAACTTTGTTTAAAGGTTGATTTAGTTCATTTAAAACCTTATTTCAGAGATTAAGTTACTTAGAAACATTTTAACAAAACTAAAGCTTGCTTGGGAGTTGTGGCCGAAAGCCTTCCTTGGTTAGCCAAGGTAATTTCTTCAAATCTTCCATCTCACACCACCTTGGTTCAGTTGTGTTAGGCTTGTGCAGCCCCTGTTACCTCTGGTCCATGCTTGTTTCATCCATGCTTTGATGCTTAAGTGCTGGCCATGATGAGTCTAGGGTGCCATACAAGGATTTTAGCCACTTTTGGCTACAAATTACATCATTTGCTTGGTAGCTTTCTAACTAATGTCCAAAGGAAACATTTGGAACTTATTACAAAACTTTATTCTACCTTTTAACATGCATACCAAGAGGTGCATATCCAGCACAGAGGTCATACCAAACTCATCACACAAGAAAATCACAAGGTTAAAACTTAAACATAAAAACAAGCATGAAAATAACAACATAGTATATTTTTCCAAGCCACAATGAGTAGATTTCCATGATCTACTCCAAGATCCACAAATCCTCTTGCAAATATACTTCAAAAACCTTTCTCATGAGAGCATAAAACTGATCAAAGCCTCAAAATTAATTTTAAAACAAAACCCACCGGTTAAATTTCTTCTAAGCGCCTTTGAAGCACTTTTCACCAAACAAACTTTGTTTTTCTTTTCAAAAATCACTAAAAATGGGTGGGGATGATTTTGAACGGTTAAAATACAGTTTTAAACTCTGACAAGTAAAAACAAAAGAAGAAAAATAGATCTTGGAGAAGATGCATGAAAGAAAACAAGCACACCATAAAAAGACAAGTTAAAAGCATAAAAAGACAAGTAGAAAGATCCTACTTGTTGAAGACCTCCTTAGTGTTTTTGTGGGCTTTAAAGGCTGCCTTGGGTCCCCTCTGGTTTTCTTTGGACTTGGACAAAGGATGATGGTGGGGGTTTAGTGTTTATGGATTTAATATAGCTTAAGTCTTAAAGATGAAGACTTAGGCTTAAAAGTGTAAGTTTTGGGTGTTGGGAGTTATGGCAAGCTTGGAGAGAATGGAGAAGATTTTGATGACTTTCTAAGCTGAAAAATCTGAAGCAAATGGGGTCCCAAAAAATTCGGACTCTTATGGGCCAAGTGGAATTAGTTTTGCACTTAGGGGTACTTTGGTAATTTTCTCTAAATTTTTCCTATTTTCCAAAATAAATCAAAATTTAAGGAATTATCCTTTTAGGGTTAGATTAGTGTTAATTAGACTGATATCACCTCTAATTAAGATTAATTTACCCTAAGCATGATTTACTTTTAATTAACCAAGGTTAGTTAGTCTTAATTATGGTTAAAGTAACCTTTTTACTATTCACTTTTGTCTTTTTGTGGAAGACTTAGTTGACTTCATTTTGGTGACTCACCATTACATTTACAGTTGTTGCATTTCGTGCACATGGGTGTGGGGCTCACTCTTGGCATGTTTATCACCTCATCTCGCCCTCCCGGCCTTCCAGGGGCGTTTTCGTAATTTTTCTCAGCATTGCCGAAAAATTTTCCAAATTATTCCTTTGACATTTATAAGACTTTTTGGTTCGTTCCCATGTTAATCTAAGACCGTTTGCTATTTTTATGGGAACTGACTAACTTTGTGCAAAAAGTATAGCTCATATGGGTATTTTGATCATTTTCGAGGTTTTTGAAGGGCGTTTTTGTCCCTTCTCAGGTTTCTAAATTTTTCTCATTACTTTTAACCATACATGATGTTTATAATCCCTTTAGAATGTCTTATACTTGTATTTCCATTTTTCTGGCTCATTATTTGAGCTGCCCAAGGATAGGGGTATTTTCATCATTTGCACCAAACTTCCTAATTTCTCTGCTTTTGGTTTCTAAATTCACCTAGTTTTATTCTAGAAACTATTTGTAGCCTCAAACATTTATCATAGAAAAATTGGGATGTTACACACACCACCTCAAATGTTATAAGTAGTTGGCATTTACATTCACCTCTTGGTACTCAGCTTCACTCTATGTCCTTTTCCTATGATCCCTTTATGAGGCTTCTTCTTCAACTATATTTCATGGAATTGACTTTTCTTCTTCTCCATGCACGAAATAAAGTTTTGTACCAAGTCTATTGCACTATACTAACAATGCTCATAAGTAGAATAAAGTTCAAAATTCTAAAGTCACAATGTCACATATGTTCAGATCTTTCCCTTTAAAGGTAGCCATTCAATGTCCACTAAAGTTCCAAAGGATCTATCATACACCCTTTAGCATTTTCTTTGTATAAAGTCTAGCTAGTTACTTATATAATAAAATTAATGGATAGGAATCTTACTAAATTGAATTTTTAACCCAAAAATTATAATAGTAACATGCAAGATATGCAAAATTCCTTTATTAGATTGCTAGTTTACCAAGAAATATGGTGCTTAATGCTTATGTAGGTATATATAAGGATTTCATCTTTCAGAGATGCTCAATATATGTCTCCTTTCTGATTTAGAAATATATGCTAATTTTGGTGTGATGAATAATAGTTACATTTTTCTCAAGGGGGGGGTTAAGAATTGAATATTGATGTACTAATATCATTTCCATATTATCTCATTTTGTTGTGTTATACACAAAGGTCCAATCTTTAAGAAATTAGTATATGACAAGGGGTTCCTTCCAAATTCTTGGTTTATTGTTGGTGTAAAACCATATGAAGGCAAGTGCACCTTATCGTTTTATAGAGTAAAGAGTGAGTAAGAGTATCGTCTCCACAGGGATTTTTTCAATTATTGAATTCCTACTAGTCCACTAATTGAACTCTGATATGGGAGCGCGTAGGCACCGCAAACAGAAAATAACAAGATTCACAGATTCTGTCAAAATTCTTGAACTTTGTTCCAGTACGCATAAAACACTTTAAAATACGTTCAAAATTGTCTAAGACTCAATAAACAATATGAATGCGTAAGAAATCAATAAATGGAAGACGTTAGGGTTGGATTTCACCAAAACTTCCCCTATGTAACAGTGGATCATTAAGTGCATGCAAGATAAATTGTAGTTAAAGATCGAATTCACAAATATTGATTGAAGGTCAATCCCTTGACTTATCAATTCTTCACTCAAATTAGGAATCCTAATCCCTTAGTAATTCCTAATTTGATGTGAGCCTTTAGTTCAAGAAACGATCTCACAATCGCAAACCTCTATCCCTAGAGCCTTCACAATTATGTTATTCAATCCCAATTCCAATTCAAGAACTAATTTCCCAATTGTGAAGAAGAATTTCAGTTCAATCTATAAGTGGCCAAGTCATAGAAGTATTAAGCAAAGAGATGAATAATCAACATTAAAGGGAAACAATTTTGAATACAACTAACATATCAGGATTACATAGGTTCAGTCAAGGATCCCTCCTTCCCTAACAGAAAACTAGTTACACATAATCAGAAAGAAGGAAAACAGGGGAGATGGAGGAAGTCATAAGCATGACGACACGCTGCAAATGTTTTTTCCCTCAACCCTAGGGTTCTTCCTTCATCCAGAATAGAACCAACGTCCAGGGAAACAACGACTCTATCCTCTAGGTCTGCGCTCTGGAGATAGATCAGTAGGTAGAGTGAATGATGCCCTGTTTTTGTTCTGTTCTGGGCTTTTATAGGTTCTGTGGCTTCCCGTGTGACACGCTCGTCGCAAACGCGCAAAAATAATTTCTAGATTTCCCCCAAACTATTGGTATAGTATAAGGTGCAACCTAGGTCATCTTCCAAAGACCATTTCATATTCTTAAGCAAATTAGGAGAAAGTTAGAAAAAGGGGGTTTTGTAAAGATGTGATATTGAGTGCTAAACACAAAATACAGACTGAAATTAATTTCACTTAACAATTATCAACTCAAGAAATTCAGAGGCTATTTTCTTAACTAATCATTGATCACTAAAATCATGCATTGTGTTTATCAACCTAGGATCATCTGGAACTCCTAAAATGATCCTTGAATTCTCTACTGAGAAACCTCTCAGAATTTAATTGATTATGATCAACAAGATTAGTAACCACTTAATCTTTTATCTAAACCAATTTCACAATCAGAATTCAGTTGAAGTAAGTAATAAAATGAAAACCTTCAATTCAATTACTTAATTTCTACTCTTCAAACTTTTGGAAAATGATTTACCAATCAAAAACCAATTATAAATAATTATACATTAATTAAAATACGTCAACCGATCAAACTTTGATTAAAGAATAAAATTGAAGAATATAGTGAAGTAGAGTAGAAACCACTTAATAAGCATGTAAATAAAGATGAAGACCTCAAAGTTAAAATGAAAATAACTTGAATCCTTGAATTGAAACTACAAACCTAGCCTTCCATGAAGGAGGCAAACTAACAACAAAGAAAGAGGCAAACTAACAACAAAGAAAAACTAAGCCTTCCATGTAGGAGGCAAACTAACAATAAAGAAAAACTAAGCCTTCCATGTAGGAGGCAAACTAACAACAAATAAAACCTAAGTCTTCCATGAAGGAGGCAAACTAACAACAAATAAAACCTAAGCCTTCCATGAAGGAGGCAAACTAACAATAAATAAAACCTAAGCCTTCCATGAAGGAGGCAAACTAACAAGAAAGAAAGATGGAAAATGGTGTTGGAGTTAATCTCCAAGAGGTGTGTTTCTCCTCTTGTAAACCCTTCTATTTATAGAGGATTTTTGAGGCATCATCTTCAGAAATTCACCAACTAGGATATTACTTTTCTACCCTTTTATTGCTTTCACATGGGCTTTGTTGAAAATGCAAAACAGTTTTGAATTTTTGTCACCAATGAGCACAACAATTTTGACTTTCTTGCACCGCAATTTCGGATGTTCACATGTCCGAATTAGAGCTTGACTTCTGAACAAAAGTTGTAGCCCCGGATCTTAGCTGTCCAACAGATTTGATTTCATCTCAATATGACTTCTGTATCTCAAGATATGGCCGGATCTTTGCACACTGTTCAAATTCCACGTCAGCAACACTATCTCATCTTTTGAGATAATTTCGGAGTCCTAAACATCCCATTTAGAGTCTGCTCTTTCTTTGTAACTGTGGACACTTCTTTAAGCTTTCATTCAAGACAGATTTCGTGATTTTTGGATGTCTAAAACTCCTATTATGCTCAAAATACTATAATAGTGTCATTTTAATCGAGTAAGCAAAGAAATTCAATTAAACTTCATATGAACCCAAACTCATAAAATATGACAAAGACCACTTAATTGAACATATAAGAAGTCTTAATGAGATAAAAGTGAGAGATAAGTATTTATGAAATTTATGTTTATCACCGTGTCCAACGCGGTGCAGCTGCGTTGCCAACAGGACGCGAAATAACAGATTGCTTCTTTCCTTTCAAATCTTCATGTTCTCCACTTAAGTTTAGTTGCGTTGCCAACGCGGAACCCTGTAACAGATTGCAGAAATTAAAACACATGAGATTTATGAGAATTTATCACCTAAAAGGCTCTAAAACTTTATTTTCCAGATTGTTCTTGGTTTATTCAGTTTTATGTCATTTTCTCATGTTTTAATGGTGTTTTATGCTTTAATTACTTGCAATTACATTGAATTATGTTACAAATAAGTGTCTCTATTGGACGCTTATCATTTATATATATATATATATATATATATATATATATGATAATTAGATATTTTTTTATTGGTTTCATAGTTGCTGGAATTGAACCAGATTTTTTAGACTAGTTGACTTGCACATGATAAACTGATGAGTATAGTTATGCAATTTAGCTTCTTTGGTTCTCTTTATTTTAACAACTCCAAAATGGTGTGAGACAAATGAAAAGATTATCTTCATCACAAATGCTTGCAAAACACTATTTAAATTACAATGTTTTTCATGCATTATGGCAATAGCTTCAGGAGAGGACATAGCTCTGGAAGTAATGCAGAATCAGAGACCCTAAACCTAATCAGAAATAACCCAGACTCTAGGTAAGAATGCTACATACTTTAACTTAGCGACGACGATGGTGTAGACGACGACGGTGTGCTTCGATAACGACAGTGTTCTTCGTGTTCGGACGACGACGTGCTTTGAGAACGACGGTGTTCGGACTTAGGCATAGAGAAAACAGTTAGGGCAATGATGAGGGATGTAGGCTTAAAGCAAACAGCTAGGGCAAGAGGACGACAATGGAGTGTTTACACTTATGCTTAGAGACAACGGTCGCATCAAGTTTAGAGGAGGGAAAATAGATTTTGCATCAGTTGTTACAAAGAATCAACGTATAAAGAACTTATTACATCGGTTACTCTACTCAACCAATGTAAAAAATCTGACTTTCTACATCGGTTTCTTTATAACCGATGTAGAAAGTTAAAAGTTTATTTGCAAAAATGCCACCGTCTACTTTTCTACATCGGTTGTAAAGTAACCAATGTTAAAAGTGTCAACTTTATTTGTAAAAATGTCACCGCCTTTTTTCTACGTCACCCAAGTAATAAAAAACTCACACCTTAATAACTTACTAAAAAGCAATTTTTTATTGTTGTAATTATTACCTATGTTTGACTTTTACCTTTATTCTTTGGAATTTGTTTCATTCATTGGATTAATTAACAATAAAATTTTTTTTATTAGTATTCAAAGATATAAGATATAATATGTTTCTTCTTATTTTATAAAAGATGCTGCTAGAATGTATATCTATCAATATATTAGAATCTATATGTTCCTTTTCTATACGTTTAGGAGAAATACAGAGATTATACTAATCTTAATATGATGAGTAGTGTGTGTGTTAATTTTTAATGGGAAGTCTGTTACTTAAATTTCTAGTTAAAATCAAAAACCTTTTAATAGGTATTAGAAAAAAATAATTTACCTAATCATTTGGTCATGTTTAGTTTTAACCTTTAGTCTTTGAAATTTTTTCACCTTTTTATGATTCTATTTTAAGTAATTTTTAAAATTATAATTTTTTTTAATATTATATATACTTTACTGATATTTTAATTTTTAAATTTTTTATTATGAGTTAAATTATTTATATAGCTATAGATATAAATTTATCTTATTTATTTGTATATTGACGTTATTATTATTGTTACTATTATATGTAGCTTAACCCTAACTTGATGGATGGAACAGTAAATTAATAACCTAGTATGGTTATTATTTTCATGTGACATTTGATTTCATATTATTTTTTCTTGGGATCAATTATACCTAACATCCGACAATAATATGAAACTCTAATTATATTGGCATGCTTCCAATTATAATCTCAATGAGGTTGACTTTAGTGTTTTTAACCACACCTCTAATTTTATAGTTATTTATCATGATAAGAGGTTGGTGACGAGGACATTGACAAGGTAATCCAATACGATGATAAAAGCATATATGGCATAACAATGTATTTAAAAATGTATATAATGACAACTTTCTTAAATATATAATCATATTAAGTATAATACTATGTTCATAAAATATAATTTTAGTTTTTTTAAAACAAGAAAAATATTAAGCATTATGAGAAGTCTCTGTAAAAAAAAATAGTAACAATTCTTATAAAAAGAAAGAATCCTAACTTCTATATCCAAGATAATGAGCATGTAGAGTCAAAATGTGTAGATCCATTTGTGCTTCTATAAGAGAATAGAAAATTGAATTCATTGGTTTTATTAAATTTCGAACAAAAAATTCTATCTTATTTTTACTTTAATAAGAGAATATAAAATTGCATTCATTGACTTTTTTAAATATTGAAATAAATATCCTGCCTTTTAAAGGTTCAAATGCATTTGACTGAAATGTATGTTGCAATGTGGTAACATATTATTAACATATAAAATCATAATAGATTATCTAAAATTAAGAAAAATAAATTTTTATAATTTTAAATCTTAATTAATTAATTTCAAGTTGTTTGTTCTCCTTTAATTGTGAGAAAACATTAATAAAAAAATTAAATATAAAGGTTTTATACACTATCACACAAAAGCATAAATATTTTAGACAAAGTTTTTATTAAATCAATCTTTTATTATAATCGATAACAACAAAGCAATCACTAATACACAACCCTTTATATTTATTTTCCATCATTTTATTGTAATTAGAGGTTTAAGATACAACCCCTTTTTTTATTTATTCTTTATGTAACATAACTTAAACTCTCACGTATGGTGCTTCCTCTTCCTTAATGTTGTCATACATATTCTCAACAAGGGAAAGTAAGAATTCATCTGCTCCATGTTTGGCTAGAAGAGAAATTGATATAGGAAGTTTCTGATGCATTCCTAATGGTATGCTTACCTGTAGAAAGTCAAGAAATTACATTATTATAACAAGATAAAGTTAAATTAATTTATTATGAAAATAGTAAAGCTTAAATGTTTGAAAAACATACATATACACATAAAAAATACCTGGCAACATCCAGATACTCCTGAAATGGACATCAGCGTAAAAGCCATTTCAGAAAAATCTTTTAATTCATGTACATTTTTTACATGATGTAGTTTTGGTGGAGGCCCTGGAACGGTAGGCATCATGATAACACCAAAATCCTGAAAATTTTCATAAACTTAACTATCGTATAGGCTTAAAGGAAAAATAAACATATGATAAATTATTGGTTTCTTCAATTTTTTAAATTATTCATGTCAAAAATGTAAATGAGAATGTCTATCAAATTGCTCAAAATTTAGATATAGTAATAATTCTAAGATACTTTCACGCAAGAAAAAAATCTTCATAGGAAACACTTTTACTCGTTTAACTTCTTTATGTGAAATTTTTTAAATAATTAATATAAATGTCATTTGAAACTATGGACAACAATTAGAACTAGTTGAATGATTTTCATAAAAATTACTTGCAATTTGTTGATTTTGGATGCTCTTCTCCTCAATCCATCTCATGCTAAAATATAAATAAATAAAGATAATATATATATTTTTTTCATTCTTTCAAAATTTAAAATTTTAATTTTACTTCACCATGTTTTAAATTATTTATTTTGGTTCTTTATTTCTAAAAATTGATTATTTTTTATTTTTAAAGTGATTAAAATTTAACATATATCATATACCAATATTTGATATGTCAATAATAAGAAACTAAAAATATTTTATTTTTAAAAATAAATGAAAAAAATTAATCATTTTACAAGTAAAGGATTAAAATTAAAATTTTAAAATTTTAAAGGACAAAAAATATATTTAACCCTATATATATAAAATAGAAAACTTTTTACATATTTTTAACTGAATTGAATTTTATACTTATAATAAGTTTTTTATTTTACATTTTTATGATTAAAATACTCATTAAAATACTTCATTTAGCTAATGTAAAAGTGATAATAAGTCACTAACCTAATAAAAAGGAGTTGGAATAAATTACATGAGATCTTAAGTTTAAATTGTATTTTTTTTTATCATTCTACAAAAAGAATGCAAGTAAGGACGAACTTGAATAATGATACAAAAATATCTATTAAGTATGGTATACATTAAAATTATTACCACATCAAGGTTACTGGAGGATAAAAAAAATTGGATATTTTTTTTAATGAATTTCAAAAAATATCAATATAATTTTTTCTAATAAATTTATTCATATTTTTAAAAACTAAGAATATGTATTTTATTTATGAAATTATAATAACATAATTGAATTAAAAATTGAGAAGAAAAAAGTATAGCGTAAATATTACTATTGACATAAAAGTCACAATAATTACTTCAAATTAACTTTCATTTATGTTAAATAACAAACATATTTAAAAACTATTTCTACACATAGCCAATATATATATATATATATATAATATTTTCCTTTTATGAAGACTAAAAAAGAAATAGTATTAGAAAGAATTCTTTATGGTTGTGAGTGTGTGCACGCACACAGAAGTACACAATTTGATAAATAAATAACTAAAAATATATTATCAATTGCTAAAGGGTGTTTCCAAATTTTATTATGGCTTATGTGCAAGGTGTTATATGTTCATAAGAGAGAAATAATACCCCAAGAAGGTCGGTAATAGCATCACGTAGTTTCCTTCTTATAGTATGACAAGTGTTAACTTTTTTTATCTCTTCAACTGTCCTCAATGCTTCTTTTATATTTTCTTTTACTCCAGGACCTAATTTAGGTTTAACTTTACGAATCCAGTCACCATGGATATTTTTGAACTCACACCTACATTTCAAATATTAAACAAAAAGATGAATCAAATTTCAATTAATGGCAACCACAATCCATTACAAATTAAAGTAATGTTTATGAATGTCAAGAATTGATATGTAAGCTACACCTCTCAAGATATTGCATGGCTTTTGAAAGTGCAGCAAGTGGAACTATATGTTCTTCATCCATAAAATGTTCTAATTCTGGAACTTTGGACATGACATAGTTCCCAATTATCTCATACTTTATTACATCACCTGTAATGATCGATACATGAAAAATCTCACATTTATAAAAATCAAATAGACATATATCAAATGTTGTAATCAAAATTAAATAACAGATAGATTTGCAACATATTTTCTTTTATAAAAATAAATTACTTAATATAATTAATGATTAGAAATGTATCTAATTTATTATTTACCTCCGTATAACTTCCTTATTTCTTTGACAACCTTTCTTGTAAGTACATGGTATGGAATACTTGAAAGCAAGAAAGAATCAAGTGCAATGATAACTTTAGTAGGTTTAATTCGTGGTGCAGCAGATGGCAAATTTAGAAGAATCCGCCCAACTTTGTTCAAAATTGCTGGATTCTTAGCAAACCATCCTAGATGTGAAGATGAGGACGAGTAAGCCTCTCATAGAAGTTAGGATCAACATGTACATATGAATCTATAATTTCAAGAGCACAAAATGTACATCATTCCACAAAGAAATGAGATTTTTAGGTAAAAAAATTTAAATCTATCTTTTTATTGGGATAAGGGGATTTTAGAGAAAAATGCAATAATTAAGCATCATATGAATTTTTTTCAACTAGATAGAAAAAACAAATACTATTAATAGATAAACTATGCTAATATAATGTATATGATTAAAAATTAGAGGATGTAATGCAAAACATTAAAAACATGTACGTTTACTTATGTTTAAGTTTAAATATTTTGGACTTAAGAAAGATTATCAAATTCATCAATGTTTTTATGAACAATATTTTTATTTTTAAAAATATTAATTTTAAAAAGTATTGTTCTGGTAATTTTCACTGTTAATACTTGTATGCGTGACATTTTTTTTTTCAAATTTATCAATGTTTTCATGAAAAACACTTCTATTTTTAAAATATTAATTTTTAAAAAGTATTGTTGTGGTAATCTTCACTGTTAATACTTGTATGTGTGACATTCTTTTTTATTATTTGGAATTATCAAATCTCCAAAAATATAGATTTAAGAAAGCTACTAGAGTAGTTTATTCTTACCCACAGTATCGAAACTTTCTGCCATATGAATAATCCCTGATCCTGAGATAACATCATGAGATGGACGTATACCAAAGATACCACAGTATGATGCAGTAATTCTTGAACTTCCTAAGCAGTCAGTTCCTAAAGAAAATAACATTTTACATAATCAACAAAACATAGTGTGACATAACTCATGAAACAAAAGAATAGTTTACCTATGGAAAAATCCACATAGCCTGCACCGACTACAACAGCAGAACCACTATATGATCCTCCAGGAACTCGCTTAGCTGCACAAGGATTTTTGGGTGTTCCATAATGTATATTCTCTCCTCTAATACTGCCATAGTAAAGTACTTGCTTGTATTAGTATGGAAAAAAATACTCAAAATAAGCACATGCTTGGTGGAAAATAAAAAGATACAAGTAATTATACTATCATATTTTCTACACACTATGCTCATTAAAAGTTATAAAATTATTCTATAATTAGTGATCATAGATTATGTTGTAGTTTACATTAAGTTTTAATACTAGTTAAGATGAACTAAAATATAATGATAAGACATTATAAAATTCATTACTATTTAGAAGAAGTATAAAAATTTACCACCTTTCTTAACAGGAAAAAATAACAAATCTATATGCTAATTCATCCATGACAGTTGTGCCAACAAATGTTGCTCCAGCTTTGAGGAAAGCCAAAACTGTTGGAGCATGGGATTTTGCCTTCGAATGTGTCCTTTTCCAATCAGGATTACCAAAGCTAGCCACATATCCATCCAAATCAAACCTATTTAAAAAAGCATGAACACACTTCCTTCAAATTTTTTAATCATAGAGTCAAACTCATAAGTTAATAATATTTAAGTTCACTTTAATTAAGATGGAAAAAGAAGGATAATTTGATTTGAAGAACTTTGTGTCACTATTAAGAAACTAACACAACTTACATATCTTTAACAGCAAAGGTAAGTGAATTCAAAGGAACATTGCATGATTCATTTGATTGTATAATGAATCTCTCCACAAATGCTCCATGATATGTGGATTTGTCCATACTTGCTGCTCGTAATATCAAAAGTCATATTGTTATTAAATAAATATGTGCTTACACATAACTAATGAATAAAGGATAAAGAAAATAGAATACTCACTCACACGTTCAAATAATGAATAGGAAATAATGGATGAGTCAATTTTTGTTTCATTTTATTTTTCCATTTGAAATCATGCACACAAACTAGGATTTTATAGGCTAAAATTGTACATTAAAATGTAACAAAAGAAGAAGAAAGGAATTAAATGCATGAGAATATGTAAAATGTAAGCAAATTCAGTGGATGAAGAAAAGTATTAAATGCTTTAGAATAAGTAAAATGTGAGGAAAGGTTTAAAAATAAATTGTTGTCATATTAAAGCGTTGCAAAAAGAGTGTAGCTAAAAATTTTCATTCATACTCCATTTTTTCCATTGTTTACAACATAAGTTTCTCTAATATTAAATACTAAATAGTTAAAAAGTTATCAAATATGAATAAACAATAATTATAAAAATAATAGTACTAAACAAATTGATAAAACAAACAAATCCAGATAAACTTTTCATTTAAACAATAAAATCATATAACTTAGTTTATTATATTCAACAAATAAAATAACTATTTTACTTGTTCTTTTTTAAGAAATAGTTTAATATATTTATAATAATTATCTAAAAATATTTAGACTTAATTATACTTTTAATATATCTAATTTTAAAATTTAACTATTAAAGTAAGATTTATATTTCTCCAAAAACTTTACTATGAGAAGAGTTCTGTTCCGAGAAACTCAAAACTTTGATCGAATGTTAGAGCGTTAGATCCCATTCAATTTATTTACTTTCATTATGATTACACTATTAATACCTTAATATTAATAATTATTTAATGTATGATAAATTTATATATATATATATATATTGTAATTATAATTAATTGATTTTAACTATTAAATATAAACATTTATATTATTTAATAATTTTTTTATATAATATAAAATTTATTAATTTAATTATTAATTTAAAATTTTATATTAAATAAATTATGTTTATAAAATTTTGTATAACATATGCTAATGTTACAATTATTTAAATTTTAATATTTAACTATAAATATATTAATATAGAATTCAATAGTTGAACTAATTAATCTCAATTTTATAAAAATTATTACATACTATCACTATATGTATATATGAGAGAGAGGAGTGGGAAAGAAGGAGAGAGTGAGAGTGAACACAAGAGAAAAGATAAGAGTAACATATATAAAAGTTACTCTAAGCATTGAATTTTATCAATTTAATTATTAAATTAATAAATTTTATTGTAAAAGATAAAGTTTACAAAATTTCATAAAATCTAAAAAAAATTAATATTTCAATAAATAATTTTTAATTAACGTTTATTATAAAAGATATATAGTATATAAAATTAAAATTATTTAATCAAATATCAAACCAATTTTAAAATTTATGAAAATTTTCAAATAAGATCTACGCAATAGAAACTTATTATTTAATGGTTGAATTCATAAAATTTAATTATTTCAAAAACTTATTAAGAATAGTTATTTTAATATAAGTTACCCCTGTATAAGATGACCAATTCTAAAGTATATATATATATATATAATATATATATATATATATATATATATTTAAATATATACATTGTGACACCATTGTGGTTGTTCTTGAAATTTCAATTACAATAACCCGACCTAGTAGGAAAAGAGTCATGTGTTCCCTACCTAAGACCTAGTAGGAAAAGAGTCATGTGTTCCCTACCTAAAAGTGTAAGATGAGATCGGCTATGATCAATGTTATTAGCATTAGGAAATTTGATTTCCCCGAAGACTGAACCCTTCACCTGATAAAAACAAGGTGCATGCATATTTCTTCCTAGCATTTGTCCTGTATCTTGAGGGATCAATAACATGGATGTAGGAATCACCAAATTAAAGGTGTGGCCATAGTTTCATGGTTTAATCTGTCCCCGAAAGCAAATACCCCTTGATACAGTAGAATGATTAAGACACTATAGTCCTGAGTTTTGATGATATAACCAACATTAAATCAGGGGATATCCTTCTAGCATGTATTCTCTTTCTAAAAGTGGCTAAAAGACCCATAGTTGAACTGCTGTTAGGTTCTGGAAATTGTGTATATTCTGGTCTTATTTGCAAAATCGAGGAAACCAAGATTATGATCATTGTTCTCATATTTTGGAGTGATTGCTCATCTTGTTGATATTACTGAGCCAATTATTCAGATGTTGAATGTTTTAATTCTGTTCTAAGCATAAATCTAAAACCGCAAATAACTAGAGCTTACTCACTCTCTGTCACCAGAAATTTTCCACTCTTTGTTTATCAACGTGACTTCAGTTGACAGTGTTGGTGGTAATTTAACAGTGGTTGGGATTGATGGTTTTGTAACTAATGCTTTTGATGAAGAATTGTATGAGTCTTGTAAGGATGTAAGGTTTGGCAGTATGAATGCTTGGGCTTTACAATTCATTGATGTTGGTGTTTAAAAATATTAAAGAGTGTTTGCTTTCGTTGGTATAAAAGCAGCCCCTGGAGGTCTTGGTTCGCCATATGCAATCATGTTTCAGCCGCATGTAACTGACTCATCTGACATGAAACCCATGAATATTCCAACTTGGTCATGTGGTGATTGCCCTTCATCTCCCGTATGCTCTAGTTCAGCTTCAATTACCACCCACAAAAATTATTCTTTCTCTATGAAAATTGGGACTTTAATGGTGAAGTGCGTTGGCTTGATTCTAGCAGTCTTATACATTATATTGATTTGTGTGTTCTTGGGTTGGAGATTGCGTCATCGGATAAGGGAAAGAAACTTACACATAGAACACAATCAATGCCTAATGTCATTAGTGATGGTGCTCTGCATACTCATAACAGGGAGAAGGGTGAGAACCTCCTAATGTAGGCTCACATGATGGAAGATGTTTCACAAAATAAAAATGAAGTTCGGCTCTCTGCTGTGCAAGGATATATGACAAATTTTATAGGAAATATGGGTCGTATGTAGCTAGAAATCCAATTATGGTGTTGACTTTATCTCTGGCCATGGTCCTTCTTCTTTGCCTAGGTTGAGACACTACCCGAGAAGCTCTAGGTAGATCCTGGAACTGGAGTAGTACGGAAGAAGCAGTTTTGGATAGCCGTTTTGCTCCATTTTACATAATTGAACGGCTCATATTGGCTACATTTCTAGACCTTGGGAATAGTATGTTGATGGTTGATCATGATGAAGCTGAAGCAATGGTAGAGCCTTCAAAGGCCATCAACTTTAAGCTAAATCTGGAATTTGTTACACCTTCGAGTGACATCTATGACTTAATGGGTGATTTGGTTTCTGCAGTTCCGGATTTTGATGTTGTCTTTCTGCAGTTTGGGATTGTGATGTTGTCCTTTATCTTGATCTTAGCCATGCCGAGATTCTTGAAATTTATAATCAAGCATGAAGCAAATCAAAGAACCAAAGTGAGAAATTGGAAATAAAAGAAGTTAGTGGTTTGAATGTTCTCTCATGGGGGCATGCCTATTCTTGTCAACCTGAACTCTATTCATTCATGAAGGATCAGTGATTATCAGTGCAAATGACTCTATGTCTTGCTCGGAATCCACACATTCGGATTAGTATTGGCTCAAATGCTATACAATATATCTGAAACTCAATATATCGAAAGCTGCCTACGGTTAAAGTTAATGATAAGGGTGATATAAGTAGACGTGGGGTAGCTTTGAATACCAGAAAACTCGCATGATACCGCCGCCTCAAATCACATGTAGTTTGCAAGGAGCGTTTAGGCACCTGTCACGTGGGTTTCTTTGGATTCCTCAACCTTTAATTAATTTATGAATACCAAGATTGAGTTGAAAGCCCAACTTAATGGCTAAGGTTGCTGCATGGGATTACTAGATCCAGGTTCGATCCCTACATTTTAATCCTGCCTTTGATTCGTTATGTGCCTCCAAATAGGTTATGCTTGCAACCCTCTTCAATTAGGCCATCCAAATGATCTAAAATGAGCTATGATCTCGTTATGTGCCTCCAAATAGGTTATGCTTGCAACCCTCTTCAATTGGGCCATGATCTAAAATGAGCTATGATCATATTTGCTTATATGACCCTCTCAAAATCGAACTAAAAATTTTAAAATAAAATATTAATCATTAAAATCAAGCCAAAATTTTTCAAATAAAAATATTAATCAAGTTTTTTAAATTGGGTTAAACCCAATTCCTTTTAATGAAAATCAAGTTTTTATTTATTTTGGGATAGGCCCAATTCTTTTAATTAGAATCAAGTCTCTTTTTTATTTTTCTCATTTGAGCAAGTCCAACCTTTTTTTTTAATTTGAAACCAAATCTTTTTAATTTTGGGTCAAGCCCAATCCCCTTTTATTTTTATTATTAAGTTATTTTAATAATTCAAAGTCTCATGCAATGGGCTTTAAATATGAACTGGTGGCTTTTTCTACTGTTCGATATTTAAATATTCATATGGGTCCCAGTACAGCTGTAGTTGTCTTGGACCCTGTGCATATGTGGACCCCAAAATCTTTTAAACAATAAAATATTCTAAAAAAACATCGTTTTAATAATTTTAAGTCTCACGCAATGAGCTCCAAATATAAACTGGTAGCTTTTCTGCTGTTCAATATTTAGAGATTCGTATGGTTCTCAGTGCAGCCGTAGTTGTCTTGAACTCTGTGAAAATATGGACTAAGAATTACTCAAAATATCTAAATTACTTTTAAAATCATCTTTCAATCTCTTTTTCCAAAGATCAAGTGATCACAACCAAAACTACATAGCCTTGAGTTTCTCATTGTAACAGGAAATACGTAGAAGCTGGATCAAGTCCTGTTAGACTATTTTTCATACAAACCTATTTATTTTTATTCTAAACTAAAGGGATCAAACAGTTTTCAAAAATATCAAAATCACACACTCAATTTACCATTCTTCAGAGGCGAGTAAGGTGCCTAACACCTTCCATATTCATAACTGACTTCCGAACCTAGAATTTCTTCCTCAAATTAGGGCTTTTTCAAAATTTTTTCCCTTAAATAAAAATTTGGCGGCGAGTCCATAATCAAATTAAATTCTTTTAAAAAAATTTCCAAGTCCGCCTTTTCGTTGTAATTACGGTTGCAACATACATATATATATATATATATATATATATGTATGTATGTATGTATGTATGTATGTAAGTATATGTAGGGTCAATATTCATTGATCATAAGTGTCAAACATGACACTTATTTAGTGATATTTGAGGCATATAATGAACATTTTCACAAGCAAATAAGTGTAATTCATAAATAATTGATGAACTTTTGATATTTGAAACAATTCTCAGTAGTATAGTATTTTCTTGAAGTTTTATGATTAATTATTTGAATTTTTAGAGTGTTATTCATTGTTTGAATTGATCATTTTTTAGAAAAATAGAAAAATAAAATGATTAGAGCATTCTATCACTTTTGCATTGTCTAACAAAATATTTTGTGTCACCTGATGCAAAATCCTGGAGAAAATGAAACATTATGTTGCTTCTACGTTACCTATCGCCAAATTTTGCATCAACCAACACAATTACTAGACAACATTATAAAAGGTTGTTTTCTTTCATTCCTTAACAGATTTTGCAATTGGAAATGGAAGTTCTCTCCCAAACTCTCTCTTATGCGACTCTTGGAGTGAAGAATTTGCAAATTTGAGGGATCAAAGTGCAAGATTCATCAAGCTCTTTGGAGTTTTACATAATCTCTTCTTCTTCTTCTTCTTCTTCTCTTGTTTTCTTTATTTCTACTATGTGTAACTATATTTTTAATTAGGGAAAGAGGAATCATAACCCTAACCTTCTTGTAATCTAAATTTGTTGCGTTTAATTCAAGTTTATCTTCTTTAAATTGATTGTTCTTCTCTGCTCTTAATGCCTGTCATGAATTGATCACTTGTATTTGATTTTAGATTTCTATTCACAACTGGAAAATTGGAGTAGAAGTTGAATTGAGATGAATAATATAATTGAGGATACTCTAGGAATAGATATCAACAATTATGAGGTCTTGAGAGTTCTAAAACCTAATGCTTACTCTAATTAGAAATTTTGAAGGAATTAGGTTTTTAATTTGGAGCAAAGGGTTCTTGAGTCAACGATTTGGACTTCAATTATTTTAGTGAATTCGATCTTCAATTATACTTTTAAAAATTGAATTAGAGTGATAATATAGGTTGCTTAGGTGATGGTTAGGTGAACTCTAACCCTAACACTTTGATATATTGATTCTTTTTCTCTTATTGTATTGATTGATTTTAATTGCTATGACTTGAACTTACTATTGTGAGAAAATAGTTAATAAATAGCTATTACGTGAATTTTCTTCTTTATAGTTTAGTTCATTATTGATTCTTGCTTCTTAGACATAGAATTTATAGTTCATAGCTCATTTAGATTCATGTCAATGTCAATTCTTCCATATAGTCTGTCCAAATAGTAGAAAGATTGGAAAATCACTACTTTGAACCAAATCTTTGTGGGAACGATACTCACTCATCCTTTACTCTTGAAACGATAAGATACACTTGCCTTCACTTTTACCAACAAGTTTCTGGAACCGTTGCCAAAGATTTATGTTTCAATATTGATAAGTACCTTGAATGCTACTAGTTTGGACATTTTTCTAATTTTCCATAGTTTTCTCTCTATTTTTCATTTTAATTCTTTTGAGTTCTTAATCTTGTTTGACTTTGTTTATGCAAGGTACGATGGATAAAGAGCTTATTTTTGAATCAAAAATATAAAAACATGCAAAAAGAAATAGAAAAGAGACTAAAAGAAAGAAGACGTAACAAAGGAATCTTAAAAGATCACAAAAAATTGAAGAAGAAAATTTTGCACAAGAGCCAAGCATAGAAGGATATAATCACAATCGAAGAATTACTTTGGAAGAATATGTTGTTGCTAACTCTACTGAATGTAGCTCAAGCATTATGAGACCACCAATTCTAGCAAATAGCTTTGAAATATAACCAGCTCTTCTACATCTAGTTCAACCAGATCAATTTGGGGGAGACGAGTTGGAGGATCCTAATCTTCGTATTTCCAATTTTCTCCAATTATGTGATACTATCAAAATAAATGGAGTCTCAAAAGATGTTATAAGATTGAGGCTATTTCCTTTCTCTTTGAGTGACCGTGCTAAGTGTTGGCTCCAAGCTCAACCAAGAAGAAGTATTGCCACTTGGGAAGAATTGGAGTCTAAATTTCTCACCAAATATTTCCCTCCATCTAAATACAAGTTAAGAGGAGAAATTTCTTGTTTTTCTCAAAAAGAATGGGAATCACTATATGAAGCTTGGGAACGATTTAAAGAACTCTTAAGGAAATGTCCTCATCATGGATTTTCTGATATCCATCAAATACATATCTTTTATAGTGGAATCAAGCAGGCTACAAGACTTATCATTGATGCATCAGCTGGAGGATCTCTACACACCAAAACTGCTAACGAAGCCATTGAATTAATTGAAATTATGGCTTCTAATGAATATCAAACACCAAGTGATAGAGGTATGGTGAAAAGAGGTGTGATGGAGCTTGATACACAAAATGTATTACTTACTCAAAACAAATTGATATCATAGCAATTAGAAGCACTAACAAAGCAATTACAAGTCTTTAATGTGGGAGTTATACAACAACCACAAGTATTAACATGTGACTTTTGTGGATGTGACCATGAGAATGATTATTGTGACACCAACTTGATGGGAGCCTACAATTAAGAGCAAGTAAGGTACATGGGTCAAGGACAAAGACCTAATTACCCTCCATTCTCCAATTCCTATTTTCCCAACTATAGGAATCATCCTAACTTTTCTTGGAGGAATGGGCCTCATGGGTAGAATCAATCTTCTCAACAACAACTAACTCCATCTCAAGATAAGTCTTCTAATCTTGAAAATATTCTCAGCCAATTCATGCAGGTTACTCAAGCTTTTATTAAAAGTCTTGAAAATCAAGTGGGAAAATTCTCTAAACAATTAGAAATTTTCCAAGTGATATAGTGGTAAATCCCAGGAGCAATGTAAAGCCATCACTACAAGGAGTGGAAAAGTTATAGAGCCTCAACCACCAAAAGTGCAGAAAATGAATGATCAAAATATGGAAAAGAAGCAACCAAATAATGATTTAGTGGAAGATTACACTGATGAAGAGAAAGAAGATCAACTTGAAGGAAATTCTTCCTTAAATTCTCAACCAACATCTATAGAGAAGAGAAAGGAAGAATTAGTTGATAAACTAAGAAGGAAGAGAAAGAAACAATTATTTGAAGAGGCAGTGAAGAATAATAATAATACATGTCCTTATACTAGAATTGCATTTCCCCAAAGGTTGAAGAAACAAGAAGATGAGAAGAAATTTTCAATATTTCTTGATGTGTTCAAGAAACTACAAAACCACATCCCTTTGACAGAAACGTTGGAAGAAATGTTGTCCTATGCTAAATTCATGAAAGAGCTACTCTCAAAGAAAAGAAAGTTCAAGGAAGATGAAACAATAGCTTTTACAGGAGGGTGTAGTGCTATAATTCAAAGGAAGTTACCTCAAAAGCTCAAAGATCTAGGATCATTCACAATCCCATGCACTATTGGTAACTTACGAATTGGAAAGGCACTTTATGGTTTAGGGGCTAATATCAACCTAATGTCCCTTTTTATCATACAGAGGTTAGAAATTGAGAAGGTTAAGCCAACTATTATGTTTCTTCAATTAGCGGACCAATCACTCAAGTATCCTTAGGGTGGTTGAAGATCTCCTTGTCAAAGTTGATAAATTCATTTTCCTAGCAGATTTTGTAGTTATTGACATGGAGGAGGATGCAAAAATACCCCTTATTTTGGGGAGACTATTCCTTGCTACGGGGCGAGCGTTAATTAATGTGCAGCAAGGAAAACTTATACTACATGTGCAAGATGAAGAAATTACTTTTAATGTATTTCGGGCCATGAAACACCCAATTGATGTTTCTCCTTGTATGAGAGTGGGTGTTTTGGCTTCTTTGCTGTCTACTTTTTTTAATGCACTAATACAAGTTTTCATTAGTTCAAAACAGCAAATAAGAAGAATATAATAAGGAAAGTCTCTCATTACATGTAAGAGCCAAAGTAAAAAAAAAAACTCTTATTGATAAATAAACCATATAAAGAATTATCATAATAAAAACTTATAGTCGTCATCTTATCTTGCACGAGCATTGTCATCCCCATCACTTCCTCATCCTTAACCTCTAGAGGAGTTGAAGATACTTCTTTGTTCCTCTTGTACAAATAATATATTGTTAATCTCATTATATACTCTCCAATTTATATAATCAACTAACTGAAAGATAATACAAACATATAATATGTTACATGCAATGAAGAACTATTTGCTAGCAAAATATTCAACAATAGAAAACTTCCACCTTAGTATCTTACCATTTTATGGGCCTTGGAAGGATCCAACACCCTTGCTTTTAGAAACTGCATAGAATTTTCAGCGACAATCTAAAATCAAGAAACAACAAAATTATATTAAATATGTGAAATTTAAATATTTAAATTATTATATAATTTTATTTTTTAATTGTATAAAACTATGATGTTATATTATTATATTTTAATATATTATATATGTAAACACTCAATTATGTCTGAGGCCCCGTTCTTAAAGTTAATAATAATTTAAATAATAGAAACAAACGAAGAAAAGAAAATGAAAGAAAACAGAAAAGAAATTAAAAACAGAAAAAACAGAAATATCAACAGAAAAGCAAACAAATAAACAAATAACAGAATAAATAAATAAAAAGCAAAAAAATAAACAGATAAAAAAATAATAAAAACAAAAACTGAAATAAATTTTTTAAACTAAAAAATAATAACATAAAACATAAAACATAAAAAATTAAAACGAAACAAAAATAAATATAAAAGCAAAATAAAAAAAGGGCTGAAAAAAGAAAAATTAGAAAATAAATAAATAAAGCAAAATAAAAATAAAGCAAAACTGAAAAGAATAAAAACAAATTTAAAACAGCAAAATGGAAAAACTAATAAATAACAAAAACAGAAAGATTAAAAATAAAAAATAGAAAATTAAAAAATAAAAAATAAATAATAACTGAAAAATAAAAAAAAAATAATATAAAATAAAAAATGGAAAATAAAACGGAAAAACAGAATAACTAATTAAAAGTAGAAAAGAAAGGCATGCATGAGGGAGAGAGGGGGATCCCACCAAATAAAAGGCTCTGAAAAGGTGGGGATTTTTTCACTCAAGGGGGAAGATTCATTTTTTTTGAAACTCGGAAGAAGGAGCTCTCACTTTCTCTCCCGATCCAGAAAAGGCTACTCGGTGTTGTGTTCATCCCTAAAGAATAGAAGGTGCTCTCGTTTGAGGAGGATTAGAGTGAATAGCTTCACATCACGCTGGTAGAGGAGAGACATTTCGTTAGTCATCATCTTCATACAGGTTAGTTGTTTTGCCTCTTGATCTTGGAACTAAGAACATTGACCTATTTGGATATTAGCTAAATCTCTATGATAAATAGTTCTTGATTGAAAGAATCATTATTGGATAGCATAGTGTGAGTGATGTTAGAATCGATATTGGAAATAATCATAATAGACCGAAATAATTCATTGATTCTGCAGCATAGTTACTCTGTATTCGGCTACGTTTTCCCCTGTGCAAAATAAAATGAATTTGATTGGCTTAACCAATCATGGTAATCTATCCAAATGTTATGTATTGCATATTCTTTGGTAAGTATAGAAGAACAGAAAGCTGATAAATCATGGTGAACGAAGAGATCCTGAGTTAGGTCACTAGAAGCAAGAGTCTGCGTCATGATTTCTGCGAACCTGAGCTTAAGTGTCTTTGGTATACCATTAATGCTATTTTAGATCTAGAACCGAATGAAAGAAAGGATGGACAAGAACTAGCATAGGTGGCACATGCTGTTCTCGTTGTCATCCGAAGTGTATACCTCCAAATTTGTGCTTCTGCATGCAAATAAGAATTCTTGAGTTACGATGATGCCTCTGAAGGTCTCATGTCCTACCTAAGGATCACAAAGATGATGCGCAATCTGGTCTTTCTATAATCACCTTCATATAGCTAGCAAGGCAGAGGTAGCAGAGTTGTCTTCCGCGATCCAGAACCACCTTCGATCAGTATAGAGACTCGCAAAGCAAAGCATTGGTTCCAATATTAAAGTAGTCGGTATAGATATCGTTGAACAAGCCATATCGACATCAATTTATGTACTCTGATGCATGCATGGACTTTTCTCATCTTTCGGATGGTACCTTGATCAAGCCTTGAGGCCTTTCTACCATTTCTCATATTTGGGAGATGAAGTACAACATGAATCCGTGGTCAATCTGGGGTCTTCTGTGGAAAAGTTTAATTTAGCGAACGCCCAAGTCGTTGGGACTAGGGTCTGCACAAGTTTGGCTATCGCATAAGCTATCAATTCAATGGCTTATTACACTTGAAAACGAGTCAATATTTGAGCCATATCTATGTTGCCATCACAGCAGCCACGTCTCCAATTGGTTATCCTATAGCAAATACTGAACCAGGCATGCTCAAATATGTTGGGGGCACGATTGTTAAAGGCTTCACTCTTCATGAGACTACAGCACCGGTACCAACATCATCATTGCTAGCCAAAACGACCATAGCACCCAACAACCCTTGGTCCTTGTTGTATTGAATAATACATGGTGGAAGATACAAAAGCCGCCATATTCACTTTTGATTCTGATCAGCTTGGTGTTTATGGTCCTGAGGCTGACCTAGACACTTTATGCATTGGGCCTCACCTCATATAAATGTCCATTTGGTGATCAAGATAGGTTCCTTCCCATCACACCGAAACTGCCCTTTGGAAACCGCGCGTTCTCACATCGCCAATGCTGCAAACTCAATTGCACAACCCATTCATTCAATCTCGGCTCTCACAGTGCGTGAGGTACAAGAGGATGTGCATCGCATCATCAACAGTCGATATTTCTCTTCCTGCATGCCGGTTGCGGTTGATACGCATGACGGTATTCGATTAGAATTTCAGGTAGAGCCAAATCATGAGCTCTGCAACATAGTAACCAACTCGAGCTTTGCAAAAATTGAGTTCCTTGAATGTTGAATTTGTTAAAGCTTGAGGCACCAAGCCCTCTTTTGTTTGGCCTTAAAAATGCAATAGGCCTTTGGTAAGTCACGTTCATCAATACTATTGTCAACGTTGAAACGGAAGAGTATCACTATCATAAGATACCTGTACAGAACATTTGCTACTAGGGATGTGAGCCCCTGAGGAACCAGGATACCGAAGATGTAGAATCAGGCTACCCGATCCCATTCTATAGATGCTCACGTGATGCCCTAAGCTATTTTGGCAAGTGGGCGGTCCCTGCAAGTAGCCATGAAGAATCCTCAAATCAGGACATAATGAGAAAGCTCAGGCTGTATCCTCCAATTGAAGTAACAAGCATTAAAACCCAAGAGAAGGCCCATGGTGAGCATTCTACACATGCATGTAAATTTGCAATCACCCCATGCAAACGTAGGTGAAATTCGGATGAGCGTGGGGCCCACCAGCAAATCCTATTCAAGTTGAAAATTAGCCCAATCCCCTGGCAATGCTTTAATATTAATTTATGGAACATAAGCTATAAATCTGAATGGCTTAAGTGTTGAGTCAACTGAAAATCATATGAGGCATTCCAGGTTCGATACCTGTGCGCAGTATTTTTAACTTCTAATTTTCTCATAGAAGCTGAATGGGCCAGGAACGGATGGGCTACGCAATTCCCTTTGATTAGCCCAATTCAGTGCTTTTAAAATGGGTCTGTTTGTTCAATCTCTAAATTTAAATTCATTTTAAGTAGGATCAAGTTTAATTTTCTCATAGAAGCTGAATGGGCCAGGAACGGATGGGCTACGCATTTCCCTTTGATTAGCCCAATTCAGTGCTTTTAAAATGGGTCTGTTTGTTCAATCTCTAAATTTAAATTCATTTTAAGTAGGATCAAGTTTAATTTTTCTTTCTAAATTTTGCAATTAAATTCAATTCTTTCTTTAAATTTTAAATTCATATTTTTATGCTCAAAATCAAGTCTAAATGTGGGTCTATCTCATTACTTATTTTTTTTCCTCTAAGTTTCAAGCCTCAATTCATTTTGTTCAAATCAAATTTAATTCTTTCCCCTCAAGTCTTAATTCATTTTGTTCAAATTAAATTTAATTTTTTCTCCTCAAGTCTCAATTCATTTTGTTTAAATCAAATTTAATTTTTTTCTCCTCAAGTCTGAATTCATTTTGTTTAAATCAAATTTAATTTTTTCTCCTTAAGTCTCAATTCATTTTGTTCAAATCAAATTTAAGTTTTTTTTCTCCTCAAGCCTCAATTCATTTTGTTCAAATCAAATTTAATCTTTTCCTCAAGTTTCAATTCAACTTAATTCAAATCAAATTTAATAAAAAAAATTTCTCAAGTTTCAATTCAAATTAATTCAAATCAAATTTAATTTTTTTAATCAAGTTTAATTCTCTTGCTCAAATCCAAATCAAGTTTGATTCTTTTTTTTTCTTTTTCTCCAATTTTCAAAACGTTCAATTCCTTTTCTCAAATTCAAATCAAGTTTAATTATTTTTCCTCAAATTTCAAAACAAGTTCAATTCGTCTTCTCAAATCCAAATCAAGTTTAAGTCAATTTCTCAAGTATTAAATCAAGTTCATTTTTAGTTTAAATCAAGCCCAATTATTTTTCTACCTAAGCTCATTCCTCTTGTTATCCTTATTATTTTTAAATTAAATTCACTAATTCTAGGTTCTCACGCGATAAACCCTAAGCATGAACTAGTAGCTTTTTCTATTATTCGATATTTAGGGATTCATATGGGTCCCAGTGCAACCGTAGGATTCTTGGACCTTGTGCATATGTGGACTAAGAATCCTTTTCAAATAATCTCAAGAAAAGCTTCATTTTGAAATCCCAAGTCTCACGCGATGAGCTCTAAAATAGAACTGGTGGTTTCATTGTTGTTCGATGTTTAGTGATTCTTATGGATCCCAGTGCAGCCTTCGTTTGCCTTGGATCCTGTGCATATGTGGACTAAGGATTTTCCTTTAAAATATTTTCAAAATACTCTGCTCCTTTTCAAGTCTCCCCGAAGGTCAAGCCTTCAAAACCAGAACTACGTAAGCCTTGAGTTTCCCATTGCACCAGGGAATACGTAAGAGCAGGATTAAGTCCTGTCAGGATAACCTCCATCAATCTATTTATTTTCACTCTAATTAAAGGGATCAAACAGTTTTCAAATAAATCACACACTCAGTTTAAGGGCACCGTTCTTCGGAACGAGCAAGTGGGGTGCCTAACACCTTCCCACTCGTAACCGACTCCCGAACATAAATCGATTCTTCAAGTTAGGGCTTTTCCAAATCTTTTCCCTTAAATAAAAATTTGGTGGCAACTCCACAATATCAATAAATTTTCTTTTAAAATTTTTAGCAAGTCCGTCGTCTCGTCGTGATTACGATTGCGACAATATATTATATATATTTTAAAAATAAGATTTACTTAATAATTAAAATTTTAACTACAATTAAACTGTTCAATCTTAAATTATTACTTTAACCTGTTGAATGCTCGATTTTATTTTAAAAAATTTGATATTAAGATACTCTTAGCGGGATGGATACTTCTTTTTTAGTTAATTTATTATGAATTATTTCTTATCTAACACATTGTCACATGTTTTGTAAATGAAGAGTAAGGATGTTGCATTAGGCTATTAACTATCAATGAATATGACCAAACTGAGTACATTGAAAAAGGAAGAAAATTGAGAGCTTTAAATAACATTTTATGGACGAGAGAGGGACATAATTCAACAATCACACATATTATGAAATAAAATTGAACTCTATGAGATAGCGAACCTCTTGTCATAATGTTTTCCCAAATTGTGATTCTCCCTATTAAAACACATAAAAATAAGTGTTGTACAATGTAAATACAAGTAAAACTATTAAGTCCAACAAGAGCAACCAGGAAGAACAAATTACTTGATTTCCTAGTGAAGGGACACTTTGATGAACAATTTCTTGAGAATCAACAACTCCAAGTTTTTCATGTGTAAGCTATATGATAGTGACAAATATCAGTTTAATATTCTATACCATAGAAATTTCAATTAAAACCATAAAAAATTGAAATAAGATGAATTAAACCATGAGATAACAAACTCACAAGAACATATTTTCTTAAGCTAATTGATGCTAGCATCATTTATCCTACTTCGGAAAATGTGTGGGTTAGCCTGGTTCAGGTAGTACCTAAGAAAGGGGAAATGACAGTGGTTGTAAATGATAAAAATGAACTCATCCCTACAAAAACAGTGACAGGATGACGTATGTGAATTTATTATCGAAGGCTCAATGATTTCACCCGTAAGGATCATTTTCCAGTGCCATTCATGGATCAAATGCTAAAGAAGTTGGCTAACCATGCTTATTATTGCTTTCTAGATGTCTATTCTAGATACAACCAAATTGTAATGGATCCTAAGGATTAAGCAAAGACTGCATTCACTTTCCCTTATGGAATCTTTGCTTATCGAGGAATACCATTTGGATTGTGCAAGCCTGCCACATTTCAAAAATGCATGCTAGCCATCTTCTCTGATATGGTAGAAAAATTTATTGAAGTTTTTATGGATGATTTTTCAATTTTTGGTTCTACTTATGAAAGTTGTTTGACTAACCTTGCTTGTGTTTTGAAGCGATGTCAAGAGAATAACCTTGTACTAAATAGGAGATATGTTATTTTATGGTACAAGAGGGTATAGTCCTGGGACACAAAATTTCAACAAAAGGTGTAAAAGTGGATAAAGTCAAAATTGAAGTCATTGAAAAGCTCTCACCACCGGTGAATGTCAAGGGAGTGAGAGTCATGCGGGGTTTTATAGGAGATTCATTAAAGACTTTTTAAAATTTTCAAAATCTTTGTGTGATCTTTTGGTTAAGGATGCTAAGTTTAAATTTTATGATTTTTTCTTGAAGGCTTTTAATATTTTTAAAAGAAAAATTAATCACTACACATATTATCACAACTCCCAATTAGTACTTACCTTTTGAACTTATGTGTGATGCTAGTGATTTTTTCATAAGTGTTGTTTTAGGACAGAGGAAAGATAAACTTTTACATGTTATATACTATGCTAGCAGGGTTTTTACTAGTGCTCAAGTCAATTATGCCACTATTGAGAAAGAACTTTTAGCTATTGTCTTTTCCTTTGATAAATTTCACTCATATTTGATTGGTGTCAAGGTTATTGTATATACTGATCACTCAGCCTTGAAACATCTATTTGTCTAAACAAGAAGCTATGCCAAGATTAATAAGATGGATCTTTCTCCTTCAAGAATTTGAATTTGAAATTCGGGACAGAAGGGGGAAGGAGAATAGTGCAGCTGATCACTTGTCAAGACTACCAATTGAAGGCGTGGAAGATGAAAAAGTTCTTGTCAACAAAGAATTTCTACATGAAAAGCTATTTTCCATCTCTACTCCGTCTTGGTATGCTGATATGGCTAATCTTAAAGATGGACATATTGTTCTAGAAGGATGGACTGGGAAACAAAGGAAGAAACTCTTTCATGACAATAAGTTTTATGTGTGGGACGAACCATGTTTGTATAAAATTGGTGTAGATGGATTATTAAGAAGATGCATCCCAAAAAGAAGAACAAGGGAATATTTTATGGCATTGCCATAACTCAGCTTATGGGGGCTATTTCAATGGAAAAATGACAGCTTCTAAAGTTTTTCAATCGGGATTCTTCTAGCCTAATTTATTCAATGATGCTAAAGAATTTGTGGCTTCGTGTGATGAGTGTAAGAGAAGTGGAAATATCTCAAAGAGAGATGAAATGTCCCTCACCAATGTATTGGAGGTTGAACTATTTGATGTGTAGGCATAGATTTCATGGGATCATTTCCCTCCTTTTATTCCAATATCTACCTATTATTGGCTTTTGATTATGTTTCAAAGTGGGTTGAAGCCATTCCTACAAGAACCAATGAGAACAAAGTTGTGGTGAAATTTGTAAACAAGAATATTTTACAAAGATTTGGTGTTCCAAGAGTCTTTGTTAGTGATGGTGGATCTCATTTTTGTAATCAACAATTAGAATCAGTTTTAACCAAATATGATGTCAAGTATAGAGTGGCTACAACATATCATCCTCGTACCAAAGGCCAAGCTGAAATTTCTAATAGAGAAGTCAAGAGAATCTTGGAGAAGATGGTAAATGGCGCAAGAAAGGATTTGGCAAACAAATTGGATGATGCATTGTGGGCTTATAGGACTGCCTTTAAAACAAAAATTGGAATGTCTCCATATCAACTATTCTTTGGGAAGGCATGTCACCTACTTCTTGAGCTGGAACATAAAGTTTATTGGGCCACCAAATTCTTAAATTTCTGTGGAAAAGAAGCTAGGGAAAATAAAGTGCCTCAACTGCATGAATTAGAATAGTTTCACCAGAATGCTTATGAGAATGCAAGAATGTATAAAGAGAAGACCAAGAAATGGCATGATAAATTCATTTTAAACAGAAATTTTGAACTTGGACAATTGATTTTACTCTTTACCTCAAGATTAAAGTTGTTCCCTAGAAAGTTAAAATCAAGATGGTCAGGGATTTTTTTGGTTAAGGAAGTTTTCCATCATGGTGCCCTTACTCTATAAGACTTGGATTCTAAAAGAAATTTTAAAATAAAGGGTAAGTGCGTAAAACATTATTTTGGTGGTAATTTCAACAGGAAGAAGGTAGCTTATGACCTTCATTCCACCAATTAAGGTTTGAACCGTCAAGCTAATGATGTTAAATAAGCGCTGCATGGGAGGCAACTCATGGATTGATTCATCTCATTCTATTTCTTTATATAATTCTCACATTATATTAATTGAAAAGTCGAAATAATGTTTCACGACTTGAGGAAGAAGCAGGGATGATGAGCTAAGCGATGTACACATTATAAGAAACCATGGTGTGATCTTGACAAGCATGAATTGGAGCAAACATGGTTAGACCATTCCAATATGCTAGGATAAAGATTGCAAACTTGTCAAGGATGTTTCTTTTTTAAAAAATAAAAACAAAAAAATATGTTTACAATTAGCATTCAACAGTTAAAATCTACTGTAAAGGTTGTTGTCAAAAGCATTAGTTGATGCGAAAAATTGCGTTAAACAATGCAAAATTCCCAACATTCTGACCACAAAGCATTAGCTGACGTGAAAAATTGCATTCAGCAACGCAAAACACCTAGTACTCTGCCCAAACCACATGAGCTAACGTGAAAAAACGTGTCAGGCAACGCAAATCACTAGAGTTAAATATCCTTTGGCAACCACAACCCATCTTCTTCCCCATTTTATTAAACACCCATTGACACCCACATGGTGAAAATGTTAAGGTAAGATCTTGAATGCCCATATCCTCTATAACCATTCTTCTAGAACCCCTTTCTTGCCAAAATCTTCCAGATCTGCTTAAGTCTCATCAACATCCATCTATCTTAGAACGTATTTCACTTGGTTTTCACTCCCAGCCATACTACAAGGTTTATGACTATCTAGTCTTTCCTTTTCATTTGAGCTTAACTAAATGTTTCATAGCAAAGTAAATCAACATGCATTTCATTCTCGTGCTTGAGTGGGTTACTTGCAAAGTTACCATCTTTTGACGCTAGGAGAAAATTCGAGTTCATTTATAATACCCATTTTTCTTTAGCTTGTATTATGTTTATTGGATGTTAAAAGTGAGTTTTGTGATGGAATCAAATGCTGAAGTTTTTAGCTTTCTGTTGAAATGTTAAAGTGAAATATCCCATAAATGGTAAAGTTAGCATCTTTTGGGGTTAAAAAAATCAAGTCTATGCATCATACATTTTTCTTTAGCTTGTATTACGTTGATTAGATGTTGAAATTGAGCTTTGTAGTAAAGGTTGATGCTGAAGTTGCTAGCTTTGTGTTGAAATTTCAAATTTATACCTTAAGTATTCTCTAAACAAAGAAGAAAAAAAGTAAGGAATGATGTCTTCCCATTAACCTAGTAAAAAAAAAAATTTATAGATGGCATACACTTCACAATGCAAGCATAAGAAATCTACTTTGGCTATAAGTACCAATAATCAACCACCAAGTAGTAATTCTAGGAAGTTTAGGTTTCTGGAAAATGAGGAAAGATTTGAGAAACTTAAAGATAGACCAATAGTGGGAAAACAGAAAATGATATTACTAGCAAATGAATTGTTGGGAATTTGTGAGGAAATTTTGAGGAGTTGGGAAACTTTTTGCAACTTCACAGGGCAAGGTTATGAGAGACCACTAGGGAATTCTATACAAATGTATCATTTAACAAAGGTGACCAGAAATTTACTTCCTTTGTACGGGGTTGAGAAATTTCATTCTCACCAAAGGCGATCAACATTATCCTCGGAACACCTACACCACATGGTAATTGCATGTATCGTCAATGGAAAGAGTAATATGTTGACAAAGAAGATACACTCAAGGTGTTATGTATGCTGGGAGCTACATGGAAGGATAACTAGAAGAAATAAATAAATGGAAATTATTTGAAAAAATGTTATTTGTTATTTGCAGCAAAAATCTAGGTGACTTTTGTGCCATCCAACCTTCTCCATGTATTTCACACTAATGATGTTGCCAAGAAAAGAGCTATAATGATCTAGGTTATCATGAAAAAAAGGGATGTTGATATTGGCTGTACAATTGCTAATGAAATAGAAAATATAGCAAGAAAATCAGGGGGCATCTTTGGGTTACCCTTCTCTCATTACTGCACTTTGTAAGTCACAGGGCGTTACCATTAGAGGTTCTACAAATTTTATGATCAATCAATCCTTGACAAAAGCTACATTTACAAACACATCTTGACAAATCAGCCACCACCACCACCACCACCTCAAGTAGATTATCCAAAACTTCCACCACAATTGTACCAGATGCTTGTTGCACAAAAGGAAATCTTATGAAGCAAAATTCCACAACTTCTCAATTGTCGGCCCAAATAGAAATCATTCAACAAAATTTACACAAAGTTCACATAGCAACAAGGAGAAATCAACACTTGCTTAGAAAAATTAGGCAACATGCAGATTTGGATATGGATGAAATCTCTCAAATCACTGAAGAGGAAATATTGGAATGGATTAACCTCGATGAGTCTCAAAATGAGGCAAGAACATCAAGGGATCACATTATGGGAGAAGTTTTCTGAAATGATTAAGGAAGCGAATCAAGTGGAAACAAATCATCATGTTATTAGCTTGTTATTAGGAATCAATTCTATGTTTAGTCTTTTGGTTATAACATTTCTGCTATGTTATTTTCTTGTCATACATTTGAGCTTATGGATTGTAATATCATACTTAGATTTTTAGGTTATGTTTAATTACGGTGCTAGCTTTGTTGTATGTGTTTATATTTTTTTTTATTGCTAATCCTAGGTTGTGTTTCAATATTTTTGCTAATCCTAGGTTGTGTTGTAGATTTTACCTTCACAGCAAGCATCACCTCCACTTACAAGGTCTTCGTAACACTCATGTCAGCCTCAACTTGTTGAATTAGCACAATTGCAAGGGGTTCCTTTTTTCCCACTTATCTTTAATTCTTTTGTTGGTATACTAGGTAATCGAAAGAAAAAAAAATGGAAACTCTGAATCTAATGCATATCATTCTTGACATAATTGCATTCTTTAAGAAGTCTGAGCTTGTCTATTTAATAAACTAGTCGACAAGCTAGACTTTAAACAAGCTAAGTCGTAGGCTCCTATCGGGCAGCCTTATTCACTTCCTTCCCTATACACAGTCGCAACCGTAATTCCGACGAGACGACGAACTCACTAAAATTTTGAAAGGAATTTTATTGATAATGTGGAGTCGCCACCAAATTTTTATTTAAGGGAAAATACTTGGAAAAAACCCTGACTCGAAGAAGAGATTTGGGTTCGGAAATCGAGTACGAATGGGGAAGGTGTTAGGCACCCCACTCGCCCGTTCCGAAGAACGGTACCCTTAAACTAAGTGTGTGATTATTTGAAAATGGTTTGATCCCTTTAATTAACATGGAAATAAATAACTTGATGGAGGTTAGCCTGACAGGACTTGATCCTGCTCCTACGTATTCCCTGGTGCAATGGGAAACTCAAGGCTTACGTAGTTCTGGTTTATGAAGGCTTGACCTTCATACAAACTTGAAAAGGAATATTTTAAGATTTTGTTTTTTGAAAGGCTTTTTATTTTTAGAGGAATCTTCAGTCCACTCATGCATAAGGCCCGAGGCGGCTAAGGCAGCACGGGGACCTATACAGACTACTAAATGTTGGACAACAGGTGAACCGCTAACCCCCCATTTAGTGCCCATTACGTGAGACTTAAAAATCCCAAAATATTTAGGAAAGATTTTTTAAGTTTTGAAAAGAAATGATCTGTAAATGATATTGATTCTTGAGTAAGACAAAACTTGAATTTAAGAAAAGAGTTTCATTTTTGAGCCTTAAGGTAATTGGAATTGAAATGAGATTTTGGTGCAAATATGTGATTACTAGAAATTTTGGGGTGATTTGGAATTTTTGAGAATTTTATGAATTTTTTAGGAATTATGAGATTTTATGAATTTATTTGGCAATCCCATGAATTTATTTAGGAATTACAGAATTTTTATGATTTATTGTGAATTTTTGGATTTTTAGAATTTTTGTGAATTTTCTAGGATTTTTAGAATTTTTAAGAATTATTAGAATTTTTGAGTTTTTGTGAATTTTTTAGATTTATTGTAAATTTTTTATGGATTTTCTGGATTTATTATGAATTTTTATGAATTATTTATTAATTATATAATTTTTCAAGAGCAGAATAGGGATTAACAGATTATTTAAGGGCAGAATAGGGATTAACAGATTATTTAAGGGCAAAATGATAATTTCAGGATATGGGACCTATTAGGAATTTTGGTATTGTGGAATTTGATCAAGGCATTTTGGGGTATTCAGCAGGTGGGGACAGATTGGGTATTAAGGGGGTAATTCATAAGGCTGGGGTATTCAGCAGGTGGGACAGATTGGGGACAGATTAAGTATTAAGGGGGTAATTCATGAGGCTGGGGTATTCAGCAGGTGGGGACAGATTGGGTATTAAGGGGTATTCAGCAGGTGGGGACAGATTGGGATTGGGTATTAAGGGGTATTCAGCAGGTGGGGACAGATTGGGTATTAAGGGGGTAATTCATGAGGCTGGGACCTATTGGGTATTAAGAAAATTGCTAAGGGGTTATTTTGGTATTTGGGATTTGAGGACAGAATTAACAATTTTGTAATAAAATGGGTTATTTTGGTATTTGGGATTTGAGGTAATTTTGTAATAAAATGGGTTATTTTGGTATTTGGGATTTGAGGACAGAATTAACAATTTTGTAATAAAATGGCAAAGGTTGGTGTAAGGGTTTCGAACTCAGGTCACACAGGGCAGGAGTGCAACGCTCAACCGTCTGAGCCATTCAATCTTTGTAGCATTATTCTCTTTTTCTTATATCTAAATGTGGGCGATGTTGATTTTACTGCCCAAACTTGGTGCACGAGCGGGGCCCACTCCCTTTATCCTTTTGCATGCACCCCCATCTATGCACGAGACTAATTTGCTCTTTGTATTTTGTGCAAACCCAGTACCTACAGGATCTCAATTCTCGTATGCATACAAGGCAAGCAATGCTGTTTCCATTCGCGTGGTACGTGATATGGTAAATTGCAGCTGGCTTGATTGATATGTGGGTTCAATGGGTGTAAGAGGGATCAAAGTGAATCGTTGCATGCAGAACCTGGATGTAGTGGGCCTTAACTTCCCTAACCATTGAGCTAAGCTTGAGCTTTGGGATCTGTCACTTGATCGTGTCTAAAATTAACCACACTCATTATGTAAATACCCACTTGCATGCATGGCTGTATGTAAACTGGACCTAGGTATCTGACCTATGAGTGCTCCAGGCTTCACTTGGCCTTAAGCGTGACCTACGAGTCTTGATCTTCAGCATAGAATGGGAAGAAGAATAGTGCATTTGAAGGGTAAACTCAGTAGGTGAAACGAGGCCAACTGCAGACATGACGGTCCATGCCAAGTTCAAGCTAACTCTCCTTTTTTTACGTGTTCAAACAAAGGATCTAGCTCTTTCAACAATTATTCTTGGGGATGAATTCTCAATGAGGGTGAGAAAGAGGTGTCTAGCGGCACTATGGATGGGTTGTTTGGCGTCACTTAAGCAGTCGATGACGGAAGGAGTGCGAGCTTGGAAGTGAAGCTTTAAGTGCTCACTAGTAAACACAACGGCGGAGGTTAGAGTTTGACGTGCACCTTGGAAGGCCTTGGAGCTACTGACTTTCAAGAGACCTAAGCCACAAACGACGACCAAAATGACTTCTCTGGAACTGAGGTTTCTTCTGGACTTAGAGTATTTGATGGAGGCGCTCGACTCCAGCCTTCTTCTCCTCCGCGTCTTTGGTGCAAAAGAGGAAGGAACATATGGCGAAGGCTTCGAGCGTTGGACTTCTGTCCATGCATGTCCCCAACTTTACAATATAGGATATCTCAACGTACTCAAGAGTGATAGGAATGGGCTGAAACAAGTTCGTGATCCTCGAGAAGAAAAACATTAAGCTATCCTTTCAAAATTTGCAAGATTTGATCCATATTTAGCAATGATATCGTGAACAGAATCCTCGAACCATAATCAAGAACATAACCAGTCTAGAGAAATCTAAAGCTTATTCAACAATAATATATTCTAATCTCCAATCGGCAAATTGAACCAACGCCAACAATCATGGGCAGAAAATCTACATCATTGTTCGACTATTACGCATGAAGGTGATTGAAAATCATACCTGAAAAATTCAACCCAAGACAATGCTTCTTGAAAGCCTTTTTCCTTGATTTGTTTCTATCGACTCTGCATGAAGGTGACCGGTGCATGCTCTTTTCCTCGATTGTGAGAGCGATCTTTGGTGGTTGCCTTAAGCCTGGCAAAAGGTACCCCCAAGGAAGATGATCGAAAAAACTCTCCCCTCCTCTGATTTTTTCCTCTCTTTTTTCCTTGTCTTCTGTTCTTTTTTCCTGTTTTTTTTTTGTTATTTTGTTTCTTGTAATTAAGTTATTCCATTTTTTTTTGTTTTTTGTAATTCTGTTTTTTTTTCTTTAATTTTTTTAATTCTATTTTTTTCATTTTTATTAATATTTGTTTTTTCTTTTTTTCATCTTCTTTGTTTATTTTTTTGATTTCCAGATTTTTGGTTTCTTACTTATTTTTCATTTTTGTTAATTTTTTCGTATTTCATATTTCTCTAACTAATTTCCATTTTTGATTTTTTTGAATTTTCTTTTAATTTTCCAAATTTTAATTTTTAGTTTTCAGAATTTTTAATTTTTTTTAATTTTTATTTAAATTCTTATTTTGATTTTTTTTTCCATATTTTTAATTTTGATTATTATTATTATTTATTTATTTTCTATATTTTTGTAATTTTTCTTGATTTTTTTTTCTATTTTCTAAATGTTTATATTCAGAATTTGAAATTTGAATTTTTTATTCCCTTTTTTGAGTTTTTTCAGATTTTAATTAATTAATTTATTTTTATTAGGATCTTTTAATTTTCAAATTTTTCTTCCTCTTTTTTATTTTCTATTATGATTCTTTTTTTTTCAAAATTTTGATTTTTTAATAATTTTGTTTAATTTTTGCTTTTCATTTAATTTCTTAATTTCTTGGTTTTTACTTTCTCATGGATATTTATTTATTTTTCCTTTTTCTTTTGCTTACCTTGATTTCCATCTTTTCTCCTGTTTTCTGTTTAATTATGTTTCCTTATGTATTTTGAACTTCTTGAAATTTTTAATTTCGGTTTATCCGTTAATTACCTTAAAATGGGTCTCGGACATAATTGGGTATTTACATACACCACCTCATTATCCTTCCACACATTTTCATTTTCTCTAGATCTCTTTGTTAATGTTGAATTAAGGTTAATATAACCCATTTGGACAAGGTTGATAGTCTTTCTTAATTTCTTTCTTGGGGACACATTCTTAGTCTTGCCATGCATAATAAGCTTTGAATATTCACATGGCCATGGGGATCACATGATATGATAGTAGATAACATAGTGTAGAGTTCAAAGCACATGACATAATATATAATTCTACTCAATACAAATAGTATCATTCATCTGTCTACACCTCTCATCCAACGGCTAACAGATTTTTAAAGAAAAATAGAAAAAATAAAATAGATCCAACGATCTACAGCTAGATGTAAATAGATGTAGACTACTATTTATATGTATGAGAAATTTTTTTGAATACAAAATTTCGAAAATAGTTCATCATAAATTAAACTGGTTAATTCCCAACCAAACTAGTCCAAGTTCAATCCTGTTATGGGAGAATAGTAATTTCCTAAATATTAATTAAGAAGTTTTCCTTCTTTATTTAACCCATCAAGGACTAGTGGCTAATTTATAGTTTAAACAGGAGCCAAAGTCATGGGAGATGAAAGGAACGGTGGTGACGAATGGTCAAAGCCATAGACAAAGAAAAAGAAAATCTAATGGGTATGCTAATACTATGAGTGGGTTTAAAATATATTTTATTCTTCCACCTTTAACACTTATCCTATATGTTAACTTCTATTTATCATTCCTTCAACCTTGATTCCTTCAATTCTCTAAATAATGAGAGGTCAAAGCATAATTTTTGTAAAAGGAAATTAATGAATGATCATAGTGACTTATAATGAGTCACCTTGTTGCACAAAATGAATAAATATGAAAAGACCGATATACCTTTATAATTAAAAAGTTTATATAACACTAGCTCTAACTGTTCTAATTTAAACATGGTGCAATTGACATGAGTCTATATGGTAAAGAGGTCACTTGTAACACCCTAATAATGATACCTTTCTTACGCTTAACTCATATCGCAGATACACTATTTAGTTTATTTATTCATAATGTGGAACTTCTTTGGAAAATATTGTTAAATACGGTACAATTATTTTCAAAATATTTGTTGAAAATGCAAGCCTTGTCGTAGTAACTAACATAACAAATTGTATACATTCAAAATGTCATCACTCATGCTAGCTTTGAAAACTCATACATTTACATAAAGTAATATACATTCACACATACCACCACATATACCTTATTACTTATATTTAACATGCACATATCAAACATAGAGAGAAAAAAACTCTTGGTACCATCCGAAATTTCTCTTCTTGAGTTAATGATTTGGAAATTATTAATTATGAAATTGTGCCTTAAATTTTTAAGAAAATTATAGATCTTTTATAAAATGATGAAAATACCCATACACTAGGATGACATAAATAAATGTGCAAGTAATTCAAAATAAAAGTTAAAATACATTCTAAAGGTTTATAATCCATCAATTGTCATTAGAAAGTCACCAAGAGAAATTAGAAATAAAGAGAAAATGAAAATGCCACTGAAAATGCCCAAAATGCCCTTAGAGAGCTTTGTCTCATATAAGGACTAAAATTTTCCTAGAAAAGTAGTAAATGGCATAAGAAAGATTTGGAAATGAACCAATAAATGTTAGAAACATTGGCAAAATAGTTTGGAAACTTTCTGGGAAATTATCAAAAAATTACCAAAATGCCCCTAGAAGACCAGTAGGACAAGAAAATGGGAATTTGACATGTCTAAAATGAGGTGGTGACTCACCCCATAAGTCATCACAGCATTAATTTCATATAGGACAAAAATATTAATGAGGAGAGATAAAATTAACCGTAGTTAAAGTAAATTAACCTTAATTAATTAAAATTAACCATGCTTAGAATAAGTTAACCTTGATTAATGATATATTCATATTGATTAGTGTTAACATAATTCTAAAAGATAATTTCTTACATTTACTTTTAATTTGGAAAATAGAAATTACATCTAAATGGAGCAAAATGCCCTTAAGTTGGAATTTAATTCTCACATGCCCTAGGTGGCCGAATTTTCTAAGGAACATCAAGGGGACGCTCATTTTCTCTATTAACACTTTTATAAATACTTGTGCAAGCTCTCTAAACTAAATCATAACTCCATCTTTTCTTAAAACACCAAAACCTACACTAAGCTTGAACTTCCATCTTTGAAATTTAAGTTATAATAGGCCAAAAAAATAAAACCTCACCATCATCCTTGAAGGCATTCTTATGGACCACAAAGGAAAGGAAAATCAACTTCAAAAGATCCATCAAATCCTTTCATAAGTCTTCAACAAGTAAGGTATTTACCATACAATTTTTCTATGCTTTTAATTATGTGTTTATGGTTTGTTTTTCTTCTCTTTTTGATGGATCATTCTCAAAGTTCTATGGATACATTTTTCTTGCATTTCATGGATCTCAAAACTATCCTTGATGGTTAAAAATGAGCATAACTAAGTGTTTAGTCATTTTTGGAAGTTGAAGGGAAGTTTTGATGGATTATAATGCTTCTAGCAACCTTTGCAGCAATTTAATCAGTTAAAATTTCTTAAAATAATTTTTAATGGTTTGAAGAAGTTTTGAAAATTTTTGTGAAAAATTTTAAAGTGATCAAAGTAAGGGATGGATAGATCTTAGAGTAAATCTAGTAGATCTACACTTGGTTGTCTTGAAAAAATGCTTTCTTTAAAGTCATTATGTTCAAATTTGTAGGCTTGTCTATATCTTTTCTTAAAAGTTATAATCTTGAAGTTGAACTTTGATAAAAATCTAGATCTAGACTCATATGATAAATATCCTATAAAACTAAAAGTTTATGTCATAAAAGCTATAAACTTAACTTGAAACTTGGACTTTAAAACCAATTAGAGAAAAGGTGGAATTATGGATCCAAAGATGAACAAGACACTTAAGATCTTCCATGACCTTACCAAAGCTATGAACTAAGGATAAATCATGATTGACCTAAGAGTAAATGATGCAACAAATGTCAAAATTCATGGAGTAAAGGTCAAGTGGGAAGAGTTTTGAGAAACTAACCTTTGGTGATCAAGGGTGTGATTCGGTCATTTCAAGTAAATTAAGAAGAGTTGAGTTAAAAAATTGTTAATGTGTAATAAGGAGTCTAACCATATACAAGAAAGAAATTAAAAATTTAGTAAAGACTTTGTGATGGTTTGGGTAACCATTTGGCCATATTTAGTGAAATTAGTGAAAGTGAGTTAAAATCAAGTTAAGGCCCAAAAATGAACTTAGCCATGCACAAGGTGATGACTAAAAGTCAATTACAGAATTGTGGGAGCTTGAAGAGCCATTCGGTCAACACCTAGTAATTAAGAAGGAGAAGTCTTAAAAATTTTCAAGTTGGATCAATCTAATAATCTAAGTCATAATCTCTCATAAATCACCTCTCAACTATAAGAAAAATTGATAATAATATCTTAGGGACTGAAAGAATCAATTCAGCCAAGTCTTAGTTAAATTTACAAGAGAATCTAATTTGGGACGCTATATAGGGACTGAATCGTTACTTTAGTTTTAAGCAAGATGTATTGGTGACCCCACCTTTGTTTGATTATTTTAGTCAAACCTTTTGCATGCAGTTGCACTCCATGTTGAGAAACCCAATCTGCATGGGATCCATTTCACTAAATTCAGCTTTCCCTTTATTTTCATAATTAGTGCTTAAGGCGTATAAGGCTAAAGCAGCATCGTTCACCACTAATATTTGTTTTGCCTCTTCTATTAGGCTCACCAAATTTCTCATAGCTCCTTCACAATTTCCAATGATGCTTCTATTGTCATCAAGTGCTGATAATGAGAAAATGACTGTAGCCGCATTGGTTCTTACTTCCATGGTTCCTGATTTCACGGAATTAACTATTAAGGATATCAACTTGTCATCCAATCCAAATTTTATCTAGTTAGGTTAATGAATGGAGGCATTTAGAACAGTTATGATGAAGTCCTCTTGGAGGCGGGGATCAACGCTACCAATGGAATCTGATATTGGAGCTAGTAATAGATGAATGACTTCTTTGTCCCCAAAAAGTGCTTTAGATGCAAGCATTTTCTTTGTTAGCTGCTGAAGCTCTTTTGCAACTTGTTTCTGTTGAGGAACAGGTTTTTGACAACTTCTGAAGTAAAGAATTCAATCGCTACCTGTGTTCATCAGTTATTTGTCCTTCATCAAGGTCTTCAGGCTTTGATGACTCAGTTCTATGCTGCTTGCACCACTGTGTAACCATTTCATGGACCAAACTATTAGGAGTAAGGACAGAGTCAAAAAGAACTTTCTTCGTCTAAGCGCATATTCTTTTCACCTCATTCACCCACTGTTCAATGAATGACTGATCAAAAGTTTGTCCGGTGGCGCAGATAACAAGATAAGTCATCAAGTATCCAGAGAGGGGGCATAGAAAGTTTGGAGGAATGGTTGTGTTTTTTGATTTGGCTTTCCATTTCAAATCCTTGAGAGTAGAAAGAGCGTCGATAGCGTCATTGACATCGTGCACAGTGAACTCATCGGCCTCGACGATACTGTTCACCAATTCTGTAACTTCTCCTTCAATGCACCTGTTGCGTACCTCATGGTCATTATTATGGAACTAGAGATGAATGAATCCAGCAACACAGAATGCTATATAGGCGAGCACACCAAGATAAATGTCAAACTATAAGTGGCATGCATGTAGCTGAACGAGCATCAAACTTTGTTAATGTGCATTCCGAATAAGTCTAACATAAGGCTAGTACTGCAAGACCAAAGATTGGAATAATCTTGTATATGATTCTAATTCTGTGATCCAAGTGATCACCGCTCTTTGTTAGTATGCCACGAACCACTTCATGGAAGGTCTCTTTGAAAATATTCTTTGGAGAAATCTAAGCTCAAGGGGGACAAAGTCACTTTTATGCTATCGACTTCAGAACCTATATAATACAACCCCATTCCATTAAGCTCGATACTAGCAAAAGCAACCAGCGAATGTAGAACTCTGAATTTTCCATAAACTGCCTCTTCGAGACTCAGCCATGATACTAATTCATTAGTGAAACCATCCTTAATATTGGAGGCCGAAGCTACATCACTAGTGTTGGCATATACTTGAAATAGAACCATGGAAGCATATTGTTGTCTAGGAGTCAAAGGATCTTGTACAATCTTTGACAAACTGGAATTCCTCAGTTTTCACCATGAACTTAGTGTTCTAATTTCAATCCAAAAGTTTCATAAGTCCATGACCAAAATCACGATTATCAACCGAAACCTTATGTCTCTGTTCCACTAACACTGATCTTACTTAATTTCAATTGACCATTGTCAAATTCCATCAAACAGAATCAAAGAGATCTTAAGCAAACAACAACGAATGAATTCACATAAAAATAATGGATTCAATCAAGTTCACAAAGAATTTTCATTATCCTTCAAAGCAATTGATTGTTCTTCCTTTGACCAATAAAAGATAACGAATATAAACAAATTTAGAAAGTGATTCAAAAAGAAATTACGCGTAGAATGACCTTGGACATCACCGGTGGTTGTGAGCGAGGAATAAAAGGTCTGAGCTTTCTCTAAAAAGCTTCTATTGGTTCTTTCTGGAAATGGATCTCTTAATCCGCGAACTTCTGATCAGAATGCAAAGGTGTAGGAGATGTGGAGAAGAAATAGAGACCGTGCCACCATTCATTCTTCTGAGCTCTAGGACCAAAGACCCCCCTCTCTTTTTATACTGTTACCTCTCTTTTACTTTTTTTAAATTTGGCGCTCCCCCAAAATCCCCTTTTATCTTCTTTTTTATCCTTTTTTTATTTCTTTTATTTTTCATTTTTATTTTTTTTCTTTATATTTTTCTTTTTCCTAACTAATTTTTAACTAACTTTAACTAACTCCTAACTGTTTTTTAACTTAAAATTTTTCTCTCTTTTTTTCTTTTCTTTTTCTTTTTATCCTTGTTATTTATTTTTACTATTATTATTTTTTACTTTATTATCTTTTATTTTTCTTTATTATTATTTTTCTATTTTATTTTTAATTATTATACTTGAAATGATTTTAGAGCAAAAATTTGTTTTGTGCATTATAAATATAATTTTGGTCTTAGACATAATTAGGTGTTCACACATACTCAACTTTATTTGGATATAAGCTCATTCTTGATGGTTATCATCACCTTAACTTTAAGCCTTTTGACCTTTAATATGGATAGTCTCAAACTTTCACACATGAATAAGTCTCGGAGTTGGCAATATACAAGTATGTGCTTGTTAAATTTTCACATAGGATTTTCTTTAGGGATCCTTTGACTTATTAAATTTCATTTCAAGTCTTTAAAATAGAATGCATGCTTAATATTCAATCAAAATGCCATGCACACATAGCACCAAATTCATTTATCAACTTATAATCATTTAAGTACAACATGAAATCATGTACACATAAGCAAGTAATCATACCATTTTAATTGTAGCTTTTTCTTGTATGTAAGGTTCAACTTAAAGAATTAAAGCATGCATGCATTTAGGTCTTAGTTTAGTGTACATTTTAATTTTTTGACTTAAGGAAAACATCATGATAACATTTCACCCCTATTTTTTCTTTTTGAATGCCTCCTAAATTCATTTAATTGTAGTTTATTTTCATTGTCCTCTTTCTAATGTTGTTGCATCATTAATCTTTTCAGTTTAGCTTTTTTTTTTATAGTGCTTTGAGTTTAAACATTATTGACCTACTTTTTTTTTACATAATGGTAACATCAATTTCAACATAATAAGAAGGTTGAACATCAATTTCAACATAATAAGAAGGTTAAACATCAATTTCAACATAATAAGAAGGTTGAAGGCTTTTAGCAATGATTCAAACTTGTGAAGTAAAGATTTGAGTAGAAAAAGGAAAGAGTGCTAGCATAAATCTAAAACTCTAAGGAAATTCTAAAAATGAATGAATTAAGTGAAAAACATTTAGGGAGTGGTGATGATTTCTTATATTTTGTACTTTTGGACTAACATTTCTTTGTGTAGCTTTTACTTGGAATTGAAGGAAATATTATATAAAAAAAAATTGAATTTTCAATGAATATTGTATTTGGCCAAAGGTAAATAAGGAAGCTTGAAGGCTTTGTTTGTTTTTTTTTTTTTAGGATCCATAGAATTTTATTCTTATAAAGTTTTATACCTTTTGTATTAGGTTTCTTTTTGTATTACTTAGATAATTTCTAGTAAATTTTTTAATTTCTTGCCATGTTTTTTCATTGCAATTTGGATGTAAAAATGCCATTGAATTTTCCTTTGCAAGATACTCACCAAACTTTTTTTTTATGTTTAAATATGCATGTTGTGAAGTTACATGAAGATTTAATACTTATCTTTGGATTGGATATATAATCTAAGTGATTAAATGTTAAAAATTTTCGTATAACTTATGAAATTTGGTTTGGGTAAGAAGTCATTATTAAATGTTAAAATTTTTCGTGTAACATATGAAATTTGGTTTGGGTAAGAAGTCATTCCAAATCCTATCTTTCCAATTTAAATTCCTTAATTGGGAAGTGATTATGTGGTAAAAAATTGACTTAGCATTAAAAATAGAATTTATTTTTTGTTAATTGCATGTTATTCGAGAGTTAAACTTGAATATTATTGAAGTCGACTATTTCATAGGTCCTAATTAAAAAATATAACTAATAGGTTAAAAAGAATATTTTAATATCAAAATAAAACTTTGAAAAACTGTTTGTCAAATTACAAATATCTCTTTTTCAAAATATCTTTTTTAGAATTTATTTTTAAATAAAATTTCTTTAAATTACATCCCTACTAAATTTCTCTCCAAATTACAAAAGTTTAATTTTTTTAAAAAAAATTTCCTCTTTACAATTTTTTTTAAATTAACCAAAACAAGAGAACTACTTATTTTTTAATATTTCATACAATCAAAAAATATATAGAATAAAAATTTAAAATTCTGCTATATTATTTTTTATATTTATTTTATTTTATTTTTAAGATAGTATCTATATATAACCTGTGTAAGTACTTCATTTTCATTTTAAAAGAGTTCAATATGTTTCTTTAAAATTATTTTAAAATTTTATATTTAAATTAGGATAATTGTTTTTAAATGGATGAATAGGAGACTAATATCTTTCTATTTTTATTTCACTTCTAAGCCTAAATTTATTTATTTTAAAAAAAGTTTAAGTATTTTTTTTAAAATAAAATTTAATGATAACTTCTTTTCCATATTTTTTAATATAATATAATTTTTATAAATTCATCACCATATCATAATTTATATTATGGAAAATATTTTACTATACTTTTAATAAAACATTATTGATTACTTTTTTGATTACCTTAAATTAAATGATTAAGAAAATATTATTTAAATTATTTTTGATTATCTGTAGAAAAATTATTACATTTTTATTTGTCTGTCAAGTATTTATTTTTAAATTTTATTAAAAATAATGTTTTCATATCTTATTATAAATTTTAATGAAATATTACTGTCAAAACCACAATGAATATCTAATTCAAATAAAAAAGTTAAATTTTCACATATTACTTAAAACACATAATAAATGCAACAATTTAATCAAATTTAAATCCAACGAAATAAAGTACTTAGTCATAAAATATTATATCACATTTTTGCACCGGATAAAATACTAAATAAACTTATGAAACATAAGTCAAGATAAGTGAAGATAATAAGATTTAGGAATATAAAATAAGAGTTACTTCATGATATATGAAAATTTTTGTTAAAAAAAATTACATTACAGATACTATTTATTGGATCTAATTTTATTTAAATAGAATAGGATTATTATAAACATTAAAATTCTTTCTCCTAATTTTTATATTTTATTTTTTATCATAATTTATTTATATTATTTTAGAAGGATAATATTATTTTTATTATTATTTCAAATATAACATATTAAATAATATCACTGGTGGAAAATAGTTTTGTACCACCATTTTCAAGATTAGTTATATAGTAAATGATGTAAAGAAAAAGTCATGGTATTTATATAATTAAGTTATCAATTTAGTAGATCAGTTAAGGAGACATCGGTATAAAAAATATATTTTTTAGATTGATTATTCATTAATTCTGGATGTAGAAATGACATTTAAGATCGATTTTTCTAACAACTGAAACAAAAACTTTTTTACATTAGTTGTTTACTAAACCGATTTAGAAAGCATATTTAAAATAATTTTTTAACAATAGATTTAGACGATTAATCTTTATGTTTCCTAATCAATTCTTTTACCGAGTTGATTCTTTGTCCCAATTTATATCTTTTGGAGCGCAGTTATTTTTAAGATTGTCCATTCTTCGTCACACCAAGTTTGTAGGTTTGTTTCTGATTCCTAAAATTGCTACTTAAGTACCACTGAATTGATAATTTTGATTCCTGAAAATTGTATTTAACTGAAGTTTCTACTAAATAAATCTATGTGAACTTTGGAAAAGATAACATTTTATTTCAATTCATCATGGCTTTGTTTCTAAATTCTATATGATATGAGTATCTATTCCTTATATAATTTATTTTTTATATAGATTATATATAAATTGTTTCTTTATAGAGGAAGTTTCTTGAGGAATAATTTTGCTTTAGGGTGATAACATTTAGCTTGCTTGTTTACCCTTCTTGCCTTCCTTTTAATTTTTACATAAATGGAAAGAGTTGGCAATTCAGAATGTTCCCACTAATATCTACTCTTATAAGGGGCTTTAACACTAAATGGATCTTATTTCCGATCTAATGAAATATTAATTACACCAAAAATCTATATGCAATCTGATGTTATTAAAATCTTTCCAGGAAATTCACTAAATTGAGCATAGTTAACAAATACAATTGATATTAAATATTAATTAACTAACTATTTGTAAATATCTATTTAAGTCTAAGATCTCAATCATTAAAATTAATCAGAACAGCAGATAAATAAACAGAAAATGGAAGAATAAATAAAAATAGAAAATAAATACAAATAAAATTAAAAATAAATAAAACGAAAAATTAAATTAAAACTAACTAAAAGAAAAAAAAAGATAAATAAATAAATAAAAATAAAACGTATATTAAAAAATAATAACAAAAAAAGTGAATAATAATAAATAATAAAACTAAAAATAAATAAAATAATAATAATAATAAATAAATAATGATAATTGAAAAATAATTAAAAAATAAATAACTGAAACAAAAAATAACAAATAGAAAAATATATAAATAAATATAAAAATTATAAGAACTGAAAAAAATAAATAAATCAATTAAAAAATAAATATATAATAAAAACAGAATTTATAAAACATTAAAAACAGAAATTAAAAAAATATATATACAAAATTTATAAAACATTAAAAATAGAAATTAAAAAAATATAAACGAAATTTATAAAACATTCAAAACAAATTAAAAATTGAAAAAAAATAAAAACAAATAGTAAACAAGATAAAAAAAATTAAGTAACCGAAAAAAACTGAAAACGAAAAATTAAGTAATCGAAAAAAATTGAAAAAACGGAAAAAGAGAATGTAATGAGAAATTAAAGAAAGTAAAAAAAAAAAAGAAGAAAGGGGGATTTTTCTGAAAAAAAAAAATTTTGCAGAACGAGTTTCTCTCTCTATTTTTCTGAATTCTGGAGCCTTCTTGCAAGAGAGAATTTTTTCTGGTGTACTCTCAGAGTCTCTCATCATTCTCTAGGACGACATCTTCTTCAAAGAAAGAGGGCCTTCTCAATTCAAGGATCCTCTCAGCATCTTTTCAGAAAAATTCGGTCTCTAACAAAACCTTCTCTACCTTTTCTGTCATCACCAGGTAAAATGCATTGTTGTTTCAATTTGTCTACTTTTGCTATCTGTCTGTACTTTGAGTTAAAGCAAATTTTATTGAATAATGTGTAAAATTCTTAGCAAATTGGTGGAGTTTCAGATCTATTGTTTTACTCATTCTTCTTTGTTTGCAAGAGGTTGTATTTCTATTCAATTAAAATAAAATTGATGTTGAAGGAGTAGAGAAATGAAACTCTAATTATAGCTTACGCTACGAGTTTCAAGATTCTATTGAACGGAAATATTGAGCTCATACAGCTGAAATGTCTTAGGAAAATTTGTGTCCCTTTGTATAAAATTTCGGCAAAACTTAGTTGCCTAGGAATTAGTCGATCGAATGTGGCAAAATGTTGTGGTCAGGTCACTGGCTCTGAGCCCGTTCCAATCCCATGCGTTGGATGTGCAAATGGTGTGTTCAAAACACTAACAAACGCTCTCGACAATAATTTTCAGAGATATTATGCAGTTGGTAATGAGAATAGACCAGGTTTCATTTGGAAGTCAAGTGGAAATTGATTAGTGGCGGTCCTATCCCTAGCTACCTGGCTGTAGATATCTTGATCAGGCCTTGTGATCCTTATATCATCCATCATGTACGTGAGACAAAAGGCAGTAGATGAACCCGAAGTTGGTCTAAGGTTCTCTGTTGAAAGGTTATCTCGATGAACACACATGTCTTGGGATCAGGTTCTGCACAGGTTTTGGCAATCATGTTAGCTTTCAAGTTGATGGCTTATTGTACCTGTTACTAACCTGACCTTTCTACTCTTATCATTAGAAGTGATTTTGCACGATTATTCACCATCTAATGTTAGTTTACTAACAACTAGATCGTCATCTCGGAAGCAGAGAATGAGTTAGCATTTGAGCTACATCTATATTTCAATCATAGCAATCACATCCCCATTGGGTTTCCTTATAGCATAGCTATATAACCAGAGGATAACTGCTGATGTTTTAGTAGTGAGTGTCGCAACTGTAATTCCGACGAAACGAGGATCTTGCTAAAATTTTAAAATAAATTTATTTGATTATATGCAGTCGCCTCCAAATTTTTATTTAAGGGAAAAAGATTTGGAAAAACCCTAACTCAGAGAAGATTTAGGTTCGGGAGTCGGTTACGAGTGGGGAAGGTGTTATGCACCTCACTCGCCCGTTCCGAAAAACGGTACCCTTAAACTGAGTGTGTGATTTTTGAAGATGTTTGATCCCTTAATTAATGTGAAATAAATAACTTGATGGAGGTTAGCCTGACAAGACTTGATCCTGCTCCTTCGTATTCCCCGGTGCAATGGGAAACTCAAGGCTTACGTAGTTCTGGTTTGAAGGCTTGACCTTTGAAGGGTGCTTGAATTTAAATATTGGAAAATGACTGACGCTTGAAGGCTTGACCTTCAGAGCTGTTTGAAAAGGGAAAGACACTCTCAATCCACATATGCACAGGGCCCAAGACATATACAGCTGCACTTGGATCCATACGGACTTCTAAACAACGAACAGCAGAAAAAGCTACCAGTTCGTTTTTAAAGCCCGTTGCGTGAGATTGAGGAATGGGTTTTTATTTTCTTGGAAAAGGAGGGGCAATCCCAATCCACATATGCACAGGACCCAAGACAACTACGGCTGCACTTGGACCTATACGGACCTCTAAACAACGAACAACAGAAAAAGCTACCAGTTCGTTTTTAGAGTCCATTGCGTGAGATTAAGGAATGTGAAATAAGATTTTTAGAAAGAGGTCTTTTGATTTGTAACTATTGGAGATGTGCAACGCTTAAGCGAACTTCCGAGAAGTTTAGGGGTCAAACTATAATTTTGGGAAACTGATGGGCCAAACTGTAATTCCTAGAAGTCTAGGGGCCAAACTGTAGTTTTTGGAAATTGAAGGGCCCAAACTGCAGTTCCTAGAAGTCTAGGGGCCAAACTATAATTTCTAAATGTTCAGGGGTTGATTTGTGATTTTGGAGAGTTTTGGGGTTAAATTACAATTTCTGGAAGTACAAGGACCAATTGGCAGTTTCTGGAACCTTGCATGGCTTTGCATGGCTTACGAGGAGTGTCCCTGAGCGCCTAAACCACCAGACCAAGCGCCTGGTTGGGTATATAACTCTCATGATTAAACTTAAACAAACGTTTTTGGGTGTTATGGCATTGGGAGAAAAATGACAAAGGTGAATGCAGAGTGCTGCCCCAGAGGATCGAACCCAGTCCCTGCATATGCCTTAAGGCGCGCCAACCACCTGAGCTAAGCCTTGGGCTTGCAATTTAACCCTTGGACGTAATATGTATGCTGTTGCACTAAACCAGTTTTGGGTGCAGAAAGTTGCTGGTGGCATCGTGTCTGTTCAGGCCTGTAAGCAAACAGTTTATCAATTTTGAGCGTTTCCCTCCTTTATTCTTTGGTTAGGATCCGAACCTGGACTGGAGGAATTGTTCTTGAATTTGCGGAAATTGCCGCAGCAAGGAGTGCCTCCAGTTTAGAGAATGACGCTCTGAACAGGGACATGTATGCAATACGTTCATAAAAACATTCGAAGGAAAGTTCATGAATACTTTTATTTTTATATTCCAAATCAGGAGGTGCGCCAACGAGGACGGATAGCCTCACACTCCATGGCCACAGAATTCATTGCTATGTGAAGAAATCACAGTGACGAATAAACAGACCAATGACACCCTCTTCTTGAGTAGATTAACACACTTCTGTGTGCATCGGCCTCCAAATGGACTTCTCCTCATAACTCTGGCCCTTCTTGAATCATATTGTGAACTGAATACTTAGATTTTGATTCAAACAATCTCAAGATCTCATGGTAATGAACCACGATTTTCAATTTGCATGTCTCTGTTTCTTTAATACTGATTCTTCTTTAAACATTACTAATTTCAGCTAAAACAAAACTAGTGACCGCAAATGATTCAACTAGATTGCTACGGATCTACTTTGCCATTGTAGAACATCACTGACTCTACTTACGAATGGTACAAGATGATGAAGATAACCAGATCTTAAGTGAACCAATTAAAGGCTATGCATAAGAGTAATTTTGAATTCACCTGAAGTTGGAGAACGGAGAAGAAAAGGTATTTCCAGGAATCGAGTCGCCTTTGAAATACTTGCTGGATCTTGATGAGGCCCCGAACGAAAGAAAAAAAAAATGAAGACTAATTTCAGGAGAACCAAAGCTTTAGATTTTTTTTCCAGCAAAAACCCTCGATCCCCCCCCCCCACAATTTCTTTCTCTGCTTTATATAGTTCTTTTTCAAAACTTTTCCCGCCTTTTCCTTTTGTTTATTTTCCTTTTTTATTTTTTTTAATTATTATTATTATTTTTTATTTATTGTTTTTGTTTTTATTTTTTGTTTTTGTTTTTTTTTTCTTTTCTTTTTGTATTCTGTTTTTTTTAGTTCACTTTTATTATTTCCCTTTTTCTGTTTTTACTAATTTTTTAGTATACTTTCAATTTTTTCATTTTTGTTTTTCCTTCTCTTTTTTTTTTCAGATTTTTATTTCACTATTCATTTATTTCCAAGAAGTCTATTTATTGTTTTCTTTCTTCTTATTTTTTTTGTGTTTTTATCTTTGTTATTATTTTTTCTCTTTTGTTTTAATATTTATTGTTTTAGTATTTATTTATTTTTTGGTAATTTATTTTTGGATTTTCTAAATTTCTTCTTCTTTTTCTTTTTTGCTTATTATGTTTTTTTTTTTGTTTTTTTTTGTTGTTTCCCTTTTGGCATCATTTAATTTAGTATTGATTTTGATTAATTAACAACTGGGGGCCTCGGACATAATTAAGTGTTTACAGTTTGCCCCTCTTTACTCGTTTTCCTACCAGATGATGTGAGAAATAATTCTCTGAATTATCGTGGTAGGAAATGAGTAAAGACTTGAACACATTATGTCTGAGGTAGGCTTTGAAGAAGTCTGACGAGCATGAGAAGCCTTGAACTTGAAACTGAACCTGATGGATGCCTGGAGAAGGATGATTGAATGACCTTACCGGCTTCATGTACCGATAAGGTTTAAATATGTAAGGCTTAATTGTATAGCCTAACTAGGCTAAGTGGAATGAATGCTTGTTAGGACTAGCGTGGAATGCAATGGGATAGCTTGTTAGAGCAAGCAAAATGAAATGAAAATGACCTGTTACAACAGGAAAAGCATAAGAGAGTGGCCTGTTACGACAGGCTCAGTGGAGTGAAAATGACTTATTTTAGGCAAGAAGGCATGCAGAAACTAAAATGTAAGGTATATACAAGGAGGCTTAACAACGTAGGCCAAAAAATGCAAAATTGCAAACTTAGATGGTGGCCTGACACTATAGGCAAAAATGAAAAAAAAGAAAACTTGAGGGTGGCCTGACACTATAGGCCAAAATGTAGAAACGAAGGCTCGAAGAAGGCCTGACATCATAGGCCATGAATGCAGAAATGTAAATTTGGGGATGACCTGACACTATAGGCCAATATGCATAAAAGTAAACTTGAGGAAGGTCTGACATCATAGGCCACGAATGCAGAAATGTAAACTTGAGGGTGGTCTGGCACTATAGGCCAAAATGCAAAAGAGAAAGCTTGAAGGAGGCCTGACATCATAGGCCAAAAATACAGAAATGTAAACTTAAAGGTGGCCTAACACTGTAGGCCAAAATGCAGGAATGTAAATTTGATGGTGGCCTGACACTATAGGCCTAAATGTGGAAAAGAAAGCTTGAAGAAGGCCTGACATCATAGGCCAAGAATGCAGAAATGTAAATTTGATGAAAATCCTATTGTTGATGGGAAGATGCAAATGAGATCCTGCTGTTGCCAGGATGAATGCAAACCTGCTTGACAGGAAAAAATAATTTAAACAAGCTCGAGGTCCTGTCGTTGACAGGAGAATGCCAATGAGGTCCCGCTCTTGCCGGGAAGAATGCAAATGAAATCCTACTGTTGCCAGGATAAATGCAACACAAACCTGCTTAACAGGTGGACAAAAATTAAACATGCTTGAAGTCCTGTTGTTAACAGGAGAATGGAAATGAGGTCCCGCTGTTACCAGGATAATCCAAATGAAATCCTGTTGTTGCCAGGATAAATGCAAACGCAATCATGCTTGACAGGATAAGTGCAGAAATCTAAACATGAAATCCTGCTTGACAGGATAAATGCAAACGAAATCCTGCTTGACAGGATGTACGCGGAAATTTAAACATGAAATCCTACTTGACAGAATAAATGCAAACGAAGTCCTGCTTGACAGGATGTATGGGGAAATTTAAACATGAAATCCTGCTTCACTGGATAAATGCAAACGAAATCTTGCTTGACAGGATGAGTGCAGAAATTTAAACATGAAATCTTGCTTGACAGGATAAGTGCAGAAATTTAAACATGCAATCCTACTTGACAGGATAAATGCAAACGAAAACCTGCTTGACAAGATGTATGCGAAAATTTAAACATAAAATCCGGCTTGACAGGATAAATGCAAACGAAGTCCTCCTTGACAGGAAGTATGCGAAAATTTAAACATGCAAATCCTGCTTGACCGGATAAATGCAAACGATATCCTACTTAACAGGATCAGTGCAGAAAATTAAACATAAAATCCTGCTTGACAGGATAAATGCAAACGAAAACCTGCTTGACAGGATGAGTGTAGAAATTTAAACATGTAATCCTGCTTGAGAGGATAAATGCAAACGAAAACCTGCTTGATAGGATAAGTGCAGAAATTTAAATATGCAATCCTGCTTGATAGGATAAATGCAAACGAAAACCTGCTTGACAGGATGAGTGCAGAAATTTAAACATGGAATCCTATTTGATAGGATAAATGCAAACGAAAACCTGCTTGACAGGATGTATGAGAAAATTTAAACATGAAATCCTACTTAACAGGAGAAATACAAACGAAATCCTACTTGACAAGATGCATCTGGAAATTTAAACATGAAATCCTGCTTGAGTGGATAAATGCAAACGAAAACCTGCTTGACAGGATGAGTCTAGAAATTTAAACATGGAATCCTGCTTGACAGGATAAATGCAAACGAAAACCTGCTTGACAGGATGTATACGGAAATTTAGACATGAAATCCTTCTTGACAGGATAAATGCAAACGAAATCCTGCTTGACAGAATGTATGCAGAAATTTAAACATGAAATCCTGCTTCGCAAGATAAATGCAAATGAAAACCTGCTTGACAGGATGAGTGCAGAAATTTAAACATGGAATCCTGCTTGACAGGATAAATGCAAACGAAAACCTGCTTGACAAGATGAGTGCAGAAATTTAAACATGGAATCCTGGTTGACAGGAAAAATACAAACAAAAACCTGCTTGACAGGATGTATGCGGAAATTTAAACAAGAAATCCTGCTTGATAGGATAAATGTAAACGAAATCCTGCTTGACAAGATGTATGCGCAAATTTAAACATGAAATCCTGCTTGACAGGATAAATGTAAATGAAATCCTGCTTGACAGGATGAGTGTAGAACTTTAAACCTGGAGTCTTCCTTGACAGGATGAATACAAACGAAATCCAGCCGTTGTCTGGATAAATGTAATTGATGAAATCCTCTTGTTGCCAAGAACAATGCGAGCCTATTTAAGATAGGAGAATTGAAAAATATTCAATTGAAGTTATGGGTTGTGAAGACAGATAAATGGGGAATGACCTGTTGAGACAGGTAGAAGGTAAATGGGATTTGATCTTATTATTGACAGGAAGGAATAGAACGACCTGTGAAGACAGGTATACACTTCGAACTGAAAAGAAACCTGTTGAGGCAGGTAAAATGAAAGTGACCTGTTAGGACAGGTGAGTGAGTGATCTAAACTAATTTGAAAGAATGGCTTGTGAAGACAGGTGAGAGAATAGGAAGAGAAGGGACTTGTTAAGGCAGGTAAGAGAGTGATCTAAGCTAACTTGATGACGGCCTGTGAAGACAAGAAAAGTCGGGATGACCTATTAATGCAGATGAAGGAAGATTAAAGCTACCTGTTGAGGCATGCGAGAGAGTAATTAGTTGTTTTGAACAACATTACTCGATGATTTTTCATCTCGAAAAAACTTGAATAGCTTGTTGATTCTGCCTCGGACTCTAGGGTTCTTTTAGCTTTTGATGATTGCTTCCTCTTGAAGGAATATGGGCCCCAGTTTAAGTGACTTTTGGCCATCGAGGAATGCCTCAATTTAAAGGGGGTTTTGGGTAAAGATCCTTACCCCAGTTTGAATTTTGAATTGGGTTGTCCCATTTTGAACATTCGAGACAAGCGTTGGCCCCCAGTTTTAATATTTGATTTTTTAGAAATCGGGATTGCCCCAAATTGTCTTCTCTGGGAAAATATTTGCCCCAGTTTGATTCTTGTTTTCATCATTTTCTGGCAATTGAGACTTGCCCTCAATTTGAATTTTTTGGGCAAATGTTTTCCCCAGTTTGGATCATTTTCTGGCAACCGAGAATTGCACTCAATTTGAATTTTATGGGAAAATGTTTGCCCAAGTTTTGGATTTCTTCTTGTAACTGAGGATCGCCTCCATTTGAATTTTCTGGGCAGGCGTTTTCCCTAGTTTTCTTAACTTAAGGATTGCCTCAACCAGAATTTTCTGGGCAAGCATTTTCCCCAATTTGATTTTGATTTGCTTTTTCTAGAAGTGAGAGTTGTCTCAATTTGGAACTTTCTGGGAAAGCGTTTGCCCCAGTTTAGAGATTAAATTATGATGGATTTGGGTGATTGACACCCACTTTTCAGAGAAGATTCGAAATTATATGTACAATGCTTAAATGAATGCAAGAGAATGCGATATTTTGAATGATGCTTGGAAATTTTTTAACGGAATGGATGCCATGTGATGCATGTCATGAGATGATTGGAAAACTTTTGTTTAATTTGTGATTTTCGATTCGACTTCTTCCCCTTCCCCAACAACCTTATAGTTGATATAAGGAAAATCAAGATTCAAGATGAGCTAGATTGACCCTGTCTTTTGACTTTTGGACCAATTTTGAATTTCCTTTCTAGGTCCTTGAGACCCAACACTGGTCAGCATTATTGCATGAGACACACTCTTCCTTTCTTGAGTGGCATCGTGATTTGAACTTATGGGATCGATCATGCCCTGTTGCAAAGGTTGAGGAGTCATCTGACTCGTCATGACTTTTCAAAATTAATCTTTTTATCTTTTACAGTTTTCACATCTCTTTTAGCATGTGTACCTTTGAGGTATGCAAAAGTGTTTTCGAATGGTTTGATGGGAGAAGGTAGTATATTTGAAAGGGCTAAGAGTTTTGGTTTGATTGCCCTAATGGCATTTTTTGATGGAAAATGTTAATTCAAACAAATGGCAAAATTTTACCCCAGTTTTAGAAGGATGGAGAGGTAGATCTGATTGCCCAAATGGCACCTTTGGTGAAGCATGCCAATGCTGTTTTTCATAATCTCGATTGCCAAATTAACCAAACTTGAGAAATGGTAAAATTTTTGCCCCAGTTTTAGGAGTCGTGAGGAGCAAAAGCATTTGAATTGTGATCGGATTCTTGATTTGCCTTAAATTTTGCGTAGGTAGTTTTGGGGTTTTCAACCCAGCAGGCCTTCTGTTTGCCCTGATTTTTCCTAGTCCACCCTTACGGGTTTTCAACCTAGCGAGCTCTTCATTTAGTGCCCTAACTTTTGCCTAGGTAACCTTCGAGGTTTTCGACCCTGGCAGGCTTTTTTGTTTTGATCCTAATTTTGCCTGAATTGTTTCCGTAATTCAACCCAGCAAGACCTTTTCTAGATCATGACTTTGTCGATTTGAATTTTGACCTTACTTTTGCTTGGATTATTTTGATTGTAATCCAACAGGTCTTTTCCTTTCTCTTTTTATTTGAAATTTTTGACCCTGATTTTGCCTGGATCATCTTTGATTTTTAATCCAGCAGGTTCCTTTTCTTTTTTCTTGAATTTTGGACTTGATCTTTCATTGAGCCTTGCTTGGACTGCTTTGATTTTCAATTTAGCATATCTGTTTTGTATCCCTAAATTTTTCCTGGATTCGAACTTTAGTCCAGCAGGATATTTATCGCTTTTTTGTTAGACCGAAGTGTTCCTTGGGGATTACAATGTAGGGTGTTTCAGAATCCCTGATTAGATTTTTTTTATTCTGCTTCCTCATTTAATTTTCTCTTTGAGTCTGATCAATAAGACGCTCAAAATTATTTATTACGGCAATGGCATCTTCACCAACAGGTATGTATTTTTGGGTAAGGATAAGAAACAGGTTGAATGATAGAAAGAATGGTAAATTTTAAGAAGACAAATCAATAAGGTAAAACACATGCTCAAGAAGTATGAAAAATGTAAATTTTGTATTTATTGAGATTTATTTACAAAAGATTGACTTTGAAAAGTATGACAGATCTTGGATGATTCCCTCAATACAAGGCATCCTATTGTGCTGCTTCAATTTGTTTCAGCTAGCTGCTGCTGGATTCCTATAATTTGGCAATGGATTGTTTTGTGTTAGGAGCAAGCTTCCCAAAATCCAGCCATTTCGCATCGATTAAGCTTTGCACCTTACACTTTAGTGCTACACAATCCTCGGTAGAATGACCAATGAATCCTGCATGGTGGTCGCATCTAGCATTTAGATTGTACCAATTAGGATATGGTGGCTCTTGGGGCTTCAAAGGGGAAAGAGCAATCAGCGAGTTCTGGATTAGGCGAGGTAGCAGCTCTGTATAGGAGATTGGAATAGGATCAAATTGGACAGGCTTTTTCTCCTTTTTCTGGCCTTTGTTAGGATTTTGGCTTATGGCTTGTGTTTGGGCCATGTATGGTGTTGGTGATCGGGTTTGCATAGGGTAGTTGTAAGTTGGAGCTTGAGGGTATGGTGTTTGGTAAGTGGCGGCGATATAAGGATGTGCTGTGTAAGGTGTGTACGGTATGTATGGTGGTGGTCGAAAGCCAGTTGGACCATATTGTACCATTTGAGGAATGTATTGGCCTTGATTAGAAGCCACATTACAGGTTTCGTAGGTTTCACCTGTCTTCTTCTTTCCAAATCCACTGGAAGCATTGACTGCGCATGTAGGCTTTTGTGCGATCTTTCCACGGCGCATTGCCACCCTCGATCTTTTCTCCAATGATGACGACATCGGAGAAGCTAGAAGTCACACTGCCGATCATCTTGTCGTAGAAAGGATTTTGGAGTGTGTCGACGAACGTGCTGACCATCTCTTTTTCGGATAGAGGAGGTTGTACCTGAGCAACTAACTACCTCCATCTTTGAGCGTACTGCTTGAAGGTCTCATCCCCTTTCTTGACCATATTCTGGAGTTGGGTTCGATCGGGGGCCATCTCCATGTTGTACTGGTATTGTTTCATAAAGGCATCAGCTAGGTCCCTCCATGAACGGATGTGGATCCGCTCTAGCTGTGTATACCAGTTGGCAGCTGCCCTAGTTAAGCTGTCTTGGAAGAAATGGACAAGCAGTTTATCGTCGTGCATGCAAGGAGACATCTTCCTGCAGTACATAGCTAGGTGGCTCTTTGGGCAGCTAGTTCCTTGATATTTTTCAAATTCAGGAACCTTGAACTTCGGAGGGATGACCACATCTGGGACCAAACACAAATCGGCTGTGTCCCTGGCTTCATAAGCGCTTCCCTCAATTGCCTTGATCCTTTCCTCTAGGATCTTCCATTTTTGTGTATCCTCCTCAAAAGGATGGCTTGGGTATTCCTTAGGCACATGGTGAGGTTGAGAAGAGGGTATGTACACAGGGTGAGGTCCTTGGGTGAACATAGGATGCGTTCCCACAACGGCTGTTTGGTAGGCCTGTGGGATGGTGTTTGGAATGGTATAAGGGATTTCTGTGGTGTTTGGAGGTAGGTTATGTATTTGGGCTTGTGTTTGGGCTTGTGTTTGTGCATGCCCATGAGGAAACCCATAATGAACTCGTTCGGTTGGTGGAGGTATGGTTAATGGTGAAGGATTTAGTGGAGTGAACCCAGGAGGATATGACAGGTCATTTGGCTCTCCCAGAAGGTCCTTCTGTTTTGACAGTTGGATGGCCTCCATCAGTTTGGCCATCTGCTCCTTCAAAGTCTTGACCTCATTTCTCAACTCCTCATTTTGTTTTTCCAGCTCATCCATGATTCCTTATTGTGATCTGGTTCTATAAAGATGTCGAGGAAGTCTTTCTCTAATTTTTCTGTTAAAGTTAAAAATTAATTTCCTTGAGAAACAATTTGGATGTGAAAAATCACGAGTGATGCAATGAAAAATGTGTGGAATGATTTTTTGAAAATCCTTTTTTCCATGATAAATTTATGAAATGAATGAATGAATCAATGCATGCATGTCATGCACAAATAATTTGAGAATTTTGAAGTTTAAATGATTCGGGAATAATTAAGAGCAGCTTTATTTATTCACCCTTGATTTTTATATTTTTGGTATTTTTTATTTGGCTAGAAGCCTCTAGTTTTGTTTGAAAAAGTTTGGCTAACATTTTTTGGGTTTTCGAAATTTCATTTTCTCTCCTTTTGAATCTTTTTATATCTTCATTATTTTCAAAGTTCTTTTTCCTAATTTTCCTAGGAATTTTTCCTTGATTTTTATTTGATTTTATTTTAATTTTTCTTGATTGATTTTTTTTGTATTTTTATCTCCCCAATTTTAGCTTTTAACTTCCTTTCACCACTTCAGTTCGAATGCCTGTGAACATCATGTGAGTCTTGCATCTTGAAAAGGGTACGTGTGCCCTCCTTGCCTTCTATGTGGGTCACCTGCCCTAAGGGTCTATGGCCTTTTATATGAACCTCTCAAAGGTGGTTTGTAATTCCTGAGGTATAAGAGGTTACTAGAGCCAAGTTCCAGTATGTAATGCTTGCCACAATAGCAAAAAAAGGTACCAGTTGTAGGGCATTACAAATAAGACGCACTCTAGCAGGGATTTTCGTGATAGTCAAACAGGACGTAAGCCCCAAAGTGAAACCACTAGATCCCTCTAGTCTTGGGTTGCACTCAAACCCGGGAATAGGGCCCCACTCATGATAAATGCATATGCAATGTATGAGGACACAAAAGTTTGGGATACCTGCAATTAGGGAAATTATAGCATATATATATAACAATTTATTATTCATCTATCCTAGGGTTGCACAAAGAATAGACAAAAAAATGAATAACAGATGGATAAACAAATACATAAATCTTGCAATAAATAAAGCGCGCAAATAAATAGGGAAGGGATCAATACAATACACACTCAATTGAACGGGCTTGACTCTTTAAGGTCCCCAGTGGAGTCGTCATCTGTCGCAACCGTAATTCCGATGAGACGACGATCTTGCTAAAATTTTAAAATGAATTTATTTGATTATGTGGAGTCGCCACCAAATTTTTATTTAAGGGAAAAAGATTTGGAAAAACCCTAACTCAGAGAAGATTTAGGTTCGGGAGTCGGTTACGAGTGGGGAAGGTGTTAGGCACCCCACTCGCCCGTTCCAAAGAACGGTACCCTTAAACTGAGTGTGTGATTTTTGAAGATGTTTGATCCCTTAATTAATGTGAAATAAATAACTTGATAGAAGTTAGCTTGACAGGACTTGATCTTGCTCCTACGTATTCCTTGGTGCAATGGGAAACTCAAGGCTTACGTAGTTCTGGTTTGAAGGCTTGACCTTCGAAGGGTGCTTGAATTTAAATATTGGAAAATGACTGACGCTTGAAGGCTTGACCTTCGAGCTATTTGAAAAGGGAAAGACACCCCCAATCCACATATGCATAAGGCCCAAGACAACTACGGCAGCACTTGGTCCCATACGGACTTCTAAACAACGAACAGCAGAAAAAGCTACCAGTTCGTTTTTAGAGCCCATTGCATGAGATTGAGGAATGGGTTTTTATTTGCTTGGAAAAGGAGGGGAAATCCCAATCTACATATGCACAGGGCCCAAGACAACTACGGCTGCACTTGGACCCATACGGACCTCTAAAAACTGAACAGCTACTAGTTCATTTTTAGAACCCATTGCGATTAAGGAATGCGAGGCTTAAGCAGACTTTTTGGAAGTTTAGGGGTCAAACTATAATTTTTAGAAGGCTTGGGAAGCTTGGCTTACATTCTTAGGAATCTCATCGATGGCTCGTGGCTTAGGCGGCTTGGAGAGGCTGGATCCCAGATGGCACGTGAGGCGCACGAGATGGAGGAAGGGAAATTGGTAATTGAAATCAAAATAGCTTGCACGGGGGCTTGAACTCCTGACGAGGAGTGTCCCTGAGCGCCTGAACCACCAGGCCAAACGCCTGGTTGGGTATATAACTCTTATGATTAAACTTAAACAAATGCTTTTAGGTGTTGTGGCATTGGAAGAAAATCGACAAAGGTGAATGCAGAGTGCTGCCCCAGAGGATCGAACCCAGTCCCTGTATATGCCTTAAGGCGCACCAACCACCTGAGCTAAGCCTTAGGCTTGCAATTTAACCCTTGGACATAATATGTATGTTGTTGCACTGAACCAGTTTTGGGTGCAGAAAGCTGCTGGTGGCATCGTGTCTGTTTAGGCCTGTAAGCAAACAGTTTATCAATTATGAGCGTTTTCCTCTTTTATTCTTTAGTTAGGATCCGGACCTGGACTGGAGGAATTGTTCTTGAATTTGTGGAAATTGTCGTAGCAAGGAGTGCCTCTAGTTTAGAGAATGACGCTCTGAGCAGGGTCATCTATGCAATATGTTCATAAAAACAATTGCAGGCAAGTTCATGAATTCTTTTTTTTTTATATTCCAAATTAGGAGGTGCACCAACGATGACGGATAGCCTCACAATCCATGGCCATAGAATTCATTGCTATGTGAAGAAATCACAGTGACAAATAAATAGACCAATGACACCCTCTTCTTGAGTAGATTAACACACTTCCGTATGCATCGGCCTCCAAATGGACTTCTACTCATAACTCTGGCCCTTCTTGAATCATATTGTGAACTCAATACTTAGATTTTGATTCAAACAATCTCAAGATCTCATGGTAATGAACCACGATTTTCAATTTGCATGTCTCTGTTTCTTTAAGACTAATTATTCTTTAAACATTACTAATTTCAGCCAAAACAAAACTAGTGACCGTAAATGATTCAACTAGATTGCTACGGATCTACTTTGCCATTCAAGAACATCGCTGATTCTACTTACGAACGGTACAAGATGATGAAGATAACCAAATTTTAAGTGAACCAATTGGAGGCTATGCATAAGAGTAATTTATAACTCACTTGAAGTTGGAGAACGGAGAAGAAAGGGTATTGCCAGGAATCGAACCGCCCCTGAAATACTTGCTGGGTCTTGATGAGGCCCCGGACGAAAGAAAAAAAACTGAAGACTAATTTCAGGAGAACCAGAGCTTTAGATTTTTTTCCAGCAAAAACCCTCGATCACCCCAGAATTTCTTTCTCTGCTTTATATAGTTCTTTTTCAAAATTTTTCCCACCTTTTCCTTTTGTTTATTTTCCTTTTTTATTTTTATTATTATTATTATTATTTATTTATTTATTTATTTTTTCTTTTGTTTTTGTTTTGTATTTTTTTTTCGAATTCATTTTTATTATTTCCCTTTTTCTGTTTTACTAACTTTTTATTATATTTTCAATTTTTTCATTTTTGTTTTTCCTTCTCTTTTTTTTTCAGATTTTTATTTGTCTATTCATTTATTTCCAAGATTTCTATTTATTGTTTTCTTTCTTCTTTTTATTTTTTTTGTGTTTTTATCTTTGTTATTATTTTTTATCTTTTGTTTTAATATTTATTGTTTTAGTATTTATTTATTTTTTGGTTATTTATTTTTGGATTTTCTAAATTTCTTCTTCTTTTTCTTTTTTGCTTATTATGTTTTTTTTGTTTTTTTTGTGTTGTTTCCCTTGTTGCATCATTTAATTTAGTATTGATTTTGATTAATTAACAACTGGGGGCCTCAGACATAATTAGGTGTTTATAATGAGAAATCTTAATGATGCATTAGTGCTCCTTATACAAAATGTAGCAACAGTGGTAGGCGGCATGATCATAGCTATGTAGAAGCAAGCCAGATGGCAAATGATTATATGTCGAGCCATGAAAGAACGGTTGTTGAGAACGTTTATTACAGAGTAACTGTGGTGGTTTCCGAAAGTTTGAAGCATTATCAAAAAATGCAAACTCAGCGTTTCGGGTACAATCTCGAGCGTCATGTTAGGAAATTGTGTGAAGCTCATTAAAGGTAAGTGGGAGCCTGTTATCCTAGGTGGTTTGAGGGATCCAAAACAAATGAAAGAGGGGCCGAATCAATCGTGACAATGGCATCTAGGATGTGTACTAGCATAGTCTTGATGATGGCATTAATTCCAACTGGTGAACATGTGACCACTACAGATTGTTATAAGAAGACCACTACAGATTGTTACGAGAACATGTGACCAAAGATGGAAATCACGACCACCATAATTGATCTCGCAGATGTTGGAGCTTTGGAATTGGCTTTGGAGCAGAACGATGTGTCTCTATTCTTCACCGAATCTCTATCGGTGCATGCACATGAAGATCGGTTGGCAAACATCGGGTCACGGCTAGAGGAAGAGTGGCCAAGAGTGGACGTTCTTTCCGGTATCTATGATCGCATGCACTCCCGATACACCTAAAAACTTCATGAAGTAGTGCGACCTCTCGATGTACCCTAGCAGATCCAGAATATCATCACAAACTCCCTTCATACTCCTCTGAACATTTCGGGTAGCATAATATTGATGTGTTATCTAGCATGGTTATGTGTGGAGGGCGTTTTGGCATAACATAAAGACGACCAATGGGAAGCAAGCGGAGGCAGAGGTCGACCATGAGCTTTTACGTTATGTAAGATGCCCATGCAGCAGACAAGCTCATCCTTATGTTCATGAGAATGCCTCAAATTTGATGAAAAGTATGGTAAGCTCAAATGGCAGCGTGGTCCAGTGGCACCACTGGCCGTCCGCAATATCCAGGACGCAATTCGAGTCCCTCCACATGTCGGTTAGGCACATAATTTGTGAAATTAAAAATTTCCATTCAATTCAAAATTAATTCTTTTCTTCAAATCAAAATTCATTAATTAAATCAAATTTAATCATTTTCTTCAAATTTCAATTCAACTCATTTTAATCAAGTCAACTTTAATTCTTTTCTTCAAATTTCAATTAAATTCATTTTTATCAAGACAAAATTAATTCTTTTCCTCAAATTTCAAGTCAAATTAATTCAAATCAAAATTACTTCTTTTCTTCAAGTTTTAAATAGAATTGATTTTTGTTCAAATCTAATTTAAGTTTTTTTCTTTCTTTTTACCTTCAAGCTTTAAATCAAGTGCATTTTTAATCAAATTCATTCCAAATCAAGTTCAATTTCTCAAGTTTCAAATCAAATTCCGTTTCTCAAATCTAATTCAAGTTTAATTTTTTCCCCAAGTTCATCTCTAGTTCATTTTAAAATCAAAATCAAAATCAAAATCAAGTTCATTTTAAGCCAAGTTCATTTCAAGTCAAGTTCAATTTCTTAAATTCAAAACAAGTTCATTTTAAATCAAGTTTACCTTAAATCAAGTTCATTTTAAATCAGGTTTAGTTCAATTTCTTAAATTGAAAATCAAGTGTTTTTAGTTTAAATCAAGCTGCAATTCCTTTTCTATATAAGTCCATTCATCTTTTATTTTTACCATTGTCGAATTAAGATTCTAGGTCTCACGCAATGAGCCCTAAGCACGAACTGGTTGCTTTTTCTGCTGTTCAATGTTTAGGGATTCATATGGGTCCCAAGTGCAGCCGTAGTTGTCTTGGACCCTGTGCATATGTGGACTAAGAATTCGTTTTAAATAACTTTAAGAAAAACCTCATTTTGGAATCCCTAGTCTCATGCGATGAATCCTAAGCACGAATTGGTAACTTTTTCTACTGTTCGATGTTTAGGGATTTGTATGGGTCCCAGTGCAGACGTAGTTGTCTTGGATCTTATGCATATGTAGATTAAGTATTTTTCTTCAAAATATTTTTCAAAATACTCTGTCCCCTTCTAAACATCTCTGAAGGTCAAGCCTTCAAAACCAGAACTACGTAAGCCTTGAGTTTCCCATTACACTGGGGAATACGTAGGAGAAAGATCAAGTCCTGTCAGGATAACCTCCATCAATCTATTTATTTTCACATTAATTAAGGGATCAAACAGTTTTTAAAAAAATCATACACTCAGTTTAAGGGTACCGTTCTCTGGAACAGACAAGTGGGGTGCCTAACACCTTCCCCACTCGTAACCGACTCCCGAACTTGGAATATTATCCTCAAGTTAAGGTTTTTCCAAATCTTTTTCTCTCAAATAAAAATTTGGTGGCGGCTCCACATAATTAATCAAAATTCCATTTTCAAGTTTTAGCGAGTTCGTCGTCTTGTCGGAATTACGGTTGCGACACTACTACCTTTTGATCTGTTCCTTGCATGTATCTATTTTGCAACACTTTCTAATTTTGATTCATTAAGCATTAATTAATTTCTTATAAGCTTTCTGAACTCAGCTAATCCCAATAAAAAAATTTTGAATTAGGATAAAGGTCAAGTTAGATGCTAAACCGAAGTTTATCTTATTTTTCTTCATCTCCTTATGATAGAAATTGCTGCTTTTTTTTATTCATTATGAATTATATTAAAGAACCACATTGTTGTACCACACAGTTGACCCAATAGATAATAATAGAGCTAAAATTATTGATTCAATGGCAAAATTGGAAACTGCTCCCTTCTGCCTTGTGATTACCTATTTTTTATAATTTTTAAATTATTGATTCAATCTCCTATTCGTGTCACCGATCGTTGAAGTAAATGTGAAACTGGTTGTTATTGAGCACAATCATAATCATAGACAGAGTTGGAGATCAAGGAAGTTGCTCGAATTGTGGGGAACATTGATGAATTTAGAAACAAACCGTTGTTCGGAAAACTAATAATCCCAGAAACTTTGGATATGAGTAGTGGATTGCTTTGTGACAGTGGCTGAGAGTAATCAAAGGGGTATAACATTAACAAATTAGAGGTAAAACGAATGGAGTGGAAATCTTGAGCATGTAAAGCTAAGGAGGTTAAGATCATAGTGGTGGATGAGCATGATTGAGAGGTCTTTATATGAAAAATCAAATTTCGACTCAAGTTATAGCTTTACATGTAGGGTTAGATGGATACTTTTAGATTATGGGTTATGATTATTATACTAAAATAAAGAGCGCTAAAATCTAAAATAATGTGATAATGAAAGGCATATACACTACATTATTTATACTCAAATTCTTCTCCATAATCTTCGGTTTGACTTATATGATGCAATATTAGTTGCAAGAAAAGATCAAATGAAAGTTAGATAATCCACCAAATGTATATATTTCTTTTCACACACCTTTACAAACTGAAATCAAGTACATTTATAGAATTTGTTTACAATGCAACTCCCTCAATGAATCTTTTTTCTACACCTGACATGTCTAATAAAAGACAACTAATAAACATAGACAACACGTGTCCTTATACTCATACAAACATTCGTATACTAAAATAACTTATCATAATTATTCATGTTTTGACAAACAACATTCAAAACACTTCGAATAAAATTAAGGTATATCGAATTAACTATAGACAACTCTTTGTGTTTTTTCAAGTGTTATCAATCAACAATCTTTCTTTCCTTAACTCGTCAATTTTTAACTTGTAGAAAACCTTCTTGTTAAATGAAAACATGTCTCTCTCCATATCAAACTTTGAATCACTCATGTCAAGTTCGAATAAAATCTTACATTAACAGAGATCACGTAAAAAATACTCAATATATTTATATTTAATCAAGTTGTACTTCTCATAGCTTAATCGAGTTGAAGCTGAGAAACAAGAGGCCTAGAAGTGTATATGCATCTTCAACCTGATCAAACTTTCCAAATATCCTTTGCACTATAATTACCTTATGTTAATTAGTTTATTTCTTTTCTAAGATTGAACTACTTGCACCTTTCATACCTCTTATGGGATGATAATAGGTAGCAGCCATTATCGATCTGTTCCCCACTAGGTCGACCTTCAAGCCCAACCTTCACCTAAAAAATCCAAAAGTCATCCCTAACCTCTCGAAACTCACCTATAAATTATTTATTAGTCAAAATAAAATGTTGACAAACCCACTTTCGGACGTGGAACACATAACCTTCTTACAATATTGGTTATCAGCCTTTGTATTCTGCACCAAATCCCTCTAATTAAGTGCCAAAGTCGATGCTTCCATTATCGTAACTACTTCATGAAGGCACTTCTGTAAGCTGATCAAGTTATTATTGGGAGCTGTTTACGATACAATTTCTAAAGCGGTCGATGAGCTACATTCCACTAACAAGGCTCTGAACATCCTAGGAGGACCCTTTTTGGCTACTGCAGCTATGGTTGAATGTTGTGTTTGAGCCATACTTCAACGCACATGCTCCACCCAATGTGTCCCAGGTGATGGAATGCTATCGTTTCTTACATCTTATTGGAAGTCTGACGAAAAAGAACGTTTTTAACCCTTTCTTCCAATATTACTCCATGTTTCTTGAGACTGTGAAGCATGAACCCACCCTAGCCCCCTTCAGTGTTCGCACAGATGATTCACCAGGCCCTTCCCATGTGACACACCAGACAAACAAGTTGAAAGCTTGGATATTTAGAACCAAAGAATCAACTGCCAAATCCTTTTGGCCAGCTTCAACGAGAGGAAATTTAGGTTAGTTTCTTACTAGCTTAATCTGGCGGCTAGAAAGTTTAGCTTGAGTGAAGGTGTCTTGATCTCTATGTTTGATCGAGAAAAAAATGTGATATACGATGAAAGGTCACCCCCGAAGTCCCACGAAGAAATTGATGATCTCTTTTCCTTATATCGGAAAGGTCGAGCTCATATCATGACTTTTTCCTTCTATCTATCTAGCCACTGCACCAAGTTCTTTGGGGACTATTGTTCACGAGTGTTCGTAGTGGCCAACCTCGTTAAACAACATACTAGGATGCTAAATTCCTTCTTTTCTTTGCAAAAGGGGGTTCCTGCAAGGAAATGTCAAGGTACATATAAATACTCTTATGATTTTACCTTGTAACTTCTCAAATCATTACTTATAACTAAAATTTGATGTAGTTAAACCAGCTCCAAGTACAAAAATGGTGGCCACCAAGAACGAATCTGAAAAAGAGGAGACACCACCTGAACCTCCTAATCTGGTTTGAAAATGACCTACTCCATCATCCCCAAAATGTATTTCGAGTAGTTCTTTGCCCCTTATCTTTTAATATCTTTTAATCAATCTCCACTAATATTATGAAACCAAGATTAGGAAGAGGCCGCTCCCTCTGGTGAGCAACTGAAAAAGAAAAAAACATCAACTTTGGTAAGTCATATTGCTCGCATGCTGCTTGTTATTTCTTAAAATTCATTTAGTTTTCTATTTTATTCCTTAGTCAAAGGAAAAATCAGTCGAAGAAAACGTCGATTCTAACCAAGTAGAAGCTGAAGCTGCATAATCCAAGGTATTATAGTTGTTTACTATTTGAACAATACACTTCTGTTATTATTCACTTTATTTATTCAAATTATTTTTTTTATAAAACCATATGAGCCTAAAGAACAAGAGATCAACCTTCAATCCAAATCGGAAGAGATTAACATCAAGGTCGAAGAGCCTTTGGCTGTGTAGGTAAGGACTATCACTATATATTGTAAACACCAAATTATGTCTGATGCCACGTTTTAAAATTAATTAATCAAAAAACTCACATTAATTTAAATAATAAATAAATAAATAAAACGAAAATAAATAAAAAAAGAAAATTAGAAAAGGTAAATAAAAACTTTAAAATAAAAGAAAATTAAAATTTGAAAAATATTAGAAATTAAAACAAAAATCAAATTCTGAGAAAAATGAAAAAAGAAGAAAGCAAAAAGAGAAGAAGGAAACAATAATAAGAAAACTTTAAAAATAAAAAAATCTAAAAATTCTAAAAGAATATAAGATAAATTTGGAAAAAATATATAAATAAAAATTAACTCTGGAAATAAAAAAAAAATCTAATTAAAATTAAAATAAGAATGAGCAGAAAATTATAAAAAGAAAAGAGTAAGATTTCAAAAAAATAAAGAAGGATGAAAAAACGTTTTTTCATCCCTGAGAAAAAAGGAAGCTCTCTGAAAAAGGGGCACAAGAAGATGGTGGGGGAAAGACTCTCTCCCTGAGTATCAAGAAGGAGACCCAGGAAGCTCTTGAAGTCTTCCATGATTGATGAGAAACAAGGCCAAGAAGACCAAAGGGGAAGGCTTCTGATCCAAGATAGGCGCACCGGTACTCACACAGCACGAGTCACACACAAGGTTGGTTATTCTTCGTTGGATCAAGAACCCCCACCATTCAGGTTAGCACTGGTTGTTAGTTTATGCGTCTAAAATTTACATGGCCTTTGATGGATGTCTTGATGGTATGATAAGTGGATGTTTTGGTTGTAAGAAGGAGTTAAAATACAAATGATTATAGCCTCTGTGATAAAACATGATTCAGAATTCCTAGCTTAGCCTTTACCATAAGAACGTAGGCGTTAATATGAATGATCAAGTTGCACCCTGTTGCTGTACTGGGAATTCAGATGTGGAGGCCAATACATTTACCCCCTACTTGAAAGGAGACAAGTCATCGTCTTCCCATAAGTCATTTCTTTTCATCGCCTGTTTGCCTTCATAGAAAAGAGTGAATCCGATGCGACAACGGGGTAGTGTAAGAACTCGGTTCTTAAGGCAAATCATGATTAATCAAGAGCTAATCATATTTGTTAGCTTCTCTTCTAATTTGGATTTAATAGTGAATTTGACATAATATATCTGCTCGTCATAGTAATCATATTCTATGAGATAATCAATTCAACTCTGTATGTGTGGCATTTCGGGCCTGCAAGGTTAAAGTCTTGGTCTACCATTTCCTCGGTGATGTTAGTTTGGATTTCGAAATGTCAATTTAGTCTATCATCTAAAGACAACATATACACTACTCCTCTTCTTGACAAACACCCTATGCATGCACGGTTCTTCCACGTAAAGGATATGTATGAATGATGAGTTTGAATATTGAAGCGCATAGTTGCCTAGAGTGCATGAGGTAGCTCAAGATTGTGTATACCAGTGACGACGTATGCTCATGGATGGGGACACTGAAATACGCTTTAAAACAGCATTTGAAGACGCATTGCATGGCCTAGTTCCGCAATTAATTGACGGAGATGGCGTAAGCAGGGAAGAGGAGGCTGGGTCACAGCTAGTGCTCACAATACGAGTTCGTGTTTCATAAAGTATATTGGCTTCAGGACTTGAGTAATATTGGCTTGCTTCTATGTATTAAAAGAACCCATCAGTGTAGTATGGAGGTACTGTAAGCCAATGGGAACAATTCATCAAAACCTTAACATTTCTTGGAGGATTACCAAGTTACAGATATACGACCCCATTGATGGATATCCATATCCAACGGTTTGTTCATTAAAGATTATCGGCTCGTAATTGCCATGACTTGATGTCCAGTTTTCTGGAATGGCCCAATGCTGAATGGCATTTGAGAGACCCCACAAGAGTTCATCCATCCAAAATCATGTCTTTCTTGACTGCAACATGCGTCGTGCATGCCCCTCAATTAGGCGTTCTTGAGTAGTATGAAAGAAAGATATCATGCATAATTAGCAGCATGCTAGTTTTGTTCAAGGCAGTAAGGCAATGAGGGTGAGGCGTGACGTCTCATTTTAATGGCTCGTTGAGAAAAAAAAAAACCGCCGAATGCCATGCATACATGCAGTCATACGTGCTATAAAGACTGGGTATGAACTCCCTAAGGTGTATTCTAATTTTAATTCAAGGCTTTAAATGCTTAAATGAACGCCTAGCTTAGTGGTTGTCCAGCTATTCAGTGCTCCTCGTCCTTTGCGCGTGGCTATTTTAAAATGGCAATTTCTCGCATGTGCCACGTATGCGGCCACTTTCTCACGTACCAAGCACACCCATCATGTGGCAATTTCCTCGCACGTGTCATACCCCCACATGCTCGTAGCTAGGCCATTGCAAAGGCAGCTCAAATCCAGAATGTTAAAATCACGGCTAATTTAGTATTAATCTAGCCCTCCACATTTTTTCCATTTGCAATCAACCCCAAAATTCCCAACTTCTAAAATATCCAAAGTTACCCCTAACCTTTTCAATTAATTTCCAATCTTCCCGAACTTCTAAAATTACCCCAACCTTTTCCAAAAATAATTCCTAGTATGCCAATGCTAGTACAATTACCAAACTATCCCATAAAAATTTTAGAAATTTAAAAATTAATAAAAAATTCAAAAAATTCAAAAATTAATAAAAAATTTCAGAAGTTTAAAAATTAATAAAAATTTTCAGAAATTTAAAAATTAATAAAAAATTTTAGAAATTCAAAAATTAATAAAAAATTCCAAAAATTCAAAAAATTAAAAAAAATTCAGAAAATCCATAAACATTAACAAAAAATTCAGAAAATTCATAAAAATTTACTAAAATACAGAAAATTTATGAAAATACAAAAAATTCATAAAAATACAAAAAATCCATAAAATTCATAAAAATCTCATAATTGCTAAAGCTTTCTCTTATTCAAGGATCAACGTCACTTGCAAATTATTTTCGTTTTGAAAAATTTATAAAATTTTTTCCTAATATTTTGGGATTTCTAAGTCTCACGCAATGGACTCTAAATGGGGAGCTGGCGGTTTACCTGTTGTTCAACATTTAGTAGTTCGTATAAGTTCCCGTGCTGCCTTAACTGCCTCGTGCCTTGTGCATGAGTGGACTTGAGCTCCTCTTCAAAACTTTAAAAACAATTCTTTTTAAAATATGTTGGGATTCTAGGTCTCACGCAATGGGCTCTAAATAGGAAACTGAAGGTTCACCTGCTGTTCAATATTTAGTAGTTCGTATAGGTCCCCGTGCTGCCTTAGCCGCCTCGGGCCTTGTGCATGAGTGGGTCAAAAAACTTCTGCCCAAAGATAAAACTTCCTCAAAACAAAAATATTCAAATACTCTTTTTTCAAGCATTTTCGAAGGTCAAACCTTCAAAACAGAACTAGAACTACGTAAGCCTTGAGTTTCTCATTGCACCGGGGAATACGTAGGAGCAGGATCAAGTCCTGTCAGGCTAACCTCCATCAAGTATCTATCTCACATTAATCAAGGGATCAAAAGTTTTCAAAAATCACACACTCAGTTTAAAGGGTACCGTTCCTCGGAACGGGCGAGTGGGGTGCCTAGCACCTTCCCCTCTCGTAATCGACTCCCGAACCTAAATCTCATTCTCAAGTTAGGGTTTCCCCAAATATTTTTCCCTTAAATAAAAATTTGGTGGCGACTCCACGTTAATTCAAACAACCTCATTTTAAAATTTTATCGGAGTTTATCGTCTCGTCGAAATTACGGTTGCGATATATATATATATATATATATATATATATATATATATATATATATGAATGATGTTATAATGTTATCAGCTTGTTTTCTCTTTTCAATAATAGCCTGCGAAACTTGTTCGAATTGAGCCATCAGTTGGGGCTCAACCTGTGGCTCCAACTCCAATTCCTTCCAAGGGTAATATCAAGACCACTCCCCAGGATCCCATTCCCTTGGCCAAAAAATATTTCTTTGAGTGTGGCTCCAACTCCAATTCCTTCCAAGGGTAATATCAAGACCACTCCCCAGGATCCCATTCCCTTGGCCAAAAAATATTTCTTTGAGTAAATACCCATTTCATCTTGTGGCTAAATTGATAAGCACTGCATAATCGTTTATACCTTATAACACCATAAAACAAATTCTTCTAACAAAATTTATCGCTTTCACTTCATACACATGGCCTAACCAATGATACCATTTTCCACAATTTCTTATCCTTTAATTTCTCAAATACATGATTCATCGTATTTGATCTTAGACTCTGTAGTTAGATAAGTCATGCCAGCATACCTCTCCTTACGGTAATCCCTCCCACAAGTAACAAACAAACTCACACCTTCACATTTTGACACCTTATAATAGAAAAAACCATCATTGTCATTACCATAAGGCCATCTTAGATTTTGACCTTTATCTTGTCAGAATTTGTTCAAACTGTAGGATTATAACAATAAATAATTTATTATTATTCAACAACGATACATGCTACAATATGTTTCTTCTTCAATTTCGTAAAGAAAGTAGAATATGTGTACATTTTATTATATTGGGATTCATCGGTTCTTTCTATGCTTTTCGGAATAATATAGATATTAGACTACCTCATTATAGTAAGTGAGGTTAGAATATATGTTACTACTTAATAAAGAGACAGCCACATAACTCACTAGTTGAGACTAGAAACCTTTTTACAAGCATGAGAAAATAGATTAACCTAACAAATAATTTGGTCGTATTATTTTTTTAGTACAATTGTAAAAATAGGATCAAATCCTGAATCTTCATATTAAATTACTCTAATTTTTAATCCCTCATCATTAAATCAATCCTAGTGACTTATAATTTGATCATGTTTGATTTTGAACTTTACCCTTTGAAATTTGTTTCACTTTCTTATAACTCTTTCTAGGTGATTGTACACAATATTGTAAAATTTTTAATATTATATCTTGATAGATTGATTTGATGATTTTTTTAAAATTAATTACTCAAATTTGCATTATTTTTTTCTTTTAAAATTGAAAAAATATTAATAAAATAAATATTCAATTTAAAGATTTTTACACAATCATATAAAAGCATAAATATTTGAAAAATATTTTTATTAAATCAATCCTTCGTTACAATAGATTATTAACACAATCATCAATACACAAAATATTTATTTATTTTTCACCATTTTATTCATAATTAGAGTTTTAAGATACAACCTTTTTTTCTCTTTTATTTTGGTAACATAACTTAAACTCTTACATATGGTGCTTCCTTTTTTTTTATGTCATAAATGTTCTCAAGGGAAAGTAAGAATTCATCCACCCCATGTTTGGCTAGAAGAGAAATTGATATAGGAAGATTATGATACATTCCTAACGATACGCTTACCTGTAGAATGTAAAAGAAATCAAATTATTATAACAATATAAATTTAAATTAATTTATTATAAAAAATATTAAAGCTTAAAAAATTAAAAAATACACACATATGCTTAAACATTACCTGGCAACATTCAGATACACCAGCCATAGACATCAAGGTAAAAGTTATTTTAATTTTTTTTTAATTCATATACATTTAGATGATGTTATTTTAGTGGAGATCCTCATACTATAAGCATCATGATAATATCGAAATCCTGAAAATATTTTATAAACTCAACAACTATCATATAGATTTTAAGAAAAAAAAATTATAATAAATTATCTGTTTCTTCAAATTTTTCAAAAGGAAGACTAAAACTATAAATGATATGGCCATCAAAATGTTCAAAATTTAGATAAAGTAATAATTTGGCAATACTTTTATCAAAGAAAAATATTTATACTAAAAAACACTAGTACTAGTTTAATTTTTATATTAAACCATTATTTTATTATTTTAATATTTATAAAAAATTAATTATAATTATGATGTAATTTATGAATATTTTATTATAATTTTATCTAATTTTTGTTATTTATTTTAAAAATAGTTACGCAAGAGATATATTTTAAACTAAAAAAAGGATAAAAAGAACAAAAAAAAAAGTAAAGGAATAATGGAAGAAACAAATTACCTTTAAAACAAACAAGTTAGTACAATTGTGATGAACTCAAACACATCCTTACAGTGTTTGTAGTGTTAACCTTAAAAGAGATTTCTTTCTTTCTTAATTTTAAAATTGAAGAATAACTTTTTAACAAAATTAATACATACATAAAAAATTTTCTAAGATGTAATAATATATTTACTTTTATTTTTAAAACTTAGGAAGCATATAAAATTTTTTATTTATGAAATTATATTAACATAGTTGAATTAGATAGTGAAAAGAAAAGTGGATAGTTCTGTTGTTATTTTTTACATTAAGGTCACAATATTTACTTTGAATTAAGATTCATCTAAAATAAATAACAAGCACATTTGAAAATTGTTTCTCCGTGGATAGGAAGAGTGCAAACTTCCTCTTACGAAAACTATAAAAGGGAATAACATTGGAAAAAATGCTTTATGGCTATGAGCGTGTGCATGAACATGTACATAGACGGTTTGGTCAATAGATAAGTAATATTATATTATCAATTTCTCAAAGGTGTTTCAATGATTTTATTATGGCTGATGTATGAAGTGTTATGTGTTTGTGATAGAGAAATAATACCTCAAGAAGATCGGTAAGAGCATCACATAGTTTTCTTTTTATAGTATGACAAGTGTCCAACTTTTTCTTTCTCTTCAATTGTTTCCAATGCTTTCCTTACGTTTCTTTTATTTCAAAACCTAAATAAGGTCTAACTTTATGAATCCAATCAACATGAATATTCTTGAACTCGCACCTATATTTTAAACAGCAAATAAAGAGATTAATCAAATTTCAATTAATGGGAACAACATTCCACTATAAATTAAAGTACTGTTTATGAAAGTCACTAATTGATAGTTATATTACACCTCTCAAGATATTGCATGGCATTTGAAACTGGAGCAAGTGAGACTATATGTTCTTCATCCATAAAGTATATTAATTCTAAAGCTTTGGACATCACATAGTTTCCAATGATATCATACTTTATTATATCACCGGGTATGATGGATACATGAAAAATAATCTCACATTTAGAAGAAACAAAATATTTTAAATACATAAAATATCATAACCAAAATGAAACCATAGATAGATTTACAACATATTTTTTTTTTATAAAAAAATAACAATTACGTAAAATTGATGGTAATAAATTAATCTAATCCATTATATACTTCCATATAACTTTTTTATTGTTTTGATGGCCTTTCTTGTAAGTACATGGTATGAAATGTTTGAAAGCAAGAAGCAATCAAGGGAAATGATAACTTTAATAGGTTTAATTTGTGATGTAGTGGATGGAAAATTTAAAAGAACACATCCAACTTTATTCAAAATAGTTGGATCAGCAAACCATCCTGGATGTAAAGACGAGGGCAAATAATCCTAAACACCTAATTATAATTATGTCAGAGGCTTTCGGTTGGTAAATTTATTAATTAATCCTAATTTAAATAGTGAATGGATAAAAAAAGAAAAAATTAAAAATTAAAAAATAAAAAAAAAAATTAAAAATTAAAAAATCAGAAAAACAAAATAAAATATTAAAAAAATCAGAAAAAAGTCTAAAAATTCAAAAATCAAAATTCTGAAAGAAATAAAAGGAAAAAATAACATAATAAAACATTTTAAAATCAAAAAAAGAAAATTAAAGAAAATTTAAAAATCAAAACCTGAAAAATTAATTAAAAAATATGAAAAATGAAAAATTAAAAAGAAAAGTTTGAAAATTAAAGAAAAAAGTGAAAAATCAAAATTCTGAAAAGGAAAAAATAAAAAATGGAAAATTAGATAAAAATAAAGAAAAATTTAAAATAGTAAAAAATGAAAAATGAAAAAAAATAATAAATTCAAAAATCAAAACCTGAAAAATTAATTAAAAAATCTGAAAATGAAAAATTAAAAAGAAAAGTTTGAAAATTAAAGGAAAAAGTGAAAAATCAAAATTCTGAAAAAGAAAAAACAAAAATAGAAAATTAGATAAAAATAAAGAAAAAGTTAAAATAGTAAAAAATGAAAAATAAAAAAATAATAACAAAAATCTGAAAATAAAGGAAAGAATAAAAATGTTAAAATTTGGAAAAATGAAAAATAATTAAAAATCAAAATTTAGAAAATTAAAAATTAAAATCTGAAAAATTAAAGAATAAAAATTCTGGAAAATTAAGGGAAATAGAAAATCTGCAAAATTAAAAAATTAAAAATCTGAAAAATTAAAGAATAAAAATTCTAGGAAATAAAGGGAAAAAGAAAATCTGCAAAAAGTAAGAAATTTAAAATCTAGAAAATTGAAAATTAAAAAACTGGGAAGAGTAATAAAGAATACAAAATCTGCAAACAAAAAAATTAATTAAATTTTTTTTAATAAAATTAAAATATGAAAAGGGAGATATAAAAAAAAAATTAAAAAAGATGGAGGGTTTTTTTTGGAGGCCTGATTCTTCTTCCCCAGGGCATCCCCATTTTCATTGATTCTCTCTAGAACTTAGAGAAAAACCGAAATCGAAGACTCGAGCTTTCGAGAACCTTCTCAAATTTCTCCCCAGCGCACGATATCGGAACCAATTCAAATTCGCTACAACCTTCGGTTTTCGTCCCCGATCCAGTCCTGGTGGAGTTCATCGTCGCCGGCGCTCCGATTGTGTCTCGTGACGCACGAATCGCTCAAACGCCATACGCGGTGGTTCTTCTCAGTAGAGGTTAGTAGTTAACGCTCTCAATCTCCTCCGATTCACGCATTAAGATCTCTGTATCTTCATTCTAGTCATTTACCATAGTATGCATATATGAGTCTGAATTGTGAGGTGGAACCTCTGATTGGAGCATGGTCTCGCCGTCATCCATGGTTAAGTAGACGTTCGAATCTTAGGTTCATTTAACCAAGCTATTAGTGTACGTCCCTGTAGATTCACAATCTCACACTTAGAGTAGGGAATAGGAACTAACAGATAGGAATGCGACGCTCCGATTCGGAGCTAGGTGCGTAGCCATGGTTTCGGAAGTCGGATAAGTGCGTGCATTCGCCGCCGAATCCATCCGTGGGTACCGGTGCAAGCCAAGGAACCCCCGGGGTAAGCCATGATCGGCGAGCAGGAGCAGCCAAGTAGGGACGTCGTCGTTTTCCAGGTATGCACGATCCAGAGCTGAGGGAGATGGTGAGTGGCGGAGGAACGTCGGCCGCGAGAAGGACGGCGAGTTGAGAAACCACGAAGCCGAGGCCGGCCGATCGGAGTTTAACAGAGCTCGGCCATTCCCGAAGCCTCGCCCGCCGGAAACCACGTCGGAGCAGAACGGAACGCTTCGCCGGAACACCAGGCCATGTCGGAAGCCGCGCCGGAACGAACTCGAACGAAGAAGGTCCTCCTGGTTCAGGGGCTTTCTGGTGAGGGGTGGTGCAGCATAGCTACATTGAGGCCAAGCAAGTATGGGAGAATTGCAAGTAAGCCCTTCCTATTCCCTGAATTTGCAGATTCACCCATAACATCAAAATTCCAGTTCTGCCCCTCGTCTTTTTCTAAATTCCCGTTTTGTCCCTTACCATGCAAAAGACGAAATTGCCCCTTGCCTTTTCCTAAATTCCAGTTTTGTCCATGTCCATGCAAAAGATGAAATTGCCCCTTGCCTTTTCCTAAGTTTCAGTTTTGTCCCTTGCCATGCAAAAGACGAAATTGCCCCTTGCCTTTTTCTAAATTCCAGTTTTGTCCCTTGCCATGCAAAAGATGAAATTGCTCCTTGCCTTTTTCTAAATTCCAGTTTTGTCGCTTGCCATTCAAAAGATGAAATTGCCCCTTGCTTTTTCCTAAATTCCAGTTTTGTCCCTTGCCATGCAAAAGACGAAATTGCCCCTCACTTTTTTCTAAATTCCAGTTTTGTCTCTTGTCATGCAAAAGACGAAATTGTCCCTCGCCTTTTCCTAAATTCCAGTTTTGTCCCTTACCTCTCAAACGACTCTTTTGCCCCCCCTCACTTTTCCAAAACGATCATGTCCCTCCCAAAAATTTCATAGTTGTTAATAAATCCCCAAAAAATTTCATAATTTCTAATTAATTCCCAAAATTCCACAATGGTTAATAAATCCTCAAAAATTCCATAATTTCTAATTAATTCTCAAAAATTCCATAATTTATAATTAATCCCCAAAAATTCCATAATTGTTAATAAATCCCCAAAAATTTTACAATTGTTAATAAATCCCCAAAATTTCTATAATTTCTAATTAATTTTTAAAAAATCCATAATTGTTAATAAATCTCCAAAAATTCCATAATTCCTAATTGATTCCCAAAAATTCCATAATTGCTAATAAATCCCCAAATTTTGAAATAAAATTGCTTCCTTCTCAAAAGCACCCTCTGCTTTTGGTAGATTCCTCTTTCTTCGTTAAAATAAAAGCTCATTTTCTCAAATATTTTGGGGTCCTTGATCTCACGCAACGGGCTCTAAATGAGGGCTGGCGGTTCACCTGCTGTCCAACGTTTAGTAGTCTGTATAGGCACCCGTGCTGCCATAGCTGCCTCAGGTCTTGTGCATGAGTGGACTAAAGGTCCTTTCAAAAAAACAAAAACTCTTTTTCAAATATTTTAGGATCCTCGGTCTCACACAATGGGCTCTAAATGGGGGGCTGGTGGTTCATCTGCTGTCCGAATGTTTAGTAGTCTGTATAGGCTCCCGTGCTGCCCTAGCCGCCTCGGGCCTTGTGCACGAGTTGACTAAAGGTCCTTCTTAAAAAATAAAAAACCTTTTCAAAATACCACCTCTCTTTTAAGCACCTCTGAAGGTCAAACCTTCAAACAAACCAGAACTACGTAAGTCTTGAGTTTCCCATTCCACCGGGGAATACGTAGGAGTAGGATCAAGTCTTGTCAGGCTAACCTCCGTCAAGTAATTTATTTACATGTTAACTAAAGGATCAAACTATTTTCAAAGTCACACACTCAATTTAAGGGGGTACCGTTCTTCGGAACGGGCGAGTAAGGTGCCTAACACCTTCCCCACTCGTAACGGACTCCCGAACCTAAATCTCATCCTCGACTTAGGGTTTTTCCAAATTTTTTCCATTAAATAAAATTTGGTGGCGACTACACATTAATATCAAAAAATCCATTTTCAAAATTTTAGTAAGTTTATCGTCTCATCGGAATTACGGTTGCGACAATAAGTCTTTCACAGAAGCTAGAATCAATAACGTATACATGTAAATCTACATTTTGAAAACCAAAAATCCTACATTACTCTATAAGGCAATGAGATTTTCAACTCAGAAATTTTAACTTAAATGGGGCAAGGGGATAAGTTTAGAAAAACAATTGCACGGTTAAAGATCATAAATATGTTTTTAACTAATTAAAAAACAAATACAATTAATACATAAATAAATTGTGCTAATAAAATATTTATGATTCAATACTTAGAGTATGTTCTACAATAACTTCAGAATTGTGATGGAAAAGTATACATTTAATTATATTTAAGTTTTAATAATTTGAATTAAAGTGAATTTATTTAATCTACTAATTTTATTATGGGTAATTTTTCAAATTTTTAAAATAAAAATTTAAAAAAATATTGTTATCGTAGTTTTCATTGTTAATAATTATTTGTATGATATTTTTTATTACAATTTAAAATAATAAAATAATCTAAAATAGAGATTTAACAAAGCTATCAAATTTTTAAATTCTTTTTTACAGTATCAAAATTTTCTGTCATATGAATAACCTGTAGTCATGAGATAACATGAGATGGACAAAGGTCAAAAATATCACAATATAATGTAGGAATTCTTAAATTTCCTATAAAATCAATTCCAGACAAAATAAAAATAAAATTTCAAAATTATTAAAATAATGAAGTGTCAGATAAGTCATGAAACAAGAGATAACTCATGAAACAAGAGAATAGTTTATTTATGGAAAATTTTACATAATTTGCACCTACTACAACAGCAAAATCATTAGAAGATCCTCCAAGAAGTCGATTAGTTGCACAAGAAACTTTGGTGTACCATAATATATGTTTTCTTCTCTTATACTGCCATAGTAAAATACTTGTTTATATAAATTATGAAAATAAGATATTTAAAATAAGCATATGTTTGGTAGAAAAAAGAAACATATAAATATTTATGTCATTATATTTTCTATATAACACACTAATTCTTTAAACATTAAAAAAAAATTCTATGATTAACAATCAGAGCTTGTCTTTTATTTTACATTAAATTTCAATAAGAATAAAATAATCACTTTGAGTTAAAATATAAGTTTCAAGAATTATAAAATTCATTTATATTTTAGAAGAAGGAAAAAAAGTTTACCTCCCTTCCTTAAAAGGGAAAAAGAACAATAAACTTATTTGTGAATTCATCCATGACAGTTATGCCAACAAAAGTTGCTTCAACTTCTAGTAGAGGCAAAATTATGGAAATGCCAACAAAAATTGCTTCAACTTCTAGTAGGGGCAAAACTATGAAAAAATGGATGTAGCCTTTAAATATGTCCTTTTTCAATTAGGATTACCAAAACTGAGCACATATCCTTTCAAATCAAATCTATTTGATACAAACATTCATACATTTTCTTCAAATCTTTAATGCATGCATGGAGTTGAACCAATAAGTTAGTCATATTTGAGTTTATCTTTAACTAAGTTAAGAAATGGGGTAATTTGATATGATGAATCTTGTATTACTAACAAGAAAGTGATATAATTTATTTGATTTTTATAGCAAAGGTAAGAAAATTCAAAAAAGTAACACGTAAATCATTTAATTTATAATAAATTTTTTCATGACCACTTCATAATATTTAATTTTTTTCATGCTTGTGGAAGCAATAATAACATTATGACACATTGTTATTATTGCTTACACATAAGAAAAATGAATAGAAAATTAGAAAAATAGAATACTCATTCATACGCACAAAGAATGAATCAAGAATAATGGAGAGATGAATTTCTCCTTCACTCTATTTTATGATTAAAAAATTATATACATAACTAAGAATTATATAAATTAAAAATATAGATTAAAATATAAAGAAATTTAATAAATAAAAAAATATTAAATATAAAAAAATAGACAAAATGTTAATAAAATTTTAAAGGATAAATTATTATTTCATTGATACAATAATAATAATAATAATTTTTATTAATAATTTCATTCATATAATTTTATTGCAACATTACAAATGTCTATAATATTAATATTTGATATTATAAAATTTAAAAAATAATGAAATATGAATAAACAAAAACTATAATAATAATATCAAATAAATTGGAAAAATCATCAATTCAAATAAAATTATTCTTTTTATATAATAAAGTTATATATTTTATTTTAAAATCATTTAAATAATAATGCTACTACTTTACTAATTTCTTTATGAACAAATAGTTTAAAAATTTTAAGATAATTGTCCAAAAATAATTAGAATTAATTATAATTTTAGTATACTTTTAAGATTTTGCAATTCAAGTGATTTTTTTTTTCAAGTTATATTGCGGAAAGCTCAGAGCTCTGCTAAAATATTAATGTCTCATTCAATTTAGTTACTTTCCTTTCCGTTACACCATTATTTTCTTAATATTAGACGTAATTTTATATTATATTATATTAATATAATATAATATAATATAATATAGGTTGGATCGATCCGTTATATTATATATTAAATTTAATATTTATATTATTTTAATAATTATTTATAAAATATAAAATTTACTAATCAAATTTTTAAATCATATCATAATATTTTTATAATTATATATTAAATTTTAAATAATTTAAATCTTACAAATATATTATTTAATTATTAATATTTTTATATATTTATATAATATATTAAGTGTTAAAATTAAAAAATTTAAATAATTATCTATTCATTTTTATTTTATATAAAATTTTATAAATATATTTTATTTAATAATTTTTTTAAATTAACAGTTAGATTAATGAATATTTTATTGTATAAAATATTATTAAATTAATATAAACATTAAGTTTTATAAAATATTTTATTGTATATTAATAAATCTTAAACATATATATAAAGATGATCAGTAATTCATACTGTTGTTAAGTTAAATATTTATAATATTTTAATTTTTTAATATAAAATTTACTAATTTAATTAATAATTTAAATATTTTTATTAAATATATTATGTTTATAAAATTTTGTATAAAAAAAATTTAATCATTTCACCGTATAACATTTTTTAACGAGTAATATATTATAAAAATATAAATAAAAAATAATTATTAAATAACATAACTTAAAATATTTTATTTATTCAAAATTTAATATACATTTCATAAATATTATTAAAAGACTTAGAAGTTAAATTAATAAACTAAATATTTTAAAAATATTAAATCATATAAATATTAAAATTTAATACATATTTTCAAAGAATCTCATCCTATATGATTTATATATAACTGCATCAAGAATGTTGCTCCTTCCGACAACATATAATTTGGTGTGCTTGGATAAAGGCACCGACCTGCCAGAGTTACACCTCACTTTACGATCCAGTTATGACCTAACAACCTTTACAGCTTAGTTGTATATAACCTTCAAATGTATTATATTTATATTAAAAATGTTATTTTTAAAAAATAAATTGATGAATTTATTTAAAATTATTTTATTTAATAATTTTTATAAATAATTAAAATTTATTATTTTAATTGTTAAATTAATAAATTATATTATATAAATTATTTTTATAAAATTTTATAAATTTTAAAAAAATTAATATTTTAAAAAATAAATTTAAATTCATGAATAATATATCTTTTATAATATTTATTAATTTAAATTTATTTAATAAAATATCAAATTTTTTAAAATTTTATAAAAATGATCTATATCATATAATTTATTAATTTAATAATTAGATTGATAAAATTTAATTGTTTATGAGAGTTATTAAACAGAGTAGTTCTAAATAAAGTTATTCTTAAAAGAACTTTATATATATATATATATATATATATATATATATATATATATATATATATATATATATATATATATATATTCCTTCGTTTGTATTTCTAAATTCTTCGTATTCTTCATATTCCTCATTATTTGAAGGTTCCTCTATTCTTTGCATCATATTCATATAAATTCCTTCTTGAAATATAATGTTTCCTCGGAGTTTGCTATTATACGATTCATTTCTTGAAATATAATATTATAGTCTTGAGCCCTAATTCTTGAAATGGTTCGAAGAAGATCTTCTTCCTCGATTAATTTTTCTTTCAATTCAGTTTTATATTCGAAAGGTTTTTTTGTTGTTCCTAATCTAATTAAATTAATGGGATGATAAAATTTTTCAGGGTTAACTTGTGCTATGGTGGAGTAACATCTTATAAAAACATTGTGTTGTTTAATTATACCAAAATATGTTTTTACAGCCTTTTTTAGTGGTTCTGGTAATTCGAAAATTTCCTCCATGCTATTAGAGGGATAAATTGACTGAATTAATCCGAATTGAAAAAGTGTTTTTACTAGTTTAGGTGGAGTTCCTGGATAAATTATGGCTTTATTAATTGCAAAATGTGAAATATAATTTATAGTTTCTACATTAAAATTACACTGATTAAGGTTGTTAATTAATTTTCCAAAATACTTAAAATTATCTATAATTTTAAATTGATCTTCTTTTTTTGAAATAGGCTCTTTTTCCATAATCTCTTTTCCCTTTTCTTTTTCTTGATTTTTTATGATTTCAGAAAAAGTTGTTTTTTCTTTTGATACTTGTTCTAATTCAGAAAAATTAGTTTTTTCTTTTGTTAATAATTCTAGTTTTTCAATTCTTCCTTGGAGAACTTCTAACTGGTTAAATATTCTGTTAAAGTTCTCAGTAACCTGTTTAGTCCATAAATTCATGTTTAGTTCAATTAGTTGGAATTTCATTCCAACCTGTTCCAGATAGGAATTACTTGTCTCATAACTTGTTTCTTTCGAAACATTACTTGGCTGGTTTACAGAATTATTTGCTTCCATCTGCTTAAAAAATCAGCAACTAAGTTATTTTTGCCTTTAATGAATTCAATATCATAGTCATAATAAAACATGTCAGTTTGCCATTTTATTAACATTTTATTTGATAAAGTTTGATTTCTTATTCCTTTACTTAACCAAGTTTTTACTTGAATATTATCGGTCTTTATTACAAATTTTGTTCCTACTATAAATAATTCAAATTTTTCTACTGCCTTAATTATGGCTAAAAATTCCTTCCAGTTTGAGTGGTATCTACTTTGAGATTCATTAAATTTCCCACTTGCATATCTTGTTATAAGTTCATTTTTTTCTTTATCTTTATAATATAGTGCCGCACCCCAGTAATTTTCAGAGGCATCAGTATAAATTATCCATTGTTCGTTTTCAGATGGGATATTAAGTTTTGGTAAATCTTGGCATAATAATTTTATATTTTCTACTATTTTATCATTTTCATTATTCCATTCCCATTTAGTTGATTCTCCAGCTAATTTTGAGATTTTTGAAGTTAGTTTAGATAAATGTGGAATGTAATTTCTGACTTGATTTACTAATCCTAAAAATGATTGAAGATCTTTTTTGTTTTTTAGTTTCTTAAATTCTAAGACCTTTTTACTTATATGTTCCTGTAGTTCTATTCCATTAGGGGTAATGGTCTAGCCTAAAAAACCTATTTTTTCTTGCCTTAATTCCATCTTTTTTGGTGATATGTTTAAACCTTTTCGTTCAATGATATTAACAAACTGTTCTAAATGATATTCGTGTTCGATTCTATTATTTGAAAATATTAGTATATCGTCAATATATATTACTGCAAAATTTCTTATTGATATTAACATCTTTGATACATATTCCTGGAATATGCTAGGACTATTATGAAATCCCATTGGCAGAACATTCCATTCATATAGTCCTTCCGATGTACTAAAAGCTGTGTATTTTTTACTTTCTTCTTCTAATTTTATTTGAAAAAATCCTGATTTACAATCAAATTTACTGAATATAGTTTTTCCTTTTATTAGATTAAATAATAGATCCATTTTAGGTATTGGGTATCTATTTCTTATGGCTAAGTCATTTAATTTTTTATAATTTATAACTAATCTGGATTTTCCTCTTTTTTCTTCATTATGATTCATTACAATCATAGCTGGTGAAGAGTAACTTGATTGACTTTCTCTAATTAAATTGTACATTTTCATTTCTTTCATATGTTTTTCAAAATCTTTCCTATTTTCTCCCGTCCAAGGATAGGGTTTACAGTTTATTTCTTTATTATAATCTTTTAGTTCAATTTTTGCTAAGGGTTTTGATTTTTCCCAGTGCACTAAAGGATTTTCACTATAATTTTCTTGTATTCTTTCTTCAATTGTTTTTGTTATTTTATTTTGTATATTTAGTACTGCCATAATTTGTTTTATTTCTATAGGTTTATTATTGGGTAAAAATTGAACTTCTCTGTTATTATCATTTTCCTTTTTTTGAAATTTTACATCTTTCCTTCTATATGGGTTTGTTATTCTTACTCCCCAAGCCTCATGTTTACACGGGGTTGTTAGTATTAATGCTCTTTCAATAAAATGTATAGGATAGTACTGGCTTAAAAATTCCATTCCTAAGATTATATCACAAGAAGATTCATTGTATAAATTTAGCTCTTTTATATTTAGTTCATAGTCTCCTATTTGTATTTTTACATTTTTTGATTGTTCTATTATGTGTATTTCTTTTCCTACGCTTTCCATTTTTAAAGCTTTTTCTTTTTTCTTCCATAGTTCTGGTGGTAAAACATTATATTTTGCTACACTTATATTTGCTCCAGTATCTACTAAAGCATGGTATTTTCTTGCTCTATATTTTTTATAGTTAAATTTCACTAATATATAATACAGTTGTGAACTCATTGATATCTTGGGATTATTAGGGCTTGATAATTTATGGTTATCATTATTCTATCTTTATGAATTCTATAAGGCTTTAATAATTCTAATGTATCATTTCCTATTATTATTTTTTCTTCTTTTTCGGTGTTTTCTTCTATCCAGAGACTTATTTCTTTTACATCTCTTTTATTAAATCTTATTACAGAGTTTGTTCTTACTCCTTCTTTTATTTCTAGATTATTTTCGGTTAAATCTTCCTCTATATAACTTCTTGTTAATTCGGGGTTTATTGAGGCTAATATTTCTTTCCATATGGCTTCCTTTTTTACTTCTAATTTTATTAAAATTTTTTCTTGATATCTATCTGTTTTAATAGTTGTTAGATTTGAGTTTATTGGAATTTCTGCTAACAGGTTTCTCCTTTCTGTTGCGTTAAAAGATCTGGTTCTACTTATGGAGGTTTTATAGTCAAAGCTTCGTCTTGGTGCTATATTAATATTTACAGATGGTGTATTTACTCTTATTGATCTTTGTCCTATTTCATCATTTGTAATTATTCTTTTTGGCTCCATTATTGTTCTGTAATTTATTGTTCTGTCTAATTCTATTTTTAACTGTTCCGGTATTGTAATATTTTTTTGTTCTAGAGCTATTTCTTTTAGTATGAGACTAAAATGCTTTTCTATTGTAATTCTTCCTTGGGCTTTTTTATATATATTATGCTCGTTAGTAAAAACAAGTCCTATCATTGCTGTTATGCTGATTGTTTTAGTCTTTTCTAACATTTTTATTCCTCCTAATTTGTGATATACCAAAATTGATTGATCTATATGTTCATCGGTTCTAGAAATTGCGAAATTGGTATTTAAAGTAAATTTTAGTTTCTGATATATTAAGTTTCCAGCTAACATTCCTAGAATGCTATCATTTACAGAGCTTATTATTCTACCATCTGTTATAAGTAATTCTATTGGTGAATCTATTCCTTCTTTAAAATAAGCTTTAACTAATAATTGTATTCCTGCTATATAAATTTCTGTTACTTCGTCTTTAAAGGCTAATTTTTCGATTTCTCTTTCTATAACATTTTTACTAATTAAAGGTATTCTTAATATGCCTTCAGTTAGAGATGATTCTATTGGGTGTTTTCTTTCTTAAACGACACATGCGCTTTTATTGTGTTTTTTTTTATTTTAATAGTTTACTCACTTTTTCCATAAATCCTTTATTTTCTATTTCATTAGGTTTTAGATTTAGTTTTATTCCTTTTATTTTATTATATTGTTTTTCATTAAAAGTTATTCGTCTTTGAACTATTCCTTCGTTTGTATTTCTAAATTCTTCGTATTCTTCATATTCCTCATTATTTGAAGGTTCCTCTATTCTTTGCATCATATTCATATAAATTCCTTCTTTTAAGTATTCCTCATCGTCGTCTTCCTCATAGTTTTCTTCCTCATCTTCTGAGATTTCTTGAATTTTATAAATTTCTATCTTATCATCTTCTAGGTCACTAAATTTGGGATTTTCTAATTCTATAGGTTCTAAATCATTTTTATAGGCTATTTCTAGTATGTTTATTCTTTTTGCATTTTTCTTTTCTCTACATTCAGTGCTTATATGTCCAATTTTTCCACAATTATAACATTTACATTGTTTGGGATATTTTTTATAGTTCATGTTTCTTTTTCCTTTCTGGAAAAATTTTCTCGGTTTATATTTTTTAAAGTATTTTTTCTTTGAATATTTTTTAAATTTAAATTTTGGTTTTCTTTTTATTTCTCTAGAATTACATCCCCATTTAGTAGGTTTTTCAAATTCTCCACATCTTAAAACTGTTTTATTTGTTTTATAAAATTTTATATTTCTCCAAGCTTGTTTACATCTTTCAGATAAATATTTTCTTAAATAGTATTCTCTTCTTCCCATTGTATCTAAGTATTGCATTAGTTCAGGTTTATCTCCGAAAGCTTTATTATAATCTAGTAAAATGGTTTCTGATATAAGTTTTGGTAATTTTCTATAAAACATTTCTAAATAAAACTTCTGAATGTTATAGTCTTCGAATCTTGCTTCATAAAAGTATTTTTTAAACTCACATATTATCCATTTAAATGTTCTGGGTATAAAGAGCAAATTTCTATTTGGTATAGTTTCTCTCTAGCTTTATTAATCTGAGTCTTTTCATTTAAAGTTAAACTTTGACCCATAAATTCATTTCGAATTACTTGTTCATATCTTCTAATTAGAAGTGCATAGAATTCTTTCCTAGTATTATAAGGTTCTTCCACTTGTCTAACATTTTCCTTAAATTCATTCGTTTTACTTTTCCACCAGTTTTGAACATTTCCAGTAAAACTAGCTTCAACTAACATACTTGAGACGCTAACTTCCATTTCTTTACTTATTAACGCTATTAGTTGGCTTTTACTCCATTCTTCAATTCTTTTTTCTAAATTTGTATTGCAGTCAATTTCTAACCAGATTCCAGTGTTAGGTATACTCCTCGTTTCGAATTGTTCCATAGGAGTTGGTATTTTTTTAAAATTTACTCCGTATTTTGGTTTAAAGTTTTTTAAGGGTTCCTTGTGATAATAATCTAGTATTTCTTCTTCTACTACCGTTCCATCTTTTGTTCCACTGGTTCCTTCTACTCCTTTATTTTTTGGTTCATCTTTTACAAAGTCCATGTTTATTTTACCATAATTATATTCTTGAATTTTTAATTTATCACCAAATTCTTTTTTTATATTTTCTAACTCTTCTTCTTCCTTTCCCATTAATTCTTCTATCTCTTCGTAATCTTCATTTACGCTCATCATATTTATAGATTTGTCTTCCTTAGGTTTTATTATTTCTAGTAAAATGTCTATTTCTGATCCTATATTACAAACTAACTCAGCAGCCTTACTATTTTCTATCTGTTCATTTTCAATGGTTTCTTTTTCTTTTATTTTTCCATACTTATCTTCGTACCTAACCTTTTCTATTTTTTCTATTTCTTCAAAGATTGTCCATAAATTTTTATTTATAACTTCTTGTCCTTTCTTTATTTCCTCAATTATTTTTCTATTTTGTTTTACATTCTCATCCATAGTCTGTTCTCTTATTCTTTTTTCGTTTATTTCAACTTCTTCTAAAATTTTTATCATATTTATAGTTGGTCTAGTAGTTATAGGTTCTAAGCAACTTACTCCTAATACTTCTTTAATTAATCTTAAATCTTCTTTAATTACTTGTAAATCTTTGTTATTATTCTTTATATCAGTCTTTAACTCATAAATCTTTTGTTCAAATGGTTTAGAGAACTCTATTAGGCGTTTAATTTTTGTTTTCTGTGGCTCGTTTTCAATTATTTCTTCTAATTCCTTTGGGAGTTCTTTTACTACATCGGCTATATTTCGATGTGCTAATTTTTCTTTTATATTTTTATCTATATAACAGCCAAACTGTTTTAGTAAAAACATGTTTACCCAATTTAATTGATTAAATGAATTATCTCCTTCTCCTCCTAGTATAAAAGGTGTAAATAGACAATCTAATTCTTCAGTGGTATTATATTCTATGAATGAATTATGTGGTAATTCTTTTTCATTAATTCCATATATCCTAGGTTCAATTTGTTTTAGATTATTCATTTTATTTCTTTTAAATATTCTAATAACTCTTCTAATCTCCTTATAACAACTAAATCTAAGTTCTCGGGTTTCTTTAATATTTTTAGAGTGCGATTTATGGCCTTGATATCTTTTTTTATTTTCTTTGCTGATTTAGGCATACAAGTTGAGAATATATATAATCAGATAAACAATGCAGTAAGCAGAAATCAATAGAGGTAGAGAGTAATTGAACAGGATTAAAAGGGATAGAGGTTTCATGTTAACCAAATCCAAAGCTCTGAAAATTACTGGGGTGCGGCACTATATTATAAAGATAAAGAAAAAAATGAACTTATAACAAGATATGCAAATGGGAAATTTAATGAATCTCAAAGTAGATACCACTCAAACTGGAAGGAATTTTTAGCCATAATTAAGGCAGTAGAAAAATTTGAATTATTTATAGTAGGAACAAAATTTGTAATATTTTCATTTAAAGTTAAACTTTGACCCATAAATTCATTTCGAATTACTTGTTCATATCTTCTAATTAGAAGTGCATAGAATTCTTTCCTAGTATTATAAGGTTCTTCCACTTGTCTAACATTTTCCCTAAAATTTTATAAAACAAATAAAACAGTTTTAAGATGTGGAGAATTTGAAAAACCTAAGGACAAATACACATAATAGAACAAGAATCAAAAAATGTATGGCTTTATTAATTGCAAAATGTGAAATATAATTTATAGTTTCTACATTATAATATAGTGCCGCACCCCAGTAATTTTCAGAGGCATTAGTATAAATTATCCATTGTTCGTTTTTAGTTCATGTTTCTTTTTCCTTTCTGGAAAAATTTTCTCGGTTAGTAACAGAAATTTATATAGCAGGAATACAATTATTAGTTAAAGCTAAAGATGTAAAATTTCAAAAAAAGGAAAATGATAATAACAGAGAAGATTTTTTCAAATAAAATTAGAAGAAGAAAGTAAAAAATACACAGCTTGAGTATGAAACTGAATTGGAAGAAAAATTAATCGAGGGATTTTTTCAAATAAAATTAGAAGAAGAAAGTAAAAAATACACAGCTTTTAGTACGGAATATGAAGAATACGAAGAATTTAGAAATACAAACGAAGGAATAGTTCAAAGACGAATAACTTTGAAAATATTAGTATATCGTCAATATATATTACTGCAAAATTTCTTATTGATATTAAAAGAAGAAAAAATAATAATAGGAAATGATACATTAGAATTATTAAAGCCTTATAGAATTCATAAAGATAGAATTATATTCTATGAATGAATTATGTGGTAATTCTTTTTCATTAATTCCATATATCCTAGGAGTTGGTATTTTTTTAAAATTTACTCCGTATTTTGGTTAAAATTTTTATCATATTTATAGTTGGTCTAGTAGTTATAGGTTCATATTTCAAGAAATGAATCGTATAATAGCAAACTCCGAGGAAACAGCTGTTTTATTTGTTTTATAAAATTTTATATTTCTCCAAGCTTGGTTCCTTGTGATAATAATCTAGTATTTCTTCTTCTACTACCGTTCCATCTTTTGTTCCACTGGTTCCTTCGTAATCTTCGTTTACGCTCATCATATTTATAGATTTGTCTTCCTTTCCCATTAATTCTTCTATCTCTTCGTAATCTTCATTTACGCTCATCATATTTATAGATTTGTCTTCCATTCTTTAGGATTCTTTAGGATCATTGCATTCCCTTATTTTCATTATGTTGTTCCTAATCTAATTAAATTAATGGGATGATATAGGATATATGGAATTAATGAAAAAGAATTACCACATAATTCATTCATAGAATATAATACCACTGAGATGTAAAATTTCAAAAAAAGGAAAATGATAATAACAAGAATTTTTAGCCATAATTAAGGCAGTAGAAAAATTTGAATTACAATACACTTAATTGTACAGTAAAAAGATAAGATTACATTATTGCTAGAAGATAAGATAAGTTGTTTCCTCGGAGTTTGCTATTATACGATTCATTTCTTGAAATATAATATTATAGTCTTCTGAGATTTCTTGAATTTTATAAATTTCTATCTTATCGTCTTCTAGGTCACTCAATTCGGGATTTTAGAAAATCCCGAATTTAGTGACCTAGAAGACGATAAGATAGAAATTTATAAAATTCAAGAAATCTCAGAAGATGAGGAAGAAAACTATGAATGGTATCAGAGCTTTGGATTTGGTTAACATGAAACCTCTATCCCTTTTAATCCTGTTCAATTACTCTCTACCTCTATTGATTTCTGCTTACTGCATTGTTTATCTGATTATATATATTCTCAACTTGTATGCCTAAATCAGCAAAGAAAATAAAAAAAGATATCAAGGCCTAAATCAGCAAAGAAAATAAAAAAAGATATCAAGGCCATAAATCGCACTCTAAAAATATTAAAGAAACCCAGACGATAAGATAGAAATTTATAAAATTCAAGAAATCTCAGAAGATGAGGAAGAAAACTAAACCTTTTCGTTCAATGATATTAACAAACTGTTCTAAATGATATTCGTGTTCGGTTTCATGCATAGGTAACAGACTGTATTAAAACAGTTATTCACTTCCCCTTCAGCTGTATTCAACACTGTATTATATATTAGTGAAATTTAACTATCAAAAATATAGAGCAAGAAAATACCATGCTTTAGTAAATACTGGAGCAAATATAAGTGTAGCAAAATATAATGTTTACGAAATACAACCGGGTCTTGGAAGTAATGCTATGCCCTTTTTCATGCATAGGTAACAGATTGTATTAAAACAGTTATTCACTTCCCCTTCAGCTGTATTCAACACAGCTTTCCATCGTTTCCTACCGGAGGCGTATCAGAATGCAAATAAGAAAATGCAAATAAATAAACTAAAGCCTAGCCATCGTTGCTTTTTATTTAGTTATCACTCCGCCTCTATCCCTTTCTCCAGCTAATTTTGAGATTTTTGAAGTTAGTTTAGATAAATGTGGAATGTAATTTCTGGTTCTTCGAACCATTTCAAGAATTAGGGCTCAAGACTATAATATTATATTTCAAGAAATGAATCGTATAATAGCAAACTCCGAGGAAACAGCTTGGGTTTACTTCACAAGCTCAAATACTTTAATATATATATATATATATATATATATATATATATATATATATAGGAGGGATCAAGTTACTCTAGAAGGAATTTTATTTAAAATTACTCCGTTTAATAACTTTTATAAACAATTAAATTTCATCAATTGAACCGTTGAATTAAATAATTATATTATGTAGATCATCTAAGCAAAATTTTATAAAATTTAAAAAATGTTTAATACCTCAAAAAATAAATTTAAATTAACGGATAATATACATCTTATAATATTCGTTAATTTAAATTTATTTAATAAAATATCAAACATTTTTAAATTTTGTAAAAATGATTTATATAATATAATTTATTAATTCAACGGTTGGTTTGACGAAATTTAATTTTTTATAAAAGTTATTAAGAGAAATAACTCTAAGTAAAGTTAATATTAAAGTAAGTTAATATATATATATATATATATATATATATATATATGAAAGTCAACTCTGTTGATATTAGATATCAAACTTTAACACTTATATTATTTAATAATTTTTTATAGAATACATAATTTACCAATTCAAACATTGATTTAAAAGTTTTTATTAATTAGATTATATCTATAAAATTTCATACAAAACAAGGTTTAATAGATATTTCATCTTATAATTTTATTTTAACATCTAATGTGTTATTGAAATATATTCTAAATATCAATAGTTGAAAAACATACTTCCAAATATTCAAATGTTATATACATAATCATAAAGATAAATATTATTTAATGGTTAGATTGATGAATCATATATCCTATAAAAAATTATTATGTTGTATAAATGTTAAAGTTTGACACATAGTGCCAATGGATACTATATATATATGTATCAAAAATGTTAATTTTAATAAGAAGTTTTGCTGTAATTTATATAGATAATATATTAATATTCTCTAATAACAAAGAAGAACACGAATATCATTTAGAACAGTTTGTAAATCTGATTGAAAAGAAAGGTTTAAATATATCACCAAAGAAAATGGAATTAAGACAAGAAAAAATAGGATTTTTAGGACAAACTATTATTCCAAATGGAATAGAATTGCAAGAACATATTAGCAAAAAAGTCTTAGAATTTAGAAAATTAAAGAATAAAAAAGATCTACAATCGTTTTTAGGACTAGTAAATCAAGCAAGAAATTATATTCCACATTTATCAAAATTAACTTCCAAGATATCAAAATTAGCTGGAGAAACAACTAAATGGGAATGGAAAAAGGAAAATGATGAAATAATAGAAAAAATAAAACTTTTGTGTCAAGATTTACCAAAATTAAATATTCCTGCAAATAATGAAAAATGGGTAATATATACTGACGCCTCAGAAAACTATTGGGGTGCCGCCTTGTATTACAAGGATAAAGAAAATAATGAGTTAATCATTAGATATACAAGTGGAAAGTTTAATGAATCTCAAACTAAATATCATTCGAATTGGAAAGAATTTTTAACCATAATAAAAGCAGTGGAAAAGTTTGAACTATTTATAGTAGGATCAAAATTTATAATAAAAACTGATAATACTCAAGTAAAAACATGGTTAAGCAAAGGATTAAAAAATAAAAAACTATCAAATAAAATGTTAATTAAATGACAAACGGATATGTTTTACTATGATTATGAAATTGAGTTTATTAAAGGCAAAAATAACCTAGTTGCTGATTTTTTTGAGCAGATGGAATCAAGTAGCAATGTAACTCAGTCAAGTAAAGCTCCTCAGGAGGATACGAGTAACCCCAGTAATTCTTTCATGGAACAAGTTGGAATGAAATTCCAACTTATAGAATTAAATATAAATTTATGGACAAAACAAGTAACTGAGAATTTTACCAGAATATTTAATCAACTAGAAAATTTGCAATCAAGGATTGAAAAATTAGAAGGTGAAAAAGAAAAACTTATAGTAACTGAAGAAAATAAAAAATTTTCAGAAATATTAAAAAATCAAAAAAAAGAAAAAGAAATAGAACAGGGTTCAACTTCAAAGAATACTAAAATCGATCAATTCAAAATAATAGATAGTTTTAACTATTTTAAAAAATTAATCAATAATTTAAACCAATGCAATATAAATATTAAAACCTTAAGTTATATATCACATTTTGTCATAAATAAAGCTGTAATTTATCCGGGAACACCCCCAAAATTGTAAAAACATTATTCCAATATGGACTAATTCAGTCAATTTATCCCTCTATGAGTATGGAAGAAATAGCTGAGTTACCAGAACCTTTAAAGAGAGCTGTAAAAACGTATTTTGGAATTATAAAACAACATAATGTATTTATTAGATGTTATTCTACTGTAGCCCAAATAAATCCAGATAAATTTTATCACCCTATAAATTTAATCCGTTTAGGAACAACTAAAAAACCTTTTGAATATGAAACTGAACTAAAAGAAATAATAAATGATGAAGAAGATCTCCTTAGAAGCATATCAAGAATAAGAGCCCAAGATTATAATATAATTTTCCAGGAAATGGTAAGAATAATCGCTAACAGCGAGGAATCTGCATGGGTTTATTTTACAAGCCCAACAACTTTAATATATTCATCTGGAAGAACTCCAAGAAACTATAACCAGTTTAACCAATTTTATGATAAGATCAAAAATAATAAAATGGAAAATCCTCCGAACACCAAAAAGAGGATCTGCCAAATTTTATCCGAATTCTCGGTGCATCAATGTAATTTCTGTGAAGACAATAAAGCTGAGAAGTCAGCCTTTGAAGACTTGGAAATTGAAGTAATCGACGACCTATAAACACTGACGTGATTGACAACCTGTAAAGAAAAAGTTGAAATGACTGACGACCCAAAAAGAAAAGCAAGGACAGAAGTTTTATCACAATTGCAAGGAAAAGCAAGACAAAGCAATTTGAGAATCTTATCTTGTACAACGATGTAATCTGAGAAATCTTATCTCTTTACTATTCATTTAAATCTATTGTAAAGGTCATTGAGTTCTGACCTCTATATAAGAGAACTCAGTCTCCATTAATAAATACACCACTTGCAAATATTCACTTCTCTATATCCTGCTACCAGTCTTTACATTTTCGGAGGGCGAGCGAGTACGAGTACGAGTGCGAGCAAACGTTGTGAGTTTTATAAATTCAATTATGAGTAACTAAACTCTATAAAGGGATAGAGGCGGAGTGTTAATTAATAACAAGGCAACGATGGCATAATTTAGTTTTCTTATTTACATTACGATACGCCTCCGGTAGGAAACGATGAAAGGCTGTGTTGAGTATAGCTGAAGGGGAAGGAATATCTGTTTTACAACAGAATGTTGTATATTTCGATCAAATAATGTTGCATAGGTAACATTCTGTTGTAAAACAGATATTCCTTCCCCCTTCAGCTATACTCAACACAGCCTTCCATCGTTTCCTACCGGAGGCGTATCGTAATGTAAATAAGAAAACTAAATTATGCCATCGTTGCCTTGTTATTAATTAACACTCCGCCTCTATCCCTTTATAGAGTTTAGTTACTCATAATTGAATTTATGAAACTTACAACGTTTGCTCGCACTTGTACTCGTACTCGCTCGCCCTCCGATAATGTAAAGACTGGTAGCAGGATATAGAGAAGTGAATATTTGCAAGTGGTGTATTTATTAATGGAGACTGAGTTCTCTTATATAGAGGTCAGAACTCAATGACCTTTACAATAGATTTAAATGAATACTAAAGAGATAAGATTTCTCATATTACATCGTTGTACAAGATAAGATTCTCAGATTGCTTTGTCTTGCTTTTCCTTGCAATTGTGATAAAACTTCTGTCCTTGCTTTTCTTTTTGGGTCGTCAGTCATTTCAACTTTTTCTTTACAGGTTGTCAATCACGTCAGTGTTTATAGGTCGTCGATTACTTCAATTTCCAAGTCTTCAAAGGCTGACTTCTCAGCTTTATTGTCTTCACAGAAATTACATTGATGCACCGAGAATTCGGATAAAATTTGGCAGATCCTCTTTTTGGTGTTCGGAGGATTTTCCATTTTATTATTTTTGATCTTATCATAAAATTGGTTAAACTGGTTATAGTTTCTTAGAGTTCTTCCAGATGAATATATTAAAGTTGTTGGGCTTGTAAAATAAACCCATGCAGATTCCTCGCTGTTAGCGATTATTCTTACCATTTCCTTGAAAATTATATTATAATCTTGGGCTCTTATTCTTGATATGCTTCTAAGGAGATCTTCTTCATCATTTATTATTTCTTTTAGTTCAGTTTCATATTCAAAAGGTTTTTTAGTTGTTCCTAAACGGATTAAATTTATAGGGTGATAAAATTTATCTGGATTTATTTGGGCTACAGTAGAATAACATCTAATAAATACATTATGTTGTTTTATAATTCCAAAATACGTTTTTACAGCTCTCTTTAAAGGTTCTGGTAACTCAGCTATTTCTTCCATACTCATATAGGGATAAATTGACTGAATTAGTCCATATTGGAATAATGTTTTTACAATTTTGGGGGGTGTTCCCGGATAAATTACAGCTTTATTTATGGCAAAATGTGATATATAACTTAAGGTTTTAATATTTATATTGCATTGGTTTAAATTATTGATTAATTTTTTAAAATAGTTAAAACTATCTATTATTTTGAATTGATCGATTTTAGTATTCTTTGAAGTTGAACCCTGTTCTATTTCTTTTTCTTTTTCTTGATTTTTTAATATTTCTGAAAAATTTTTCTTTTCTTCAGTTACTATAAGTTTTTCTTTTTCACCTTCTAATTTTTCAATCCTTGATTGCAAATTTTCTAGTTGATTAAATATTCTGATAAAATTCTCAGTTACTTGTTTTGTCCATAAATTTATATTTAATTCTATAAGTTGGAATTTCATTCCAACTTGTTCCATGAAAGAATTACTGGGGTTACTCGTATCCTCCTGAGGAGCTTTACTTGACTGAGTTACATTGCTACTTGATTCCATCTGCTCAAAAAATCAGCAACTAGGTTATTTTTGCCTTTAATAAACTCAATTTCATAATCATAGTAAAACATATCCATTTGCCATTTAATTAGCATTTTATTTGATAGTTTTTTATTTTTTATTCCTTTGCTTAACCATGTTTTTACTTGAGTATTATCGGTTTTTATTATAAATTTTGATCCTACTATAAATAGTTCAAACTTTTCCACTGCTTTTATTATGGCTAAAAATTCTTTCCAATTCGAATGATATTTAGTTTGAGATTCATTAAACTTTCCACTTGTATATCTAGTGATTAACTCATTATTTTCTTTATCCTTGTAATACAAGGCGGCACCCCAATAGTTTTCTGAGGCGTCAGTATATATTACCCATTTTTCATTATTTGCAGGAATATTTAATTTTGGTAAATCTTGACACAAAAGTTTTATTTTTTCTATTATTTCATCATTTTCCTTTTTCCATTCCCATTTAGTTGTTTCTCCAGCTAATTTTGATATCTTGGAAGTTAATTTTGATAAATGTGGAATATAATTTCTTGCTTGATTACTAGTCCTAAAAACGATTGTAGATCTTTTTTATTCTTTAATTTTCTAAATTCTAAGACTTTTTTGCTAATATGTTCTTGCAATTCTATTCCATTTGGAGTAATAGTTTGTCCTAAAAATCCTATTTTTTCTTGTCTTAATTCCATTTTCTTTGGTGATATATTTAAACCTTTCTTTTCAATCAGATTTACAAACTGTTCTAAATGATATTCGTGTTCTTCTTTGTTATTAGAGAATATTAATATATCATCTATATAAATTACAGCAAAACTTCTTATTGAAATTAGCATTTTTGATACATATTCTTGGAATATACTTGGACTATTATGAAATCCCATAGGGAGGACGTTCCATTCATAAAGTCCTTCTGATGTACTAAAAGCTGTATATTTTTTACTACTTTCCTCTAGCTTTATTTGGTAGAATCCTGATTTACAGTCAAATTTACTAAATATTTTTTCCCTTTTATTAAATTAAATAGTAAATCCATTTTTGGAATAGGGTATCTATTTCTTACAGCTAAATCGTTTAGTTTTTTATAATTTATTACTAATCTGGATTTTCCTCTTTTCTCTTCATTATGATTCATGACAATCATAGCAGGTGAAGAGTAACTAGACTGACTTTCTCTTATTAAATTATACATTTTCATTTCATTTATATGTTTCTCAAAATCTTTCCTATTCTCTCCTGTCCATGATAAGGTTTACAGTTTATTTCTTTATTATAATCTTTTAATTCAATTTTTGCCATTGGCTTAGATTTTTCCCAATGTATTAACGGGTTTTCGCTAAAATTATTTTTTATTCTTTCTTCAATAGTTTTTGGTATTATATTATGTATATTTAAAACTGCCATTATTTGTTTTATTTCAATTGGTTTGTTATTTGGTAAAAATTGAACTTCGTTATTATTTTCTTTTCTTTGGAAACTTGCATCTTTTCTTCTATAAGGAGTTGTTATTCTTATTCCCCAGGCTTCATGTTTACAAGGGGTTGTTAAGACTAATGCTTTTTCTATAAAATGTATTGGATAGTATTGACTTAAGAAGTCTATACCTAATATTATATCACATGAAGATTCATTGTATACATTTAATTCCTTTATATTTAATTCGTAATCTCCTATTTGTATTTTTACATCTCTTGATTCTTGTTCTATTATATGGATTTCTTTTCCTACGCTTTCCATTTTTAAAGATTTTTCTTTTCTTTTCCATAATTCTGGTGGTAATACATTATATTTTGCTACGCTTATATTTGCACCAGTATCTATTAAAGCATGGTATTTTCTAGCTCTGTATTTTTGGTAATTAAATTTTACTAGAACGTAAAATAATTGTGTACTCATCGATATCTTGGAATTACAAGAGCTTGATAATTTATAGTAAGCATTATTCTATCTTTGTGTATTCTATAGGGTTTTAATATTTCTAATATATCATTTCCTATTATTAATTTTTCTTCCTTATTAGTATTTTCTTCTATCCATAGTCTTATTTCTTTGGTATCTCTTTTATTAAATCTTAATGTCGTAGTTGTTTTTATTCCTTCTTCTTTTATTTCTAAGTTGTCTTCTGTTAAATCTTCTTCAATATAACTTCTTAGTAATTCAGGGTTTATTAAGGCTAATACTTCTTTCCATATAGCATTCTTTTTTATTTCTATTTTTATAATTATTTTTTCTTGATAACTTTCTGGTCTTATAGTAGTTAAGTTAGAGTTTATTGGTATTTCTGCTAATAAATTTTGCTATTCTATCAGGCTAAAAGATCTCGATCTACTTATAGGAGTTTGAGGACGATAGTCAAAGCTTCGTCTTGGATTGATATCTATGTTTACTGAAGGCGTTCTTACTCTTATCATTCTCTGTCCTAGTTCGTTATTTGTAATAATTCTTTTAGGTTCTATTATAGACTTGTAATTTATAGTTTTATCTAATTCTATTCGTAATTGTTCTGGGATTGTTATATTTTTTCGTTCTAATGGTAATTCTTTTAATATTGGCATAAAATTTTTTCTATTGTTATTCTCCCATGATTCTTTTTATATATATAATGTTCATTAGTAAAAACTAATCCTACCATTGCAGTTATACTAATAGTTCTTGCATTTTCTAATAATTTTATTCCACTTAATTTATGGTAAATTAAAATGGATTGGTCTATATGTTCATCTAGTCTAGATATAGCAAAATTTGTATTTAAGGTGAATTTTAATTTTTGATATATCAGATTTCCTGTTAATATTCCTAAAATACTATCATTTACACTACTAATTATTCTTCCATCAGTTATAAGTATTTCTATGGGCGAATCTATTCCTTCTTTGAAATATGCTTTTATTAATAATTGGATTCCAGCTATATAGATTTCTGTAACTTCATCTTTAAAAGGTAATTTTTCAATTTCTCTTTCAATTAAAGTTTTACTAATTAAAGGTATTCTTAAAATTCCTTCTGTTAAGGTTGATTCTATAGGATGTTTCTTTTCTAAAACTACACAAGCACTCTTATTTTTCTTCTTTGATTTTAAAAGTCGGCTTACCCTTTCCATAAATCCTTTATTTTCTATTTCATTTGGTTTTAGATTTAATTTTATATTTTATATTTTATTATATTGATCTTCATTAAATGTTATCCTTCTTTGAACTATTCCTTCATTAACATTCCTATATTCTTCATAATCCTCATATTCATCATTTTCACTTACAGATGGTTCATTCATTCTTTTCATCATGTTTATCGTAATTTCTTCATCTATAAATTCTATTTCACTTTCTTCGTCTTCTTCTTCTGATAAAATTTTTATTTTATATATTTCTATTTTATCATCTTCTATGTCACTAAACTCAGGTCTTTCTAATTCTATTGGTTCTAATTCATTTTCATAAGCTATTTCTAAAATATTTATTCTTTTTGTATTTCTTTTTTCTTTGCATTCGGTACTTATATGTCCTATTTTTCCACAATTGTAACATTTACATTGGTTAGGATATTTTTTATAATTCATATTTCGTTTTCCTTTTTGAAAAAACTTCCTTGGCTTATATTTTTTAAAATATTTTTTCTTAGGATATTTTTTAAATTTATACTTCTGTTTATTTCTTTTTATACTGTTATAGTTACATCCCCATTTTGTAGGTCTTTCTAAATCTCCACATCTTAAAACAGTTTTGTTTGTTTTATAAAATTTTATATTTCTCCAAGCTTCCTTGCATTTATCGGATAAATATTCTCTTAATAAGTACTCTCTTCTTCCCATCGTGTCTAAATATTTCATTAAATCTGGTTTCTCTCCAAAAGCTTTGTAATAATCTGTTAAAATTGTTTCTGATATTAATTTAGGTAATTTTCTATAAAACATTTCCAAATAAAATTTTTGAGTTGTATAGTCTTCGAATCTAGCTTCGTAAAAGTATTTTTTAAATTCACAAATGTAGCCATTTAATGGTTCTGGATTTAAAGAACAAATTTCTATTTGATACAATTTTTCTATAGCTTTCTTTATTCGAGTGTTTTCATTAAAGGTTACACTTTGTCCTGTAAATTCATTTCTTATTACTTGCTCGTATCTTCTAATTAGTAAAGCATAGAATTCTTTTCTAGTATTATATGGTTCTTCTACTTGTCTAACATTTTCTCTAAATTCATGAGATCTACTCTTCCACCAATTTTGTACATTTCCAGTAAAACTTGCTTCTATTAACATGCTAGAGACACTAACTTCCATTTCTTTTCCTATTAGAGTTATTAATTGACTTTTGCTCCATTCTTCAATTCTTCTTTCTAAATCTGTATTACAGTCTGTTTCTAACCAAATTCCCGTGTTAGGAATATTCCTTGTTTCATATTGTTCTATAGGAGTTGGTGATTTTCGGTTTTTATAATTTATTCCATATTCTTGCTTAAAATTTCTTAATGGTTCTTTATGATAATAATCGTGTATATTTTCATTAATTATGGCTCCATCTTTAGTTCCACTTGTTCCTTCTGTTCCCTTATTTTTAGGTTCGTTTTTTACAGAGTCGATATTTATCTGTCGATCTTCATACTCTTTTAATTTTATTTTATCTCTAAATTCTTTCCTTATATGTTCCAGTTCTTCTTCTTCTCTTCCCATTAACTCTTCAACTTCTTCGTAATTTTCATTTACGCTCATCATGTTTATAACTAATTTTTCTTCCTTGGGTTTTATAATTTCGAGTAAAATATCTATTTCTGATCCTAAATTACAAGCTATTTCAGCTACTTTATTATTTTCTGTCTGATCTATTTCTTTTATTTCTTTTTGCTCTATTTTTCCATTTTTATTTTCATATCTGTCTCTTTCTAATTTTTCTATTTCATCAAATATGGTCCATAAATTTTTATTTATTATTTCTTGTCCTTTTTTTATTTCTTCCATTATAATTCTGCTTTGCTTTAGATTTTCGTCCATTGTTTGAGTTCTTATCATTTTCTCATTTAGTTCTAATTCTTCCAATATTCTAATCATATTTATAGTTGGTACATCAACTATTGGTTCAATACTATTAATTCCTAATGCATTTTTTATTAATCTTAAGTCTTCCTTTATTACTTGTAAGTCTTTATTATTATTTTTTATATCTACTTTTAATTCATAGATTTTTTGTTCCATAGGTTTAGAAAATTCAATTAATCGTTTTATTTTTGTTTTTGTTGGTTCATTTTTTATTATCTCTTCTAATTCCTTTGGGAGTTCTTTTATTATGTCTGCTATATTTTGATTTTCTAATTTTTCTTTTATATTTTTATCTAGGTAACATCCAAATTGTCTTGGTAGGTACATATTTACCCAATTTAATTGATTTAGAGTACTATCTCCTTCTCCTCCTAATATAAAAGGTGTAAATAAACAATCTAAATTTTCTGCAGTATTATATTGTACAAAAGAGTTATATGGTAATTCCTTTTCATTAATTCCATACATTCTGGGTTCAATCTTTGTTAAATTGTTCATTAAGTTCGTCTTTTAAATATCTTAATAGTTCTTTCAATCTTTCAATAACTTCTAGATCTAGGTTTTCAGGTCGTTTTAAGATTTTCAAAGTTCGTTTTATACTTTTAATATCCTTTTTTATATCCTTAGTAGTTCTAGGCATGCAACAAATGCAACAAAGTAAGCAGTAAGTAACGAAAAGTAGTGAATAATAACTAAAGGGATAGAGGTTTCATATTAATTAATTCCAAAGCTCTGATACCATTCTTTACATTACAATTTTTGACTGTAAATCAGGATTCTACCAAATAAAGCTAGAGGAAAGTAGTAAAAAATATACAGCTTTTAGTACATCAGAAGGACTTTATGAATGGAACATCCTCCCTATGGGATTTCATAATAGTCCAAGTATATTCCAAGAATATGTATCAAAAATGTTAATTTCAATAAGAAGTTTTGCTGTAATTTATATAGATGATATATTAATATTCTCTAATAACAAAGAAGAACACAAATATCATTTAGAACAGTTTGTAAATCTGATTGAAAAGAAAGGTTTAAATATATCACCAAAGAAAATGGAATTAAGACATGAAAAAATAGGATTTTTAGGACAAACTATTACTCCAAATGGAATAGAATTGCAAGAACATATTAGCAAAAAAGTCTTAGAATTTAGAAAATTAAAGAATAAAAAAGATCTACAATCGTTTTTAGGACTAGTAAATCAAGCAAGAAATTATATTCCACATTTATCAAAATTAACTTCCAAGATATCAAAATTAGCTGGAGAAACAACTAAATGGGAATGGAAAAAGGAAAATGATGAAATAATAGAAAAAATAAAACTTTTGTGTCAAGATTTACCAAAATTAAATATTCCTGCAAATAATGAAAAATGGGTAATATATACTGACGCCTTAGAAAAATATTAGGGTGCCGCCTTGTATTACAAGGATAAAGAAAATAATGAGTTAATCACTAGATATACAAGTGGAAAGTTTAATGAATCTCAAACTAAATATCATTCGAATTGGAAAGAATTTTTAGCCATAATAAAAGCAGTGGAAAAGTTTGAACTATTTATAGTAGGATCAAAATTTATAATAAAAACCGATAATACTCAAGTAAAAACATGGTTAAGCAAAGGAATAAAAAATCAAAATATAGCAGACATAATAAAAGAACTCCCAAAGGAATTAGAAGAGATAATAAAAAATGAACCAACAAAAACAAAAATAAAACGATTAATTGAATTTTCTAAACCTATGGAACAAAAAATCTATGAATTAAAAGTAGATATAAAAAATAATAATAAAGACTTACAAGTAATAAAGGAAGACTTAAGATTAATAAAAAATGCATTAGGAATTAATAGTATTGAACCAATAGTTGATGTACCAACTATAAATATGATTAGAATATTAAAAGAATTACCATTAGAACGAAAAAATATAACAATCCCAGAACAATTACAAATAGAATTAGATAAAACTATAAATTACAAGTCTATAATAGAACCTAAAAGAATTATTACAAATAACGAACTAGGACAGAGAATGATAAGAGTAAGAACGCCTTCAGTAAACATAGATATCAATCCAAGACGAAGCTTTGACTATTGTCCTCAAACTCCTATAAGTAGATCGAGATCTTTTAGCCTGATAGAACAGCAAAATTTATTAGCAGAAATACCAATAAACTCTAACTTAACTACTATAAGACCAGAAAGTTATCAAGAAAAAATAATTATAAAAATAGAAATAAAAAAGAATGCTATATGGAAAGAAGTATTAGCCTCAATAAACCCTGAATTACTAAGAAGTTATATTGAAGAAGATTTAACAGAAGACAACTTAGAAATAAAAGAAGAAGGAATAAAAACTACTACGACATTAAGATTTAATAAAAGAGATACCAAAGAAATAAGACTATGGATAGAAGAAAATACTAATAAGGAAGAAAAATTAATAATAGGAAATGATATATTAGAAATATTAAAACCCTATAGAATACACAAAGATAGAATAATGCTTACTATAAATTATCAAGCTCTTGTAATTCCAAGATATCGATGAGTACACAATTATTTTACGTTCTAGTAAAATTTAATTACCAAAAATACAGAGCTAGAAAATACCATGCTTTAATAGATACTGGTGCAAATATAAGCGTAGCAAAATATAATGTATTACCACCAGAATTATGGAAAAGAAAAGAAAAATCTTTAAAAATGGAAAGCGTAGGAAAAGAAATCCATATAATAGAACAAGAATCAAGAGATGTAAAAATACAAATAGGAGATTACGAATTAAATATAAAGGAATCTGCATGGGTTTATTTTACAAGCCCAACAACTTTAATATATTCATCTGGAAGAACTCCAAGAAACTATAACCAGTTTAACCAATTTTATGATAAGATCAAAAATAATAAAATGGAAAATCCTCCGAACACCAAAAAGAGGATCTGCCAAATTTTATCCGAATTCTCGGTGCATCAATGTAATTTCTATGAAGACAATAAAGCTGAGAAGTCAGCCTTTGAAGACTTGGAAATTGAAGTAATCGACGACCTGTAAACACTGACGTGATTGACAACCTGTAAAGAAAAAGTTGAAATGACTGACGACCCAAAAAGAAAAGCAAGGACAGAAGTTTTATCACAATTGCAAGGAAAAGCAAGACAAAGCAATCTGAGAATCTTATCTTGTACAACGATGTAATCTGAGAAATCTTATCTCTTTACTATTCATTTAAATCTATTGTAAAGGTCATTGAGTTCCGACCTCTATATAAGAGAACTCAGTCTCCATTAATAAATACACCACTTGCAAATATTCACTTCTCTATATCCTGCTACCAGTCTTTACATTTTCGGAGGGCGAGCGAGTACGAGTACGAGTGCGAGCAAACGTTGTAAGTTTTATAAATTCAATTATGAGTAACTAAACTCTATAAAGGGATAGAGGCGAAGTGTTAATTAATAACAAGGCAACGATGGGATAATTTAGTTTTCTTATTTACATTACGATACGCCTCCGGTAGGAAACGATGGAAGGCTGTGTTGAGTATAGCTGAAGGGGGAAGGAATATCTGTTTTACAACAGAATGTTACCTATGCATGAAAAAGGGCATAGCTTTACTTCCATGACCCGGCTATATTTCGATCAAAAACGTAATGTAATTAAGGGGCCTAAAGAATGGTATATATATATATATATATATATATATATATATATATGAGAAAGGATCAAGTTATTCCATGAAACTTTGCTTAGAGTTATTCCGCTTAATAACTCTCATGTACAATTATATTTCATCAATCCAATCATTGAATTAATAAATTATATTATATAGACCATCCTTGCAAAATTTTATAAAATTTGAAAAATGTTTGATATTTTATTAAATAAATTTAAATTGACGAATATTATAAGAGGTATATTATCCGTTAATTTGAATTTATTTTTTGAGATATCAAACATTTTTCAAATTTTATAAAAGTTTGTAAGGATAATTTATATAATATAATTTATTTATTTAACGGTTGGATTGATAAAATATAATTGTATATGAGAGTTATTAAGCGGAATAACTTTAAGCAAAGTTACTCTTGTAGTAACTTGATCCCTCCTATATATATATATATATATATATATATATACTCTAATATCATTCTTCACTAGTCTAAGTCTGGGTCGGAGCGAGGCGAGCGCATCGCAATTTTTCTGCAACGTGCAAATCAAAAACGAAATTGTAAGTTCTCAAATTTTACTATGAGTAACTAAACTCTATAAAGGGATAGAGGCGGAGTATTAATTAATTTTAAAGCAACGAGAACAAAATTTAGTATTCTTATTTACATTATATTACGCCTCCAGTAGGAAACGAAGGAAGGCTGTGTTGGGTATAGTTGAAGGGGGAAGAATGATCTGTTTTTAAACTGAATGTTACCTATGCATGAAAAAGGGCATAACTTTACTTCCATAACCCGGCTATATTTCGATAAAAAATATAATGAAAATAAGGGGCCTGAAGAATGGTATCAGAGCTTTGGAATTGATTAATATGAAACCTCTATCCCCTTTGTTACTATTCATTACTCTCTGCTTACTTTTGTTATATGCCTAGATCTGCAAGAGTTATTAAGAAAGAAATTAAAATTATAAAACAAACTTTGAAGATTCTAAAACGACCTGAAAATCTAGACCTAGAAGTCATAAAGAGATTGAGAGAACTAATAAGGTATTTAAAAGACGAGCTTAATGAATAATTTAAAAAAGATTGAACCTAGAATGTATGGAATTAATGAAAAAGAATTACCTTATAACTCTTTTATAGAATATAATACTACTGAAAATTTAGATTGTTTATTTACTCCTTGTATATTAGGAGGAGAAGGTGATAGTACTTTAAATCAATTAAATTGGGTAAATATGTATCTACTAAAACAATTTGGATGTTATATAGATAAAGATATAAAAGAAAAATTAGAAAATCAAAATATAAAAGATATAATAAAAGAACTTCCAAAAGAATTAGAAGAAATAATAAATAATGAACCTCAAAAAACAAAGATAAAAAGATTAATTGAATTTTCTAAACCAATAGAATAAAAAATCTATGAATTAAAAATAGATATAAAAAATAATAATAAACATTTACAAGTAATTAAGGAAAACTTAAGATTAATAAAAAATGTGTTAGGAATTAATAGTATTGAACCTATAATAAATGTACCAACAATAAAAATGATTAGAATATTGGAAGAGTTAGAATTAAATGAAAAAATGATAAGAAATCAAACGATGGATGAAAATATAAAGAAAAGTAGAATTATAATGGAAGAAATAAAAAAGGGACAAGAAATAATAAATAAAAATTTATGGACCATTTTTTATGAAAGAGAAAAAATAGAAAGAAACAGATATGAAGATAAAAATGGAAAAATAGGTAAAATAGAAGTAAAAGAAATAGAGCAGATAGAAAATAATAAAATAGCATAAATAGCCTGTAATTTAGGATCTGAAATTGATATTTTACTAGAAATTATAAAACCAAAAGAAGAAAAAATAGTTATAAATATGATGAGTGTAAATGAAAATTATGAAGAAGTAGAAGAATTAATGGGTAGAGAAGAAGAAGAACTAGAATATATAAGAAAAGAATTTGAAAATAAAATAAAATTTAAAGATTATGAAGAACGACAGATAAATATGGCTTCTGTAAAAAATGAACCTAAGAATAAAGGAACAGAAGGAACAAGCGGAACTAAAGATGGAGCTGTAATTAATGAAAACATACATAACTATTATCATAAAGAACCATTAAGAAATTTTAAACAAGAATACGGAATAAATTATAAAAATCAAAAGTCACCAACTCCTATAGAACAATATGAAACGAGAAATATCCCAAACACAGGAATATGGTTAGAAATAGATTGTAATACAGAATTAGAAAGAAGAATCGAAGAATGGAGTAAGAGTCAACTAATAGCTTTAATTGGAAAAGAAATGGAGGTTAGTGTCTCTAGTATGTTAATAGAAGCAAGTTTTACAGGAAATGTACAAAATTGGTGGAAAAGTAGAACTCATGAATTTAGAGAAAATGTTAGACAAGTAGAAGAACCATATAATACTAGAAAAGAATTTTATGCTTTACTAATAAGAAGATACGAACAAGTAATTAGAAACGAATTTACGGGACAAAGTGTAACTTTTAATGAAAATACTCGAATAAAGAAAGCTATAGAAAAGTTATATCAAATAGAAATTTGTTCTTTAAACCCTAAACCCTAAACCCTAAACCCTAAAAAAATACCCTAAACCCTAAATACTTTTATCCGACAAATGTAAAGAAGCCTGGAGAAATATAAAATTTTATAAGACTAACAAAACTGTTCTAAGATGTGGAGATTTAGAAAGACCTACAAAATGGGGATGTAATTGTAATAGTATAAAAAGAAATAAACAAAAGTATAAATTTAAAAGATATCCAAAGAAAAAATATTTTAGAAAATATAAACCAAGAAAGTTTTTTCAAAAAGGAAAACGAAATATGAATTATAAAAAATATCCTAACCAATGTAAATGTTATAATTGTGGAAAAATAGGACATATAAGTATCGAATGCAAAGAAAAAAAAATACAAAAGAATAAATATTTTAGAAGTAGCTTATGAAAATGAATTAGAACCAATAGAATTAGAAAACTCCGAATTCAGTGACATAGAAGATGATAAAATAGAAATATATAAAATAAAAATTTTATCAGAAGAAGATGAAGAAAGTGAAATAGAATTTATAGATGAAGAAAGAATAATAAATATGATGAGAAAGATAGATGAACCATCTACAAGCGAAAACGAAGAGTATGAAGATTATGAAGAATATAGGAATATTAATGAAGGAATAGTTCAAAGAAGGATAACGTTTAATGAAGATCAATATAATAAAATAAAGAACATAAAATTAAATTTAAAACCAAATGAAATAGAGAATAATGAGTTTATGGAAAGAGTAAGTCGATTATTAAAATCAAAAAAGAAAAAATAAGAGTGCTTGTGTAGTATTAGAGAAGAAACATCCTATAGAATCAACATTAACAGAAGGAATTTTGAGAATACCTTTAATTAGTAAAACTTTAATTGAAAGGGAAATTGAAAAATTGTCTTTTAAAGATGAAGTTACAGAAATTTATATCGCTGGAGTCCAATTATTAATAAAAGCATATTTCAAGGAAGGAATGGATTCGCCCATAGAAATACTTGTAACTGATGGAAGAATAATTAGTAGTGTAAATGATAGTATTTTAGGAATATTAACAAGAAACTTAATATACCAGAAATTAAAATTTACCTTAAATACAAATTTTGCTATATCAAGATTAGACGAACATATAGATCAATCTATTTTAATTTACCATAAGTTAAGTGGAATAAAATTACTAGAAAAAGCAAGAACCATAAGTATAACAACAATGGTAGGATTAGTTTTTACAAATGAACATAATATATATAAAAAAACCCATGGAAGAATAACAATAGAAAAGAACTTTACAAATGACGAAATAGGACAAAGAATGATAAGAGTAAACACTCCCTCAGTAAATATAAATATTAATACAAGACGAAGTTTTGATTATAGGCCAAGAACACCTATAAGTAGATCAAGATCTTTTAGCCTGTCAGAACAACAAAATTTGTTAGAAGAAATACCAATAAGTTCTAACCTAACAACTATGAGACCAGAAAGTTATCAAGAAAAGATACTTATAAAATTAGAAATAAAAAAGAATGCTATTTGGAAAGAAGTATTAGCCTCAATAAACCCTGAATTACTAAAAAGTTACATTGAAGAAGATCTAATAGAAGACAATTTAGAAATAAAGGAAGAAGGAGTAAAAACAACTTCAATAGTAAGATTTAATAAAAGAGATATAAAAAAAATAAGATTATGGATAGAAGAAAATACCGATAAGGAAGTAAAATTAATAATTGGCAATGATATATTAGAAATATTAAAACCATATAGAATACACAAAGATAGAATAATGATAACTATAAATTATCAAGCTCTTATAATTCCAAGGTATCAATGAGTACACAATTATTTTATGTTCTAGTAAAATTTAATTATAAAAAATATAGAGCTAGAAAATACCATGCTTTAATAGATACTGGTGCAAATATAAGTGTAGCTAAATAAAATGTATTACCACCAGAATTATGGAAAAGAAAAGAAAAATCTTTAAAAATGGAAAGTGTAGGAAAAGAAATCCATATAATAGAACAAGAATCAAAAGATGTAAAAATACAAATAGGAGATTATGAATTAACTATAAAAGAATTAAATTTATATAATGAATCTTCATGTGATATAATATTAGGTATAGATTTCTTAAGTCAATATTATTCAATACATTTTATAGAAAAAGCATTGATTTTAACAACCCGTGTAAACATGAAGCTTGGGGTATAAGAATAACAAATCCTTATAGAAGGAAAGATGCAAATTTTCAAAGAAAAGAAAATAATAGAGAAGTAAAATTTTTACCCAACAACAAACCTGTTGAGATAAAACAAATAATGGCAGTATTAAATATACAAACTATAATACCTAAAACAATTGAAGAAAGAATACAAGAGAATTTTAGTGAAAATCCTTTAGTACATTGGGAAAAATCAAAGCCTATGGCAAAAATTGAATTAAAGGACTATAATAAGGAAATAAATTGTAAACCTTACCCATGGACAGGAGAAAATAGAAAAGACTTTGAAAAGCATATAAAAGAAATGAAAATGTATAATTTAATTAGGGAAAGTCAATCAAATTATTCCTCACCCGCAATGATTGTTATGAATCATAATGAAGAAAAAAGAGGAAAATCTAGATTGGTAATAAATTATAAAAAATTAAACGATTTAACTATAAGAAATAGGTACCCTATACCAAAGATGGATTTATTGTTTAATTTAATAAAAGGAAAAACCATATTTAGTAAATTCGACTGCAAATCAGGATTTTACCAAATAAAACTAGAAGAAAATAGTAAGAAATATACTGCTTTTAGCACTTCAGAAGGATTGTATGAATGGAATGTCCTTCCGATGGGATTCCATAATAGTCCAAGTATATTTCAAGAATATGTATCAAAAATATTAATATCTATAAGAAGTTTTGCTGTAATTTATATAGATGACATATTAATATTTTCAAACAATAAAGCAGAACATGAGTATCATTTAGAACAATTTGTAAATCTTATTGAAGAAAAAGGTTTAAATTTATCACCTAAAAAAATAGAATTAAGACAAGAAAAAATAGGATTTTTAGGACAAACTATTACTCCAAATGGAATAGAATTACAAGAACATATTAGTAGAAAAGTTTTAGATTTTAAAAGACTAAAAAATAAAAAAGATTTACAATCATTTTTAGGACCAGTAAATCAAACTAGAAATTATATTCCGCATTTTTCAAAATTAACTTCTAAAATATCAAAATTAGCTGGAGAAACAACTAAATGGGAATGGAATAATGAAAATGAAGAAATAGTAGAAAAAATAAAACTTTTATGTCAAGATTTACCAAAATTAAATATTCCTACAAATAATAAACAATGGGTAATATATACAGACGCCTCAGAAAATTATTGGGGTGCTGCATTATATTACAAAAATAAAAATAATAATGAACTTATAACTAGATATGCTAGTGGAAAATTTAATGAATCTCAAACTAAGTATCATTCTAAATGGAAAGAATTTTTAGCCATAATAAAAGCAGTGGAAAAATTTGAATTATTCATAGTAGGAACAAAATTTATTATAAAAACTGATAATACTCAAGTAAAAACTTGGTTAAGCAAAGGAATAAAAAAATCAAAAGTTATCAAACAAAATGCTCATTAAGTGGCAAACTCATATGTTTTATTATGATTATGAAATTGAATTTATTAAAGGAAAAAATAACCTTGTTGCTGATTTTTTAAGCAGATGGAATCAGATAGCAGTTTAACTCAGACAAGTAAAGCTCCTCAGGAGAATACCAGTAATCCAAGTAATTCCTACCTGGAACAAATTGGAATGAAATTCCAACTTATAGAATTAAACATGAATTTATGGACAAAACAAGTAACTGAAAATTTTACAAGGATATTTAGCCAATTGGAAAATATACAAGGAAGGATTGAAAAACTGGAATCAATTTCAAATGAAAAACAAGTAATTACTAACACTGAAGAACCAAGAAGTTTTTTAGAAATAATAAAAAATCAAGAAAAAGAAAAAGAGACTGAAAAAAGTTCAACATCAAATAAAGAAGATCAATTTAAAATAATAGATAATTTTAAATATTTAAAGAAATTAATTGATAATTTGAATCAATGCAATATAAATGTTAAAACCTTAAGTTACATTTCCCACCTTGCTATAAATAAAGCTGTAATCTATCCTGGAACACCCCCAAACTAGTAAAAACACTTCTTCAATTTGCATTAATTCAGTCAATTTATCCTTCTACAAGCATGGAAGAAATATCCGAACTACCTCAACCATTAAGAAAGGCTGTGAAAAGTTATTTTTGAATTGTTAAACAACATAATGTATTTATTAGATGTTATTCAACTATTGCACAGATTAATCCTGATAAATTTTATCATCCAATAAATCTAATAAGATTAGGAACCACAAAAAACCATTTGAATATGAAACAGAATTAAAAGAAAAAATAACTGAAGAAGAGGATCTTTTAAGAACTATATCAAGAATAAGAGCACAAGACTATAATATAATATTTCAGGAAATGATACGAATAATTGCAAACAACGAAGAAACAACTTGGGTATATTTCACAAGCACAACAACTTTAATCTACTCATCTGGAAGAAATCCCAGGAATTATAACCAATTTAATCAATTTTATGACAAAATTAAGAATAATAAGATGGAACATCCACCAAAGACGAAGAAAAGGATATGCCAAATATTATCAGAATATCCAGTCCATCAATGTAACTATTGTGAAGACAATAAAGCCGAGAAAGCAACCTTTGAAGATCCAAACATTGAACTAATTGACGATCTATAAGACAAAAGAGTCTTACAAGGAAATCTTATCTTGAAGAAAAAGTCACCGACAGCATCTACCTTTTTACTGTAAAGCCATCCAAGTCGTAATATTTTTGATCGAAAGCCTCCAGTAGGAAACGAAGGAAGGTTGTGTTGGGTATAGCTGAAGGGGGAAGAATGATCTGTTTTTAAACAGAATGTTACCTATGCATGAAAAAGGGCATAGCTTTACTTCCATAACCCGACTATATTTCGATCAAAAATATAATGAAAATAAGGGTGACTTTCAATCAAAAATATTACGACTTGGATGGCTTTACAGTAAAAAGGTAGATGCTGTCAGTGACTTTTTCTTCAAGATAAGATTTCCTTGTAAGACTCTTTTGTCTTATAGATCGTCAATTAGTTCAATGTTTGGATTTTCAAAGGTTGCTTTCTCGGCTTTATTGTCTTCACAATAGTTACATTGATGGACTGGATATTCTGATAATATTTGACATATCCTTTTCTTCGTATTTGGTGGATGTTCCATCTTATTATTCTTAATTTTGTCATAAAATTGATTAAATTGGTTATAGTTCCTGGGATTTCTTCCAGATGAGTAGATTAAAGTTGTTGTGCTTGTAAAATATACCCAAGTTGTTTCTTCGTTGTTTGCAATTATTCGTATCATTTCCTGAAATATTATATTATAGTCTTGTGCTCTTATTCTTGATATAGTTCTTAAAAGATCCTCTTCTTCAGTTATTTTTTCTTTTAATTCTATTTCATATTCAAATGGTTTTTTTGTGGTTCCTAATCTTATTAGATTTATTGGATGATTAAATTTATCAGGATTAATCTGTGCAATAGTTGAATAACATCTAATAAATACATTATGTTGTTTAACAATTCAAAAATAACTTTTCACAGCCTTTCTTAATGGTTGAGGTAATTCGGATATTTCTTCCATGCTTGTAGAAGGATAAATTGACTGAATTAATCCAAATTGAAGAAGTGTTTTTACTAGTTTGGGGGTGTTCCAAGATAGATTACAACTTTATTTATAGCAAGGTGGGAAATGTAACTTAAGATTTTAACATTTATATTGCATTGATTCAAATTATCAATTAATTTCTTTAAATATTTAAAATTATCTATTATTTTAAATTGATCTTCTTTATTTGATGTTGAACTTTTTTCAGTCTCTTTTTCTTTTTCTTGATTTTTTATTATTTCTAAAAAACTTCTTGGTTCTTCAGTGTTAGTAATTACTTGTTTTTCATTTGAAATTGATTCTAGTTTTTCAATCCTTCCTTGTACATTTTCCAATTGGCTAAATATCCTTGTAAAATTTTCAGTTACTTGTTTTGTCCATAAATTCATGTTTAATTCTATAAGTTGGAATTTCATTCCAATTTGTTCCAGGTAGGAATTACTTGGATTACTGGTATTCTCCTGAGGAGCTTTACTTGTCTGAGTTAAACTGCTATCTGATTCCATCTGCTTAAAAAATCAGCAACAAGGTTATTTTTTTCTTTAATAAATTCAATTTCATAATCATAATAAAACATATGAGTTTGCCACTTAATGAGCATTTTGTTTGATAACTTTTGATTTTTTTATTCCTTTGCTTAACCAAGTTTTTACTTGAGTATTATCAGTTTTTATAATAAATTTTGTTCCTACTATGAATAATTCAAATTTTTCCACTGCTTTTATTATGGCTAAAAATTCTTTCCATTTAGAATGATACTTAGTTTGAGATTCATTAAATTTTCCACTGGCATATCTAGTTATAAGTTCATTATTATTTTTATTTTTGTAATATAATGCAGCACCCCAATAATTTTCTGAGGCGTCTGTATATATTACCCATTGTTTATTATTTGTAGGAATATTTAATTTTGGTAAATCTTGACATAAAAGTTTTATTTTTTCTACTATTTCTTCATTTTCATTATTCCATTCTCATTTAGTTGTTTCTCCAGCTAATTTTGATATTTTAGAAGTTAATTTTGAAAAATGCGGAATATAATTTCTAGTTTGATTTACTAGTCCTAAAAATGATTGTAAATCTTTTTTAATTTTTAGTCTTTTAAAATCTAAAACTTTTCTACTAATATGTTCTTGTAATTCTATTCCATTTGGAGTAATAGTTTGTCCTAAAAATCCTATTTTTTCTTGTCTTAATTCTATTTTTTTAGGTGATATATTTAAACCTTTTTCTTCAATAAGATTTACAAATTGTTCTAAATGATACTCATGTTCTGCTTTATTGTTTGAAAATATTAATATGTCATCTATATAAATTACAGCAAAACTTCTTATAGATATTAATATTTTTGATACATATTCTTGAAATATACTTGGACTATTATGGAATCTCATCGGAAGGACATTCCATTCATACAATCCTTCTGAAGTGCTAAAAGCAGTATATTTCTTACTATTTTCTTCTAGTTTTATTTGGTAAAATCCTGATTTGCAGTCGAATTTACTAAATATGGTTTTTCGTTTTATTAAATTAAACAATAAATGCATCTTTGGTATAGGGTACCTATTTCTTATAGCTAAATCGTTTAATTTTTTATAATTTATTACCAATCTAGATTTTCCTCTTTTTTCTTCATTATGATTCATAACAATCATTGCGAGTGAAGAATAATTTGATTGAATTTTCCTAATTAAATTATACATTTTCATTTCTTTTATATGCTTTTCAAAGTCTTTTCTATTTTCTCCTGTCCATGGGTAAGGTTTACAATTTATTTCCTTATTATAGTCCTTTAATTCAATTTTTGCCATAGGCTTTGATTTTTCCCAATGTACTAAAGGATTTTCACTAAAATTCTCTTGTATTCTTTCTTCAATTGTTTTAGGTATTATAGTTTGTATATTTAATACTGCCATTATTTGTTTTATCTCAACAGGTTTGTTGTTGGGTAAAAATTTTACTTCTCTATTATTTTCTTTTCTTTGAAAATTTGCATCTTTCCTTCTATAAGGATTTGTTATTCTTATACCCCAAGCTTCATGTTTACACGGGGTTGTTAAAATCAATGCTTTTTCTATAAAATGTATTGGATAATATTGACTTAAGAAATCTATACCTAATATTATATCACATGAAGATTCATTATATAAATTTAATTCTTTTATAGTTAATTCATAATCTCCTATTTGTATTTTTACATCTTTTGATTCTTGTTCTATTATATGGATTTCTTTTCCTACACTTTCCATTTTTAATGATTTTTCTTTTCTTTTCTATAATTCTGGTGGTAATACGTTATATTTAGCTACACTTATATTTGCACCAGTATCTATTAAAGCATGGTATTTTCTAGCTCTATATTTTTGATAATTAAATTTTACTAGAACATAAAATAATTGTGTACTCATTGATACCTTGGAATTATAAGAGCTTGATAATTTATAGTTATCATTATTCTATCTTTGTGTATTTTATATGGTTTTAATATTTCTAATATATCATTGCCAATTATTAATTTTACTTCCTTATCGGTATTTTCTTCTATCCATAATCTTATTTTTTTTATATCTCTTTTATTAAATCTTACTATTGAAGTTGTTTTTACTCCTTCTTCCTTTATTTCTAAATTGTCTTCTGTTAGATCTTCTTCAATGTAACTTTTTAGTAATTCAGGGTTTATTGAGGCTAATACTTCTTTACAAATAGCATTCTTTTTTATTTCTAATTTTATAAGTATCTTTTCTTGATAACTTTCTGGTCTTATAGTTGTTAGCTTAGAACTTATTGGTATTTCTTCTAACAAATTTTGTTGTTCTGACAGGCTAAAAGATCTTGATCTACTTATAGGTGTTCTTGTCCTATAATCAAAACTTCGTCTTGGATTAATATTTATATTTACTGAGGGAGTATTTACTCTTATCTTTCTTCCAATATTCTAATCATATTTATTGTTGGTACATTTATTATAGGTTCAATACTATTAATTCCTAACACATTTTTTATTAATCTTAAGTCTTCCTTAATTACTTGTAAATCTTTATTATTATTTTTTATATCTATTTTTAATTCATAGATTTTTTGTTCTATTGGTTTAGAAAATTCAATTAATCTTTTTATCTTTGTTTTTTGAGGTTCATTATTTATTATTTCTTCTAATTCTTTTGGAAGTTCTTTTATTATATCTTTTATATTTTGGTTTTCTAATTTTTCTTTTATATCTTTATCTATATAGCATCCAAATTGTTTTAGTAGATACATATTTACCCAATTTAATTGATTTAAAGTACTATCACATTCTCCTACTAATATAAAAGGAGTAAATAAACAATCTAAATTTTCAGTAGTATTATATTCTATAAAAGAGTTATAAGGTAATTCTTTTTCATTAATTCCATACATTCTAGGTTCAACCTTTTTTAAATTATTCATTAAGCTCGTCTTTTAAATACCTTATTAGTTCTCTCAATCTCTTTATGACTTCTAGGTCTAGATTTTCAGGTCGTTTTAGAATCTTCAAAGTTTGTTTTGTAATTTTAATTTTCTTCTTAATAACTCTTGCAGATCTAGGCATATAACAAAAGTAAGCAGAGAGTAATGAATAGTAATAAAAGGGATAGAGGTTTCATATTAATCAATTCCAAAACTCTGATACCATTCTTCAGACCCCTTATTTTCATTATATTTTTGATCGAAATATAGCCGGGTTGTGGAAGTAAAGCTATACTCTTTTTCATGCATAGGTAACATTCTGTTTAAAAACAGATCATTCTTCCCCCTTCAGCTATACTCAACACAGCATTCCTTCGTTTCCTACTGGAGGCGTAATATAATGTAAATAAGAATACTAAATTTTGTTCTCGTTGCTTTAAAATTAATTAATACTCCGGCCTCTATCCCTTTATAGAGTTTAGTTACTCATAGTAAAATTTGAGAACTTACAATTTCGTTTTTGATTTGCAGGTTGTAGAAAAATTGCGGTGCGCTCGCCTCACTCCGGATATATATATATATATATATATATATATATATATATATATATATATATATAATGATTAAGTTACTTTAGAAGTAACTTTGCTTAAAGTTATTCTACTTAATAAATTTCATAAAAAATTAAATTTCATCAATCCAACAATTAAATTAATAAATTAGATTATATAGATATATTTCTAAAAAAAATTTATTCTAAAATGAAATTTATTAATTATTTAACAATTTTAAATTTATATTTAAATTTAATTTTGATGAAATTTTTGTATAATTATTGATGGGTGATTAGATTGGTTAGAGATTAACTTGATAAATTATTTAAATTGGTGTAAGATAGTATATTAAAAAAATAGTATATTTAAACTATAAATTTTATTTATGTGATTCTCATTTATATGTGAGACCTTTACATGAAATATTTTAGGTGTTCGACAATACATACTTTTGAATAACATCCAAAAGTTTTTATAGGTATTTAAAATTTGTATAAGTTTATATAAATTTTAAAAGTTATTATAATAATTAAATATAGAACTGTCAGAATTTTTTTTAAAAGAAAATCTTATTTAATATTTTTTAAATTATACAGATATATTTTCATATAATAGATATAAGAAAATATTAAATTGAAAAGTTTAATAAACAATAAAATTATTTACTATTTTATAAAATTATTCAAAGTCTAGTGTTTTATAATAGTTATTTCTTTTTCCTCTAATCTATTCTCAATGTTTAAAAAAATATAGTTAACGTTTAATTGACTTGTTTTATATATATAAAACTTTATATTTAAATCTTAATATGTGGAGATAAAATATGAAAATATTGGAGTAATTTATATTTTATTTTATAAAATTGTTACAAGTTAACTTGTCAGGTAGTCTTATAACAAGATAACATTCAAATAATTAAATTTTATTTCTTTTAAATGATTTCCTAATAAAATTAGAAAAAAAATTAATTTAATTTTAAACTCTTAAAGATAATTTTTATAAAATTTTGGTCTAGATTTTAAGAAATACATTGTATAAATTATTGAAGGACGAAAAGTCCTATTAGATTGATCCTGGTGTTTTAATTTTGAAGTAATGAAATATTTATTAGAGGTTAGGAACTTCATTTGATGCATTAGAAAGTACTTAATTAAATTATAAAAGGACATTAGTATAATAATGAAATAATTGAACAAAGATTATGAGGTCTTAAACTTTGGAAGAATATGAAACCTTCAAATGAAGTAGAAATGAGAATTAGAATAACCAATTGCATGCATCATGTGCATAAAAAGAAGTGTTTTGTAAATCATAATTGGATAATGTATGAGCCTTTTTATCAAAGGAAACTAGAAAATTTAGGGGTTCACTCACATAGAAGCAGAGCACAATAACTGACAATGAGAACTTTCGAGTCTTGGGAGTATGTGAACTAGGTTTGAGTCTCTCAATGATTTGTGGTTGCTCCTTGTAATCAGGACTACTCTGGTCAGACTTAGTCATCTCAACGAGACCTTAAAGACCATCATTATTAGTCAAACAATTTTGTGATTTTATGAGATGATGACTATGATGATGATGATGATGATGATGGTTTGAGTGTTATTAAAAGCACACCATAGTCTAACACTAGATCTTGGTACCCCATTGTTTTAATAAATGATGATAATGTTTGGGCTCACATATATTTGCATATTGTAAGGATGACCAACTCCAAATTAGTGAGAATTATTGCGGTATAGGATGCAATAGACCTCAACCTAATCCTTAGTCTGTCATCATAGAAATTTGTGAAGAAGATGATAGAGTAGTCTCATTTCATACATTGATGATTGTTTTCTGATAGTTCTATAAGGAGGTCAAAAAACTTATTTGTTCTTCATATTAAAGTATGATTTAATGTATTACTCCTATTCTTACTTTTATTTAAATGAAGCATCTCACTCTCCTCTATTATATTTTTTGAGATGTAACTATGATTCTATAGTGAACCTTTAACATAGATCACTTTCTTCTTAATATTGAGGTAATCATCAACGTAGAGGATAGATAGTGAATCTCTCACTTCATGATCACGGATAATGACTACAAAATAGGAGTAACAGTTTGAAGAAAAGAAATGAATCTTGTAATCATTAGTTTAAGTAACTTAATTTTATACATACTTATTTTGTCATCCTAATCATAATACCCTAAATTATTTATATTATGAAAATATTGAACTAATGTATCTTTGATAAGGATATATATAAATAGATCTAGGAAAAGTTTGTTAATTCAAATATATGTATAAATGAGGAATTATATGCATCACGAATGTACAATTATTTCATAATTAGTACGTATGTAAGAATAATGTACAAGTAAAATTAAAAAAGTTTAGATAATATAAATGTTAATATATATATATATACTAAAAAATTAAAGATTATAGACATAATTAAAGTTATATTGTCATTAAAAATTTTAAAACATAGGATTTTAGTATATAGGTTTAAACAATGTACTTCTAGAATATTTTTTGTAAAACGTTTGATTTTATTAAGTTTCGTTTTTATGACTTAGTGAGGTGTGTATTCCAATGCTCTGTATTGAGATGCTTCTTCAACTTCAGCTACTTCTCTATGGGGGTGCAGAAGCTTCTTCATGGATGTTTGAAATTTCTTTTCAAACACTTATTTATGAGATATTTGAAATCATTCTTTTAATAATGACTTTAACTTTGTTCAGCTGCTTCTTTGTTGAGTAGTTTGATTTTTATCTTTGTTTAACTTTCTTGAAGATTTGTTTTGCAAACTTTAATCAGAGAAACAACTATACATATATTTACATAATTAAAGTTATGCCATTATTAAAATTCTGAGATCTAAAAATCTTGTGTTTTAGGTTCCAAGATTTCCGGTCCAACCCGCTCGAACCACACCCACATCGCTAAGCTTTACCACCCAGAACTTATTTTTCCTAGGAAAGTGGAGCTACATTACCCAAGACTCATTTTGGTTCAAGCAATGTTAATTTGGCTTGTATGTAGCATTTGGCCTAATCCAAAATTTTGATGGAAAATGGTGGAGTTCTGTTGTCCAGAACTCATCTTCATTCAATCAATGTTCTAAGGGTTTGGAGATATAATTGAGTTTCTATAAAAAGGAACTTTTTGTCCTGTTGCGAGATTTTCAAAAACTTTTGGGGTTATTATGCCCTCTTGATCAACTCGGTAACTGTCAATCCTACATTCTTTGACCACATTTCTCACCAGAGCTTCGGTACGGGGCTTGAAACATTCTTTGACATGTAATTCAGTTTTTTGACTAATATAAACATGGAGCATTTGTTTGAATTTCCCTTTAAGTATACACCACCATTCACCAATTTTAATTTGGTATGCAAGGTTGATAAAGATACAGATGGAAGAATCACGGAGGAAGAAAATAAAGAGGTACTACTTCACTAATTCTACACTACTAACTGTAAGAACTTAAGTTTCCAAGTTTTTCAATAGACAAAACTAGTATGAAGTTGTTTTATCAAAAAAATTTCTAGTCTGCATTTTCCCTTCCATCAGATTATGATTTTCCTTGATTCATATGTTATAAATTGTGGTCTCAGATTATATGCCTAAGCCTCACTGCCAACAAACTATCATATGGAAGAAATTCCTAATTAATTGCTGCACATACAATATTTAGAATTCACAACTATAATTATCGTAAACTGAGTGCATTTTTATAAAATGATTAAGAGCTAAACCAATGTTAAACTCATAAATTAGCATGCAAATTAGCTCCTATATGCTTAAAAGAAAGTCTTGAGGGAAGATGCTATCATTGATTGCAGGTGATAGCATTGGCAATAGCAATTAGGGTTGGTATACATATTATCTATCATCTTTAAAATTATTTTACACATAATAGTTAATAATTTTATTTATATTAAAATTGTTATATAACTTTCTTTTATATTTTTAAATTTTTTTATAATTAATATCATTAAAAAATAAAAATGTTATCTTAAGATTTTGAAAATAATATATAAAATAAAAAAATTTAAAATAATTACAGATAATAAAAATGGAAGAAAATAATGTTAACATATACCAAGTGAAATTAACAAATTTATTTGGTAAATATTTTTTAGAATTAGTAATATTTTTAAAATATTATTAAAAATATTCTTAGCAATACTTTTAATATTTTGTAGTATTTTATATAATTATTATTTATTATATAAATGTTACTAAAATAATATATTATAATATTTATTAAATATTACTAAAAATATAAAAATGCTATTAATAATATTTTATAACATGAATTAGATAAAATATTTATTAAAATGTTAGTAAAATTAATAGATAATATTTTTTATTTTTATAATTTTTTAAGTATCACTAAAAGTAATATAGGTTATAGTCGCTAAACAAGTAGTTTAGTACTTTTACTAAGTAAATTATAATACTGCATTTATCGAAATATATAATAATTAAGTGATAATAATATTTTTTTATTATTAAATTGTTAATGATTAATACTATTACTTTACATATCTTACAAATACAAGTATCGCATACACACAAATTGTAATTGATAATTAAAAGTTTGGATTTAGTATGATGTAATTCTTAATGATTTACCATTTATATTTTATAAGTATAGTTTAATTTTCTAAAGGGAACCCACCTGATTAGGTTCACAAATTGTTATTAAAAAATTATATTTTTATTTTCTTTAATTTTGATATTTGATGACTTTGGTTTTTTACTTATTTTTAATAATTTTAATCTCTTAAATTTTGAGATTTCTTGATTTTAATTTTTCTTAATTTTAATAATTAATAAATCTATATGAAAGATTAAGTTAAGCTAATCACTTTTTAATTTAAAATTAAGTTGAATTAATGGTTAAAAAGTAAAATTGGATGAAAAATTAATAGAAGAATCAAATTCAAAAAATTATAAAATTTGAAGATTGAAAATAAATTAGAGAAATTAAAAATGTTAAACCTTATAAAATTAAAAAAATTAAAAATATAATTAAATTATTATTTAGGAAAGAATATTTTTTCTTGGTCAACTTGTTATTATGTAGGCTAAATTAGTAAATTTCACTCAATTTTTAAAGAAGTTAATTTTTATGTTGATCTATTTGTCACCCTCTTGTACAAATTTTAGCTGCCGGTCCTATTCTTTCTGCTGCAGATGAAGTTTCAACCACACATCAAAAAACTAAAATTCACTTTAATAAAGAATAATGATTAACTCATTCCATCCATTCCATTACATCCAAATCCAATGATATAATATTTAAAAAAAATTATAAGCAGCTTACGCCTAAACATATATATAAAGTACTATGGATATGTATGTTAAATTTTTCTTCTTCATAAAAAAAGAAAAGTAAGAAAAAACTAAAATTCACCTCTTGATCTTCTGGAAACCATTCCCTCTTTTCCTTCTTTCTCGATCTCTCATAATTGTTTAATAGCCGCCAAGCCCAGTGCTAAAAAGATTAAGGGGTCTGCTGATGTTAATTTTTATAAGTTTACTTTTAATTATAAAATATTATTTCATTTTCTCTTATATAAATCTTTTAAAACTATAAAATAAAATACAAATTATTTTTATAATTAAAAGTAAAAATAAGGAAATATATTCTTAAAGTAAACGGTCCTCTGTAATTACTGAGTACATTTATTAATTACTGCATCGTAGCTAGCTAACCCCTAATTTTGATGCTTCCCATCTATAATTCAGTAGGATTTACTTTAAAATTTCATATTTTTATTTTTATAAATCCTTTTAATTAGTACTGAATAAATATATATTAAATAATTTTTATAATTTTAAAATACTAAATATATTTTTTATTTAATGTTTATTTTATAAAGATGGTAAAAGAGTTAGAAAGAAGATATATATTAGTGGGTCACAAAAAAATTATTGATAAAATATTTAATTCAATTCCTGAAAAACTTTCTCAAACCAATTTTAAAAAAATCACAAATAATTCCTTAAAATTAAAACTGTAGGATATTTTAACTCTTCTATTAATTGAAAATAAAAACTAAAATGTTTCTTATTTATAATTTGTAAAAATTAAAATAGTTATTTTTTATTTATTTTAGGAATCAAAGTGTCTCCACATTTTTATGTACTAATGTGGATATTCAACCTCTGTAGTTTTAATTTGTCAATTGAAAAATTGAATTACGTTGAACTTAATATGCGTGTCATTATAGTTTAATTTAGAGGAATAATTATTTTTTATCAATTTTTTAGATTAATATTTTATAAAATAAATTATTGTTTTTTATATTAATGTTATTAAAAGAAAGTTAACATTTTTATAAAAATAAATATGTATTTTATCAAGATTCAAACCATATATATATTTCTTCTCATTTTGTCCTTCAACAACATCCAACAAAATGATGTTGCTAAAGGTTATACAACAATCGTTAAAGTCCTATACGTTATTTTAAAGGAATTTAGCTCCACAATGATCAAATCTCTCCTATGAAGTATAAGTACATATAAATGTTGAGAATAAAAAAAAATATATACAAATAAAACTATAGTTGAAATATATATATATATATATATATAACAATATTTTTTGTTTTATCATTAACTCATTCTCTAACTTTATTCCTTTTATTCGTTTCCATGATATCAAATGCAATTAGATCCATTCAAGTCCCTTATTTTACATAGACAATATTGAATTAAACTTTTAAATAACTAAAATTAATAAAAATAACTTAAATATTTTATTTTTAATTACCATCTTGTTACAATGCAATGCAACAAGTATAGAACCACCATTGTATAACGACGCTCTACTGTCACAAGCTCAATTTTGCATGCATAGTGCTTCTTTTTTGAAAGTTCTATCTAGCCCAATGAAGTTTCAGTCGTTATCACACCTCAGAAGTAATCCAAATAGCCTTATCATTTCTAGTCCACACCTTATTCATTGTATTCTTCTTCATCATTGAACTTTTATGCTCAAAGGTTACTCTAATGGCAACATTATGTTATAGTAGCCGCTTATAAATTTTTTTCATCACACCAAAAAATGTATAAAAAATAATAAATAGTAGGTAATTAACCTAAAAAAATTAAAAAATTTAAATGTTTTTCAAACCACATGTTTCTAACTTTTATAGAAACAAAACTTCAGCTAGGCCAGGAATCATCAAATTTAGACTTAATGATTTTGTAATATTTCTACTTCATACATCTGAAGTTAATGAACTTTTAAAAAATAATGTTAATAGTGATATTGATTTTAGTAAATTAGCAAAAACACAATAATCATATTAAGTGTAAGAAAAATAAAATAATTACTCATGCTTAGCTCCTAGGCTAATCCATACCCTTCTATCAGTAAGATCTCTAGTTCCAACTACTGGTAGAATGAGAAGTATGTAATGAGCAAAATATGTAGGTGCGAAGGAAGGATGCGTACAAAATGTACGAGTATATGAACCTATGGCAGGGGTGGATGGACTTGATATATTAATATGTTGGAAGGATGATCCTGATCAAACATGCACTACTATAGCAGTTGAAGTCAGCGTAGAAAGCATGTCTTGTAGATCATAAGATCCTATTGCATGTGATGGAGATGTCCTACCATAAATTATGTCTCAACCTCTACATTTACCATATAATACAACTTTTTCAAAAGAGATGCACCAATAATATTTTAAGTAAAAAAAGAAATTAAAAAAATATATGCACTCATTGCGTTATGGGATATGTTAATTGGGAAGGTATGAGGAGAAGGGAGTATCTTGGAGAATCATTGAGTTTGTTATGAATGCAAAGCACTAGCTCTTTATAGGAGCCTAGCTTTGTGGTAATTGGAATTCCATTCCACCTTATTTTTCTTTTCACATTAAATAATACCGGTACTATAACATATATTTTTTTTTTGTTAACATTTAAAAAATTCTTACAAAAATATAAAAAAATGTTACCTATTAATTTTTAGTAACATTTTAAGAAGTGTTGCATCTGATCCATATTGCAAAATATTATTGGTAATATTTAAAAATATTAAAAAAATATAAAAAAATGTTACCTATTAATTTTAATAACATTTTTAAAAAATGTTATATCTAATTTATGTAACAAAAAATATGATATGTTATAATGATTGTACTCCCAACATATATTGTTGAATTCTCATTATTCTATTTTAGGTATGGTTCTAGTTTTGTATCAGAAAGTTTGATCAATGCTTCAGATTCTGAATTTCAGGATTTGGCACCTATAGGAACTCATTCTCTTCTAGTACAACTAGTGTTACAAGCTTCTATTTTGGATGATAGTGGGTTGCAAAAACCTGTGGAATTTATTGTGCTAGCCTCATCAACAAAGTATGCATTTAACATTAAGCACAGAGTCTAGGTCATAGCTATTTCAAACAAATTTAGATGTAATAGCATTTGCATGTTTGAATATTTGTGGAAGAGTTAAACTTCAGTTTTTAATAATTAACTGTGAATTCCATAGCAGGTCTTCTTATTTAAATGCGGGTCCATTACTCAACATTATTATCGGAATGGGTATTGATTGTTTATTATACTATTTACGTAAACTGGAAAGTAGCCAATAACATGTTTTTTTATCTAAACTTTGCCAAATTTTACTCTTAAGTAGACTAATCATATCACCAAGAATTATTGTTTGGCAAGAATATACCTAATTGGCATTATTCATATATTCTTATCAAGGATATATAACATCTTGAAGTAAAAAAATAAGAAATGAAAAAAATTACTTACTACTTGTTGAGCTAGATTATTAGTCTTCACAATGCAAAAGAGAACTTCAATACCAAATATTGCACAAAAGAGATGTACCTATAGTGGCAAGCACCTAAAAAAGAAATGGGTTGAACAATTAATTTCATCTAATGGCTGCTCAAGTTACACCAATTAAGAGTTATTTCTTCCTTTTGTAAAAATAAACATACAAATTTGGAATGAATATATAAATCCCTACACCAAAAGAATGTGAAGCACAAGATGTTAGGCAATAGTTTCAACATTATACATGGTTTAGGGTCTATTTTGTCAAGTAAGATGTCAGGCTTTATAAGGGCACAATATATAAATTCCTGACCATGTTTCTATCAAGTTTGTGTACAAAATGAGAATATTCTATTTATTTGACAAGTATTTCTCAATGTATGGTAATGTGGACACTCTAGGAAAGGAGATATTAAGAGGGGTTAATTTTGTACAGGATGGAAAACTAACTATGGCAGATAAACCTATACATTCTAATTTGTTATAACATAAAACTGCAAACAATGAGTAAAATTTCTTAAAGGAGCAAGAAATTTCACAAAAATTGTACTATTTTCACTTTAGACTTGATACAATTGCTCCTGTCATCTGATCTGACTATGACAAAGTTAGATTTAAACTTTTGTTGGCTTAGTTCCTTTCCTTTGACAATATTTTTCAATAGCTTATGATTATATTTTAGTAGTTGTATGGGTGCCTATTTCTTTGTGAAATCTGTGTATAAACCTAGTTATATCTTTTAGTTTGTTCTCTTCCTTATTTTCCTTAAATAAAATTGCTTTTTCTATAGAAAGAAAGAGTAAACTACTTTAATTTTTATTTTATTTTTATTTTCCAGCATAAAATCTCTATTTTCTAAAGTCACATCCATATGTATTGAATAAGGAAAGTTTATGAACATCACAACAATCAAGAAAGGGTTATGTAAGATTTATTGAGAATAAGAGAGAAGGTTGATTTAAATGTGGTGCTAACTTTTAATTTTTGGTTCCAAAAATGCAATGTAGACCTTTATGAAACTATGTGAAGTTAAGTTCCTAACTTGTTAAAGTTAGATTACCTGGTAAGCCTTGAAAAAGAAATTTACCTATTGAAAACATATATCAGGAAATTTAATGAGACACCTAGTCTCCTCCCCTCCTCCTTTTTTTTCCCTCTCTAATGTGTTTATTTTGACTCTACAAGAATCCTGTATATTGTATTGCATTCAGTCCTTATGCTCTTTCATTTTTATTGTTTAGATCATGTTCTTAATGACCATGTAATTATTATTCAAAAGGTATAAATTCAAACTTTAGGTGGGAGCATAAAGAGAAACTATACAAATGGTCTCCATGGTTTATAATCAATTAATCATGTTTCTGTTTGGCCATATTTTCCTTACTCCAATTGTGCATCTTGTAATACCAAACAAGTTAAGTAGGAACCTTCCAACCATCCTATTTCTTATGGTCAAGGTGCTATGCTGTGAAATGAGTTGGTCACACACCATAACCACACAAAGGGTTATTAATGTGAAGAAGTTTTACATGATAATTATAGTCTAACACTCACAGTGCATAAACTGTGCTTGGTCCTGTACCTCCCAATTTATATACAAGAGCATCTATCTTTATCCTTCTTCCAAATAAAGTAGGAAAAGACATGAGGCACAAGGATCAATTTTAATATAACCTTTAATAGGGTGTGCCAAGAACTCTAAATCTGAAGCAGATACCATTGGATCTTTATTATATATTTTAAGATTAGCTACCAATAAAAAATAAAGGTGCTATGCTATGAAGTGAGTTGGCCACACATCATTACCAAACAAAGGATTATCAATGTGAAGAATTTATACATGACAATTATAATTTAACACTCACAGTACATAAAATATGCTTGGTCTTGTACATTCCAACTTGTATATAGGAGGATCTATCTTCACCCTTTTGTCAAACAAAGTAGGAAAAAGACATGGGGCACAATAAAGATATCATGAACTCTAAATCTGAAGCAGATACCATTACGTTCATTATTACATGTTTTAAGACTAGCTATCAATAAAGATAAAAGTGTTATGCTTTTAAATGAGTTGGTTACACATCATTACCAAACAAAGGGTTATCAATGTGAAGAAGTTATACATGACAATTATAATTTGACACTCATAGTACATAAACCCTTGGTTGGTCGTGTACTTCCCAACTTGTATATAGGAGAAGTTTATTTGAAGAGGAGAAGTTTAATTCTTAAACTTTTAGTCCAGAAAACTTGAACTAATTCACACAAATCAACAAGCACTAGAAGATTGATATAGAATAATGATAGACAAACCTTTGAAAGAACTTAAGAGACCGAGCACAGAGGAGAAACCAGAAGAGAGAATAATTGCCTAGAAAGGAGAAACTAAAAGAGAGAATGATTGACCACGGAGAAGAAACCAGAAGAGAGAATGATTGTTCAGGAAGGAAAAACATAAATGAAGTTAGATGAAACAAAATTAGTGATAGGGGAGAATGATTTTGAGTTTGGTTCAAATTGGAAGAAACATAAATTTGAAAGGAGTGAAGAGAAAGGTGAACAAGAGAACCAAAAATTAATGTTATTTTATGACTGAAACATTCTATTTCCAAATATATTAATAATTTTATATATTAAAAAAATTACAATTAAATTTAGCTACATTCACACTTTACAGATTTGTCATCCATAATTCGATCACTAATTCAATAGGTAAATAAAAAATATTAATTTTTTAATTTTAATCTTTTAAATTGATCCTTAATAATAAATAAAATATGGATGTTATAGAATTTGATGAAAAAAAAAATATTTTCTAATTATGTAATTAAAATATTAATATAAAATACTTTATGTTAATAATTTATTAATAATAATTTAATAATTAAATAAAAATTAATTATAAATATAACATTAAATACTATAAAATTGCTTATAATGATATATTGGTGAATTGTATGTAACTATTTGATTAATCGTACATTATATATGGGTTATTTTTCCATAATTAGTACTATTCATCTAATAGAATTATATTTTATGAATAATTTTATTTAAAGCCTTTGTACATGGTTAATTCATCAAATTAACCCTTATACAATTTATTAAATGGAAATATATTCAGGGATCAATTTTGTTAAAAGTTCGCAATTGAAGTTAAGGGGTTCAAATAATCAATTATCAACCATGTGTGACACAATTATATGACAATACAACTATAGGACAACGAGAGAATGTCACTCATGAATCATAATATAATGAAAATACCAAAAAGTATATAAAGTCTGACAAACTTGTAACATCATCATCATTGTGATGCTCTCTAAGCTATTCAAATATTCTTGGAATTGTTATTTCTTCCCCACCCCTCTTCTTCCCCTTAAACGATCATTTGGTATGACATTCATAATTCTCGTCAAATCGTACATTTTCACCTACAATGCCAATTTCCGAAGTAAAGCACACATCCAAATGAACAGAAGGTACTATCTTGTTTCTTACTTTGTTCAACCCATCCACTAGCCAATTTCCTAAGAAATGTGCTAAAGATCTTTAACTTTTCAATCATGTACATTAACCATTTAAACTAGGTCACCTAATTTAACTACTTTTGCTCATCCATCAAATGTATGTTAACTATTAAAAGCCCCCCTCATTTTTACATTTATGTCTTAACTTCATCTGGAAAGGCACATAAATACATACATCCAAAACTAACCAACAATTGAACAAATACTATTAAAGAATTATACATATTCACCTTTTTAAACTTTGAAGAACCACACCTCTCTCTCTCTGTCTTGTCATTTTTTATTGGATTCACAACCTACATCATTCATAATTTTATTAAAAAAATTAAATATGTTTGAATAAACATTATATGCAACATATTAGGATCTAAACGCACAAACACGTCCCATACAAAATCAGAAGATCATTTTTTATCAATAACATCCACAAATAACCAAATTTTTATAAAAATTAACCATACTCAATTTACAACCTACACATTTGCAATGTATAACTTTGTGTTCTGAACACATAGTGCAAAATAGCCTCTTTTGATGGCTTCCTTTCATGAATGAAGTGGGGATGGTTTCCTTTCATCTTTGTTGCTATCTAAATCTAAATACAACATAAACATCATTCAGGAGGCCATCCTCCCACCCCTTTTTAGTATATAATCAAATTTCCTTTAGAACACACCAAAAGAAGGAATAAAAGGAGAAAAGGTTACACAAGAAAAGTGAGAGTGACATGTTACCAAATATTTATATATATGACCTTGCTACTCTCTTTCTGGAACTGGCTCTCTTTTGTCATCCTTGCTCGTTTTTTTCGTTTATTATTGTCTTCTTTGCTTTGTCTTCCCTATGATGATGCTCCACTTGTAACTTTCTTTTCCACCCTTTTCTCTCTTTTTAGCCCCATTCTCCCTCTTTTTTACAGTTCTCTCCTCTATGTTGGTCTCTCAAAGCTTTGCACATTTTTTCCTATTTTGTTTTTCAAAATTTTTGTTTTTTATTTATTTTTTTAAGTTTCCTCATTAAACAAAATGTTTTTCCATGTGTGCATGTCGAGCATATGTATGTTGGGGTGTCATGCAGGTGGGTGGCTAAATGGGATGTTTGTGTAACATTTTTTGTTTGAAATCATTGTGAATAAGTATTTCGAATGAGAATTGCTAAACCGTATGAAAAAATCTTATACAAATTTGATGCATTTATTGTGGCTGAGTGTGATTGGCTTAAATATTAAATTAAAAAATAAAAGCTCAGTGGGTGATTGATGAAAATCAAGAGCAGTTAGAATACAATAATGTTGTTAATTTTTTTCATCATTTACTACTTTTCAGCGATTTTCATTTTGAATTTGGTTGTAAGGGTTGAAAAATCCCTTATATCCTTCTATTAATTAATTTTATTTGTTCATAAAAAAGATATAAAATGGTTGTTTGAATTCAGTTTGAAAGTTGAAAAGGATGGAAATGCTTTTCATATTTAGTTTTCTATGTTTATAGGAATGGGAAAATTAACATTTTAGTTCCTAAAGAATTGGTGAAACTAACCTTAAAAGATTGAAATTATTACTTTTATTAAAAGAATAAAATATTAGTCATTTTAATTTTTTGTAAAAATTAAAATGAACAACTGAAAAAAAACACTAAAATTACTTATATTTTATCTAGAAATAAAAATAGTAATTTATATCTATTAAAAGCTAATATGATCCATTACAAATCTTTCAACCCAAAATAGTAATTTACTCTTACAAAATAGTGAATTAATGATTGACATAATTGTTGTCAAGGTCACAAACAATTAGCCAATTAGGCAAGAATGATGGATTTGTCCATTTGATTGGATTGCCTGTTATCATGCCTTTGAGGTAGGGAATTGATAGGTAATTTTCTATGAGATGATGAATTAACTGATCTAGCTAGAATCATCCATGCTGAGCTTGTGCCTTAATCAGATCTATGTTGGGTAAAAGCAATCTTTTGTTGCTTAAAGGTCACTGAACTCAACCTGATGGATTGGAATTGGATGCTTAATTTCCTAAACATTCTTTCTCCATTTTTTTATATATTTTTTTATCATAAATATTAGATCAAACAATTGAAAAAATTAAATTGTTGGTTTAATATGGATTTGAGTATGGTTCAAAGAAGCCAAGCTTGGGTTAACTAGATCTATGTGATATACAACCCTCAAGCTTTGAGCTATACTATAGGGGACAATGAAGCTTGATGGGGTGAGGTTGAACCACAAGACAATTGTCACCGAGTTAGGTCCACACGATCCAGAAAGAAATTCTTACCAGTTAATCTCTTTACTTGACACACTTGGTAATTTATTGGTTAGAACTAACAAAAAAATTATATTGCAAATGAAAATTAACTCAGTTTAACTTATTAAATTGGTGAGTTAAATTAAGTGTCCCATTGGTTAACACCAAATGCTGCTAGGTTGGGACGGAAAAATAGAAAAGAAGTCAGATTATATTGTAACATCGGTACAAATGTTTGGTTAACACCCATTTGTTTGGAATTTTTCATAAGAAAAAAGTTTTTTTAAAATCATATTTTTCATTTATTTGCTTAAAATTTTCAAAAAAGCAGAATTTGAAAAAAAAAATCAAATTTCGATCGGATTATTTTGAAAAGTTGTTTAGAATAGTTTTTAAAAAAAACGCAATTATAACTAACTTTTAAAATAAAAAATGATTTTTTAATTATAAACAAACAATAATATAACTTCTCTTTTTTTTCATAAAATCTCTAAATCATGAATAATTTTTTAGATATTTTTAAAAAAAAATTTCTTAAAGGTTAAACAAACGTTTCCATAAATTTATTTTTTTATTTTAATTTTTTAAAAATTTATTCTTTTAATATTAGTTCTTGGAAAATTAATTACACTAAAATTTAGAAAATATATAATATAAATAATTTACCGAGATCATAAATTAATTTTACTATTAGAATCAATTTGTTTAACAAAAGAAAAAAACCGAAATCTCTCATGAAATCAAACAGGGTTTTTGACGGGTCAAGTGTTGGTTCTTTCAGCTGTCTCCATATTCCCTGAACCAGCTAAAAACACCTCACATGCTAACATGACATACATCTTTTTCTTTTTCTCACTTTTTTCACTATTTTCCTATCATACACCTACTCTAGGCCCATGTAATAGACTTCGGCGAGTCCCACACCCAAACTTGTTCAAGGATTTTAATATATTAATTTGAGTATCATTATACTTTATTCTAAACATAAAATGAAAAATCTTATGATTATTATTTATCATTAAATTTAAGCCAACATGGTCGTGTTAAAAGAAAGAGTTATATATAGTTTTATTTATTTTTAATATAATTAAATTTAATTTTATAAATTTTTTATTAATTTTGATCTCAAACTTTTAAAATTTTTAAAAATGATATCTATTATTACTTTGTGATAATATGACATACTCTAACTATATCACGTCTCAACAAATATTATGAGAGTACAAGTGAATGTCTAAACATACGTCACTATATCAGTAATATTTAACAGGAATTGTTTTAAAATTTTTGAAATTTATGAAGATTAAAATCACCAAAATATATTTGAAAGAAATTAAATAAGAATTAAAAAATAATTTATTTTTAGGAAATATTTGATATACAAAATATTTTTCACTTTTAGAAATCATGTTTTTCTTGAAACTGTATTTTCTAGGAATTATAATTGTTGAAAATTTAATACGTTTGATAAAATTAAAGATTTTATAATATTAATAAGTATAATTAAAACTTTCTCACCGGAATGCTTTAATGGAAAATGTAAGCAAACAAAACATTCCTAAAAATATTAGTTTTCTGTACACGCTTTTTAAAAATCCATACAAAAAATAAATATGTATAAGTTAAAACTCTAAAAAAAAATTAAAAAATACTATACCAAACATCCTACTAAAGAAAACACTGCTTTCATGACATCTAAATATTTTGTAACTATTAAGTTGAATTGTTTGTATTGCTGAATTCCATCTCACATGAGTGTTTTACATTAAGGTTTAGGGTTGGTATTTTTATTTTCTAGAAATTTAGTTTATGTATAATTTTTTAGAACTAGTTTGAATTGTTCATATTTAATTTCATAGTTTTTCAATTATTTAAATTAAGTTCCTTATCTCAATTTTTATCCAAAAATTAATAAAAACATAATATAGTGTGATACATCATTATAAAGTTGTATAGATATAAAAATATATTAAATAAAAAATAAAAAATAATTTTTAATAAATATTTATAAGTGAAGCGGTAATCGCTTACTGTCTTACTTCTAAATACTTAATCGTTCTTTAAAAAAAAATTCTAAATGATCTACCTATTAAATATATTTTCTCTATTTTGGTGGTTTCATCAAGTACTATTTCCCCTTTCGTATAAATTATTTAAGGTGATATATTTAATACAAATATCATATAAATTATTTTTTCTTACATTTCAGATGTATCAAAATTAATAATTATTTCAACATTGAAAATAATTTTTAAAGATCAAACATTAAAACCCAATTATAGTTACTCTTCTGTTTCCCACAATTAATTAAATGTGTAATTTGAGAAGAAAAAATGGTTACTTCTGCAATTTGAAAGTTTAAGGCTGTCTAAAAATGGCAAATTTTATGTTGCGACACTAGATAAAGATATCACAAAAGGGCACGTGGGCATGTCTATTTTCACATGCTGATTGATTAGTGAAGTTTGAAGAAGATAGCGTAACCATGTTCATTTTTTTCTTTAAGTCTTTTTGTGTTGTTGCACCCTTTATTAACGAAGAGTTTGGCAGCAAGTTCAGCAACTAACCAATGGAATATAATCACAATCCTTATCGCATGGTTTCTTTCTCTCATCAATGTCGTTTATTCTCTTCATATCGTTTGATATCAATGGAGTGAATGGAATTAAATTTATATGTTTTTATGCTATTGAAACACAGGACATCTTCCATAACTCAACGTACGCATCAAGTTGAATAATGGACATAAAAAAGAGAAGATATCTTTTTTTTAAGGTTTTAATTGGTTTGTTTCTGTAGAATTAATTTTAAAAAAGATTGATGTCGACAGAATTGATTTTGAAATAGTTAATATTAAAAATTTAAATAATTAATTTGTATTAAGAGAGATATTTTAAGAATAAGGTTATGAAAATGATGTTATTCTGCTAATAAAACACAGTTACTTTTGAAAGGTAGGTACAAATATTCTTTTATTAATTTTTATATTTGCTTTAGAGTTGTATCATCACTTTGTAGCTCTGTTTCATCCATTCGAAAGCTCCGTTTTATGACATCGATTCATTTCAATCTTTTTTAAATAATTTTTTAAAATATAAGTAAATGTTAGATACAAAATTTAGATTTACCAATATTTAATTTATTTAAATATTGATATGTGGAATTATTAAGATAATATTATATAATTTAATAATAAAATTAATAAAAATTATTAAATAAAGTTAAATAATATTTATTTTTGTAATGTTAATTTATCTTATTTTCTCATTTATTATATCTATGTAAATTCAATATTGTAAAAAGAAAATTTAGACATGATTATAAATATTTAAATACAAGTATGTATACATTTAGGTTACATTTAGGTAAAATTAACATTATAGAAGAGAGAGATAGAGTTTTTCAACATAATCATATTAAGCCAAGTGAAAATGCTTATAGAAAGAAGCAACATTAGCATGGAGTAAATATTTACGGTACGATCATGTAGAATTAAGCATAATTAAGTATGACTATTAGACTTAACTTTAGAAAGAGAATCATAATTTAAATGCGAACTTTCTCTATCTATTTATTTTTTTATCTTTTTATCTATAAAAAAGAAGGTAGAGGAACCTAAAGGATTATTTTTCTCTAAGAAGCATTTCATCTTTCTTTTTTCTTCTCATTTTTTGACCTCCTGTAGGACCTCTTCAAGCAAATTCTTTTATGTGGATTATTGTCATGGTTCTATCTTCTTTTAATTTGATTTTTAGATCAGGGTTATGAGTCTCTTTTGAATTAGTTTTTTTTATTTCATATTCTTCACCATGTGTAACTAATTTATTGTCATAAATTTTTGGTAAATTTTGTGAGGTAACTAGTTAAATTTTTATTTTCCTTTTTAATTAATTTTTTTTAGTTATATTTGTCATATTGCTATTTTCTAATTGTTAAAAACTAATCAAACTTAATATCCTTCAATCAATCGAGTAAGCAATGATCATACCATTATTTGGTTAATGGATCTATAAGATAAATTGAACCTAAAATTTTGGAAGATTAATCAATTTTAAATTTTTAATTAGTTATTAATTTAACAAAATAAACCTAAAGTGTTATGTTACTTAGGAACGTATATTAATGTAATGCAATTATCTACTCTTAGAAGGCTGAGAATGTAAAATCTCAAATTTGTTACTATTTCTTTATAACTTGATGATGGAGCCATTACTTATCCTAAAGGAATAGTCAAATATATTTTTATCAAGGTAGAAAAATTTATATTTCTCATAGGTTTCATTGTGCTAAAAATAGAGGAGGACAAAGAGGTTTCAATCATCATGGAATGATCTTTTCTAACTATATGAAAGATCATTATTGATGTCCAATGCAAAAATTTCAAATTGAACTTAGATGATGAAGATGCAGTGTTCAAAATTTTTAACTCCTTGAAGTACCTATTAATATTTGATTCTTGTAATTTTATTAGTGCTTAGGCTAACCCTTCATCTTTGAGTTTTCCATCTATACAAAATAAGCTTATAAAGGATGTCCTAGAAAAGCTCTTAATTTTTGGGGATGAAGTTTTCTATAATACTAATGAATGGTGGATGAGCTCATGACTTTAAAAATAGGAATTTCGAAGGGAAATTGGAAGAGGGAAAAGAAATTTAAGGACTTGGACGGATAAGGACCATCTAGACCTAATCCTCTATTAAGGAACCTTTGATGCTTAAACTCAAACCTCTTTCTTCAATTGTCTGCATATGGATAAATTAAAGGCATGCACCCTAATGAACATTCTCTAAATATCACAAGTTACATGGTATGCAAATGTAGTTAAATATTTTGCAAGTAATATTCTTCCTTCTAATCTTTTATACGCATAATGCAAGAAAATTCTTGTTGACACAAGACACTTTTTTTATGGGAACAATCATATTTATATGAAACATGTGGGGAGAAGGTGATTAGGAAGTGTGTTTGAGGAGAAAACTCATACTATTTTGGAGTGTTGCTAGTCAATAAATTTTGAAGGTCATTTTAGGTCTAATAGAACCCTCCAAAAACATTTACAATGCAGCTTATTTTGGTCTACCCTTTTTAAGGAAGATGCCTTTAATTTAGTAAAATATTATGACCGATGTTAATGATAATATTTTAAGAAAGCATGATATGCACCTAAATAATATCCTTGTATGTGAAATATTTGTTGCATAAAGTATTTATTTTATGGGATCATTTCATAACTCTTTGAATAATGAATATATACTAATTATTGTTGACTATGTCTCTAAGTGGGTAGAAGTTGTTACTTTACCCACAAATGATGCTAGGAGATTTACCAAGAAAATATTTTTTTCAAGCTTTACTATCCTTAGAACAATTATAAGTGATAATGGCAGCTATTTTAATAATAAATAGTTTGATCATGTTTTAGTGAAGTATGGTATCCACCCATAACATTAATACTTCAAATCATTCACAAAATAATGGTTAGATGAAGATCTTTGTCAAGGAGTTTAAAATAATCTTAGAAATAATTGTTAACATCTCTAGAAAAAATTGAACATTAAAACTATATTATGGTCTTTACACTGATAGAACTTTATTTAAGACTCCTATTGGTATATCTTTCTACAAATTTATTTTTGATAAGGTCTTTCACATCCCAATTGTGAAAGAACAATGCCTATTAGGACTTAAAATTTCTTAATGTTGGTAATGCAATGTGCAAGTGAAAATTGCCTCTTTTAACTCAACAAGATTGGTGGGCTTAGAATGGAAGCTTATGAAAATACCAAATTGTACAAGGAACACATTAAAAGATGATATAGCAAGCATATAATGAAGCATAAATTTTCTATAAGTAAAAATAATTCTTATTTATAACTCACATTTTCATTTTTTTTTTAGGTAAACTCCAATCTAGAATGATTGACACTTACAAGATAATCAAAGTCTTCCATTATAGAGTTATGGAGGATAATGGAGAAAACCTTCAAGGATAATGGTTATAGAATGAAGCTTTATGAGGAAGGAGAAACTCAAGAGTGCAATACCATGCTCTTAGAATGTCCCAAAAATACAACTTATGATTCGACTTGATCATTGAGTAAAATTACATTAGGCTTATGATGTTAAACAGGTGCTTACAAAAGATAAATAATGTTTCTTATTTTATTAATTTTATCTTATTATGTTTTCATTTTTCAATAACAATTTCTATTAGGACAATGTGCACAACCATGCAAATAAAAGAACACATGTTCCTGTGTAAAAAGTTTAGACCTGCTACTTATTATCATGATCTTATAAAAAAGGTAATTATTACGGTGAGCATAGTCATCTTTATTTTTACATATTTGTGTCAATTTAATCGATATAATCACATGTTCGTGCTATCATTAAGAACGACCATGTAAAAAATAGGAAAATTTAAAATTCAAATTTTGAATTTGTTGCTTCAAAATATGGATAATTATGTCCCTTATTAGCATGGATATGCTCAACAACGATGGTAAATATAAGTTCTTAAACATGGAAGTAAAAGTTATATCGCTATGAGCATCCTTCATAAGAATTCATTGTACATCACTATACTAGCAACATTGTGGAGGTTATTGTCTATATATTAATAATTGAGCATTTAATATTCTATTTATAAGTTATTCTAAGAAGGCTAAATCTTACAGGCATATAATTATAAGTAAGATTAGCCATAAAAAGCCTAAATCAATTAGGTAATTATACTAATCTAATTAAAATGTTATCTTTTTTCTAATGGATCCATTCTATGGGATCTCATATGTTTATATATGATCATAATATGAAATATAAATTAATATTTAAGATTAAAAATAGTAGAAGTATTTAGTAATTCATCACTAGAACCAAATACCAAGAATGCCCTTAGGTTGACATAACTTATTTTGTGATAATACTTTATATGATTAGTCCATTTATTTATATGTATCTAATTAAATATAAGGTATAATTTTATCATCCTTGTATAATCCAATCTATGTTCCTTAATACCTGAATATATTTTTAGAAATAAATATCTTATTTTTATCTTGTATAAGCATGATCATACATTTTAAAGCCTAACTATATCAAGTAACCTGCAAATATTACTCGTGTTATATAATAAGGACAAATCTCATCTACATCATTCACATCCCTTAACATGATTCTTTATATATCTACTTACTACCTTTATAATCACTTTGTTATAGGTAATGTTTGATGATATTAAAATATTAGACTCTTCATATATTAATCGTAGTGATTTTAGTTTAAAGGACTACATATACCATTGCCACATTTTATGACATTCATGTAACAATCCTTGCAACTGTCTCATGGTGGGCTAGTTTAATACATTATTATTCTTAATGTGTATTTGTATGAAGATTTAATATCTCATATCTATGATTTGTGATATTTAATCATTAGTCATTCACACAATAGTCTTAATGTATTATATTATCCTAATATTAATACTGGAATAAGGACATGTTTAAGAATAATACTACATAGGATCTTAGAATCAACTTGTATGCTAAATTTACTACAAGATTAACACTTATTATTTTAAGGGATAAAATACCTCATTATATAATAATAAATTATTATAGTATATATTCAAAACACATAAGCTCCGACTACATACACTAATAATGAAAAGATAGAATAAAAAAGCAACTGGGGTGAACTGAATTGTCATTTTCATTCTTGAGTTTTAAGAATCATTATTACTCATCACTCCTCTCTAGTAATTTTGAATATTTGTTGACTATTTTTGTCATGTATACCATATGTAAACACTCAATTATGTCTGAGGCTCCTATTTTAAAATTAATTAATGAATAAACCATAATTTAAATAATAAGTAAATATTAAAATTAATAAACAAAAAACGAATGGACAGAAAGTAGAAAACAAAACAAAAACAAAAAACACAAAAAGCAGAAATATTAACAATTTTAAAAATAAAGACAAAAATAAAACAAAGTAATAGGAAAATAAAAATAATAATAAAAATAATAAAATAATAATAAAACAAATTAAAACAAAGAAAAGAATAAAAAATATATAAGTAAAGAACTGAAAAAATAATCAATAATAATATTATAAAAATAAAAATAAACAAAATAAAAAAACTAAAAAATGGAAAAATTACAAAAAGAAATAAAAATTAAAGATAAATAAATCAAAATTCATAAAAAAAAATAGAAAAAACAAAAAATAAAAACAAAAAAAATAGAAAATAAAAACAAAAAACAGAAAATAAAAAAAAAAGGGGCAAAAGGGGGAAAACAAAAAAAAATGCATGGTATGCATGGGGATCCCACGTGGAAAAAAGGATGGGGAAGTGATATTGGGACTTTGAGAGAAAGGAAGAGGGAACTTCTCCAAGATTGGGGGGAACTCCTAAAAAGATGAGACTACACATTCTTTCTCCCAGGGAGTTGGCAGGAAGGGTGGTTCACTAAAGGTATCTAAAAGAAAAAGGAGAATCTCTCAATTACATGGAGGAACTCTTGGCTGGCTCACAAGGATTGGAAAATATGGTTCTGGTTGTTTTCTATCCCGAGCAATCCTTATATACTTCATCATAGCAAATAAAAAAAAAGGGGAGAACTTCACTGGTTCTGGGGGGAAGATCTCTTTGGATTCTACAGTAGGAGACTTCTTTTTTTCCTATTCTCGTCTCTCTAGGAAAGTATCAGGCACAGGGCGAGGTTCCTTCCCTTGATGTCTCGTTCTGAAAGTCCCTAAAGGAGGCTACAAAAGCTCTCAAGAGATTCATCCTAGCAGGATTACCAGGTAGGTCCTTGAGCATCTCATTCAAATTCATGCACGATAGCCGCGTTTTGACAACGTTAAATTAATCTTCACTGCATGCATGTAATAACATGGATCCACGTGGTTTAGGTTTCATATTAGAACTCAAGATCATTCTTGTTTAAGTCTTCAATAGTCCTCAAGGTTACCATTAATTCTCTCGATTATTCATAGTGATTCTTCTAAGTATCAGTTAAATTATTAGTCATGACTGGGCTAGATTATCAAAGAGTAGTTCATCGCCTTCTCTTTCTAAGTTAGATTCATTCTAAAAACTGAGGTCAGTAGATCGCATGATCGTCCGGTTTCCCAATGATTGTCAGTCTTTTAGAACTGAACTTATGAGTATATTATGGATATATCGCTGTTGTTAGTCCCTATTGGCATGGTCGAGTTGGATGAAGACCCATTGGTAGGACCACTAGTCGATGGGGGGTAGGATCAATAGTTCCTAAGGGTTCAATAGGACTTAAAACAGTGGCCTATCACGTGATGATGATGCCTAATGTATTCCCTCCATACACTGGGGTAGGCTCGTGTGTTGAGTAAGGTGAAGGATACCCTTTTCTAAATTTCAAAATGAATATTGTCTGCTCAAGGCTCTTGTGGTGGCTATTTTCCTCATGAATGTCCACATTTGGTACACCGTTAGCAAATGTTGGTGGTGTGATTGGAGCATGGGACCTGCTTCTGTGACCGTACCTTGCAACCAACTCCTTCATACTTATCTGGTTGATCATCATTAATGGAGGGAGCATTGTCTTTTCATGAAGAGCCTTCTATACCAGGCGTACATCCGAAAACTAATAAGAGGGGCTCAGCGGTTCTATACCAAAAGCATGCAAAAAAAGCCTCATAGTGCATTGACTCTCATCAATGCTAACCAGGTCCATGAAAATCGAAGCTGAACAGAACATTCAGCTTGGTGGTTAGCACACTCGTGTTCTACACAGAGACCATGGGCTCTATACTAGTCATGGGAAGGTTCTAATGGCTAGATATCTTCCCTTTGAAGAGGCGGCTCTTTCAACGCTTTACAGAAGGGTCAACATTGCAAAATTTGTTCGCCCGTTCTAGTCTTCTACTGGTGCAAAGGCATTAATACATAAGATTCTGGATCCCTAGCCTAAAACCCAAGTGAAATTGAAGAAACGAGGAAAGATCCATAGTTCCAGAGAAACCATTTTCCTATTAGGGATCCTTTGATCATTAATACTCAAAGGTACTTTTGTCAAAAGGATTGGACAATTTGCAGTGGTCTTGGAGGTGTTTGAAGGTGTACCATCCCTTTCCATATGGGTGTTTAGAAGGTAGTTGGGGCTTGCTTAGCACATGACAACAATGGCTCATTAATGCTAGGCAGAAAATGTACGTAGGTGGCCTTGAACTTTCATGCAAAAAACAAAAGGGGCATGCATGTAGGTCGACGTATGCCTATTGGAACCAATATTCTAGGCGTCTTCAGGGGTATAACAAATATTCTTCAAATAGAACCCTGCGTTGAAAGCAAATGCCAATGTAGTTGTGGGGCCCATTAATATAGTCACACGACATGTTGGTCAATTGTTATAAACGTGCATGAATTGCTACTTGAAAATCCAGCATGGTTGGCTAAGTTATGGTTATATAACATGCGTGCCCAAGGTTCGAATCCTTGCTTGGCACATGACATTATTTTGCTTGGACCTCGCCAATTCTACCTAGGGCGTACGTGCACAAGATTAGGCCACACGACTGGGCTTTGCTGGCCTCTTATATGTGCACAAGATCAGGCCATACGATTGGCCTTTGCTAGCTCTTAAGCAGAAGGTTAACTTTGCTAAATTGAGTTCCAAAAAAAAAAACAAATCATAGCTCCTTAATCAAGTTGAACATAGAATAGATCGTCATCCACTAAATATTAGATCAAGTTTATAATTAATTTTTCATCTAATATTAAACCAAGTTCATGAAATTAATAATCAATTTTTATTTTATTTCAAATCAAATCGATTTTAAATTAAATCAAGTTCAATTCTTTTTCTCAAATCTCAAACCAAGTTCATTTTATTTCATCAAGTTGCAAATAAAACTCATTTCAAATCCATTTTAAATTTTTTCATCAAGTTTCAATTAAAATTTATTTTAACTCAAATTTAATTCTTTTCATCAAGTTGCAAATGAAATTTATTTTGGTTCAAATCCATTTTTATTCTTTTCCTCAAGTTTCAAATAAAATTCACTTTTGTTCAAATCCAATTTAATCCTTTTCCTCAAGCTTCAATTAAAATACATTTTAACTCAAATTTAATTATTTTCCTTAAGTTTCAAATAAAATTCATTTTGGTTTAAATCCAATTTAATCCTTTTCATCAAGTTTCAAATAAAATTCATTTTAATTCAAATCCAATTTAATGCTTCTCATCAAGCTTCAAATAAAATTCATTTTAGTACAAATACAATTTACCTCTTTTCCTCAAATTTCAATTCAAATTAGTCCAAATCAAATTTAACTCTTTTCTTCAAGTTTCAACTCAAGTGCATTTTTGTTTTAAGTCAAGTTTAATTCCTTTCCTCAAACGTCCAAATCAAGTTCAATTCCTTTTCTGAATCCCAATCAAGTTTATTTATTTTTCCTCCAATTTCCAAATCAAGTTTAAAGTTTTTTTTTCCAAATCAAGTTCATTTCTTTCTTTTTCAAATTTTAAATCAAGCTCAATTTTTCAAGTTTTAAATCTAGTTCGTTTCAAAATCAAGTTCATTTCAAATCAAGTTCATTTTATCCTTATTATTTTCAAAATGTTTTGGAAATCACTAGTCTCACGCGATGAGCTCTAAATGGGAAACTAGCAGTTTCACTGTTGTTCGATATTTAGAGATTCATATAGGCCCCAATCCAGCCTTTGTTGCCTCGTACCTTATGCATATGTGGACTAAAAGTTCCTCCTCAATAAGAATACCTTTCAAAAATAGTTTGGGAACCATAAGTCTCACGCAAGTGGGAAATTGGCAGTTTCACTGTTGTTCGATATTTAGAGATTCATATATGCCCCAATGCAGTCTTAGTTACCTCGGACCTTGTGCATATGTGGACTAAAAGTTTCTCCTAAAAATAAAATCTTTAAAAAAAGATACTTTTAGGAATCACTAGTCTCACGCAATGAGCTTTAAATGGGAAACTGGCGGTTTCACTGCTGTTCGATATTTACGGATTCATATAGGTCCCAGTGCAGCCTTAGTTGCCTCGGACCTTGTGCATATGTGGACTAAATATTCCTCTTAAACAATAAAACCTTTCAAAATATGGCCCTTCAAATACTTTACCTTTGAAGATCAAGTCTTCAGACTAGAACTACGTAAGCCTTGAGTTTCCCATTGCACCGGGGAACACGTAGGAGCAGGATCAAGTCCTGTCAGGCTAACCTTCATCAACCTATTTATTTTCATATTAATTAAGGAATCAAACAACTTTCAAAAATCACACACTCAATTTAAGGGTATCGTTCTTCGGAACAAGCAAGTAGGGTGCCTAACACCTTCCCTACTCGTAACCGACTCCCGAACCTAAATCTCTTCCTCAAGTTAGGACTTTTCTAAATCTTTTTCCCTTAAATAAAAATTTGGTGGCGACTCCGCATTATAAAAAAAAACTATTTTAAAATTTTAGCGAGTTCGTCGTCTCGTCAAAATTACGGTTGCGATACTATATCACTAATATTTTTTCATTTTTAATATTTTATCTTATATGGCATTAGCATAGGTGTCCTTTTGTTGTATGCCATCAAAAACTCAAATATTTGAGCTATAGGATACAAAAATTAAACATATGATAAATTGTTTCATGATCGTGCTCTTATTTTCACGGTCATGCTTGTCCCTATTTTAGGAATTCTGGAAGCATTGCACAATTGTACCCTTGTTTGCACGATCATGCTTGTTAGAAACTTTGTTTGAACTGCACTTGAATATGACCATGCTCCTGTTTGTATAGTCATACTTATTAAAAAACATTACATTTGAGCTGCACTTGAACACTACTATGCTCCATTTTACACAGTCATACATGTTTAAATTTCTACACTTGCACACGGTCATTCTCTATATTACATAATTGTGCACTTTTCCTTAACAATGATGTTGAATCTTACTCATGGACCATATTATTTTTGTAGAAACCATGCTTTGTACCATAAAAATATCCCCTAAAACTAATTCAAGTGATGATCTTTTCTAGTACCCTACTACCACAAGGGATGAGATATTCTATTTGCACCTATAGGGTTAATATGAAAACCTAACTAGAGAAATTTATAACTTTCCAATTTATCCCGGTCATACTTTATACTTGATTCTTCAACAACAAGACTATTTATTTATTTTTAAATAATATATATAAAGTGTATAAGAGTATACTTATTTTCACATTATAATATAATATGCTCACAAAATATTTGAATTAAATTAGTTAAATTACTTTAAGAGAAAATTTTCACTGTAATAAAATGTTAATGTGTATAAGATCTTTTTGCCACTTTTTATTAGCAATTGAGGCAACATTTTAGAAAATGGAATATTATTTTGTTTTAGTTCAATATCGAATAACTTGAGGATAATATACTAGAATTGAAAATACATTTAACCTAACTCAATTAAAAAATTTAATAAAAAAGAAAAAATAAAACAGTCTAAATTATTGTAAGAAGAATTTCATCCTTTAGACTCACCTTTCAAAAGATAAATTAACATCATTATAAGATGTTTTATTCTTAAGAATATTTATTTGATTTGGACACGTAAGACAATATCAAATAATACATAAATTACATAATTGGGCATAACATCTCATATTTAAAGAATTTAATTCATGGTTGGAGACACATCAACATATGCTATTATGTGCATGTTTGGATTATGTTTTTTGATAAGTAATTCTTATTTTTTAATTTTTTTTGTAAAATTGATAAAAATAAGTGATTATTTTTTAAAAATGAATTGAACTAAAAATGAATTTTAATTTTATATGTAAGTTTTATTTAAGTAATTTATAAAAATTAAAGATTTTAATTAATAGTACTAAATTTATTATTAATTTATATGACTTTTTAAAATTATTATTAATAAATGAGATACATTTTTAATCCTTCTCTACTTAATTAATTATTGTATTTTTACTAAATAGTCTCTCTACTTAATTATAAATATTTTTATAAAAATAATCATTGCAAAAGACATTGTATATTGAATCTTATGAGAAGAACTACGATAAATTTTTTTATATATAATGTAAAAACCTAAACTTTAAACTTGAAATATTTATACAAATTTTAAGTTAGTATAATATTATTTATGATTCAAATATTAACAAAAATAGTATTGATTAAATATTCATTGTTATTGGTTAATAAAAAAATTTAAGTAATTGCTAATAAATATATTGGTTCAATTGGTAAAAATTAAATTCGTATATCTTATATAGATTTAAAGTTCATTCTGGTATGAAAATTTAACTTATAAACCGTCTATAAATATTTTTATGATATTTTTTAAATTTAAAAATATATCTTTATCTTGATAAGTTTAAGGATTATAAAGATAAAGAAGATAATACGTTATGCATATTTATATTTATTAAAATTAGTAAATATCCATATGGATAAAAGATGTTCATAGATGTTTAACAATCATAAAAAAGAAAAGAAATAATCATCTAATATATTATAATGTCATTTATATTCATATTATATAATATAAGTATACAATAGATAATGTCATAACATGTTAATATATTAAAAATATTATTAGAAAAATATAAAGTATTTTAATACATAACATATTTTATTTTAAAATTATATTTAAAAATTATAAATTATAAATTTTGCTACCATCTTAAATAAATTTTTAGTTCTTCTTCGTTCCTGCTCAATATATAGTCATTTATTGATTATGTGTCTCTTCTGATCAAGATTTAAATTATGGTTATGTCATTACATATTAATATATTAAAAATATTATTATAAAAATATAAAATATTTTAATACATAATATATTTAATTTTAAAAATTAAAAATTTGAAACCATCTTAATATAAACATATAGAAAGAGAAGAAATTATTATAAACAATCTAATGAAATATAAGATAATAACATAGTTTTTTACCAGTTGAAAAATATTTTATCTATGAATAAATACAAATTATTAATATAAAGTGTAAGGGTATTAATAATTATAGCACAATCATTAAAATATTTATAATTACTGATTATTTTGAACTAAATATTATATGTTTGTTTTAACATAAAAATTTATAAGATGATCGTTGAGAATTTGATATAAATAAAATTCAAGTAATTTTTACTTAAGTTATAGATAAAAATTCATTAGTAATTTTTTTATATTAAGTATATAGATCAAGGAAATAAAAATATATTTTTTAACTAAGAATTTACTTATTATTTTTAAATATTTAATTTATTTTTAATTAATTAAAAACATTTAAAATCGTGTAATTACTACCCCTTCACTAATATCTTGAATACAAAATTAAAAAAAATATATGTATAAAATTAAATTACTTAAATTTTATCCAAATATGTAAAAAATAATTTTGATTCATTATGTATTTATTATTGATAATATTTGAAATATGTGTCAAAATTATTTTTTTATTATAATTTTATTTGATTAATTTTTATAATATGATGCTAATACATAAGTTTCAATTTAGCAATGTAAATATATTTTTATACCACAATCCCTCTTACTTTTATACTCTTAAGCAATATCATATAAATAATAAATAAATACTTTTAATATTGATTGTTAAGTATAATTATATTTAATATAAAGTTATTAACTCAAATCTATTTCTTCATGTGCCGACGTAATTTTAACAGGGAAGGATAAATTTATATTATAGGAATTACGTTAAATGTAACACTTTTTAATAATTTTATAATGGATAATTTTATTTTAAAATTAATTATTGAATTAAATTTTTTTATCATATAAATTATGTTTATAAAATTTAGATTAATAAAAAAATATTTGATACCTTATTCAAATATGTTAAAATCAATGTAATATATATTTTTAAAATATATAAAAATTAAAAACCTTTAATTATATAACATATAGTTATTCAATTTTAACAAAATATAACATAAGTAAAATTATACTTTATATAAAATTTCAAATGATCCAACATTTTATATAATTCATGTTGGTATGAGTTACAGTAAATATTTTAATAATTTTATTTTGAATAATGTTATTTTAAAAACCAACCTTAGGATTCTTATCATATTTAAAATTATTTATCCCAAATGTAATATTTATTTTTAAAATATATTAAAATAAGAATAATTTGATTATATATTTATAATTTTTAATTATGAAAAAATTAACATACAATAAAAATAATATATATAATTATAATTTAATGATTTGGTTGATAAAAATTATATTTTTTTAATAAAATTATTATAAACATGACATTTGATGTAACTTATGTAATGCATGTTTAACAGACTCTATTAAGAAAATATATCAATTTACACTTATATAAATTATACTAAATGTTTTGATAATTTTATTTTAAATTAACGATTGCATAAAATATTTATATCATATAAATTATTTTTACAAATTTTATATTAATATGAAACTTTTAATATCCCACTCAAGCATAGAAAAATCAACATAGATACTTTTAAAATATAATAAAAACAAGACCCTTTTGATTATATATATAATTATTTAATTTTAACAAAATTTATATATATAGTTAGCATAATACATATTTATGATTCAATAGTAGAATCAACAGAAATATATTTTATAAGTTATTAAATTATGTAATATTTGATATAATTTATGTTAGTATAAATTTATCAACTGAATCAAGAGGATAAAACACGAACTGAATATAATTAGGATTGGACTTAAATTTTTTATTCTCATCCTTTCTAAACTTACACTTGTGTTCTTCAACCTCTACCAAAATAGGAAGGATAAACTCATTTTGAATCTTTCTCTTTTGTGATACTTAATTTTATATATTATATTATATTATTATTTTAAAATATTAAACGATATTCTTTAATCAATAGTTAATATTTAAATTTTTTAAATATAAAGACTATTGAAATAGTTTTTTAGTTAGCTTTCATGTATATACTTAGGTTTATATAGATTGAATATTTTAATTTAAAAATTCATTTATTTTAATTTTATAAAATTATATTTAGAGTTAAATATATTTTTATTCTTTTTATTCTTTTTAAAATTTTAATTTTAGTTTCACATTTTAAAAATATTTGATTTTGGTTTTTTGTGTTTTTACATAAACTGGTTTTAGTTTTTAGAATAACTTGTTTGACATGTGATGTATATCAATATTTGACACATGACATATGTTGGTAAATGACTAACAAGCAATAATAATCTGCAATAATAATTTATTTTATATTTTTAATTGATCTTTATTTTTTGACTGTTGTATTATTATTATTTGACTGCTGGAGAGTTAATAGTTGACCATTGTCTACTTATTAGCCGTCAAACAATTATTTTCTACTTGTTGGACATTAAACTACTAAACACTGTAGTATTTTTAAGTCGAATGCAACTTCTTATCTTTCTCATATGTGTTATAACTTGCTTCTAAGTATCCAACATAGATCTATGAGCTATTCCATTTACTTTCTTTTTCCTCCTAATTCTATTCAATATTGTGTGAAACTCCAACACATGTAGATTTTGAGTGCACGGTTTCTTATGTGACATTGTGCTAACCTTGGGGAGCAATATCGGAATTAGGTTACACTAGAGGTCTACTGAAATTTTTCTTTCAAGGCAATGGTTCTTCCATGATGCTGCGTCTACTTTTCCTAACAATTTGAAAGTAAAAACTTTAAGGCGTTGTTATACAACAAGAACACATTGCCTGACATCTCCCATCTTGAAACCTTTAGGATCAACTACACACCGTGGTCACAAAAATTACTCATGTTCTTTGAGAAACTTGAGATTGATAAAGTGTTATTCACAGATCCTCCATAAATGCCAATGGATGATGAAACCAATGATTACACTATAGCAAAAGCTTTCAAGGACCTAGAAATACATGATAAACATAATAAATTGGTATATGGTCACCTTCTTAGTCATACTCCTTACAATCTCTTTACTTTATTTGTGTCAAACAAGTTAGCAAAGTCCATTTGGGAACATGGGAACAAGGGAACAAGTTCACATGTACGAGAACTTGGTTGCTAACACACTAAATGAAAGAATGAACATGTGTGAAATTTTACAAGTTAATATTCTACTTGAAAATTTTCCTTCCTCATGAAGCGATTTCAGAAATCATCTCAAGTATAAGAAGAAAGACTTTAACTTACAAGAACTTATTAGTTATTTGAGAGAACTGAAGAAGCAAATCGCCTTAAGGATAAGTATTGAGATGACTTTCAAAATTTGTCAAATGCTAACTTAGTTGAGTTTGGTGATGGTTCCTATAAAAACAGGTTTCAGAAAGAAAAAAAAACCTATGCACAACAAACGGCAGGACAAAAAAAATAATATAAAGTAACATGCAACATGTTGGAGTTCATAGAAAGGAATTATCATGTTTTGTTTATGGCAAGATTGAACATAAAGTCTATCAATGTGAAGAAATCATTATTGCAATGGTGGTGGAAGTAAATTTGAAATTTGAAGAAGCCACTGATGGAGACATAGTCTACATGGGAAATTTTGTAATTATTGGGATATACGGTAAAGTAAAAAGTTATGCTAAAATTAACTTTTAAAAAAACTTTAGCTTTGATCAATGTGTTGTATGCTTCTTCAATGCTTAAAAACTTGGTATTTGAGGCATTACTTAACAGGGAAGGTCTAAAAATTATGCTAGAAGCTAACAAAGTAGACATTACCAAAAACGAGGATTTCTTGGGAAAAGGTTATTTGAATGAGGGTCTATTTGTTTCTACTTCTTATATTTATATTGTGGAGTCTATTGATATTTGGTATGGTAGACAATGACATCTTAATTTATCTTCTATGAAAAGACTTAAACACATGAACTTGTTACCACTAATGGATGAAAAGAATAACTCAAAATGTCCTATATGCGTGGAAGCTAAACATGCTAAAAAACCTTTTAAATTAGCGAATAATAGACAAACTGGACTTTTAAAATTGATGCATTCAAACTTGGTAGATTTTAAAAGTACAATTAGTAGAGGAGGAAAAAAGTGTTATATCACTTTTATAGATGATTATTCCAAATACACTGAGGTTTATCTCTTAAGATCGAAAGATAAAACTAAAATAACATTTTTAAAATATAAGGCTGAGGTAGAAAATCAATTAGGCCATAAACTAAAAGGATTTAGATCAAATAGAGGCAGTGAGTACAATACAACTAACCTTAAGTAATTTTGTAAGAAAAATGAAACTGTACATGTGTTCATTGCTTTCACCTCAAGAAAATGATATAGCTGAAAGAAAAAATAGAACATTGAAAGATATGATGAATGTCATGTTGCTTAGTTCTCGTATGTCAGATTACATGTGAGAGAAAGTTATCTTGATTACATGTTATATTTTACACAAAGCACCTCAAAAACATCTAGACAAAATACCTTATGAATTATGAAAGGTTTATTTACCAAACTTACAACTTTTAAAATTATGAGGGTGCTTGGTTAAAGTTGGAATACCGAATTTTAAAAGAATAAACATTGGTGCTAAGACTATTAATATTGTTTGTATTGGTTATGCTCATGATAGTGCAACATATATATATATATATATATATATATATATATATATATGTGTGTGTGTGTGTGTGTGTGTGTGTGTGTGTTTGAATAATAATACTATTATTGAATCTAGAGATGCTAAATTTCTTGAAAATATATTTCCTATAAGAAAATATTGTTGTATCTATGGACATTTTTTCACCTATATCTATGGATGATTTTTTTGTTCCTATGTGTAACACCCTTATATAGTAAAATTTTGAAACTAAAAATAATCCCTAGAGTGAAACTAAGTAGGATTAGGAACCAAAAATAGAAAAATTAGAAAGTTTGGTGCAAATGACGAAAATACCTCTGCACCTGGGCAATCCAAATAATGTACCATGAAATGTGAAACATAAGTAAAATACATTCCAAATGATTATAAAACATCATGGATGACCAAAAGTAGTGAGAAAAATTTAGAAAATAAAGAAAGGATGAAAACACCTTCAGAAAATCCTAAAAACATCCTAGAAAGCTCTGCTTTTTGCATAGAGCTAGCCAATTCCCAGAAAAATATCAAATAATTTTATATTAATATGGAAAATAATAAAAAAGTGTTAGAATTTCCAGAGGAATAATTTGGAAATTTTTTGGATAATGCTGAGAAAAATTACCAAAATACCCTTAAAAGGCTAGGAGAGCAAGAAAGTGTGAGGAAGAAGCCACGAGTGGGCCCCATATTGGGCTGCACAAATTCAACATATGAAAGACTTGGTGGTGACTCACCAAGTCAATCCAACTCAAGTCAACCGTAAAAGACAAAAATAATTAATATTAATATTCTTTTAATTATGGTTAAGACTAAATAACCTACATTAATTAAAAATTAATCATGTTTAGGTTAAGTTAAACATAATTAATAGTATACTTGACTTCATTAACACTAATCAACGTCTAAAAGGATAATTCTTAAAATTTAAATTATTTTGAAAAATAGGAAAATCCATACAAAATTACCAAAATATCCCTAAGTGTAAAAATAATCCAATTTTGCCCATGTGTGGCCAAACTCACTAAACTGGTTTTGGACCTCATTTGCTTCAATTTTATCCTAAAACACTTATCCAACTCTCCAAAATCTCTCTAAATCCATTTAAGTCCAAAAAACCTTAACCATTTACATTAAGCCTAAGTTTCCAACTTTGAGATTTAAGCTAAAACAAAGTCTTAAACACTAAGCCCCACCACTTTCATTTAGAGAACCTTGTGGACCATCCAAGGGGGGGACAAGGACAACCATCACAGCCCCACCACCGCTACACAAAGTCACCATCAAGTAAGATCTTTCTACTTTGTCTTTTTAACCTTTAAACATGCTTTTTATGGTTTGATTTCTTTCTTTTGTGGATCCTTTCTCTAAAATCCATTGATCTCCTTTTGTTTTAAATTATGAGGGCTCAAGAATGAATTTGAACCTTTCAAAATAAGCACCACCATTTTTTAGTGATTTTTTAGAATAAAAATGAAGTTTGGTTGGTTTCAAGTACTTCTAAGTAACTTAGAAGAAGTTTAATTAGTGGAAATTGTTTTAAAACTCAATTTGATGCTTTGGAAAGTTTTGAGAACTCATGAGAAATTTTTTTGAAGTGTTCTTGGTAGGAGATATATGGATCATAGAGTAGATCTTGTGGATCTACACTTTGTTATATGGAAAAAATGTTATGTTACATGTTTTTATGCTTAAAGTTTGAAAGTTGTGATTTTTCTACTTATGGTGGACTTATGCAATTTTTGGACCAGATCTGAACCTATGAACATAATTGTTAAAAAGTGAATAAAAATTATTTTCTAAGTCCCAAAAGTTTGCTTTGGGCATAGATTTAAGTGTTACTAAGTAAAAGTTGGAATTTTGGACCATAAAATGACATAAGCTTACAAGGCACTCAAGACTCATTTTGGCCACCGTCCAAGTTGTGGACTTTGAACAAAACATATGTTGACCAAAAGCCTAAGGTGCTGCAAGTGCACAAAATTAAGAAGCCAAGGTTGTATACGAAGTAAAATTGAAAAGGTGACCTTGGCAAGTCAAGGCAGGCATTTGGTCATTCAAGAGAGCACAAGGATAAAATTTGTGTAAATTTTTATAAGTATCACAGATCATGTAATTAGGTCCTAAATGAAGTAAATCAGTCTTTGAATAAAAATAATTTGAACTAAAAAAGGCCAAAAATCTCTAGGTGTGCATTCGACCATCCTCGAGCAACTTAAGAAAAAACAAGCTTAAAAATTGGTTAAAGGTGTATGAAGGGTTCTTATTAAGTAAATAAATTAATTATAGGTATAATTAACACTTAGTAATGCCTAAACCCATAATAACCAACATAGATAAAATAAGGAGAAGTTCATAATTAGTAGTTAAATTAGAGTCCAAGAAGGCATAAAATTGGTAACCAAAATTGAACCATGACATAGGTGGAGGAAGAATTGTCAATTCAATCATGACCTTAGAATTAGGGGAGAAGACCTTAAAATCCACTAAACTTGGTTAAACTTGAGATCTAAACTTTAATTACCAGAATCGATCAACTTAAGTCAACTAGGATTAGCAATAGAAACCTAAAACCTTGAAGGTGGCATTTGACCACTATGCATTTAAATAACCAAGAAGAAGTTTTAATTCCTAACTTGACTAAATCTAGGCTCCTTAGTAAGTAAACATAATGGATTAAAAGTGTAAGAAAGCCTTAAGGAAGCCAATGGACCATTTCACCATTTAGGAATAAATGGATTTAAAAGAAGATTTAATTCCTAATTACTATGAACTAAACATCCTTGGACTATAACCAGGAGGGATTACAAGTGAGGAATAAGTCTTACAAATATTAAAGAGTCATTTGGACATAATCACTAAGAAAATAAAGAGGAAGTCAAGAAGTCATCATAATTCAAGCCTAAACCTAAGCATGTAAAACATTGGTGCTTAGGAATAGAATATAAAGGTTGAAAGCTAAGTTAAACCATTTGACCATGACCTGTAAGGATGGATAAGAAGTTTAAAAAAATTTCTAAATTAGATATTGTGAATAACCAATTTTGTCTATATATAATAAAAATTAAAAAATATATATAAATAAAAATAAAAATTAATAGGATAATAGGGATTAGGGAGGTTATTTTTCTGATAGGTAGGGGATAGTGGTAATTAGTTTTTGTTTGGTGGGGTAGTGGAAGAGCAGTGACATGGGAAGTGGGAGAGTGATTATGGTGAGTGGGGTAGTGGCAGAGTACCTTTAAGTAACAGAGAAGGCATATAAATAAGAGGGAACATATCAGAAAACAGAAGCAGATACGCATATACACAGATACACACAAAGACGTACGTGAGAAAGAGTATAAGAAAGAGCACCAGATAGAACGCATGGAGGGAAAACCTAAAGAGGACGTCATACACAGCAAGGAGAGAGCAACAAGGGAGGAGCAAATCAAATTCAAGCTTCGAAACTAGGTAATATCTTCATCCCATTTTGTGGCCTATTTCCCCAATTCCCAATTCTGACATATAAAATATGCCTCCTAATATTCATTCGTTGTTTTCTTTTTGTTTTGCCTCATGTTTTTTCATTTTCTAATCTGATATATAGAATCTACTCCCTAATATCCCATCCGTTTCCTTATTGTTTGGCTTTTAATATGACGATGTATGTTCCGAATTCCCAAAATTGATGTGTGAAATTTCCCTAATATCCTAATCAGTTTACAATTAACTTGTGACGTCTCTTCGTGAATTTTAATTATCACTTTCAATTTTTTTCCTTTCGTATGAGGGTCAAGCGGTGTTAATTGAGTGGTTGATCCACCTTTGACATCGTTTGATTTGTAAGGGTTTATTGAGTAGTCATTTGCTACCTTGAACTCTATGTATTTTCTTTCAAAAATTTAAAAAGGCAAAATAAAAAAAAAGGATTTTCTAAATTTTTCTTAAATAAATTTTTATGTCTTTTTCTTAATTTATTTCATAAAATAAATAAATAAAATTTTTTAACTTACGTATTAACAACACAAATTAATAAAAATATTTTTTTTATTTGAGTGAAATAAATTTTTTTAAAGTTAATTGCATCTATACATAATTAATTAGAAGGTAACCATTTCAATGGACGTCATAGGGTGCTAATACCTTTCCTATGCGTGAATAACTCCCAAACCCAAACTGGTTTCAAGGATCACAATTTCAAGTTTTTCCAAAATTTCCTTTAATAAATTTTGGTGGCGACTCCTCTGTTTTTTTTAATTAAAAGTTTTTGTTCGCTGTTCCGTCGTAATCCCGATTGTGACAGATACCAATTAATAAATTAGCTTTCGATTGATAAAAATCAACTCATTAGACAAGAGAAAATAAACTAGAAGACCTTAGAGGCCTAGGGTTCACATTCGGCCACTTTAAGTTAAATAAGAAGAAAAGAGTTTAAAATCTTGGTGTAGGTAATTTAAGAAGTCTTATAATGTTAAACGAAGAATTAAAAGTTCAAAGAATCTTGGCCAAAGCATAGCCAACCATTCAACTATATTTAAGTAAAATGCCTTTGAAAATTTGTTAACACTTAACATTTGAACTTAGTATAAGTAGGACATGCATAAAACTTGAACAATTGAAGAGCACAAAGAATAAAAACTTAAAAGGTGTTATTCAATCATATGAGAAAACTTCTAAGTTGTAAAAATCTTATGAAATTAATGTAACTTTGAGAAAAGGAGAGGTTTAAGAGCAACTTAGAAGGTTGAGAAAATTACGTCCCTTGAGTGATTCAACATCAAAAGTTAAAGAGATAAATAAGTTGAAAATGTACTTGAAATATGCAATGATGTTATATGATTTACCAGTCAACTTGTAATGCTTTCATGAACGCACACTGTTTAATGTGAGTTAAAATATGGATTGCTCCTAAATATTGAAAATATGATGTTATGTATGAGGAGTATTTATGATTGATGATGTGTTAGAAGTTGAGATGTACTTGTGCATATTATATTGGCTGAAAATTGCTTGAGTGTGCCTAATTATCTAGAAGCCATTAAAATGAACCTAAAAAGGTTAAGGATCACTAAAGAAAATTTATGTGAAAAATTAAGCTACTCTCAATGTGTCTTGTGCACATCATATTCTAGAGGGTACCTAGAGCTCTACCAAAGAGAAAGAAAAAAGGTTCTTCTAGGAGACAAAAGGGTTCTCTAAAAATTCTTCTACAGTGAAGACAAAAGATTCTTCATACCTTATAAGGTGGTGATGACCACCTAGGAATGAACTCATATCCTTAGTAGTGGAAGGTGAAAATAGAGACTGTAAGAAGATATTGTTTGATAATTTTAATGCATGTCTATGTCTAAATGTTTTTTCCAAAGTTATGGAAATGAATCTATAATTCCATGAAGTTGTAAAATAGAGAAATGACAGAGATAAAGTCTAAGACATAGGAGAATCTGCGTTAAATAATATCTTTATTGTGATCTCAGACTTATGAAGTTCAGACATATATATGCATAAACAATAAGTTGTTTCTGTATCAAAATAACTCACTTCAGTAAGATGTTTTTGAAATATTAAAAGCAATCTTACATGCATGTCATAATTTTTCTAATAAATTAAAGTGATTGGGATAAAAGTGATGACACTAAAAATATAGTAGAAAATCTAATAAGAAACCTAGTTTCTCATTCCTTCTCTTCTCACTTTCTTCCCAGAAAATGACGATGTCCTCCACAAAGACGGTGATGTTTTTTGACCTTAGCAATGTCGACTGATTAACGATTCCAATATCAAGCTTGCAGAGGTTCATGGATCTCCCAACTTTTATCAAGGAACTAGAAATTGAGAAGTAATGCCAATAATGTACATTTTTGTAAATAGGTGAATGCAAGCATCCTAGATATTAGCAAGTAAAAATATGCTATGTGTGTGTGTGTATAATATGTATATAAATGAGGAATATAAATTATGATCTGTAATAAATTATATGATAAGGTCTTAATGCCTAAGACTTTTGGCCATGTAAATGAACTGTTTAATTATGTGATGTTGTGTGTTGTATGGTCAAGTTACATTTAATTGTCTATTGTAATTTAATTGATAAATGAATCGATGCGAATTATACATATTCATCATATCCTATAAGCGCGCAAGACACGTTTAGTAATTTAGTTACAGCTACGTATGTTTTATTGATGAGGCTCACAATTTATAACAAATAGTTTTAAAAAAAATTACTGTATTTTCCATACAAGTATTTATTAAAGAATTTTGTATCATGAGATAACAAATTAATAATAGAACCAAATGAATGACTTAAGCGTAAAATTAGTATTCATTTTTAGGATGTTATATTATGTCTATATTTGAAAATGCTTGTATTATAATATGTTTATACGTAGATGATATGTTGAAATTTGGAACTAGTTTGAATGTAATACATAAAATAAATCTATTTTAAGTTCCAAATTTGAAATGAAAGATCTAGGTGAAGCTTATGTGATTCTGGAAATTAAAATAAGAAAGACAAAAGATGAACTTTCTTTAAATCAATCACACTATGTTAAAAAGTTATTAAAAAATTAACAGTTTTGATGTAATACTTGTTAAAACTCTCTATGATACAAGTATGTGCTTGAAAAAGAATATTACTAATGAGGGTGTATCTCAATCTGAATACACACAAATTATTAGTAGTATTATGTTTTTTAATGAATTATAATAAACCTGATATTACATATGTTATGAGCAGATTAAGCCGTTATACTCATGGTCCTAATGATGAATATTGTATTGCTTTGTATCGTCTTCTAAAATACTTAATGGATACTATAAATTTGAGCCTGTATTTTTTCTAAATTTCCTTTAGTGTTAGAAGGATTTTGTGATTCTAATTGGGTACCAGATAATGATGAGGTAAGCTCTACCAGCAGGTATGCTTTCACCTAAGGTGGAGATGCTATCTCTTGGAAATTTGCAAAATAAATTTGTACAACACAACCTACTATGAAATCTGAATTTATTGCTCTTGAGTTAGCAGGTCAAAAAGTAGAATGGATAAGAAATCTCTTAGCATACATACCTTTATGGGAAAAACCTACACCAATAGTATCATTTCACCACGATTCACAAGCAACAATCGAAATAACTAATAACAATGCTTACAATGGAAAGAAAAGACATATGTTAGACGTAGTGGTGTTAGGTAATTGATTAAGAATAGGGTAATTTCGCTTGAATATATAAAAAATGAAATAAATCTTGCTAATCCTCTTACTAAAGGATTAAATAGGAAAATGGTCTTGGATTTGTCGAGAAGGATGAGCCTTAAGTCTTGACGCGAGGAAAGTATGATGGATACCTAATTGTTAGTCAAACTAAGCATATGATTACTCTTTTTCATTATGGTTCTATCCCTATTGCATGAGGTGATGCTCTTTTTGAAATAGATATGTAGCCTTTACTAATGGTGCTTTTAAGACGCACTTGATATATCTATAAGACATTTGAAAGTGATATATAGCCCATAGTGGTGGTGCTTTTGAGAAGCACTTGATGTATCTATAATATAGTGCTTTTGAGATGCACTCAATATATCTTAGTGTTTTTGCGACACAGTTAATGTAATTTTAAATAATAAAGTAAAATTTCTTCATAGATCTAAAATATGCTTTTGAAATGCACTAAATGCTTGTAAGATAATTAGATAATCATGTGAATAAACAAGTGAGTAAGAGGGTAAAGGTCACCTTTTTGGAAAGGTTGGATAATCTTTCTAAAATATTCACATGAAACCCAAGGCAACTTGAGAACAACCTTAATTCAAAACTTTATCATAGAGTCTCTACTTTAGCATTATAATGTGTAACGAGAGTTTCAACTTATTTCAACTAAGTTCAAGAGTAATTCACTTACTGGGCAAAGTCGTTATTTCACACTACTATGTTAATTCAATCTTCAAAACATTAACACTTAAGTACAACAGTAACCTTCTTTATCCAAAACCTTTCTATCACTTGCAAAACCAGTAGTGGAAGATTGTTGGTAAATGGTCAGCAAGTAACAATAATCTGTGATAATAATGTGTTTTACACCTTTAATTGACCTTTATTTTCTAGTTGTTGTATCATTATTAATTGATCGTTGAAGAGTTAATATTTGGTGATTGTGTACTTATTAGTCGCCAAATAATTATTTTCTATCCATTGGACATTAAACTACTGAACGTTGTAGTATTTTCTAGTCTGATGCAACTTTCATCTTTTCGATTTGTGTTATATATAACACGTGCTTCTAAGTATCCAACATATACCTTTGAACTCTTTTACTTGTTTTCTATTTTTCTCCTTCTACTTCTGGGTAATATTATGTGAGACTCCAACACGTGCAGGTTCCAAGTGCATGATTTCTTACATGACGTTGTGTTAACCTTGGTGAGTAATACCAAAATTAGGTTGTACTAGAGATCTGCTAGAATTTTGTGTTCAAGATAGTGGTTCTTTCACGATGCAGCGTGTATTTCTCCTAGCAACATATTTTTAATAACGAAGGACTAAAACCAATCTATTTTAAAAATGAAGAATTAAAGCCAAAAATTTTAAAAATAACATACTAAAACCAAAATCTCAAAATTTTATAAGAATAAAAACATATTTAACCCTTTATTTAATCCTTTTAAAAAAAATTAATAATAAATAAATTAAAATAAATAAATTTTTACAAATTTAAGGACTAACAAATTTTTTAAAATTTTAAAAAGTAAAATATTTAAACTAAAAAATCTTGGATCGATTTTAGAGTTTACACTTAATTTTTTTTCCAACAAAATCTTTTTTAAATTTATTTAATTCAATTCATGTAAAATTTTACATGACTTATTTAGTATCTAAAAAATCATCAAGTAATCCTTTAAAATTATAATTAAAAGATATTTTAATTCTTCCAATTTTAAAAATAAGAACTAAAATATCTGTTATTTATAATTTTTAAAAATAAAAATAAATTGAATAAAATTTTTAAAAAACTAAATGTTTAGTTATTTTAAAGATCGATTTAAATATTTATTTTAAATAATCATGTAATTCTACCATTTTTTATACTAATTTAAATAGTTACTCTCTTATGTTACAAGAAATTAAACTTTATCTAACATCATTTTACTTTTTTATTCTTTTAGATAATGTTAAGATTTTAAAATTGGTATAATTCAAATATTGAAAATGAATCAGGTGTATCTTATTATTTATTTGGTTAATAACTCATGGATTGTCTTTGTTGATGATGTAGTTAATAGTTTTGTAATAATTTTGTTTGTGAGTGTCTAATTTTATAATCATGTAATTGTTTTAAGTTTATATTTTTTATTCTCTTATACGTTTAGATCAAATAGAAAATTCATTATTGAGGTGCTCTAAACATTATTTTCTATATCTGTTTCTGAGTATTTTTATTTGTTTTATAATATAATTTTTTGTTTTCTATAAAAATATTTTAAAACTTGTTTGATAAAAATAATAGAATAGGAATAAAAATAAGATATAATAGTATGTAATTTATCCTATTCTATGTTTGTCATGCATCAAAACAATAAGTTAAAAATATTATGTTATCTTATTTTATATTTAGAATGAATTAAATAATGATAATAAATTATATTTAAATAAATTTTTTTTTATCAAAATTAGATGTAATTTTATTAAAAATAATTTTTTATTTTTATTTTTTGTGAATTTTCAATAAAAATAAATAAAATAACTAAAAAAATAATACACTAACTTTATTTTAGTAAATTAGCAGAAAAAAGTTGAGATAAGATGTTATAAAAAAAAATTGCATAAATAAGAGATAGATAAAATTGAATAAAAAATAATAATGAGGAAAGATAACAAATTGAATAATAAAAATAATAATATTTCTATTATTTATTATTATTATTATTATTATCATTATTATATTAATTCTACTATCATTATAGTTATTAATAATAATTATTATATTTAATATTATAATTATTAATATATTATAATTAATTTTATAAAAATATAATAAAAATTATTCTTATTTACATTAATATCAACATTATAATTAATTTTATTTTTATGAATAAATTGTTATTATTATTATAATTATTAATTATTAATTATTAATTATTAATATATTAAGTATAATAAACTTATTATTATGAATATTTATAATATAATATAATTAAATTATAATAATAATAATTATTATTAATATTACTTTTAATATTAATATTAATATTATTATATTAATTATTATTTTTAATATTAATATTAATATTATTATAATTATGGTTTTTACTAACAATATTATCATTAAAATTATTATTATAAAAAGCATATTATCTTATCCTATCCATCACTAATATTGTTTAATTATAAAATAAAAATTACATTTAATAACAAAATAAAATATAAAAATAAAGTATATTTATTATATCTTATTAATTAAATAAACATTAATATTAAAATAAAAATTATCCAATTATATCTTCTTATTTTTTTTTTCTAAATGGGCCATACTAAATTCTATTATACGACTAACATAAATATGACATGATACCAAACTCAACCGTTGAGTATAACAAGGAAAGAAAAGATAAGAATTTGTTGAGAAGATGTACAAGATAGAACGAATACATAGATATACATACCTTATTTTGGCTATCTAGAACGCAGTTACGCATGTTACCCATCCCATGTATAAAGCAAAAAACCCAAACTGAGTCGACAAATACAACGACACTGAACAGTCTCTTTCTTCTCTCTCTCAATTGAAATTCAAAAAAGTTGGTCATATAATATTACCAATAGACACCACCAAGCACCAACACCGAAACCCACGCGCTGCCACCGACCACCGTGACGTCGTGGCCTTTATGAATCGGAGCAGCCATGGGCGGAGTTACCTCCTCAATCGCCGCCAAGTTCGCCTTCTTCCCGCCGCAGCCGCCATCCTACACGGTGGTCGCCTCCGAGGGTTCGGATTCTCCGACGAGACTCGCCATTCCCGAGGTTCCGAGGAAGGACAACGTCGACGTGCTGAAGCTTCGGACTCGCCGAGGTAACGAAATAGTGGCGGTGTACGTTAAGTACCATAGGCCTACCTGCACCATGCTCTACTCTCACGGTAATGCCGCTGATTTGGGCCAAATGTTCGAACTCTTCGTTGAATTGAGCAACAGGCTTCGCCTCAATGTTATGGGGTACTTTTCCCTTTTAATTTCCTATTTTGGTGCTTCTATTTCAGTTCTATTTTTAAAATTTTTTAGTTTGATGTTGGTGGTGTTGTGTTTGATTTTAGTTTGAATTTTGCTTGCATTAATTGGTTATCTATGGTTTATGATGATCGTGGAATGAGAATGTGCTGCTGTATTTAATTGGTTTACCTTTTGTTTTTAATTAATTAAAGTGTTAAAGATTTTTTTAATAATTATTGTTATGTTAAATTAGGCATCTGGGTGAGTTTATTTGTTACCGTGTACTTAAGCTCTGATTTATTGCTTTTGCTTCCCCCTTTGTTTTTAATGATGTTATTTTGTGCTTGGAATTGGAATTGGTAACAGTGCTTTTGTGGGGCTCTGGAAAAAAGTACATCAAGGAAGGTTCCGCCTTTGGATAAATGATAGTTGCTGAATCTTACTTACGGCAGTGTTGTTACAACGGAATGGATTTAACTTTTTCTTCAGAAAGTCAATTACAGTAATAGAAAATTTGATGGCTGAAGATTCATTCTTTTACTATTTAGATAGCATGAAAAAAATTGATACTGAAAAAGAACACTTTTTGAGTGGATCGATGTGGATTATTTTTCTTTCCATGTTAATGAACTCGAACTCTGAGCTGTTGGATTGTATGGGGCTTCATTCCCTCACTGTGTGCTGCTGCTCCGTCTGTTTGCATATCTTTCAGAATTTGACTAGGACTTACTTTTGTTGACCATGCTTATGAATGATTCCCCCCCTTATTTTTAATACTGAATATTTGTCCTATTTATGTCATGTTGTTGAAGGTTGGGTGTGTTTGTTATACACTAACTAATACACTGTACAGTATTATGTACTGTTAGTCTCTAGCTATTAAACTTTTTAGATGTAGTCTGTCACCTTAGTTTGTTATGTGATTTTCTGTTATTGTTAACAATTAACATGTTCTGTTACTGTTAAGCTTGTCAGTTGTAGTCTGGTACAGTCTGTTGTAGCTGAGAATTTCATTTACTATATGTATCCAGTCTCTGCATCAGAGATGACACTTTTAAATACTTCACATTCCTGAATAGATTCTCACTCCCAGATTCTCTGAGATATGCTGTCTCTCTTCTACTTTCTCTAACTTTCTTGGCACACTGTTATGTAATATGGTGTCAGAGCTGATTTTTGGTCCCAGTACCACAAATTTCCAGTGAAATTGTTTCCATTTCTAGAAAATTCTGTTTCCATTCCTCTACTAGTTACATTTTCCCACATAATCTGACAAATTATACGAGAAAATTTTTCCGGTGGAATCAGAATCAAGATTGTAATCTGAGGTCACAAAATGCAAAACTATATAGTCTGTCCTCGGGTTCCATCCAGTTTCAAAGCAGAAGAAGATCATGATCAAGGCCTAGGGAATCCAGCCTATGCCAAGTGGGAGCAGTGGGATTCTCTTCTCTTTACCTAGCTCCTATCCTCACTTTATGATTCCCTTTTTCCTTGGGTTGTATGTATTCATTCATGGCAAGTCTGGGAGGAAATTTATGACTTCTTTCATGCGCAAGCACAAGCAGAGACTTGTCAGTTAGATTTCAGCTTCCCTGAATCAAGAAGGGGTTGAGCACATTTCTGAATATCTATTTAGAATCAAAGCCATTTTTGATTCCTTGCTTTCAATTGGAGATCCAGTGTCTGCTTGAGTTCATCATGGAACAATTGTGGAGGCCTCTCTAATGAATATGATGTTTTCATTGTTGCACTGAACTGTTAACTTGATCATTCCTATTAGTGAAAATGAAGTGCTTCTCATTTCTCAGAGGGTGTGACTTAAGAAGAGCAAGAAAGCTGCAGTAGCAGATTCACTTTCAATCAATCTTACACAAGGGTTTGATTCCTCTCCAACTCCAGCAGCAGTTCCACAAGCACCTGCTCCAGTATCACACTATCTTTCTTTCACTGTCACAATTTCCTCCTAATTCACACTGTCTTTCTCAATAGATCCATTTGGTGGATGTTGTGGTTCCTTTTGAGGCGGGGGTAGTTGCTTTGCCAGTGGCAGAGGCCAAGGGGGTTGTTTTTGGTTATAGGTGTTCCATTGAGTGCCAAATCTGTCACAAAACAGGGCATGATGCAACTGTATGTTAGTATTGCTCATCTCATGGATATCCTCCCATACATCTTAGCAATATGGATTTGGTCCTGTGCCATGGAGCTCAGGCCATTCTGCACACCGCCCTGGTCATTATCCTGACTATATTCCTCATTATCCCTGCATTCAATTTATTGATCAGGTGGCTATCCCTTCTTAGATCCACCTCCAACAATTGCTTCACAGCCACTTATATAGACACAATGTCTCTCCAAGTGTTTTCCTCCTCTCACTGGCTCTGCTATCTGACTTTCAAAGATGAGCGTAAGTATCACTTACAGGTCCCAAGGGTCCTTCCACACAACCATGGCATTCAGATTCAGGAACCCATCATGTTACTCCTTATTCCAAAAACATGCTTCACTGCACTCAGCTTGAGGCTTCTGACTGGATCCCAATGGCAAATGATCATAGTTTGTCCATCACATCTATTGGCTCGACAACTTTTGCCACTTCTCTTAGGCTTTGTCCATTGTAATTATCTTTGAATTTTTCTCTCTTTGTTCTACTTGCTCTGGTCACTGTTTTATAATAAAGTGAAAGACTGACTGAATGATGGTTCGGATGAGGACAATCCTTATTGACAGATTTATTTATTAAAATGTTTTTTTGATAATGGGACATGGATGTTTTATTACTATCTACATGTCATTGAATCTTTGTTATATGGCCTCTGATATATATATATATATATATATATATATATATATATATATATATATATATATATATATATATATATATATATATATATATATATATATATCTGTATACATATATGTATGTATGCATGTATATATATTTAAGTTAACAGTAGACTGTATAAAATGCGCTAGCATATTTTTCTATATTTACATAGTATGGATTGTATGTTGTTAATTGTTAATAGACAGAGGTGGAATTTGTACACATATGACATACTTTCTCCCTCTTCTACTTTCACTTGTCTTCTCAGGTCACTGTTTTATAATAGAGTGAAAGGCTGTGATATTTCAGATGAGGGCATTCCCCCTTGAGAGATTTATTTATTAAAATGTTTGTATGATTATGGGACAGGGCTATTTTATTGCTATCTGTATGCTATCGGTCTTTTATACATAGCCTCTGAAGTCTGAACTGTATAAAAAATGAAAGAATAAATAAGTTTACAGGAGACTGTTTAAAATGTGCTAGCTTATTTTTCTATATTTACATATGGATCGTAGGATGTTATTTTTTAACAGAGGAGTGGTGTAATTTGTACACATACCATAGCCATTTTGAAATGGCATACTACTGCTATATTATGGATTAATTTGTGCACCTTCCAATTTATTCCTAGTTTATTCATAGCAAATTCATTTTGGGATGTACAGACTCTGGCCACAATACATACACAGCTACCTTAGATTTCAATATTTATTTTGAATTGTTTGCATTTTGCAATTGGTATATCTGTTAGAAAAGTGCTTTATGTGGCTAAAATAATTTGTCCATGAAACATTTTTTGTTGGCAAATTGTTTATGGATTCAAGCAACATGTTCTTCAACAGACAACTTTGTTACTAGAAGTGACCTTTCCAAAGTCAAATAATTTGATAAACAATACTCATGTGAAGACTAATATTTTGAGAAAAAATGCCCCATTAAGAATAATTTGTGTTCTATTTGTTCCCCTGTATAGGCTATCTTATGAGAAATTTTTGTTGTGATATTGTATGATGAAACAATTTTTTTTGTAAGTTACTTATTGTTAATTCATGAGACAATTTCGATTGCAAAAATCACTTTATGAGATCATTTTTTTACATGTTGTGACTGGCTTGAAGATAGACTTTTAGTGGCCTAAATTTGTGATTGAGTAGTGAAATAAAATGTCTCTCCTGGAGAGATAATTCATCTTCACTTAAGTCGATTAAGGAGAATAGTTACTTTGATGCTACTTCATGTGGCAATCTTCTTTCATGTTGCAAATATATCCTATCAAGATTATTCCTATACTTAATGACATGTTCTCTTTAAAGGCAAAAGTAGGAACTGAACCATTTTAAATCTTGAGTTTTTGATAAATTATTTTGGTAAATCATCAGTAAGCTTACAAATATCCACTGTGAAAATTTCATAAGGTGTGATAATTTATTATTTGAAGTGTTCATGGTAGCTGTTACTAGCATCATCCTTTACTAATTTTGTATTCATTGATATTAGCAGTCTTAACTTTCCCTATATCTGATGGGTTTACAAAAATATTTTTTGTTTTCATTTTTAATTACAAAAAATTGTTACCTTTTTTTCATTGTTTCCTATTCAAAAGTTTGTATGGGATAATGAAAATAGCTTTTTCTTATTTTTACCATTTTCTATACAAACTTTTGAAAACATGAAACAAAGTAAAAATAAGGTGTCAGTTTTGTAATTAAAAGTGAAAATAAGAAAACATTGTTTGCAAACCAAACAGTCCCCTATCTTTTCCCTTTTTCCTGTTTCTCCTCCCAAACAGGCCCAAAAGACATAAAGGATGAGTTGACTGACTCAAATAAATTTTATGGAAGCATGGGTGTTATATGCATTCTTTTTAATCAATATTGTTTGTTGGGAATTTGGATTTGTGTATATTGTCTATGATATGCGGTCAATCAAGCAAAACATACCTTGTAATGTTCTTCAATATTGTTTTATTCATCAGTCTGCTATGCATTTTATTTATCTTCTGCAGTATATATTTGCCTTGAATTTCTCTAATTGTGAATATAAATAATAAAGTTCTGTCTTGTCTACTTATAGTTTACAAATATAAATTTGGAAGTACATATGGGAATGCTTTTGTTATTCTCAAATGTCACATATGAAATATTCCCATTTTGTCTATTATCTTCTGTAATTGTACCACTTTATTTTTTTCATTGACTTATTTTAACAACTTTTCTTTCTGCAGTTACGATTACTCTGGTTATGGACAATCAACAGGAAAGGTTAGTTGCCTAACTTTTAAGCCCATCTAATTCTATCACTGTTCAATGGAATTAAGATATATATTTACACAACCTTTTAATGTTCTTAATGTATATATCAACTATACCTTGTTAAATTTTTCGATGGCATACATGGAAGTTGTGGCCACTAGGCACTAACTAGGATTCATTTGAAAAGAAGAAAAGTAGAGACATAAGTTGTGACTATTGGCCATGACAGCTAGATATTTTCAAAGTAAATATTTTGAGGCTAAAGGGAATATTCTTTCACTTTCATTAAGATTATCTTATGATATCATTATTGTATCTTAGAGTCTTAGAGTACTATATTTCGCAATATGTTTCATTACACTTTTAGAACTAGGAGTCCAGTATTAGTTTAAATAAGTAAATTCTTTGTATTTTGTATATATCATCGAAACAAAGTCAATCAGATTATTTGTCACCTTTGTCTCTCTTTTCCTCCGCCTTGACCTAGACCTTAAAATTTCAACATGGTATTAGAGCTTGGTTCCATCTTGCATGACCTGTCTTATCACAATTCTATTATCAAGCTCCTTAAAATTTGAATTCTTTTGTTTGGTGTTTTCTCACAACCTTATTTTTCAGCAATTGTTCTTCCCATTCTTCATACACAAAATTTGGTCTAAACTCTAGATTTTCATCCACCTTTTCTTTCTCCCCTTTATCGTTCTAATGTGGTTGTCAGTGTCCATTTGCTGCTTGTCAGTGGACTTGTTCAATCACCACTGCCAATATCTTCTCCATCATCTCAAGATCGGCCAGCCACCCAAAATGTGCAGTCATTGCCATCCATCAATGCACCTCCACATATTGCTTATTCTGTAGCACTTGTGCCCACTCTAGAATACTAGACAAGGGTGTGTCTGGCCATTGCTGGTCCCTAATGAATTGCCTTCTTGTCTTCTGTCCTTATCTGGCCTTCCTATTATTGTGACTTGAGTTGACAAGTACATCTGCTTTTATATAGTTCAGTTTATGTCTCTCTTCATTGTCAATGGTTCGTTTGACTTCTTCCTGTTTCAGGTTTGGTGCTATCGGTGCTGATCTGCCTTGCTGTGGTTTGTTTTAGCTTATATTATCTGATTTTTGTATCATTGTCATTGTATTGCTCAACGTTGAGACGTTGAGAGGAAGAATGAGAATGATCCAAACCCACCATATATTTCACTGTTGGTGTCTGTCATGTTCTTTTACATTGATGAATCATACTAGTGGTGACTTCTTTTCTCACAAGTGATCCATACTATTAGGGACTACTCTTCCTGTTGGTGATCATTGTGATTGTAACTTGTGTTGGCTATGACTTACCCTAGCCTGCCTATAGTCCCAAACATTCTAGATTTGTCTCCAGAGTTAGATGCTGATAGCCACATGGCTGTTCCAGTCACTTGCCACTGTTTAGCATCACTCACACTGTTTGGCATTACAGCTGCTCCATTGATCAGGGGTAAAAGCCCCATATTGCACTCCCTTTTTTGTCATTCCCACTCCCACTGAGTTGTTTGAGGGTATTTTGTTATTTTCTATGTGGTCCAATGTGTTTTAGGGTTGTAGCCCAAGCCTCCTCCTTTGATAGTTTGATTTTGTAAATTCTGTCATGACTCCCCATCTGGTCTGAGCTTTGATTACTGTCCACCACTATCACCTTTTTCTTTCTGGCAGCCATTGTTTTCTATCAGTACATTGAGTGACCTTCAGGAACCATTCTTTTCTGGCAACCCACTGACATTTTGGCCATTTTCAGGCATTCCACTGCATTTTCCAATCCCTGCCGCAACTCCATACTTCATTCTCTCTCTCTTTCTCAGGTTGTTGCCAATTCTCAAGGAAATGTTTCTATTGAAATTTAGTATCTCCCCATCTTAGGAACCTTGGGGTTCAATTAAGTTTTGGCCCCAAATGATTTGCATGTTGTATTCATAACTGTTAACAGTGCATGGGCATCCTGAATTTGCAAAATTTCATTGGTAGAAGTAATTTGTCATCACATTGGCTTATGTATTTTTTTGGGAGTCCTAATCAACTCTTCTGAAGGAATAAAATATATATATATATTTGTTGTCTTTCAGGTGTTTATTTACCGTTTCACATTTTTGATTGAAAACTTGAATCTCTAAATTATGGAGCCTGCGGAAGCATTTGGCTTCTGCCATCTAGTGGCTTTTCTGTTATATTAACCAATACTTATTTTGCCAGAATTGCAGGCTGCCAGTTTCTCTTTAATAAGTAAACTTATTATTTGAGTATATTTGTATTATTGTGCATGCGGTTTCTCTCAACTTTCTGCTGACACTGAAAATTCGTTCCTTTGTTTTCAGCTTATGTAGGGTGCATCTCAATTTTTAAATACCTGTCCATCTTGTAAATTTATCACCGATTTCAGTAACATGTCAGCTTATAATATTGACTGTGTTGATGTTACTTTGTTTAGGAAGAAAACAAGTTTAGAAGAGAACAGAGATAATCTAAATAATCTGAGATTAGATTGATATGTGATGTATTATAATACAAAGTATTGAAAATAACTTGTATCAATCATTAGGTCAAGTACTAATGTAGCGTTACTAGAACAAGCCTACACTAACAATAGCACCACCCTAAGAAGATTCACAAGTCCTAACGTAGTGTAAGAATCCTTGAATTCTTAATTCTAACACTGGTTTTTTGTTTATGAATATAGGACAAGATTCAAACTGTTTGAATAGTTTTATGACAAAATATGGATTTCTAAGCAGTATGGGATTGGCGACTTTAAGTTGATCTGCATTTAATAAAGAAATTTATTTGTGAAATGAGCTACCAATTTTTATTTACCGAATATAAGTTTGTTGTTAATGGTTCTTTCGGAGAGACATTATTACTTGTAAGTTAACGTTCATCCTCTTTGTCTGTTGAAACAGCCAACTGAATGTAATACATACGCAGATATTGATGCTGCATACAAATGCCTAAAAGAGCAATATGGGGTGAAAGATGAGCAATTGATATTCTATGGTCAATCTGTCGGTAGTGGTCCCACCCTTGATCTTGCTTCACGGATAACGGAATTGAGAGGTGTTGTCTTGCATAGTCCAATTTTATCAGGGCTGAGAGTACTATATCCAGTTAAACGGACATACTGGTTTGATATTTACAAGGTAGAGTTTTCTTAGTCATTGTATATTCCAAACTGCTTATTCAATATATGGGCGGACTTACATGGTTTTTTTTTTCTTCTATCCAGAATATTGATAAAATTGGTATGGTGAAATGTCCTGTTTTGGTTATACATGTAAGTAACTCTCTCTCCCCCTCCAAATTTAGTGTCACATGTCCATCTTCCTTGCCTTTGTTGATAATGCATCTAGTTTTCTTTCAGGTTTCCGCTGTCATTCAAGTCAACCACCCGAATCAATGCTCTTACATGTCTAACTGAATTCTTTTTACAAGAACATACTTAAAAAGTCAAATAAATTGCTATTGATTGATTTGATTCATGGACAGTGTAAAACTTTTTACACTTATAATATATAATAAACCATATGTTGCTATCTTCTCTGGGAAACTGTTATAGAAACTTCCACTACGAATGAAAAACCTTAGTTATTGCAATGAGTCAATTTTCTTGCTGACTGTTAGTGTTAAGAGCTTCATGCTACTAGTAAGGGATCAAATATAAGCTCTATTGATTGTGCTATCATTAGGAGACCATTGCCATTCAGCATGCCACATGCATTCTTCCAAATTATGTGTTTTAATCATATTTTTTAATCTACTTCTCTGTCTTTCGGAATTTTGTAGATAATAGTAATGATGATTATCATTTTTTCCATTGCCAGGGGACAGCAGATGAAGTTGTGGATGTGTCCCATGGGAAGCAGCTCTGGGAGCTTTGCAAGGTAAAGTACGAACCCTTGTGGGTAAGTGGTGGTGGACATTGTAATCTTGAGCTTTACCCAGAATTCATTAAACATCTAAAGAAATTTGTACAGACAATTGGAAAATCTAAAGCAACTGCAAATGGTTCTAAAACTGATACAGTAGAATCCGAGAATCAAGGCAAAGCTAGCAAAGAATCTGAGAGTGGAACTTCCAGTACTTCTGACTTGAGTACAGAAATTCCTGAAGCTTCTAGAAACAGTTTAGATAGCCGTCTTGAGAAGTCTAAAAAATCAGACAAACCCGAAAAATCTCGAATGAGCACAGACCATGTTGATAGGTTTAGGAGAAGAAAAGGGTTAGTTTGGTAGTCTCATAGAACTGTATCCAGAATAATTTATCTGCTTCACCTGGCAGGTAATCTAATTCCACTCTTCAGGTAAATGAAGCCAGTTCTAAAATGAATATATTGAGTGAGTTTTCTATTTCCTTTCCAACTGTAGGTCCATAACTCAGCTGTATGTTAAAATGATTGAAAGTAATGTGCATTTGTATGGCCTGTAAAATCAACAGCTTGATCTAAATGCAATCATTAATATAACTTGTTTTTGGTAATTGCATGTCTCAGTTTTTTTTTTGTGTTTCTTCTTATCTTTCTTCATTCACCGAAGAAAACACAGGAAAAAAAAATGCAAGGTTGCTAGAGCAGCAGATATTACCAATAGAACAACATGCTAGCACAATCAAGAAATGTTTGAGTCTCAATTTTTTAATTATAGAATACTTTCTGTTAAATATCTTCTCTACCATCCCATTCATCTTTCACATATGCATATTCAGGACGTAGAAAGTGTTGGAATATTATATACATAGTATATAGAAGTAGCTTAATATGACTATTAGCCTGTTTGGTTATGCGTTGGAGTACTTACAAACTTCATTTTGCGGTGAAAACACAAATTTGAAGACTATTTGCCTACGGAAAAAATTCTTGCTTAGAAGAAACGGGTTGGGAAGATATGCAATATTGTTACAATTTTCTTATTCTTTTCCCTTCTAATTTCAAGGTAAGTTGGTGACCGAAGCCAAAGATTTACTGTGGAATTCGTACATTTGAACCATTTTTTGTTTGTTGTAATTGGATTAATCTTACCCTTCATGCTTGTATTGTCTTGCTTTGAGTCAAATCTTCGCCAACTCAACAATTAGAAGATACCAACCTGACTTTTGCATGGAGACATAAATCTGGAATACACTTGTTAGCCAAGATAGTAATATATACTCATTCTTTGTTGAATGTGAGAGGCTAGCATTCCCACAATGGCCACTCGTTGGTTGCCAAACACAATTAAAAATTTGAGCTTCATGTTATTTTTTTAATATATATCTTAACAGATGAATAGGTTCAGAAAATATGTATTTGAAAGGACGTGTGGCAATGTGTCTCCTTTTGACCCATTTCATTAAAATAAATTTCATTCAACTTTCAATTAGATGAGTATTTTAAACCTATAGTGATGGGTTAATATCTATTCTCGGCAAGTTATTTTTTTAGAAGTGTCATTCAAAAGTGTTAGAAAGTGTCCTAGATACTTAATTTTAAAAGTTTAAATTTGAGCTGCTTTAGATGAACCATTAAGTCATTTGTTTATTCATAAAACAGTAATGTAAGCATTTGATTATTGTTTTTCTAACAGAATCTTATTTCTTGATATTTCCAATACATGAAAGAAATTATGTTTGAGTATTTCATTATAAAATAATTAGTTAAGTACAATTAAAATTATTTATTTACTATATTTTTTATACGCGTGTGTTTTTGTTCTAGCTACAAAACAATAAGTTATTTGAAGTAGAAGAAGCTCATGGGTTAACTTATTCTAGTAGTGAGTTACGAAATTAAATTTCCTATGCAACCCTATAACTATTATGCTTATATATGAGCATTCAATTCACTTTTCATGTTCAAAAGAAAACATTCATTTCATTTTCTAAGGAAGCTGTGGTTACATTATTGAGGCAGTGCCTTGTCGGCATATTGGACTTGATGGGAATTGAATTTACATAAAGCGTATAACGCATGATCCACTATCAAGTACACCAATAATTGAGGAGCCTCAATGTGGATTATGACACACTTCTGTTTCTACTCAATTAAAGAAGCAAATTGGTCCTCTCCACTTCAAAATCTCCTCCTTTTGCAATTGCCTTCTCTTGTCTTTTTCCTCATTCCCTTGGCTTTTAGGGTCATGCTGAATCATTTCTTGAACCTTCCTCTTCGATGGAGTATAAATAATTGGTTTCTGAAAATCTAACAATATTTTTAATATCTATAAAAAATTTATTCAACTTTTATTATTAATCTTTAACTAAAATAATTTGATTTTTACCTTTCACTGGGGACTAAAATCATGAGTTTCTTTAATTTCAACGCTTAAATTTGAATAATTAATTTGTAGGAACTACTTCCTGTAACAACAGAAAATCTAAGATAGTTAAACCTTAACCTGCACACACAAGCATATAAAGATTCTATTTGGAGAGTAAGGTAACGTTTGGTTTTTTTTATAAATAATTGTTACTATTATTTTTTGTTTTTATTTTTATGTATAAAAATATCATATTTTTTTACTTTATTTTTTATTTTAAAAAATTTGTATAGTATAAAATAAAAATTTTAAACCATGGTAAAATTCATGTTTTCAAAATGAGCACAACTCATTATAGATATCATAAATAAAATTTATTTAGTAATTACAGTATTCCAATTTTTTACTTCTAAAAATAAAAGTGAAAAAATTATAAAGATGCAGTTAATTATTATTGGTAAAAGTCAGAAAGTGTTATTAGTAAAATTGTTTTCGTAATTTTGTGTTTTCTACTATCTAGGATTTTTCTTTTCGATATATAAAATGTGGGACTACAGATATAAATATTAATTCCAAATTCGATCTCAACCTAAAAGATAATAAATAACTTTTAAATTTAAATTTACATGCTTATATTAACAATATGATTAAATTTTGAATTATTATATTATTTTCTTTTTAATGTTATGCTTTTCATGTATTATTTGATTGAAAATTTTATTGATGTACAATTTAATTAAAACAAAAATTATGACATTGTAAAAAAAGAAAAAAATAGGACTTGTGCTAGGAGTGAGTTTCCGTAACCTCTAATGTGAGCAAAGTTACCTATAACTAAATTTCATACCCGTACGATTATATGCGTTTGTAAAATATGTAGTATTTTATTTATTTTTATGGTATTAAATATTTATAATAAATAGTTAATAAATACATAACTATATTTTAAATTTAAACTATATTTTAATAAATAAATTATTAAAATTATTTAAAAAAAAATTAAAATATTTAATTAATATTTTAAAAATATTTGATATCAATTTGGATATTAAAAAGTTATCATATAAAATGAGTTACTCAAATAACATAAAAAACATAATTTTATTATGTTATAAACTAAAGTAAGAATTATTTATATATCTTTAAATATGTGAAGAAATTTATATAATAAAATTTTTGGAAGACTAATTAAATTAAATATAAATTTTTGAAGGACTGGAAAAAATTTAAAATATTTAAGATATAAAATCATTTATGCGTGTCATTTTTATTATGATAATAATTTAATATATAACAATTGATTAATTCTTACTCTACAAAAATTTGATTCCTAATGTGTACTCTAAATTCATATTAATATCTATTAAATATATATATATATATATATATATATATAATCTAATAAAATTTATAATTTTTGGTCTCATGAAAAATTAAAAGATTTAAAGTAAGGAAAAATGTCACGTGAATGTTTCTTTGGATGAAATTTAATATTATACAAATGAAGTGCATATTTTTTTTATTTTTCAAAATTAAATTTTATATTTATATTTAAAAAATTAGTAACAAAATAATTATTAAGTTAATCTTGTAAATTTTTAATTTATCCTATTTATTTTTTATTATGAATTATGTTATGGGGTAAAATAATAAGTATAATCTTTTTATGCTAATATTAATTCTTTATTGAATAGCATTTTTTATTAATTTTTATGCTGATAATACTAATGTAAATGACAAATAATTATATTACTTTTATATTTATTTTTATGCTACAAAATTCCTTAGGTGATTTTAAATAATTTAATATCACATGCATTATGATGAATTGTCAACATGAATAACAGTTAGTGATATATCTATTAAATTTTATAAGAAGTTATCCAGATAGATCAAACAAAGAAACTATTTCCATGTGATTAATGAAATGAAAAACTTTAATATTAATAATAGGTTTGTTATCTCTAAATGAAATGGGGGTGGATTTAGAGATAACCTTAGAAAGGTAATATACAACCCAAAACAGGAGTCATAATCGATGCACTTGTTAAGCTAATTGAAACATTACTATCATAACAAGCTTATCACAAAAACATTTTCAGCATAAATAATTTTTCAATAAAAGTTGTAGTTCAAATTTAATAAAATTTAGATAAAGTCTTCTTTGTAATTTCAATTACCAAAAAATAATAAATATCAATTTATATCTATCAGTGATAAATCAACAACCAAAGGATAAAATATACGTATCATTTCAATCTTAAAGGATTAATTCATTCTCAAAGTAACTACTATAGTTCTAGAATGTTCATAATACAAAATAAATCAAAAAGAGACCACCAAAACAATAAACGACTAGCTACTAAAGGGATGATCTATTGTAAAAACTTACAAGTAGTAATTTACAATTCAACATTTGAGAAAAGAAAATATAGGGTAAATCACAATACTTATAACCAAAATGAACGTACGAGAAGGAGAAATAAATAATGAACAAATTTTTACACAATTTCATAACTTATAACAAGAATTAACACATGTGGAAATCATGATGTTTGATTCATCAATTTCAAAACAAATCACATGTAGGTGAAATAATATCCATTAGGAGCAAGACGGTTTAGCCTTGAAGTTTTGATAGATAACAAACAAAGAACTTGGATGAATAAATGTTATGTTACTATGAGTTATTTATGAGTATACAATACCAATAAAAAATTAATGGAACTCATACATGTAAAATATTACATTCTGTAAAAGATTGTCTTAAGATCCTTAAAACTCAAATGGTATGATGAGCTAACCATTTTAAGGAAGGATGAATAGGTTCTAAAGATTTTTGCATATTAAGATCTTCTAAAGAGTTTAATATATGATTGGTTCATATGAAGATAAAAAGTCTTAAGAAATCATCTGAAATAATAAAGCGGGCTTTCAAAGTAAAGACATCCTGTCACATACAAGAATGAAAACTTCTACTGGTTCCATAGCCTATCATATATCTCGACAAAATGAAGGCAACTCTTATGGTAACAAGCAACATCAACAATAAAAAAAAAATTAATGTACAATTAATACTCTTCAACAATTATTTTCAAATTAAGCACAATAAGATTGATGGTATTTAACATATTTTTATAAGAAACAAGTATAAATAAGAAGAATGAAGTATTCAATGTTGCTGATACTTTAAAACTACATTCATTGCATCCCAACTACCTCAAAAACATTCTTACGTTTGTTTTATATACCTGAGTGAGATTTTGACAACAATCCTGTATAATCTTTGGTTGATGATTTTAATTTTTAGTTTTAAAATTTTAAAAAACTCAATTTAATTTTAATTTTAATTTTTAAATTTTGAAATTTTTTATAAAAATAAATAAACTTACTCCGTTCTATCACTTTATTATAATTTAACAATAAATAAATAATATTAATTAAAAATTAATTTTTTTTTCAATTATTATTATTATGATAGTGATAATAATTATGACGATGATATTGATTATGATAGTGTTAATGATGATGATAGTGATAATGATAATAATGTTAGTGTTAGTGACGATGATGGTAATGATAATGGTTAAAATATAAAAATAATATATAATTATATAATTTTTATTTTATATATTATTTGATAATCAATGTACAAAATAAATATTTTATATATTATTATTATAATATTATTTATATTATTAAGTAATTATTTTATATTAAAAGTATATATTATTATATTATAAATAATAATACAATATATAATTATATTATAATATTATAAATTAAATATAATTTATATATTAAAAGTATTATTCACTTTATTATTAATCTATAAAATAGATAAATAAAAAATTATTAAATAAAAATTTTAAAAAAAAATTCTTAAAATAATAAAAAATTAATATATTATTATTATTATTATTATTATTATCATTATTATGTTGGTAGTGGCAATAATAGTAATGGTAGAAGTAGTGATGACAATGGTGATTGTAATGAGGGTAATGATGGTGTGATTTATTGATAACTACAAAGGTAGTATGGTTTAGTGTAACATCCTAATAACGAATCCTTTTATACTTAAGTCATATTGTGGATTCATTATGAGTTTTTTATTTCATGATGCATAACTTTTTTATAAAATATTGTTATTGAAAATATGGTACAATTTTTTTTTAAATATTTTATTGAAAGTGTAAGCCTCATCATAGTGATTAAAGTAGTAAGAGATAAACGCTAGAAATCATCACTCTCATCAGTTTTTAAAACTTACATTCCTTTATTAAAAATATATATATTCACATATACCATCATATATATATTATTATTTATATTTTTCATACACATTCTAATCAAGGCTCTTAAGAAGTCCTTTGTAGAAAAATAAGGGCATTAGTATTCTTTTAAGATTATAGTCATCCATGACAACATATAAAGTACACATAAGTAAAACAAAATTTTCTTTAGTGATTCATGAGATGTCTCCTTGTGAACTAATGGTTTTTTTATTCTTCTCATGTATTGCAACCCATGAGCACTAAATAGTCGGTTCACATTACACATTTTGAGACAAACTACTGCCATTGTGAACTTTATAGTTGGAGTTTAGAAGAGAAACGAGAGATAAACTATCTTTGAGTTTTTATTTTGAGTTTTAAATTTTTCAAAAGTTGATGCAAAAATGAGTCAACTCACTTTATTCTAACTCTTTATTTTAAGTCCACTAAAATAAACAAAAAAATATAATAATTAAAAATATTTTAAAATAATAAAGATTATTTTAACAGAAAACTCATAACAATCCTAAATATGACCTTAGAAATTATTTTTAAATTAATTATTTTTTTTTATTTTTTTGTAAATGGTGATAAAGTTGGAAGACTTTTAGCAAAAAATATTTACATTTGAATCCAAAGATATTAGTGAAAAAATACATAAAACGTAAGAATTAAGTCAATTTTTATATAATTTGAATTGTCTTGGTAAAAAAATTTTAACTTGTGAATCATGAACTAAACATAGTCTTTAATTTAAGGATGAAGTAAGATAAACTTTATGTTCCTTTATTTTTTTATTTTTTTTATTTTTTTAATAATGATAGAGGAATTTAATTTTTGTTGTTAATATATATAATTAAAATAATGTTTTATTAAATTGAAAAGAATAATAAAATATTAAAATATTAAAAAAATAAAAAATAAGTTTATGAATAGTGGAATTCAATCTATATAAGATAGAAATGAAAGTTAGAATATTTTTATTTGTAAATAAAAAATAGAAAAAAAAGAGAATGGATAGTTGGACATTTTTCTCACATATGAAAAGGTGAAATGTTAAGGGTTGTGATAATGTGTGTTCATATTGGGAAGGATGATAGAGGGATAAAAGAAAGGAAGAAGAAAATAGAAAGAGATAAGAAAAGAATAAAAGGAAAGAAATGAGATGGATGAGTCTAGTAAAAAAAGAAAAAAAAAATGAAAGGAAAAAAAAGTAGGGGTAAGTGGGGGATAGATGGACAGTTGAGGGAGAAAAACAATAGCGAAAGGTTATCATGTGGGAGAAAAAAAAAATAGAAAGAAAAACACCAATAACAAAAACGAAAATCTAGGAGTACTATAGTATTTAATAACCTGCCACAGATACATATGTCTATCATGTAATAAAAAAATTGTAAGAATTACATTATTTAATATTAATTTTTTTAATTTATTATCTAGACTAAATAATTCGATTGTAAAATAATTAAGTAAAAATGAAATGAAAATTTAAATAAATAAGTTGATTTAAAAAGAAATGATACACAAGATGAGAAGACTCTCATGATTTAAGTTTGTTGAAATTTATGATTGAAAAAATAAGTTTTGTTTTCTAATAATTTTTATGTCATAAAGTTAAACTATTCTAATTTAATTATTGATTTCTTTTAAAATTATAACATGTCTAATTAAAACAATCCATACACAATGCACCCTTAAAGTTATGTGATGAGAAATCAAGATGGAAGAATATTTTTCAATTCTTGTTGTATCCTTTTATTTCGAATGATCTCTCTTCAATCCTTTTTCCGAGTTCTTTGTTCTTTTCCTATCCCTCTTTAGCCTCCCTCAAAGGGGAAAGTGATCTTTAACTTTTTCCGAATCAGGGCTATGGTTGCCTCCATGACCAGGATGTGGTGTTATCTTTGGAAGAAATTTTAGTTCTGATGAGAAATAGTGAACCGCGGGAATGGGTACGACCATGGGCTGTGGATGGTTCCCTCTAGGGGTTATGCACTGGTCCCTGATTTAGCCAATCATGGTCATCTAATGGTTCTATCTTTCCTTGAAATTTTTATTTTGCTACACTCCTTCCCCTTTATCATGCTTTCTGCTTCCAAATGCCCCCACTTTGGCTTCCCTGCCAAGCATAGACTTAAAAGCAATAACAAATTCTAAATAAAAGAATTAGTAAAAAGGTAAAAATTAAAAATGTGTGTTATATGAAAATTTAAGTAGAAAATAAAGAAAAGAAATATATGCATCTAACATATGGATCATTTGACAAAACTATTTTGGATGAAAATTCGGCATTAACCACTTCACCCATAGTCACATAGGCGATGGTTGACACGACCATTCTTGAGACGACTATGAAGATTCCTCTGAATCCTCCATATAGTTTGCCTAAGGAATTTGTACCTCCTGTGGCAACTATGTTACAAATAAATCAAACCAACCCTACACTGGTGACTGATCCACAACAAAATATCTTAAGAATAAATCCTAATATAGTAAGGCTTAATGCCACCGATGAGGAGAAATTATTCTCCCAAAACTTTCAAGGCAACATTTATAAATAATGGCATTAGAGTCCTTTAAGAAACAAATGGATGAGAGTAACTACAATATAGTCAATGTGTTATTCGAACAAACGATCATCGTGTCTAATCAATTATTCGAGGCCAGTAATTAATGTTATTAAATACTTTCCGCTTAGATGGGTCAAATTGCTTATGTATTTGGCATGCCTTAAATCAACCCAGTTACTCAACGAGTATCGTAAGCCACTCCAGTAGTAACATATAATACAACAATCCCTATTAGAGGAAAACCCTCTACAAAAATAAAAATAATAAATAATAAAATGAATAACCCAGTTGGAAACCATTTAGGAAATAATGTTGTTGTAGTTAATCAAAATCAAATTGTTGATGCTGTATTAAATACCATAAGCCAAAATATAATTGGAGGGAAAAATAATGTTGCCAACATCATTACATAAATCCTTAATAGGAATGATTTTAACTTAAGGTATGAAAATTGACCTTATCCTTTCTCTACTTTTCCAGATATAGTACTATAAACAAAATCTCTAGGGATTGGAAAATATTGAAATTCACCAAATTTGATAGTGATATAGGTGAACAAATGATCGAACACATTTCTAAGTATTTAATTGAATGCGAAAACCTTTATTTTCAAGTTCATTAAAAAAATACCTTCGCTTGGTTTACCGATTTTTTTCTCGAATTTGATAAATTCTTGAAATCGATTAGAAAGAATTTTTCATGAATGGTGTCTTTTTTTGGGGGGGGGGATAATTAGTTTAATGGATTTGGTAAATATCAAATTGTTTTAAAGGTGAAATGATCAATGAGTACTTAAGTCGATTTAGGCAAATGAAATCAAGGTGCTTTATCTAGATTCTTTAGTATGAGTTGGTTCAGATGGATGCCTCCAAGTTAGATTACTTGATTAGGAAAAAAACTAATTAACAAGTTGTTGAGGGATATGTCTCAATTAGTGGATCGACTAATGAAATTAAAGCAGCTTAAATTTGAGAAATAATTCTAGAAAAATAGAGAAGGATTTTTTATAAGAAAAGGTGATTTTTGTGGACACCTTGGAAAAGTAGGATGATGATGAAGATTCAAAGGTGGAATTAAAAAAATATAAATGTCATTGAATTGAAACTAGGACCACCTTACGTGTGTAAATTGTTCTAACCTCAAATTGAAAATATGAAGAAAAGTTTGATTGAAGGAAGTATATTTTGATATATCTAAAGGAAATATGATTTTTGACATAATTCATAGCAAGAAGAAGCCTTATGATAATGTAAAATAGAAATATTTATGATTAGTGAGAAAGTGGTTGTTGAGTTAGCCAAACAAGATAATTCTACAGATAGAAGACAAGAAATTATGTATTAGGAAAAGTAACATGAACTCATCACCTTAACTATCTTAAAGGAGATAAATGATTGAAAATTATTATAACCGTAATTATGACGAGATGACGAACTCGTTAAAATTTAAAAATAAAATTTTATTTGGACTGTGGAGTCGCTACCAAATTTTATTTTAAGGGAAAATATTTGGAAAAATTCTAACTTGAGGAAGAAATTCTAGGTATGGGAGTTGGTTACAAATAGAGAATGTGTTAGACACCCTACTCGCCCGTTCCAAAAAACGGTACCCTTAAACTGAGTGTGATTTATATGAAAACTGTTTGACCCCTTAATAGAATTAAATAAATAGGTTTGTATGAAAATGGCCTGACAGGACTTGATCATATTTCTACGTATTTTCTGGTGCAATGAGAAATTTAAGATTACGTAGTTTTGGTTTGGTTTTGAGAGACTTGATCTCTTTAGAGAAGAAGGAGAGAAAAGAAAATAAAAACAAGGAATAGGAAGGTGGTATATAGAAAAAGATTTTGAACGGACTAGAATCATGTACTTGTACAACTTAATGAATATGAATTTTATTGGAAAAAATGTCCGTGCGAAGCTCAAAACGTCGTAAGTCATGCTTGAGCTTGCACGGATTCTAATATCGAGCAGCAGAGAAGGCTGCCTACTTGTATTAGAATCCGCTTGGACGGATCTCAAAACAGAATAGGGGAGTTTTGAATAAAACTAGAATTTTTCGGAAAAACATCCGTGCAAAGCTCAAATCGTCGTAAGTCGCGCTTGAACTTGCACGAATTCCAACACGGAACAGCAGAGAAGACTGCCTGTTCGTACTAGAATCCGCTTAGACGAAATTCCAAGAAGGAAAGAGGAGGCTATGAATAAAATAATGGTTTGTCGGAAAAACATCCATGCAAGGCTCAAACCGTCGTAAGTTGCGCTTGAACTTGCACGAGTTCTAACACGGAACAGCAGAGAAGACTTCCTGTTCATATTAGAATCCGTTTAGGCGAATTTCATAAAGGAAATGGACATTTTGGATAAAAGAGAGGTTTGTTGAAAGATGTCCGCGAGAAGCTCAAGCCGTCATAAGCTGCGCTTTAGCTCGCACTAGTTCTAACACACAACAGAGAAGGCTGCCTGTTTGTATTAGAATCTGTTTAGACGAATTTCATAAAGGAGATGGAAATTTTGAATAAAATAGAGGTTTGTTGAAAGACACTGTGTGAAGCTCAAACCGTCGTAAGCCGCGCTTGAGCTCGCACGAGTTCTAACACGGAACAACAGAGAAGGCTACCTGTTCGTATTAGAATCTGTTTAGAAGAATTTCATAAAGGAGATGGAAATTTTGGATAAAATAGAGGTTTGTTGAAAGACGTCCGCGCGAAGCTTAAGCTGTCGTAAGGCGCACTTGAGTTCGCATGAGTTCTAACACGAAACAGCAGAGAAGGCTGCTTGTTCATATTAGAATCTGTTTAGGCGAATTTCATAAAGGAGATGGAAATTTTGAATAAAACAGAAGTTTGTTGAAAGACGTTCTCGCGAAGCTCAAACCCTTGTAAGTTGCGCTTGAGCTCGCACGAGTTATAACACGGAACAGCAGAGAAGGATACTTGTTCGTATTAGAATCTGTTTAGACGAATTTCTTAAAGGAGATGGAAATTTTGAATAAAACTGAGGCTGATTGGCAGGATTTCAAAAGTATTCCAAACTCTTTGATTTTTGATAATGAAACATAGTAGTCCTTCCCTCTGAACGCAAAAGGGTTTGTGACTATATTCTTCCCATTCTGGCGATTGAGCCCCGGTTAGTGTAGATTTGGAGCAAAAGGGTCCTCTCTTCGTTGCACGATCAATACTTACTATTGATTGGACAATTTTTGCTTTTGATTCTTCTTGCAAGTCTACTCATTACGTAACCTATTGTATATATAACTCATTCTTCTTTGTTCCTTATTTTGCAGTCTTACTTCATCTTGTTATCTTTATCCTTACCTAAGAGTTGTTGCTCGCGTGACACTAGAGTTTACAGTCACCCTCCCTATCTTTTTCAGGCTAACCAACAGCGAGCTTGCCGTAAGGCCAAGTCTTGAGTTGGGCCAGCTTATGCCCATTGTTAGGGACTTCCTAGATTGATGGTTAACGAGGGTGAGATAGGTTAAGGAATTCCTTAATTGGCCTGGTAAGGATTGATACACTGTACCCCAACAAGTACTTGTTATTTACAAGAGCTTGAGATTGAATTTTCAAATCTGCTAGATTATGCAGGTTATGTTATAGTACTAGGCTTCTACTCTAACTGGACATATCTTGTACTCTGCTATAGGAACTCAAAGCCAAATTTCCTAGCTAAACTCGATGCACCGGTAGAAAATAAGCTTTTTACATCGGTTGTTATGGACATTTTACATCAGTTATTTGGGCGGTGTTGAAGCGGGCGATATAGAAAATAAGATTTTTTACATCGGTTCTAGAATCGATGTAAAAAATACACTTTCTACATCGGTTGAGCTTATAACCGATGTAGAAAGTCATACTTTCTACATCGGTTAAGGCCACAACCGATGTAGAAAGTGTACTTTTTACATCGGTTATAGGCCCAACCGATGTAAAAAGTGTACTTTTTACATTGGTTATAATCTTAACCGACGTAGAAAGTTCATTTTTTTTAAATGTTCATTTTGTTTAGGCATGCTACCGTATTATTTATTCACAATATCTGCATATACACACATAGAATCACCAGACAGACAATACAGAATTCACATAATCTATATATTTAAACTAAATACATCATTATTTATTATCAAATTTTAATTTACAAAGGAAATAACTTAAAATTACATCATGCAAGTGTTGAAAGTTGAAAAAAAAAATGTCATAATCAGTCATGTACCTGTTGAAAGTAGAGAAACAATGGTTGAGCGGTGACCAAACAGTGTCCTAATGGACGTACAACGGTAGTCAAACGATGGCACAGCACAGTGGTAGCCAAATAAGAAGCTTGAAAATTATAGGATACAACCAAAACGAATGTAAATTTCAATTATAATAACAAAATGAGATGTATAAATAACGACAAAGACGACTTCAAACCTTAGGGTGCGCGAAGAAGAATTCGAACGGAGGAAATGGTTGCAACGACAACGACAACCACGAATATAAGAATGGAGTGCAACGACGAACAGCAGGGATAGCGGCAATGGCTAAGACGTAAACGAAAATAGAGAGAAGAAGCTGAAACGAGAAACTGGGATTTTAGAGAAAGAGGTTAAAGACGACTAGCGTCGAAAAATAAGTGATAGGGGAAGACATTCTACATCGGTTGTTTCTTAGAACCGATGTAGAAGGTACTTTCTACGTCTGTTGTTTTGTAATCGATGTAGAAAGTTTAAAAAAAAATCCACTTTCTACATCGTTTGTTATGTAACCGATGTAGAAAATTTGAAAAAAAACCCACTTTCTACATCGATTCAAAAGAGAACCGGTGTAAAAAGTACTTTCTACATCAGTTGTTTTGTAACCAATGTAGAAAGTACTTTCTACATCGGTTCTTTTCTGAAAATATCTTGAAAATATCTTCGGGAGGAATCCTCAGTCCACTTATGCACAGGATCTGAGGCAAACGTAGGCCTCACTGGAATCCATATGAATCTCTAAATATCGAATAACAGTGAAGACCGCCAATTTCCCATTTAGAGCTCATTGCGTGAGACCTGTGACTCCCAAAAAGAATTAGTTTAAAAAGAATAGGGATAAGAAAAGAGTTCGGTTTGACTTGAAATAAGAAATGAATTTGATTCAAAATTGAAGAAAAGAATAAAACTTGATTGAAATGGAACTTGGTTTTGAATTTTGGAAATTGAACTTGATTCTACTAAAACAAACTTGACTTGAATTTGAAGAAAAGAATGAAACTTGATTACGAATGAATTGAACTTGTTTTGAACATTTGAAGCAAAAGTGCTTGATTTGAATTTGAAAAGAGAGAAGAGAAAAAAGGATTTGATTTTTAAATTTGGGGAATTACACTTGATTAGAACTTGAGGAAAAGAATTAAAATTTGATTTGAGTTACAGTGAACTTGATGAGATTTTAAGAAACAAATTATATTTAATTTTAAATGAAAAGAACTTGATTGAAGTCTTAAAAAGAGTTGAATTTGGTTTTAAATGAGAAGAGCTAGAAAGGAATTAAATTTGGAATTTGGAATTAAATTTGGAATTTAATTAAAGGTTTGTGGCTTATAATTGTGTGAGCTTGTGGCTTAATGGCTTGTGGGGTGAGCTTATGGATTAATGGCTGGTTCAGATGGCCCGTGGCTCGTCCCTCGTGAGCTGGCTTAGGAGAGCCTTTTAGGTGGCTCATTGCTTTGACGGCTCAATTGGGTGGCTCGCGGCTTAGTTCGAGCGGCTCGGGGCTTGCCTTATGTCTTGATTTATTTAAAAACAAAAATGGGCTCCAAGGGGTTCAAACTCGCACCCCGGGGGTCATGTAATGCAAACCATACCGTTGGGCTATGCATATGGCTAGCTATTATCCCACTTCTCTAAGCCTATATCAGGACCTGAGGCCTAATGACCATTTATTGAGAAAAGCCATTAATGGGATTCGAACCTATAGCAGCATTTCGAACCACTGGGCCGCACTCCTTGACTATGCATTTAACACTTCGAATATTAAAATACGTTCTCGTGGGCGTGCATCTGTACATGGTTACAACAACCCCTCAAAAGGATATCCCACAACAATCACGTGGCTAGCCGGAGGTCTCTGCATGAGGCTTATGTGATGTACACATGACTATGATAGATCTAAGGAGGCACCAAGGTCCATCGGAAAGTGCAATCGTAGGTGGCCTTTTGCAACTAACCATACTTTGCCCAAGAATCTGCTTGGCTAGTTTTATCCAAAGGTCCTGGGGGTGGACGTCGTTATGCTTTTGACCTTTCTTCATTTCTGTGAGGATCAAAACTCACCATTTAGACCATTTCCTGAGACTTTCCATACTTGTCTATCAATATCACAATCTTCTAATGCTCCTTCGTCGCTTGGGCTTGGTGCAAGGAACACGTACGCATGCCAAATCTTCCATGACATGGCCAAATTTATGAAACCATTACTTCGTGCACCAATTGCTGGTTAAGATTTGCATGGTTTACTTCCAATTGGCCAAAGCTGGCCCTACTTTGAGTATCAAAGACCTGTAGGTTACTCTGAGTGCCATTACTACTAGGCATGCAACCAATCTGCAAAATGCATGGACCTGCATGACCCCATTTTATCGAATCCCATGGCCAGGAGGCATAACTCATTACCCAAAATTAATAAGGAGCGGAGACAACCTAAACCATATATGTGAGTGTCGGGATCGTTTAGCCCCTCGTGGTAGAAATGGCGTCCAAATTCAATGAGATTCTCATCCTTTTGAGGATTCTACTCCTAAAGAGGCATGAGATATTATCGCCTCTCAAATACTAAAGCGCTTAGCCGTGACTTCTAGGCTTCTTTTTTTTGCTTAGGCCTTCGTTATTAACTTGGTATTCTCGTTCACATGGTCTTGCTGCCCCGACATTTATGAATAGAATTGAAAGCGACTTCACGAGCCAGGAATAGTACGACTTATGCATGTCCCTCTATAAATGCCACTTCCTCTTAGCACTAGGTCAGTAACGTTGGAGTGCGTTTATGCTAGAGGTGCGTATGCATGTGGCTTGGGCACCTAACCCAGGTTATGTACTTAAACCATGCAAAGACAGGTGCCAGTTTCTTGATCGCATGCAGACTTGCTAGGATGCATGCAAGGAGTGCGACGACTACCATCAACCTAGTGAGTGACCAATAGGCAATCCCTTGTTCTGAAACTCATTCAATCAATCCAAGGGGGGAATCAGTAGCTTGTTTGCAAGTGCCCATGTGCCCTTAAGCACGTCGCATCATCAATAGATCAGCTATGGCACTTTGTGAATCAATGGAGACCCACGGTGCCTGCAGTTCTTTGTGATCGTTCGAGATAACGGTCACTTACCCTTCTTTGTTGTCCAGCTGAGACTTTGGCAGTGATCTTGACAATTAATAGCGTGCCGATGCTCGACTCGTGTCTGCTCTGTATGGACATGGAGCCTGCGGTGAAGGAAAATCTACATCTCCTGCGTTGGTGACGAAGACACTGAAGAACAACATTACCTTCGCTTGAGAGTTGACTTATATGAGCCCAGCTGCCCTTAATATTCTCAGGAACGCAGAGTATAAAGGCAACAACAGCATGCTTCTGGGATGCGACTCGTATGTGACCCAACCACTGTGGAGTACCAAGTAATGGGAGGCGGGTAATTGGCAGAGCCCTTACCAATTTGGCTATCCAGAAACTATACACAGCTAACTTTGACCCTGAACAACCATGCAAACCTCCCAATTCATGTATACATGCAAAACCAACCTTTGGCCACGCTCACCATTTCAAGCGGGACTTTCTAGTGTGGTGCCACAATGAAAGCAATAAAAAGCATACCAATACTAACGGACAATCATCTTGGCGTGATGGGTTCTTACTTTTCCCACTTATCTCTTTTAGAATTATCATTAACGCTTCTATTCTATTAAGCAAGTATCCCTAACATGATCTATATCTGGAAGACCCTTAAACTCTACCATTCTTTATGAAAAATGAACAACAACCTGAAAGAATCTTACCTCCAAAGAATTTTCCTCGAATACCCTTTGATAGACGCTCCCTTGGTTGAGAAAGTAGCAAATCTTGGGACTCTTTGATGTTCTGGATGTGCCTCCCTCTAGTAATTCTCCTTATCCACTTGACACCCTCCTTAGCCACTCTTTTCTCTTTCCTAACCCTTTCCTGCATATATCAAGACTGGAGTTTGTGAGGAGAAGGTACACTTTTCAACCACCTATACCTCAACCTCCGTGCCTGCAACTGCCAAGGCTTTTTTTTTTTGAGTTCTTCTCCTCCCTCCGATGAAGTCTCCCCCTCTCCAAAAAAATGGCTCTATCTAGCCCCCGCACCCCCTTTTTCTTTTTCTTTTTTCAAAAATGAATTCTCCATCTCTCTCTCTCCCAACTCCCTTTGCCTTTTTTGTTCGTTTCTCTTTCTGTTTTAAGTGTTTCCCCTTTTCTGTTTTAATTTTTTTGTTTTATTTATTTCACTTTTATTTATTTATTTTCATTAATTCTGTTTTTACTTCAGTTTTTTATTTTTTATTTTTTATTTTGTTTTTTTATTATTTTTTTAGATTTATTTTGTTTTTCTCCTTTTTTTTCTTCTTCTTTTTATTACTAATATTTTAATTATTGATTTTGTATTCTTTATTTTTCTGTTTTTTATTATTTTTTAATATTTTTTATTTTATCATTTTTTATTATTTTAACATTTATTTTTTGGTTATTTATTTTGCTGTTTTTTTCTCTTTTCTTATTTTCTATTTATTTATTATATTTTATTTATATTTTTTTATTTATCTATATTTTTCTTTATTTATAATTTTTTAACCTTTTATTTCTATTTTTCTTTTACTTCTGCTTTTGTTTATTCATATTCATTTTTTTAAATTAGTATTGGTTTCTTAATTAATTTTAACAATTAGGGACCTCAGACATAATTGAGTGTTTACAGAGGCCTTAGATACCCTAGAAATATTTCATCAACCATATTCACTTGTGTCTTTCCCTGAGTGTTTTGTCTCAATGTAGTTCATGGATGACCCTCTGTGGTTTGGAAAAAGATTACTCGTTATACTAGGAGCATCTTTCTCAAAATTTAGCCATTTAACATTTATTAGATTTTGGACTTTATGCTTCAACCCCTGACAGTTCTTCGTTGAATGACCAACTGCCCCAACGTGATAGTTACATTTAGCTTTGGGGTCATAGTATTTGGGATATGGAAATTCTAATGGTTTCATAGGATAAGGTACGATTAATGAGTTTGGGATTAGTCTAGGTAATAGGTTATTATAACTTATGGGGATGAGGTTGAATTGGATGGTTTTTCTTTCATTGTTATTTGGTCTTCTTTGGAACTGGTTATTATTTTAGTTTGGATTTTAGTTCTATGTTTTCTGTGGTTATGGGGGATTTTCTATAGAGGTGGGGTCACGAATGGGATCGTTGGTCGAAAGGGTACAGGTGAGATATAGGGAGGTATAGGTGGGATATAGAGACGTTGGTAGTTGGGTTGAGATATGACGACCATTTGAAGGTATGATGGGAATAGAGTTTGATATAGTATTTGGAAGTTGGGTGGTGTAATCATTTGTTGGTTCGGGTCAAACTTGACGTGATGGGTTTCTCCTTCCTTCTTCTTCCAGGCAATGTTGGTGGACTTTTTAATGTTTACATTGCTGACAGTATTATGCATTATTTGTCCTCTACGCAAACCACTTTTAATACGTTCTCTGATGTGCACCATGTCGGAGAAATTTACAGATACATTACCCACCATTTTATCATAGAATGGTGTAAGGAGGGTCTCCATGAACATGATGATCATTTCCTTTTCGAATAAGGATGGTTTGACTTGGGTGTAAAGTTCCCTACACCGTTGTGCATATTCTAAATGAAGGTCTCTTCCTCCTTTTTAATCATGTTGTGCAATTGTGTTCTATCAGGGGCCATCTTGATGTTGTAATTATATTGCTTTAGGAAGGTATTTGTTAGGTCCTTCTAGGTATGGATGTAGGCTCGTTCTAGTTATGTCTATCGGCTAGCTGCCACTCCAATGAGGCTGTCTTGGAAGTAGTGGATCAGCAGTTGGTCATCGTAGGCATAGGATGCCATCTTTCTGCAGTACATTTTCAGATGGTTTCTTGGGCAGCTTGTTCATTTGTATTTTTTGAATTTTGGCATCTTAAATTTGGGAGGGATGACTACATTTGGGACTAGGCACAAATCAGAAGCTTCTACAATGTTGTAGCCACTCCCTTAATAACTCTGACCCTTTCTTTTAGATGTTTCCATCTACCGTCAAGATGGGCCTCCTAGTTAGGAAAATTCATCCGCTGCCCACATACTATTTGGATGTTCTGATAGGGGAATCCATATGACCCATTAGGTCTAATAGTGAGGCTAGAAGGGATCGAATGGTGAGGTGGTGGTTGATGTGGGTTTAATGGATGAGTGGTCATAGGAACAAAATATGTGGGGTTTTCAACTGTGGTGATGTTTATGTGGGTGTAGTTTGGGTTGATGTTTTGTGGGAAGGTTGAAGGATTCATGTGGGGGTTCTCATTCGGGTTCATATAAACACCCTATTCCTGTTAGGTATTCGTGACAAATAAGGGTATGTAGTTGGACGATAATCCATACATAGGCCATTCTTGGTCAGTAACTATCTGCAGGGGCATTGGTACATTAGTCACACCTTGCGATTCTTCCCCAAAGCATCCCTCTGTGTCATTTCTCTCGAGCAGCCTCATCATCTTGGCCATCTATTCTTTCAAATGGGCCATTTCATTCCTCAGTTTCTCGTTCTGTGCTTCTAGTTCATTCATGATTCTGGTCTCAGTGCGTGTGCTACAAGGATGTTGGGGAATTTGTGAGTTTGGTATTTTTTCCTTCTGATATTTATTTAACACTGGTTAATTATTATCAAAGAAAATAGACATAAAATTTAAGCCTAAATTAAATATTAGAGACCAGATATCTCGATGAGTATCTTTATTCGCTGAGCACACTTTTAAAATTGAGTATGAAATGGAAATTAATGCAGCTTTAGACATTGTAAGAAAGAAAGATCTTCATTCAGATTTCTAGTCAATATGATGTTCTTAGTATAATATAAACAAGATTTTTCTACTTCTACCAAAGCAATGAACCTATTCATCCTCGAAATCAAATTTCTACAATGTTGGATGAAAACTTCAACTTTAAGATGGTATGGAGCAAGAGCAATGAAGCTTCTGCACTTTTGAGCAGTTGTTAGACTTCTTCTATTGTAGTGTTTGCCATACCAACTAGCTTCCCAAAGCACTTAGTTCAGTGTTCATCTGTTTCTTCATACCACTTCATTTCGTCTATCTTTTTTTGGGCTTGTCTTATTATTTGCTTTATGTTCCATTTTTCCTCATTGATCTCTTTTTCACATGCCACCACTATGTCCTGGATTTCTTATTTTAGCTCTTTAACCCATGGTCGTAGCTCATTCCTTTCATTAATCACTTGATTCCTTTCCCCTCGTAATCTATCTCTTTCACCAGCCACATGGTCTTTTTTTCTTCTAACTTGGTGGATTCTGTCTCTGATCTGATTAGTTACACCCTTCATTCTCTAATTTTCTTGAAGGGCTGCATCTCTTTAATTGTACTCTCATTCCTAGTTCCTTATTAGCTGCCTTTAGACTCATATGAACTCTGACCGCATGTTCTCATTTTAACTTTTGCTGTTCATGAATATTTTCATAAGCAGTATCTTTTTCTTGCCCCTTTCTTTTCAAAGTGGCACATTCTTGGCAGTCTTTTATCAATTCTTCTTCTAGCTTGTTGTTCCTTGTGGTCATATTCTCCAACTTTGCCTTTAGCTCCTTGGTAGCTTTATCTTCAAAGGTCTCTAGCATTGTTTGGCTCCCAGAATTAGTGGCTTGATGTTTAAATGGAATTTTAATCTATTTTACTCTTTCTCTAACCCATTACTTATATTCCTCTTTGGCTGCCCAACTTCTGATTCCTAATTCCTTTCTTTTAATAGTAACTATACTCCATGCTTCCTTAACTTTTCAAAGTGATTCAGCAAAATCCCCCTCGTAGTATAGGATAAAAGAGTTAACTACTCATTTTAAAGAGGCCCTCTGATAGGATATGTTAGTTGTCATTGCCCTAGTATTGGGTTAAAGTTAATACAACCCCTAATCCCCATGAGGGGAACATTTGGGAATCCCTTACAATGGTAGATGACAATCGTCCTTTGCTGCCAGGCTAGTTGCCATCTAACTTGTTCCTCTGTCAATTATTGGCTTTCCATGGGCTTTATTTGGTAACACAACAAGTCAGATATTGGACATTGTATTTTGACGTTTCTTTGGAAGATGTGGGTAGTTATCCAAATATACAACAATGGGAGGCAGCATATAATTTTTTTTTGTTCTTATAGTAGAAATTCAAGGTGGAATACACATATGCTAATAGAGCAGTGATAGGATTTTCTGATTTGTTCTTATTGGCTAAGAATACATAAATTGCAGCCAGATGCATGAAATTTTCTGTATAAGGGAAAAGTACCAGGCTATAGATAGCAAGTGATAGTACATCCATATTAATGTACCACTGATTATTGCTAGGGAGATGATGTAGACAATCTTCCAAGAATTCTCTTGTAAATTCTTTGACTTGGTTTCTTTATTGGTAGTCCTTCAAAAGATCGTTGGATTGTAAGCTTAGGCCATGAGCAACAACTTGAAATGAGGTGTGATGTTCTAAGTGGTTGTACGGTTTAAGGTCAACTACATGAACATGTAATAGAGCATTATATTCTTTTGAAATTATTACAAGTGCTATGAAACTTAATTATGAAGGCCAAAAAACTTAATCCAATAACCTAACTCCACAAAGTTTATTGATGGCTGTCGCAACCGTAATTCCGACGAGATGACGAACTCGCTAAAATTTTGAAATAGAATTTATTTTGATTATGTGTGGAGTCGCCACCAAATTTTTGCTCAAGGGAAAAAGATTTGGAAAAAACCTTGACTTGAGGATGAGATTTAGGTTCGGGAGTCGGTTACGAGTGGGCAAGGTGTTAGGCACCCCACTCGCCCGTTCCGAAGAACGGTACCCTTAAACTGAGTGTATGATTTTGAAAATTGTTTGATCCATTAATTAATGTGAAAATAAATAGATTGATGGAGGTTAGCCTGACAGGACTTAAACCTGCTCCTACGTATTCCCCGATGCAATGGAAAACTCAAGGCTTACGTAGTTCTGGTTATGTTTTGAAGGCTTGACCTTCGAAAATGTTTAAAAGAGTATTTGGAAGATGCTCGAAGGCTTGACCTTCAGAGCTACTTGAAAAGTAATATGCGAAAACAGCTCGATTATTTTGAAAGATATTTCGGAAGAGCAATCCTCATCCACAGATGCACAGGGCCCAAGACAACTACGACTGCACTTGGACCCATACGAATCTCTAAGCAACGAACAGCAGAAAAAGCTACCAGTTCGTGCTTAAAGCTCGTCGCGTGAGATTAAGAATTGCAAAACAAGATTTTTATTTTTAAAGAACGATGAATAAAATGAACAAGGTTTTTATTTTGTAAAAAGGAAAGGCAACCCTAATCCACACATGCACAAGGCCCAAGACAACTACGGCTGCACTTGGATCCATACGAATCTCTAAACAACGAACAGCAGAAAAAGCTACCAGTTCATGCTTAGAGCTCGTCGCGTGAGATCAAGAATCGTAAAACAAGATTTTATTTGGAAAAAGCGATAAACGAAAAAGGCAAGAGACAAGAAATTATTAGAAATTTTGGGGAACTTTACCACTTGAGGAATTTTATGAAAATACTTAACAATTTTGTGAATTTATTTAGGAATTTTAGGATTTTTATGATTCTTAGGATTTATAGAATTTTTATGAATTACTTATTAATTTTGGAATTTTTCTAAATTATTTATTAATTTTGGAGTTTTACAGAATTATTTATGAATTTTATTGATTTCTGGAATTTTTATGAATTTTTATCAATTTCCGGAATTTCTATTAATTTTTTTTGGAATTTTTATTAATTTTTGGAATGTTTTATTAATTTCTGGAAATTTTATTAATTTTTGTAATTTTTTATTAATTTTTATTAATTTCTGGAATTTCTATTAATTTTTTTTTAAAATTTTATTAATTTCTGGAAATTTTATTAATTTTTGGAATTTTTTATTAATTTTTATTAATTTCTGGATTTTTTATTAATTTCTGGAATTTCTATTAATTTTTTTAAATAAAAATTAATAGAAATTAATAAAATTTCCAGATTTTATTTTTTATTGTTTTTGATTTAATTTTTCCAGTTTTTTTTTATTTGTTAATTTTTCAGATTTTTCTTTTTAATTTTTCCAGATTTAAAATTTTGATTTTTAATTTTCCTTTTTCTTTTTCAGATTTTTGAATTTTTATTATTATCTTTTCTTTCTTCAGAATTTCAGATTTTAAATTTTTGATTACTAATTTTCCTTTTCCTTTTTCAGATTTCCAAAATTTTGTATTTTTTGATTCTTTTTTTTGTTTTCATTTTTTTGTCATATCTTGCTCATTTTTTATATTTTAATTTTGTTTTCTTTTTCTGAAATTTTTTTTATTATTTTTATTTTTGTTTTAATTTTTCTACTTTTAGAACTTCTATTTTTCCTTTTTTGAATTTTTAATTTCTTTTCAGTTTTTTTTCTTTTGATTTTGAAAATTCTATTTTTCATTTATTTATTATTTTTAAAATTTCAGATTTTGATTTTTATTATATTAATATTTTTTTCTTTATTAAAATTTCTTATATATATTTTTTGTTTCTATGTTAGTCTATTTATTTTCTTTCTGTTTATTATTTTAAAATAGTATTAATTTCTTGATTAATTTTATGATTGGAGGCCTCGGACATAAATGTGTGTTTACAATGAACAAAAGTCCATGAGTAAAGTAAAGAACATAAAAACAAATCATAGCTTTATGAAGCCAATGAAAAAAATTAAGCAAAAATTACGTTATGGTATATACAAACAAAGATTACATGTTTTTTAACCATTTTATTTTATTATTATATTAAAAATAAATAAAACAATATTTAGGTTTATGTTGTTTCAACTGTCATTTATCCCCGTAATAACTCCATTCATATTCAAAGCATTGTCATGCTTGACAAAATAATTCTTTTGCATCAACATCCATTATGGGGGACTCAAATAAAGTCCAAACAGTCACCTTGCCAAAATAAATTATGTCACTTTTATATTGAATCATTTTTCTATCCAACTAGAATTCAAATATTAATCATTTAAAGTAGATTAAAAATAATTTAACAGAGATTAGAAATCATCATTGTTGGCTTTGCAAGCAAACTAAATACAAGCTCCACATATATGCTAATAAAAGATTATTTTTGTTTAGGTTCTAAATGCTTGCTTTCGTTAATAGATTTGTACAAAATTTTTGCAAAAAAATAAAATATATTATGACTAGGGGAAAATTTAAAAAAGAAAAGAAAAGAAAAGTTCACCTCATGTATGGAAGCTACATTGTGCGAGTCTAGTTTTATTTTAAATAGAAGATGTTTGATGAAGTTTGGATGGGTTTGGCTGTAAATGGGGTTCCTTTTTTCTTCTCAAACAACAATGTGTATTTTTTAGAATCTATAAAGAAAATGGGGTTTTGTTACAAAAAACTCTCCTTTTGCTTCCTTCCAACAATAATTATAACAAGGGAAATATTGGCCATTTCATCAAAAACCCATTGTCCCATTAAATTTTCATGCCTTTCCAAATGAGAATCATATATATAGAAATCAATTCTAACCTTGCAGATGGGACAAGTGCAACCAAACACATAACTGGAAATTAAATTCACCCAAATATAAGATATTCCAACCTTTCCCCGATAATTTCACAATACCAAACAAAGCATTATTGGCCAACCCAACATAGTTGGCTATTCTTTTTCTCAATAGTGGCTTTTACCTTAGCATGGAGAATGAACCTAATTTTTTTTTCTCCATCTTTGCTATGGTAGTGGAAAATATCAAGAATGGGTAATAAGTCTCTGAGAGTAAGGGGCTTAAAACCATAAACCACCTCAAAAGGAAAATGTTGAGTTGTAGAATAGGGAGCCCTGTTATATGTAAACTCAGCATGGGATAAAAAAACCATCTAAGACTTAGGTTTCACCCTACCATGATTCTTAGAAGGATAGAGAGTCCTATTTACCACTTTATCCTGGCCATCAATCTAAGGATGGTAAGTGTTAGAGAAAAGAAGTTTATCTCCTAACTTATCCTAAAGGGTGAAACAAAAATGGCTAAGGAACTTAATGTCTCTGTTAGAAACTATACTCCTAGGAATACTATGTAGCCTAATTACTTCTTCAAATAAGAGTTTGACCACATTGCTGGCATCTACTTGTGGCATGGTATAAAGTTTTCCATCTTGCTAAAACAATTTATTACCACAAAGATAGAGTACATTCCTTTTTGGGTTCTAGGTAACCCTAGGGAAAAGTCTATACTAATATATACTAAAAAGAGTCAAGAATGGGTAAAGGTGTAGAGGTCACAGTGTATAGTAATGGATTTGGCCTGGTTATAGATAATGCACCTTTGATAGTATCAACATTTCTATCCATATGTGGTCAAAAGAAGTTTTCTTTAAGTATGACCAATGCCTTTTGGATCCCAAAATTCCCTATTAAACCCCCTGCATGAGAATCCTTTAGAAATAAGCCTCTCATAGATACTTTAGACACACACAATCTATATTTTATAAAAAGGAGATCCTCAAGCTAAAGTTGTCATTGCATTCCTTAGACCTACAACTCTTAAAGAGTTGTCCAACTCTATATCCTTTGCATATAGCACCTTAAATTTATCAAAGCCTAGAAATAAGTGCTCAAGGAAACAAGTAATGTGTGTCTCCTAGAAAGAGCTTCTTCAACCCTATTACTATCTCTTTTCTTATGTTTAATCACATAAGAAAACTATTCTAGAAATTCTACCATTTGCCATATTTTTTTAATTTAGTTTACTTGGGCCTTGAGGTATTTAAGTAATTCATGATCACTATGAATTATAAACTCTTTGGAAATCAATAATGTTGCCAAGTTTGTAAGGCCTAATAAGAATGTAGAGCTCTTTATCATACGTGGGATAGTTGAGAGCACTCCCTTTAAGTTTTTCACTAAAGTAAGCGATTGAGTGTCCCTCTTGTAAAAGAACTAGACCTACATCCACATTGGAAGCATCACACTCTAGCTCAAAAGATATATCAAAGTTTGATAAATCTAAGATAGGCACCTCAACAAGCTTCTATTTTAAAGTATCAAAGGTTTTCTGTTATTTTTCTTTCTATCGCAACTGTAATAATGAGGAGACGATGAACTCGCTAAACATTTTAAAAAGAATTTAAATTGATAAGTGGAGTCGCCACCACATTTTTATTTAAGGGAAAAGATCTGCAAAAACCCTAACTTGAGGAAGAATCAAGGTTCGGGAGTCGATTACGAGTAGAGAAGGTATCAGGCACCCTACTCGCCCGTTCTGAAGAACGGTACCCTTAAACTGAGTGTGTGGTTTATTTGAAAATTTTTTGATCCCTTTAATTAGAGTGAAAATAAATAGATTGATAGGAGATAGCCTGAAAGGACTTGATCCTGCTCCTACGTATTCCCTGGTGAAATGGGAAACTCAAGGCTTACGTAGTTCTGGTTTCAAAGGCTTAACCTTCGGAGAGGCTTGAAAAAGGAATATAGTATTTTGAAAATATTTTAGAGAAAATCCTTCGCCCACATATGCACAGGATCCAAGGCAAATAAGGGCTGCACTGGAATCCATATGAATCTCTAAACATCAAACAGCAGTGAAACCGCCAGCTCTATTTTAGAGCTCCTCGTGTGAGACTTGGAATTTCGAAATGAAGTTTCTCTTGAGATTATTTAAAAATGATTCTCAGTCCATATATGCACAGGGTCTAAGACAATTATGGCTGCACTGGGACCCATATGAATCGTTAAACATCGAACAACAAAAAAAGCTACCAGTTTGTGCTTAGGCTTCATTGCGTGAGACCTAGAATTAATGAATTTAATTTGAAAATAATAAAGATAAAAAGGGGATTGGGCTTAGGTAGAAAAAGAATTGGACTTGATTTAAACTAAACATGAACTTGATTTGAAATGAACTTGATTTTGAATTTAAGAAATTGAACTTGACTTGAAATAAACTTGATTTTGAATGAGCTTGATTTAAAATGAGCTTTATTTGAAATGAACTTGTTTTAAAATGAACTTGATTTTAAATGAACTTGACTTAAAATGTACTTGATTTGAAATGAACTTGATTTGAAACTTGAGGGAAACTTCAATTTGATTTGAACTAATTTGAATTGAAACTTGAGGAAAAGAACTAAATTTGATTTGAACCAACTTGAATTGAAACTTGAGGAGAAGAACTAAATTTGATGAGGACCAAAATGAATTTGAATTGAAATTTGAGGAAAGAATTAAAATTTGATTTGAGCTAAGATGAATTTTGAATTGAAATTTGAGGAAAAAGAGTTAAAATTTGATTTGAGCTAAGATGAATGGACTTGAGTTGAGATTTGGGAAAAAAAATATTTTTTGATTTGAAATAGAATTAACTTGATTTAAAATTTGAGAAAAAGAATTTAAAATTGATTTGAATATGAAAAAAAGAAGAAGAAATGAGATCTATTTAAAAAGATTTAGAGATTAAACAAAAATGGGGCTTGACTTGGATTAATTATTAATGTACGGCCAAATAGCATGATTTAGAACCTGCAAGCTACCGCCTTTTCGGATTGAATCTCCAAGATCCTGATTGGGGGAATTGATTTGGATTTGGCCTACTGGATATGTGACCCATTGTGGAAAATGCCGTGCACCGGGATTCGAACTAGGAGTTTAAGTATCGTATGCGATCAGCCCGACCACTAAGCTGAGTCTTCGGTTTAGTCGTATTACTCACCAACCTGCTTAAAATTCATTGAAGGAAGATTCGTTGAGCTTAAGCCACGAACGTCCGCGCCTGGATTAGACTTTTGTTGCACATCTCAAAGATATGAATTGCACCTTTTTGAAGGCCCCACTCTTTGCTCAAAGGTTGTGCAAGGCGGAACTTAACATGCAAATGGATGCATGGAAACTTAAGCTTTCAACAGTTTATTGTGCTAGGCCCTTTACTAATGTTGATCCATTCTGCCATCCCATATAATAACAACCATTCAGCTACATCCACACGCCTCAACCATTGTGTATATTACACACAAGTCTATCCCGGCAATGCTATTACATGTAATGTAGACCAACCATGCAAACTACGTAAGCCATCACTTGAGACTTTTTGGCATCGAAGCAAATTTGATGGACGCATCCGATTTGATAACAATCCACATTCTTAGCATAACTGAATGAAGCAGAGCGACTAAATCACAACTTATTGATGTGTAGAAGGGCATCGTGTGGCTGCCTCTGAGCAATGGAGAGAATTGATCTTGCATCAAAATGATTTAACTGGATTATCCTTGATTGTTAGTGGCTCCTCTTGGCTTTTCATATATCTCAATAATGAAGCTTCCACTTTGACCACTTGATGGTGTGAACACAATCAGGCCACCTGTGAAGTAGAATAGACGTGGTAAATCATGATGGCATCTGCAACTATAATTGCCATGCATATGGAGGACTGTTAAATGTCCAGGAACGTTATTGGCATGAACCAGAACCTATTTCCAAATCAGTGGGACGTGAATTCTGAGCTACCAGGCCTGCAATACTGTGATCTCTGTACCAGTATCTTGGATCAAACTTAGATTGGAAGCAATCATATGACTCTTAACAATTGATTCAAGACACCAAGTCCCCTTAATGTGATTCTCCACGCGTTGTTATTCTCGTCAACCTTTCTATCAGATTGCATAAGATGTGCATTTTCTCATTCTTTCATTCGGCTAGAATAACTGCTCACCAACATGGATACGACTTTGCATAATTATGCAGATCTCTTCACAGTCCACTCCTCATGCTACATCCTTGGGAATAACTAGCCAAACTAGCGTATGTAGTGATGAGACTTGATCCAATGCTTACCACTGCTTTTGGATTAAATGCACTTCTTATGCTGCATCAATCATATAATGACATACACCACCATCCAAAGGTTTGATTTCTCCTCCTAGATAACTTGGATTGTCAGCTTCTTCGCACGCGCTCCAGGTGCTGCATTTCCGTGATTCTTGGAGTAAGGGAGAATGAGACTTGTCTTCAATCCTCTCCTTTTGCCTTCATCAACTTTTGCTTAATAACGGTAGAATCTAAGTTCCTCCAATGGCTAAAAATGCTCGTGAGAAGGATCCGAATGGAGAAGGTCCGCTCTTGAGCACCCTTTTTTTTATTCAGATTAAATGGACAAAGACTCCTAGGATTTGATCGAGACTTGTACCCTGGGCTATCAGGCTAGTGGCGTCATCTTCTCGAACAAATTAGCACCACTCCATGCACATTTACCTTCTTCCTCACCGACATTTCTTCAATTTATATCATGTTAAATATTTCAATTTCAATCCAAAAGAATCTTGAAACTAGTGGCATAAGCCACAAACAAAATTCAACACCAGTCTTACTTAATTTCAACTGAACCAAAACCTCTTGTATACAAACAAAAATGAATAATTGATCTCAAACTCAACAAATTCATCAAGGATTCCATACATCATTCAACAGGATTTTCTTTGATTAAGAACCGTAACAGATAACAGAAGAAGGCAAGTTCAAACAATGTTGTACCTTTACTTGATGGTAGCGAGCGAGGAAGAGAAAGTTTCACTGGAAACCGAACCTTCTCTGAAAAGCTTGCTGTTGATTTCTAAGATCCGAGGTGTAAGGAGGTTCTCTGAACGGAGATGGTCTTGGTTCTTTGGAGGAAACGTGGTTCTAAAGAATGGTGAGAGACTCTAAGGGAACACAGGAGAAGCTCGAAAAACTTGGTATTTCCAAGGAGACCTTTCTTTCTTTTCCGATCCAATAAATGAAGAACCCCTAAATCTGGATCCTCTCCTCCTTTAAATATACTCAATTTCCTTTTTGAAATTTCTTTTGGCAGGATTCATTTGATTTTTCTTTTCTTCTTTATTTTCTGATTTCCGTTGTTATCATTTTATTTTTTCTGTTTTTTAGTTAGTTACTTATTTTCTGTTTTTTACTTTATTTTGCTTTCTATTCTTCTCTTTTTTTTAATCTTATTTTTTTTGTTTTTTTTCCCATTTTTATGTAATTTTTTGTCTTTTTATTTTTTGCCAGTTTTCAGTTTTTGATTTATTTATGTTTTCTATTTTCTATTCTATATTATTATTGTTATTATTATTATTATTATTATTTGTTTTTATTTTTCAGTTTTTTGTTTTATTTTATATTATATATTTTTTCTTTATTTTTCAGATTTTATTTCTCTCTTCTTCTTCTTCTTTTTTAAAGTGAGTTTTGTTATTTTTTTGTTTTTATTTATCTTCTGTTTTATTATTTATTTTTTGGTTGCTTATTTTTTTATTCTGTTATATGTTTATTTGTCTGCTTTCCTGTTTTTTCTGTTTTTAATTTCTTTTCTATTTTTTTTATTTTCTTTACTTCATTTATTTTTGTTTCTATTATTTAAATTATTATTTACTAGTTAATTTTAACAAGTGAACTTTGGACATAACTGAGTGTTTACACTATCTAAGTGAACTTCACATTCTTTTTAACCAATTCATTGAGTGGGGAGGCTATGGTACTAAAATCTTTGACAAATTTCCTATTGAAACTTTCCAATCCATGAAAACTCATAAGTTCTCCTTCATTCCGAGGAGCTAGCCAATCTTGAATGGTCTTGACCTTTTCTTGATTTACTTGGACCCTATCTTTTCCCATCATAAATCCTAACAACACTATATGATCCAAGTAGAAAGAACATTTTTTTTTTTACAATTGCATATAAGTTCTCTTATCTTAAAACTAAGAGAACTTCCTTCACATGGCTTACATGTTCCTTCACATGATTCATGTCTCATGAAAGTGATAGGATCATTTGTGAGTACAAATGGCATACTAGTCATTTGTATAGACCAAACTTAGTCTAAACCGAAGTCTTCCATTCATATCCTTCCCTTATCCTAATCTAATGGTATCCACTTCTTAAGTCTATTTTGGAGAAGATGCAAGACCTATGTAGGTCCCTAATAGGTCATCTAACCTAGGTATAAGGTGTTTATACCTAATGGTTATCCGATTAATGATCCTACAGTCAACACACATCCTCCATCTATCATCTTTCTTAGGAATAAGTAGAACATGTACAACACATGAACTAATGCTTTCCTTTACCTATCATTTTGCTAAGAGTTCACCTACTTATTTTTGGAGTTCTTTGGTTTCTTCAGTAATACTGCTATAGGCAAGCCTATTAGGAATGGAAGATCTTGGGATTATATTAATTTTTCCTCTAATAGGAGGAAGTTTTATTTCCATTTCTTTGGAGATATATGCTTAAATTCATTCAAGAAAGGTTGGATCATTCTAGGGATAGACTCAAATTCTTGGAGCTAGATCTACTCCTTTAGCAATATAAGGTATAAAGTCTTCCTAGCTATCAGGGCTTGTTTTACTCTCCTAGCCTCCACTATCAAATTAATAAGGGAAGAGACCACCTCTTTAGATCCCTAAGCTTTCTTATGCTTCTTCTTCTTCTTTAGTTCCTTCCTTTCTTTAGCCTTTTTCTTCCTTATATGAACTTAAGCCTTACAAACCTCACTAGGGCTTAGGGGAACTAAGGTAATCTTTTAGGAATTGAATAAGAAGAAATATCTATTGGAGTGTCCATTATTGTGGATATCCCTATCAAATTTCCATGGCTTTTCCAGGAGTGCATGACTGGCCTCCATTGGGACAATGTCATAAGTGACATTGTCCTCATACCTTCTTATGGAAAATAAGAGAAGTACTTGCTAGTCTACCAACAAATCTCCATGTCACTAAGTTATTGAAGTTTATATGGCTTAGGATAGGGATATGGTGAATAATCCTCACTTATTGACTAACTTAGAGCTAGCCACAATGGCACAACTACCACCGTTAATAATTAAAGAAAAAGTGTACCCTTAAATGGAACATGTTCTTCTTTTGGGTTTCTTCCTCTCCTTTAATAACAGTATCTAACAATTTCCTAACAACTAGAAGGTCTCCCTCTAAATAATACTTTATGGCTTCATCATTGGAGGAAAATGAGTTAGAGTTAAAACTAGAGGACTCTAAGGAGGAGTAATCCCCATTATCTCTAAGAACCATTGTATTTTTGTTGGAACATCATTTTTTTTTTATTTTAATTGTTAAAATAGAACAGATAAATAGTAGGCACTTAAAATATTTTGTGGAAGATTCTTTTTTAAGGATAGGTTAGGTGTTTTACACTTAAACTCCTTGGAATCTTTGGTATCTCTACTTTTTCTAGGTTTAAAATTTGTTTCCTTTCTTTTATCCTTCCAATGTTTCTGGGTTGATGCTTTATAAAGATTAAACTTTCCCTTACCTTTCCTACTTAATTGGGATTCTACCTTAATGACTTGATGGTATAAATCATTAAGGCTAAGACAGTGGTCAAATTCAACTGTGTTCCTAATGTCATGCTTGGGAACATCTAGGAATTTAGTCATTGTTGCTTCCTCACTCTCATTTAAATTGACCCTGATCACATCAACCTCTATCTCCTTATAATAGTCATCCACACTCTCAGTGCCTTGGATCATTCTTTAAAGTCTATTATGTATTTTTCTAAGGTAGTAAGGAGGTACATACCTAGTCTTCATGATGTGTTTTATTTTCTCCTACTCACTTAAAGGTTGATACCTTTCCTTTTTTATCTTATCTTACCAAACGAGAGCATACTCATTGAATTGTAAGCTAATTTGACTTTATGTTCATCTCTAATTGCATAACAAGAGAAAATTTATTCAACCTTAAGTTCCTAATTCAAATAAGCCTTAGGGTCATTTTTACCTTAGAATCTCAACATTTTTACTTTAGGTGCTTCCAAGGTGTCTTGGTGGTTCTTACCTCTATAGTCCCTACTCCTAGAGTTATTCCTATCCTTATAAATCCTTTCCTCTAAGTTATCCCTAGAGGAACTCCTAGGCCTATTTCTATGTCTAAGTGGTTCTCTATTTCTACTTGTATGACTTTTCTCTTTAGAGTAGCATGTCCTATTTGCTTTCTTTTTAGTGGAGAGTATAACCTATCCTTGGAAGATGACCTTTTCTTAAAGGTAAGCCTTGTTAATTTCAAGTGTGAGTCCTCTTTCTATGGGTTTTAGGCTCATTTTTTTTCAAAGAAGTTGACATCATCTTAGGATGTTTCTTCCCATCCTTCCTCGATCCACCTGTTCCAATGTCCTTATTTTTTCTTGATTACTCCTAGACCTAGATGAATGTTGATTGCTTTTAATTTTAACTAGTCATTCCTCTAAAGCTTGATTTTAATTTTAAAAACACTTTTGTAGGTGTTTAGTTAACTTAACAGTTTGAGTTCTAGGAGATGATTCCATTTTACTCATGGATGAAGTTAAAAGAAGACCTCTCCACATGGATTTTAAAAGGAAAATTTCATAAAAGAGTTTATGAAATTAGAAAACACTTAATCAAATAGTATGCAACTTAATCTTTTCAAGCAAGAAATAACCCAAGAATTGGAAGCCATTTAAGGTATACCTTGTGCTTTTGAACCTTGCAAAATAACTTTAGAAACACAAGTTAGCACTAACAATCATAAAATTTCAATCAACACTTAGCACTCCCTTATGATTCCAATCATGCGTAAACCACTAAACTAAACACTCTTGGTAAGTATCCTACACCAAGGTAATGTCCAAAGTCCTTTTACACCCAAATTGCAAAGCAACAATAGAATTTACATAATTCTAAGATACTACTACACTTTCTAAAATTACAATTCAAATGTTACCTACTACAACAAAAATTATATAATTTTAGAAGTACAATCTAAATGCACTAAAACTAAGCTATTACAATCTTGAGTCAATCTTCAAGATATTTTGGTTCCTTCTTGTTCCTTTTCTCCAAATGTCACCTAAATGAAATAAGAACAAAGCACACACTTGTTGTCCACAAAAAAGAATTAGTATAACAAGGTTGGAAAATTATCCTTTCCTCACCAAAGTGTTTCACTCTTTCACCTTGTTTGTTTCCTCATCAAAGTGTCAACCTCTTCTCACTTTAACCCATGGTGAATGTGCAAAAGTTATCCAAAGTGAAGGAGCTAATAGAGTAAGACAAAACTAAAGAAGCTTGAAAAGATAAGCAAGCAACTTCTTATCATAAGGAATAGGTAACTCAAATGGAATTTTATGTGACAAACCAAGAGTTTAAGAAACAAAACTACAATTAAAGATCTAAAGAAGGAACTCAAATTGGATTTCCATGAAGAAAAATTTGAATTGCATGCAATATTATTATGACTTTGAAATTGAAAATTAACCTAATCTTGAAGATTTAATCGGCTGTGCGTTCCAAGAACTTAAGGAAAAATTCTAAGACACTTTAAATATACATTAAAAGGTCATGATCACATAGAAAACAATTCAAACAAGACATAAGTAGATTTAGGCAAAAAAACATGAAACTTTGTCTTTTATATTTGTTATTTTAGTCTTGATTTTTCTTTTTTTTATTTTCTTTTTGTTCTTTCACTTTGATCTTTTGATACTTTCACTTTAATTCGTTTAACATTTTGAGTCTGGGTAATTTCTTTGGTCCATTGTTCCACATATGGATTTTTATTAGACCTCTAACACAAGTTCAAGTCCATAGATCCTTATTTACTTAAATTAGCACCATCCTTGCATAGGAATCATTTGATCCTTGTCCAATATGTGTCCAAGACTTATTTAATTTTTTCTCTTACTATCGTTAAGTCTTAGAGAAAATTTATTATTGTTCAAAACAGTACCACTTGATCATGCTTATAACATGTAAACCACAAACAACTCAAAGCACATAAGATCAAACTTGAATAAATTTAATTTACAATTTCAACTCGACAATATGAGTCCATGCAATTACATACAGATCTGGAAAAATTGGACATAAATTCACTGAAAAATAAATAAATAAAACCTAACAAGTTACATCTAGATTGGATCACAAAATTTGAAATTATGCACCATGCATTTTAGCCCAAAGAACAAGCTTAAGGAGATTCAAAACTTAAAGTGATGCTAGCCCAAACACCATTGATGTAACTTCAAAATAGAGAAAATATGGAAAAGTTGGAGGTGAATTTATTTCATTAATAGAGGTGAATTAGTGATACTACAAAAGGAAGTTCTAGGTGTCATTTGTTAAGGAGAAAAGTCTTCTTGCTCCACCACCTTGGAAGCCAAGGATAAGGAGGTTCTCCACCTTCAAACATAGCTAAAGTGAAGGGAGATTTGAGAGAAATTTTTTATTTTGAAAATTCAGAATTCACAAATGATCCAAAGATGCTAAAATGGCTACAAAGAAGCATACATGAGTTGGCTAGGATCCATGTAAATCCACCCCTTATTATTGTATTTTGACCTTGGATTTTGATCCAAAGGAGAAGCCATTATCCATCCTCTATGAATCCCTCAAATTGGGCCTAAATGGGTCCAAAATATTACACACAAAGTACACATAAAAAGGTACCCAAAAGCCTATACACAAAAGGCCCTCTAAACCTAAGCCTATACTAAGGACACTTGAAACCACACAAGTAATATGAGGTGGACACTTGGCCCTAGACCTTTTAAAACCTTTATTTTATGTCTCTTATTTTCTGAAATATCTTGATTATGATCCCTAACATTAACTCAACTTCATTAAATAAAAATATATTAACCATGATAAGAAGACTATAATCAAGACATTTCATAAAATCATCAAAATTTTCTATAGGCTTTCTGATAAGCATTCTACAATAGTTTTTATGACAATTCTAAAACACCACAAATTATTGTTGTGTTTTTGTCAACGGTTGTCCTTATGGTGATAGAAATGGAATTTTGGAACTGCTACTACACATATGGAGTGGTTTTCTCTAACTGTCGCATAATACCCCATGATGAAGGAAGCTAAGACAGTTTCCTAACCGCCGTTCAAGTGTTTCAAATATGATTTTAACTACCTCTAAACATCAATATAACTGCTACAAACTACTCTTTTAATAGTGATTGTTTGAAATCAAAATAAGAGTTTACAGGTGCAAGGCACAAACATTGGTGAATTGATTAAAGGGATTCTTGAGCATGAGAAATAGAGAAACTAGAGGGAAAAAGATGTAGTTTTCCAAAAATGACAAGCCTCCCAAAAATTAAATTATCATTCTTGGGAATTTTGACACTAGAAGTCATTCACACTTTGTTGCAATCGGAATTGCGATGAAAAGACAAATCTGAAAGATTTAAAAAGAAAAGGTTTAAAATTTTGGGGTCACCACCAAATTTCATTTATAAGTGAAAATATTTGGAAAAATCCCAACAAAGAAAGAGCTTAAAGGTATGTTATTAGAGGTTTGCACTAGGATCTATACGATTCTCAAAATAACAGATGATAGGATATGTTATACGTCTATATTAAGAGCATGTTGCATGAGATTTAGCATTTTGAAATATTAGAATATTATTTTTTAAAATTTAAATTGAAGTTTTATATGATATTTTAACTAAAATATTAATTGAAATAACGTAATATTTAAAGATACTTCTAAATCTACATATACACAAGGTCCAAGACAATCAAGGTTGCATTGAGACCTATACAACTCTCAAAACAGCAAATGATAGAGTATGTTATACATCTGTATTAAGAGCTTGTTGCATAATTTAAATAGAGTATGTTTCATTATTATGTCATTTTAATTTAAATAATAAATTTCACATTAGACAAATAGATTTTTAGATTTTACTTTTATTGCTCAAAAATAGAATTGGACTTATTATTCAACATTTGTGATTTTACTTTTATATATATATATATATATATATATATATATATATAAACATATGTGATTGTTTTGTTTATTAGTTTTGGGCTCGTTATTGACCAAATTCTTTAACATGTAGGGATTGAACCCAAGGTGCAAAGGTGTGTGCAACCAAGCTACCACTAATTTAAGCTTTAATGTTATGTTAAAAATCCACCAAGGATTACTTAAAAGAAAGATAGGAGAATTGGTAGATATTTATTAAAAGAAAAAATAGGTTCTGATAGGACCCAAACCCAAGTACTCAATGGGGCTTATCTATAAGTGATCTATCCACTAGACCATGCTCCAAATTGGTATTATTATTTATTAATTTTAGTTAATATCGAAGTTAAGAGTTGGTGGCTTGAAAATAATTTTAAAAAAAAATGGAGGTAGCATGTTCCTCATTCTTAGCATAAAGACAATGGAAAATCTAGAGGGATTAGGGTTCATTGTTGAGAGAACTTGGGAAAGAAAAGAACTGCGCCGCCATCGAGGAAAGGAGAAGTTCTTGCGGGTGACGTGAAAGCAGCACTGACACTTGGATGAAGGAGAGTAAAATGCAAGGTGGGTGAGAGTAAGAGTTGCAAGAGAGTGGAAAGGATAAGAAACAGAATCATCGTAACCCATGGCGATGATATGAGCTTGGGGTTTTGGGTGTGGTGGAAAGTCACTCATGTGAGCGAAAGGCAAAGCGGCGGTGTGAGATTGAAGCTTGGCAGTTTTGTGATGTTGAAGAGAGAGTAAGGAGGGGAGGACTCCTCCATGCATGGTGGCTCTGAAGGGAAAAGGAGGAAGAGCCATTTCCATCTACAGCAATAGTGACGATAGAGGAAGGTTCTAGTGAGATTATATCATAGTTGTAGGAAAATGCAATGAAGGAAATCTTGCATTAGCAATGAACAAAGGGGCCCCTATGGATGAGGATGTTGATGAGGCTTGGTTGTGAATCTAAGGAAGATGACAGTGAGTGAGATTCCGGCAAGACCCCATTGGGGTTACAGGAAACGTAGTGAAGGAAGTCAGGATGAAGAAGAAGAAGAACCACACTCAACTTAAAAGGAAATAGAGTAAAACAAATTTAATTAATCTAATATTAATTTTCATCAAATAATTACCATTAATTATATTTTAGTCTGTTTTTCTAGTGTTGTGAATTCTTAAGAGAAAGAGGCAAACTTGACGTGTATAGACTAATCACGAGTGGAAAATAAGCTTTTTACATCGGTTGTTATGGACTTTTTACATCGGTTATTTGGGCAGTGTTGAAGCGGGCGATATAGAAAATAAGATTTTTTACATCGGTTCTGAAACCGATGTAAAAAGTACACTTTCTACATCGGTTAGGCTTATAACCGATGTAGAAAGTCATACTTTCTACATCGGTTAAGGCCACAACCAATGTAGAAAGTGTACTTTTTACATCGGTTATAGGCCCAACCGATGTAAAAATTGGTTATAATCTTAACCGACGTAGAAAGTTCATTTTTTTTTAAATGTGCGTTTTGTTTAGGCATGCTACCGTATTATTTATTCACAATATCTGCATATACACACAGAATCACCAGACAGACAATACAGAATTCACATAATCTATATATTTAAACTAAATACATCATTATTTATTATCAAATTTTAATTTACAAAGGAAATAACTTAAAATTACATCAAGTATTGAAAGTTGAAAAAAAAATGTCGTAATGGCACAGCACAGTGGTAGCCAAATAAGAAGCTTGAAAATTATAGAATACAATCAAAACGAATGTAAATTTCAATTATAATAACAGAATGAGATGTATAAATAACGACAAAGACGACTTCAAACCTTAGGGTGCGCGACGACGACTTCGAACGGAGGAGATGGATGCAACGGCAACACAACCATGAACAGCAGGGACGGCGGCAATGGCTAAGACGTAAACGAAAATAGAGAGAACAAGCCGAAACGAGAAACTAGGATTTTGGAGAATGAGGTTAAAGACGACTAGCGTCGAAAAATAAATGATAGGGGAAGACATTCTACATCGGTTGTTTCTTAGAACCAATGTAGAAAGCATTTTCTACATCGGTTGTTCTGTAACCAATGTAGAAAGTTAAAAAAAAAAATCCACTTTAACAACTGATGTAGAAAGTACTTTTTACATCGGTTGTTAAGTAACCGATGTAGAAAATTTGAAAAAAAAACTCACTTTCTACATCGGTTCAAAAGAGAACCGATGTAGAAAGTACTTTCTACATTAGTTTTTTTCTAAACCGATATAAAAAGTTTACATTTATTTACAAAAATATCACCACATTTTTTTTATATTGGTTTCTAAACAACCGATGTAAAATTCTGTTATAAAAATCTATTTTTGCACTAATGACTATATCTACCGGTGTTGCTAAAGACAAAGAAACATGATGATGAAGTTATCGTATACAAACACCAAATGTTCATAAAAAAACTTCAAACAATCCTATGGTGGATCGAGCAACTATAACTTATAATTTTCTTTTGTTTATTTTTATTACTCAAGATGCTTAAATAATTATATGAATCTATTCAAATTTATGTATGTATTAAATAGAGTAATAAGAGAAAATGATGTGTATGTGATATAATTGCCTATATAGGTATATGATATGTGTGCATGTTTAGAGTTTTACTGAGAATTAACTGATGCGTATGTGTTTTATATTTTATTGGTTTGTACATAGATTGAATTCTTTATGCTTAGTATTTCAAGAAAAATAGTGAGATGATGAAAATAGAAGAAGAATAATAATATGAAATGAAAATTAATAAATTTAATTATAATTAATTAAATATATATATATAGTTAAAAAAATTCAACCTTATAATTAAATTTTTGAAATTAAAAGAATTAAAATGAGCAAATATTTAGTTAAATAATTAATATAAACATATTTTGATTAGAAAACAAAATTTAATATGTTTTTATTTGAAGGGATCAAAGAAAAAATATTTACTTAATAGAATAAAATTTAGATAGTTTAAATTACAGAATTATGATCTTGATTTTGGGAAAATAAATTTTAATTTAAATACATCAAAATATAATTATTTTATAATTTATGCTAACAATAAATAAAAAAAATATAAGAAAATATTATAAAATAAATTTAAAATTATTAAAGATGGTCAAAGAAAACTTTAAGATGATGTTTCCTAAATTTGAAAACTTAAATTCAAGAATCTTTTAGAGAAAGAATTCTCTGATTTTAAATCTTTCTAAAAGAGAAAAGCGATAATGTTTCCTGAATTTGAAAACTTAAATTCAAGAATCTTTTAGAGAAAGAATTCTCTGATTTTAAATCTTTCTAAAAGAGAAAAGCGAAGAGACTTCTAATTTTAGAAAAAGTAAAAAGTTTCTCTTTCTTTAATTTTTATTTTTTTTTCAATTAACTTAATTTATATTTCAACCAACATTATTATATTATAATTAATTCAACTAACCATCCTAACTAATTTAATAATTAATTAACTAATTTTAACAATTTTTTATGTTTTTTATTGATTTTTTTAAATGATTATTGAGTTATAAATATTTTTTAAATTTAGATATAATTATAATTTTTTTCTCTTTTATTATATTATATTATTATTATGAGTTAAATTTTTTTATTTTTTTATTATTAATTTAATCAATTTGAATCGATAAATATATATATATAGTTTTTATTTTTCTTAAATTTAATTAATTAATTTTTACTTTCCTTGCTAAATTTGAGACATACGAATTTATAATTTATAATATTTTAATATGGGAAGGTTTAAGTTTAAATAAAAAATCACACTAACTTTTATTGGTTCTTTTTAATAAAAACTTCAAATTGTAGTCTTACCAAAAAAGGAGGGGGTTAGTAGAAAATTTTGACTACTTAAAAGCACTATCTAAATTATGTGGGATCTTAAGTGATTTCGAAAAAAAAAAAAAGAGAAAAAATTATAAAAATATAAAATATTTGTACTAACAGAAACAGATGATGTTCAAATAATATATATTTAATTTTTCTAATTAAAATTCTATGTGTTAATATTATATACAAAGAGAAATTTACTGAGAAAAATAATCTCATTATATTGTAGACAATTCTGACTCAAGCAGACCTGATTATTATTTTAATCTGCATGAATTATGAGAATTACTTTTTTAGGTGAAGTTATGAGTATTGAGTATTATTTTGTAAACAAGGACACGTTTTATAAATAAGAAATCTCCTTCCCATGTGCAGTAAGATGCCATTTTACTGACCGAACAAGTGCACAGGTTTGACTTGACGATTTGCATGTACAATGAATGCACGTGGCTGTGTGATTGAGATTTAGAGGCCTGCTTTGTCCTTCTGTCTCTCCATTACACCATTTATGCTTTCTTTAATTCAGGTGATGGAGGAGGAAAGAAAAAAATAAGTATGAAAATTGTTGTATGGATAGGTAAGAGAAAAGAAAATATTTTTTATGAATTTTATATAAATATTAATTTTTTGAATATTATATTAATAAAAAAATTTAAGTTAAATTTTATTTATTAAATTTATATAAAATAAATTTTATATATTTAATATTATTTATTTATTTAATAATAAATCTTTTTTTATTATTTTTATCCATCTAAATTATTTAATTTTTTTTATTTTTACTTTTTTTCACATTTTTTTCCTTGCAAGCTCTTGCACCGTCCACATAGAGTGAGTATCTCCTTATGGGCACCTGATCTAAGTTCTAACAGCTTAACCACAAACGTACTTGGTACTCTTCTATTTATTACATGATCTTCACTCATCCCACTCATGCTTTTTGTTCATTTTGATAAAAAAAAGTAATATAATATTTAAAATAAGCTTAACTTTAAAATATTTTTTAGAAATGTTGAAAATATATTTATTATATATTTTTTTCATTGTATATATAATATATTTATTAATATATTTTATACATAATAATAAAATATATCATATTATCACACATTTTATTATACATCATAATATAAATAACACTCATTAATAAATATATTATATATATGTAAAGTATATAAATATGATATAAATAACACTTATTAAAAAATATATTATATATATGTAAAATATAAAAAGTTATATTTATGTGAAAGATAAAAAATATAAATATATTTATTACATTAATAAATATAATTTTAAAAATTAAAGATCTAAAATTATTTAAATTTAAAAATTAAAATGAATAAAGAATAAAGAATATAATAATAAAATTATTACTCAAATATATATATATATATATTATCAAATATTTAAGTAAAAGTTATAATAATATTTTAGAGATATAATAAAAAATAAAATAATTTAATTTTTTTATTTGATTATAAAAAATTATTTTATAATATAATATTACTGTTTTAATTTTAATAAATTTAAATTTAAAAATAAAATATTTAATTTTATATTTTTTAAAAAATAACATTAAAAATGTAGTTAAAATATAAAAATTATAAAATTATATATTTTATAAATTTATATTAATTTAAATAAAAATAAGATGGACTTGTGTCTTCGAAATAACTTTAATTAATGATAATTATTAAAAGTTGTTATATTTTATCATTTATTATTCATTATTATTTGTACCATATATTTTTTAATTTAAATAAAAAAATATTTTTAATTTTAATATTATATTTATTAAAATAATAAATATATTCATATTTTTTAAATATAATTTATAATTTTTTATATTTTATATATAATATATTTATTAATACATCTGATACATAATAAAATATGATATATATAAAATATAAAAATTATATATACTATTTTGACTTTTTAAAAAATATTTTTAAATCAATTTTATTTTGAATATTATTTTTTTAGACCACCTAAGTCATTTATTTTAAATTAGATAGAATTAATTTAGTTATTAAAATAATATATATACATTAACTATAACGATAAATTTATAATAAAATATTATCATAGAAATATTTAAAGATGAGCTTTGCTGTACAGCATCATTAGTAACTGCACGTTTGTGTTGAATTTTATAATTTTGACAAATAGAGTATTTATATTATGAATTCGAAAACATTTAATATTTATTTTTTAAATTATTAAAATTATTTGTTAAAATCTATTAAATTCTTACTCTCTTTACTGATTAAAGAATAGATATATAGTCATGCTAAAGATAAATATTTGATACTTCTGACAAAGTAGAGTATTTATTATATTAATTCGTAAACATTTAATATTTATTTTTTAAATAATTAAAATTAATTTTTTAAAATATATTAACTTATAACTCTCTTTGCTAATTAAAGAATAGATATAATCGTCCCAAAAATAAAAAGAAGAAAAATAAAACTCAGAAGTCTAAAATTGTACTTCTCATACATGCAACAAAAGTGCTGTTTTACATTGTATAAAGAAGGGTTCCTTCTATACAGTTGGATGTGGTGTAAATTGTTCATACAGTTGCGTAAACTTGGTGACCAAATAAAATAAGTATCTAAACTTCTGGAAAATGGATTTCAAACTTCAGAGTCACTTCTGGAAAATGGATTTCAAATTTCAGAGTCACGGTCACCTAGGTGGTTCGATTTTAACGTGAGATTGGAACATGCATCAACATGCATGTCAGCATTACTTTGGTTCGATTACTTCAGTTCAATTTTAACGGTGGGATTGGAACATGCATCGTCAGCATTACTTTGGTACGATTACTTCGGTTCGATTTTAACCTTGGGATTGGAACAGGTTCAATTTTAACCTTGGGATTGGAACATGCATCGTCAGCATTACTTCTTTAGTAGCTTCTCTCTTTCCGCTTGAACTTTCGAACATGGTGTTTACCATTTCCCAATAATTTTTGGTGTGGGGACTTTGGCGTTTGTAATGTAGAATAAATTACACTCCCTTTTTTAAGAGATGTTTAAAGGTTTGGTGTGGGGACTTTGGCGTTTGTAATGTAGAATAAATTACACTCCCTTTTTTAAGAGATGTTTAAAGGTTAAATTACAGTATCTTCTAGGCGCAAAATTATGTTCCCTTCTCAAATTCACTTTATCTATTTTAATTCAAAGTTAAAACAACTTCTCAAAGATTTTTTTTTTTCTCACTAATTCTCAACATCAACCACTAATTTTCAGCCTCTACTGTCATTTTTAAATTTAACTATAAAAAACTTCAATACTGAAAGAAAAGAAATGTTCTTATGAGTGTTATTATAGTTGTTCACCAATGTTAAAGAAGTTTGTTCATGTCAAATGGATTGAAGTAGAGCACATTCATCCTTTAGAAAAATGGGTCTATGTTTTAATTAGAAGTAGTGTAATTTGAAATCTTTTATAAGAGAGTATAACTTTCCCTGTAGCAGTAGGAAAAAAAAGGACTAAGAACAAGACATTATAGTAATAGGAGACCATCAATTCTCACATTAAGAGAAAAATGCATTACCATCTTAATCTATGACACACAATTTGATAAAGAAAATAAGCTCAACCACATTAGCTGTGGTATACTCGGTAACAACAGAGTCAGATTCAGGGAAGCTCCCCCTGAAGCCTCAACCCTGTATATCCAATTTCTAACATCACCTTGTGACGGACACAAGAAAAATATAGCGAACATACTTATGCTGCACATGTGAGGAATCACATCTCACAATCCGAACAAGATAACCAAGGAATGTCAATACAAGTCTGAAATTCATCACATCACTTTGCCTTCATTCTCCTCCGGATCGCGAAGGGTCCCAAACATCCAATCCATCCAGATGGTGTAATGCCCATAGTTGTGCCGATAGGTGGTATGATGAATGGTGTGGTAACCAGCACCCATAACAGGCCACAATTTTCCATGAATGCAATCATGAATGTTTGCAGTCCAAATGCCTTCAATGAATATGAGCACTAAATGTGTAGTAAAATGGGTTGGGATAATAAATAAAGCAAGGCTATGCGGTACTGCCTGAAGTATCCCATCAAGAGGGTGAAATGCCAAACCTGATATACATTGGAAAAAAGTCAGTCCACTTTTCATCTGGTGGGAATGACATGGAAAAAACTGGTACCATCTAAGAGAAAAGTGATGTTTAAAAAGAAATCAATGGTAGAGCAAATCAAGATGACGGTACTTCACAAAACCGTAGTATGACAGAACAACACAAAATGAAACAAACTATTTATATAAGCTTTTGTAAGCAAAAATATTTATATAAATTATTAATTAAAGATTTTGATAGTAAAACAGCATGTCTTTTGCAAGTGTCCTAGTATCACTACTTAAAGGTTAAAGCACACATCAGTTATCAACCACTAAAATGAAAGGAAAATAGTGCACCAACTGCTTGGAATGATACCAAAACTTGTCAGCTTGTGTTCAAAAAGAAAACAACATGGGAGAGAACAAATAGACAAGGTCAAGCTTCAAGAAAAAAGGTTACTATTAGGAAACACTTGGTGTCTTATGGCTAAAAAATGAAAGTGGTATAGCATGTATTGGTGAAAGTTTTATATCATGAATCCAAGGAATTTTGATTAAAGCCAACTGATAATACCTTGAACCCTTGCCCCAATTTTGGGACCTTGGTTGACAGAACAGGTCACATGAAATGGGATGTCAATAAGAATGTTATTGATAGAGACACAACTGCTTTGACTCATGAAAGCACATATCTTTGTCTCCATGTACATATATTCAGCTCTATCTATATAATCGATTTTGTCCATAGCTTTATATCCCCAACAAACATAACTGATTCTCCCTTTCTTTTGTCTAGTTTTACATCCCATCAGAATATGCCTGTAATTCTATGTCTATTTCCCTTTTATCCTCACTAATACTCCCTTTCCTCACAGGTATGTTCTTGGTTTCACAAGTTTCTTCGTGAAGATGTGCAGACAGTCTGAATTGGTGATATGCGCATGACAAGTATTTTCTAAGAAAATGTATGTTTCAACCTACAACTATATTAGCCAGAATAAATATAAGAAAAACAATTGTCTAACTTCTTTGTAAAAGACAAGAAAGAAGATGCTATGTTAAAGAATCTTAACAATATATATATATATTGAAGATTTTCAGTTGCATTTCAGAATGTGACTAACACTTGGCTCATTTCAGCTAAGTAAACTATTAGGCAAAACAAAATCACAAATCTAGCCACAATTCTGGAAGGGGTTCCAAGCCCTCCCCTCCTCTCCTCAGTCAGGTTCACTGCCTTGCTCAAATCACTAACAACCGGTGTTTCTTAAAAGAATATATTTATGTTTCACATGACATAAGGTTCAGAAGGACTGTTTCAATTTCAGAACTGAGTGATTCTGAGCTCATGCTAAAGTGACCACTGTATCAATCATCAAACTTACATTCTGCATGATAAAGTAGTATGATGAGTGATTAACTTGAAGTTTTACCAGGAAATCACTCAGTCAAAAACCCACATTGAGCCATTCTGACCAAGTCCTTAAATCAGTATCATCTATGACAACATATGCATAAATTATTAAATAAACCAACAGAAGTAAAAATCTTTTCAATAATAGCAAGCTATCTTCTTATCAAGGATAATTAAAGGTTAAAACGTTTAATATATGAATAAATATAGCTTTAGCCCGACATAACTATGATTGCAGTTTCAAAATGTTGAGTATTTAATGAACTCACCTGCAAAAGGGGAGAGAGTGTTCTGTTTATTGTAGATGTGATGGGTAGCATGAAGATGTTTGTAAAGTGGTTTTATGTCATGCAACTCTCTGTGCACCCAATAAATACCAAACTCTACAAAAATTAGATAAATTGCTAAATACACAAGGTACGGAAGCCAACCAACATGATATAATCTAGGATAGGACATTGTCCAGCCAGTTTCTGTCAGGTACTCAGAAACAGTTGGAAGCAAGCTGTACCAAGGCATGGCTTTCATACAAACATATATTTGCAAGAGCATGGCTCTTTGTGAGGGAATAGCATCTGCAATGAAAGATTTAAATATATCAAGAAAAGAATGTTACAAATATGTTACACAGAAATAAAGAACTGAAAAAAACCATTAAATAAATGTATACTTGAAAAAAGCCATTAGTTTGGGCAATGAAAACTCATACAATACAACAATTCTACTCAGTTGAGTTTGACCTATGATGCCTTGAACTTTCTAGAGCCAGTCAAAAGATGGATATAAATAACTCAGACTGCTGAAACTGCAGCAATCTAAACAAAAATTATTTCATGCCACTGCCTGAAATAAAGCAAGAGTTATAGCCATTTTGGGTGGAAATCAAAGATACAGATACATGAAATCAGCTTATCTAAGTCGTGGATTCTAAAAAATAATTATCATGCCAGTGGGCAAACTGAAGTCAAGAAAAATATGTTATATAATTTTTCAATTTTGAACAAGCCATCAAACTAAAAGAGGTGAAGCAGAGTGCTAACTTCAAATTGTCCTTTACGGCCAACTGACAATTGCTACAATTTAGAAAAAAAAGTTAATACAGCATCCATCTAAACAAGGCTCTAGATGTAGTCGATTCATATTAGGAATGAAACAATGAACATCAACCTCTAGATGTAGTCAACCATATTGGTATTTGTAATGAACAAAAGGGGCCAAGTAAATTGCAAACAATCTCCACCAGCTTGGAACTATCATAGCAGAGCACAATAAAAGCCCTCTCTAGCAATGCACAAAGATAAATGGTCAAAGTAACAGCACAAGTTTTTAAAAAAATTCTAGTAAGGCATGCACTCAACTCAGTAATATAACCTAAGACAGAAATTAAGCAGTAATATTAGCCTTATTTGCAGGAACATTCATTATACCTTGTTTATTGATTTTTTTACTGAACAAGCAAAGAAGCCCCCAATAGTTATTAATGCTCAGTTAAAAACTTGTTTTCAGGAGAAAAAAAAAACTCCACAATTTTTCCCAAACATTACACAAATTCAAATGTCAAAACCCACCTAAATTAACCAGCTTAACATGAGAAGGCTTGTAATTCCAAACCCAGAATCCATGTAAAGCCAATAGATGAGAGACAATCACTCTCTCTCGGTTTACCAAACAGTACATAATTTAAAAAATATAATAAAAATACAAAAGTCAGAATACAGATCTAAAACGAGAAAATTACAGGATAAGAATCAAAAACTGTTCAGTTTTCGATTGAAAAAAAATATTAACATCAAACTTGAAAAGGAAAATAAAATAAAAAACTAAACCCGATCAATTTTGTCAAAATAATCAATCGGAGCTGTTAATGGCCAAAAACAAAAATCAGATATCAGCATAAACGCCAGAACCAGAGAAGCATAATACATCTAACACAAACAGCTTACAAGAAAACAAAAGCCACCGGAAAATCAGAGAGTGGAAGACCGAAATCTAACTGAACTTCAATTTATCACAATTGAAGACTAAACCCCAAAACATGAAACGAGAAACGCAGATAGTAAAGCAAGAAGAAAAATAAGGTCAACAACGAAAAAAAAGAAGTGAAAAGCAAAAGAAAAAGGAATGAGATTAAGAAAGAAAAGGAAGAGATGTGATAGTTTAACCTTTAGGAACATAAACGTTGCGTTTCCAATAGTAAATGTAGAAGCACCATAAGAAGCCAGAGATGAAGTAGAGAAGGACGCCGCCAAGGTAGTTGCGAAGCCATGTCTGAAGGAAGCGTGGGAGAGGGCCCCACACGCTGTGTGGTACCAAGCAAGAGAGTACAATGCGGTTATAAAAGTCGGTGTCCTCTCCGAAGAGCCTACCGTACTCGTCGCTTAACATTGTTATCGTTGGCTCCTCCATGTCCATGCAAGGAGATGATGACGATGGTGATGAAGGATGGAATCAGAGAGAGGAGAGAGAGCGAGAGTATATGTCTGTGTGTCTTCGATTAAATACTGAGGACCTTGTTTAACTTTTAATTTAGTTTAAAGCTTAAACTTTTCTTGATTTCCTTTTAGACGCCAGATTAACATCAGCCTTTGGAGTAGCTTATAAAATATCGTTTTCTCCTTTGCAAAATTTAGATTCCACCATAACATCTTATAAAATAATAGAAATTATTTTTTAATTTTGATAGGTAAAGAAAATTTAATTTTTGATACAAATTAAAATAAAGGATTGAAAACTTAGGAAGGATTAAAACAATTTTTATATTTTAAAGATAAAATATGATGATTTTTATTTTTATGAATTAATAAAACTGTACCCAAATATTTTATGGATCAACATTTTGGTTTACTTAAATTTTTAATAGATTTTTCAGGTTAATTTGTGTATTTTGAATTTTTGAATATTTAAATTTTAAATATTTAAAAATTTTTAAATTTTTAATTAATCCTGATTTTGTGAAATAAATACTCTATTTGTTTTTAAAATAAAATATAATTAAAAAATTAAAATCATAAATTAATAAAAAATTAAAAAATTAAATTTTTTATTTATAAAGTTTGAGAGATAATTTGATAATTTATTTAAATTATCTGAATTTTTATTTAAAAATATTCTTTAACTTTTGAGTTAAAAAAAAAAAGTTATTATTTAGATTTCATTATCAATAGTTCACCGCTAATGATAAAGAAGAAAAGATAGAATTTTTTGAAATAAAGGAAAGAATTATTCGTAGGTGTTAATTTTTATAAGATTGAAGTAACACATGTTGAAGTAAAATGTGTAATATACATTAAGGTTAATAAATAAATCTTAAACAAGACGAAAGAATGATTTCAGATTCACTATTATTATAAAAAAGAATATTATCAAATCCTCATACTTCTATTAATTTTAAATTTATTATTCATAAAAAGAAAAATTTGAAGAAAAATTTGTACTAAAATCCATAATTGATAATATAAACAATTTTAAATTTATTAATATTTTAATGTAAAAATAATAATTCTTTCAATTAAAAAGTTTAATAAAAAATAATTAACAAAATCATATTTATTCAACGTATAAAATTACTAGTTTCACATTTTAACACGGTGAAATATACACCTTTTTAATGTTGTAGAAAATTTTATATAGTGTAACATGAGTATTAATTTTAACTTTGGTTTTCTATCCGAACAAACTAGCTTGGATAAAAATGCAAAGATTCTCATGGTTAATAACACATGGTGTAGAGCAACCGAACAAAATCTTTTCTTGTGAAAATGCATAAAGTCAAAACCATAATCACATAACTTGAAGTTTGGATGATGGAGGAGACACAACGACAATGAAGATAATGTCAAGCACAGTGGATAGAGGTGAAATTTTACACAAGGAAAGTTATGTTATACATCTAACAATAGGTGAAATAGGATAAAAAAAAAAGACATTAAGAATGAGATGTGATGTGAATATGATGAGAAATATAGAAAGAAAATTAAGATATATTAAAACGAAAATATTGTTGGATGTATAATAATCAAAATTCTTTGTGCAAAGTACGTGCAATCACAAGTATTAGGTGTTTAGGATTTAAGTTTGTAAATAATATCGTTATCATGCATTTAAATATTTTTTATGAAAAGCTATAATAAATAAATACATATTTGATTTCATATTTAAATATATAATATTTTTCTATTTTTAAAAGTATAATATGTATAATATATTATATTGACTTATAAAAATATAATTTTATCAATTAATTATTAATAAATATATATAAACCAATTAAATAAGTAGACGTTTTTATATGTTGAGGCTCATCTTATTAATTAAAAAAAAAATTGTAAGTAGCCTAAGTCCAACATTTTTATTAAATAACTTAAGTTAAGAAAAATTCTTAACTAAGACAGCGTTTTACTTAATGGATATATTGAGATAGTAAAAAATATAAAAAATTTAAAATGTTTATATATTTTATATAATTTTATTTTGATAATATATTTTATTTACTTATATATATATTAGTTCAAGCCAAATGGAATTATGTAATTAGTGTGATTTTTTTTTTAAGAAAAGTGTTTGATAGAATGTATTTATATTGCACAAATATTAACCATATCATCATGCTAATAATTATGGATTTAAAATAATTTTTTTATGGATCTTTAATGTAATTTGATATTAAATTTTAACCCTTAAATTTAACATAATTAACATTTTAATTCATGAGAAAAAATATCTTGGAATCTATTAAAATATTTTTTAAAAAGGAATTGAAAATAAAATATATAAAAGAAAGAAGAATTCTTATATATTTAAAAATGGGTTTGAGAACCCTTTCTTATACTTGTTTGCCTGGTTAGGATAATTGTTTAGTAATAAATGTGCAAAGATAAGCTTTAGTAATTATTTATCTTAATTTAAAGAAATTAAATCAATTAAAAAAGGTTTTTAAATGGATTATAAAAGCTAATAAAGTGTGTTTGTAAATATGAAAATCTAACAAAAAGAAAGATCATTACTTGGATGCCGTTATCAATTCGTTAATAATAAAAAAGAAAAGATAGTTTTGTTTTTTAGGTAAAGGAAGTGTTCACGTGTACATGTTATTTTTTAGAAGAATGAATTAACACATACCGACAACATCTTACTAAATCTAAATCAGTTTACTCTTGTATTGGTTCAAAAATGAGACCCTCATAACGTCCACGTCCACCTTACCTTTAAATCTACAAAAGCTTTGCAATAAAATGTTTATACATTTCTATACTTATATTTAGAACTATATATGTGTATCTTGAGTTTCTCATGAAAGATTATTAAAATATTTCATGTAAGTTGGTTTTTACCTACATGCTTGTATAAATAAATACATCCAAGTTAAGAATACATGTTATTCATTTTAAAGTATAAGAAGCAACATCATTATTTTTAATAATGTTATTAAATCAGCTTAAAAATATTTATTATTTTTATTAAATAATATTTTTTGTTCATTTAAATTTTTTTTTAATAATGATCTTATGAATACTTAAAAAATAATAATGATCTTATGAATACTTAAATAAGGTTAAACATTGTTAGTATTGTTCAAAATATATCAATGTGCTTGAAAAACAATTTCCCAGCTGTGTATTTTTATTTTCACATCTTCCGTCATGGCAAAATGCGAGAACCATGTAGATTTCACTTCTAACATGTACCATGTACCAAACTCATTAGTTTTTTCTATTATCTACCTTTTAACAATAGATGCTTAAGAATATTGTAGATTCTTGATATAACTTTTTGATATTTTCATGTACCATGTTTAAAGAGGATCTCGTAAACTATCTTGCTCAATATATGAATAATAAGTGAACCATAATGTTAAAAAAGAAAAAAAAAAATATATATATATATATATATATATCATTGGCATAAGATAATCACAACTTCATTTCCAAATTTATCCAATTTGTTAAGTTCAATAACTTTGCTACATACAGAATTGAAGAAGAAGCATAACCTATTTATGATGTGTCTAAGTTTCTTATGCAAAATGTTATGAATAACCACAAGTAGTAGTCATTGCATCAAGATATGAAAATCATGAGACTTTAAGCAAACTAACTTAAAATATTTCATGGAGACAAGCTTTTTGAAGTTTGAAGAATGATTTTATGGGACTATGACATCATGTAAGTATTCACAAAAAGTATTTTCTCTTTCTTTGACAATGTATAACATGTGGGGGAAAATATGTTTTCTTACAAATAGATTATAAAACTAACTTTTCATTTATACCTATATGAAGTATATTTAATCGAGAATTAACATCATACTTTATCTTGTCTTGTATCTTTATGGACGTTTTGATAACATTGCCACAAATATTTTTCTCATGAGCATAATATCAATATAGTATCTTACATTGAGTTTGCACCAATAGGCAAGATTAAAGAAGATTGGTTTCTTCTTCCATATGATTCTCTTGATATCCTTTTTTGCATCTTTTTAAAAATAACTTGGATATCTTTCACCTTTTCATAAACTTTGTCTCCAATTAAGACCTTTGGAACTGTTCCATTCTTTGGAAATTCATTAAAGTTTTTCTTAATCTATGATACAGATTATTATGTTTGAGAATTTTTTAATCACCAAGGTAAATTATTTTCTTTTCATGATACAATTAATGGTAACTAGTGTCTTCTTTGCAAATAGGACATATCTGTACCAATTTTCATATGATGAAAAGTCATTAATAGTACAAAATATCATGACAAATATCCTAAAATATTTATTACCATACCTGTCAAACACCTCCAAGTCTTCCACTCATAGTATTTTTAAGTCTTTAATCAAGGAATCTAGATAAACATCTATTTTGCTTCCTTGATATTGTTGACCTATAATCACCATAGACAACATAATGTATTTGCACTTGATGCATAACTTAAAAAGAAGTTGTAAATTACTAACATAATAGGCCATCAACTATACTTACTACTTAAATGATCATAAGGATTCATTTCATCTATTGCAAGTTCAAGCTTAAGGTTTCCTAGATCATTGCCAAACTCTGGAAATAATTAATTAATTATCTTCCACGGAAAACATTCGGCTAGATGACAAAGTTTCTTATCACCTTGTCTTTCATCTACGTTTCATCTAAGCCTATTCGCATAATTTGCATTAGAAAACAATCATTTGAACCTTGAAATTATTGAAAGATACCATAGCACTTTTGTTGGAGGCTTCTTTGTGCTGTCATCATAACTAGAATCACCATCTTTCACTTTATATCATGATAGCTAACATATTGGGCATTAATGCTATCCTTCAAAATCTTTTCTGTATAATATGCAACCATTTTGATATGCATGAATTTTCTTATACTCTCTACCTATTTGACATAGTACCTTTTTTACGTCATAATTATGCTTTAGTAATACATTACCTTTTGGTCACAGATCATTTAACAACTCAAAAAATTCAATGAAGTTTTTATTACATCATCCATTTATTGCCTTTAGATTAAACACTTATTAACATTGTTAAAAGTCTTGTGAAATTAGTACCTCCAAATACAAAGGATTTTGTATATCACTACATAAGTTATCATAGCAGTGTTCAAAAACCGAACCATTTTGATATAAATCACACAATCGAACAAAACCAAAAATAAAAATAAAAAATAAAATTAAACTTTTAAAAAACCATATCTTTTTGTGCAGTTTGGTTTGATTTGCAATTTTCTCTAGTAAAACCAAACCAAAATGAGTCATATATAACTTCATATATTTCTAATTTTATATTGTTAAACTATTATCTCTTTAATTATCACTTGTTATCTATCTATAATGCCTATAATTTATATATATTCTTGATATCTTTATTGTTATTTATTTTAATTTTTATAATTTTTTTAAAATAAAAGATCTAGTACTTATCTAAATTTTGTATTTAAATATATTTAAATATAAATGCTATTAGTCCTTTGCATGTGTAAACTCTCAATTATGTCTGAGGCCCCCAATCGTTAAAATTAACCAAAAATTAAGTTAATTAAAAATTTGAAAAGATATAAAACAGAAAGCAGAAAATACAAAAAACAGAAAGAAAAAAAGAAAATAAATAAATAAATAAAATAATAATAATAAAAAAGGGGAAATTAAAGAATAAGTAAAAAATGATAAATAAATAGAAAAAATAAAAAGAAAAAATGAAAAAGGTAAAAAACGAAAAATTGGAAAAAAAACGGAAAAATCAAAAATAGGGAACAAAATTTTTGAAATCAAGGGGTTGGCTTTTGGCTCCTGGAAAGGGGTGGCTTTTGGCCCTTTGAAAGGACTTGGCCCTTGCTAAGAGAGAGGGGGTTGGCCTTTGACTCTTTGGAAGAGCTTGACCCTTGCTAAGAAAGGGAGTTGTCTATATATACCTACAAACAGGAAAAGAAGGGGGCTTTTTTTTGCTTCTTGACATTTTTTGGGAAGAAATCGGGGACCAAAACAGAGAGGAGAAGCACTTGAGGGAGGGAATTTTCAGAATTTTTGAAGGGAGGACCCAGGGGAATCTCTACCTCTGCCTTCAAACCAGTTCTTCATCACCTTCCAATCAAGGTTAGATCCTACTTTTATTTTTCTTAAGTTTCTTGCTTCTTTTCAGATTTCCGAGCTCATTTTCGTCTCTGGTTTTTGTTTTCATTTTTGATCAGTCAAATGATCTCATATTTTGATGCTTTTTGTTGCGTTCTCTTTTTATTTCTCTCTAGTTTCTGGAATGATATTTTATGTCCAATTTATATCTGAAATGAAATTTTGATCGCCTGATTACCGAAGCATGTTCATCCTGGTGCACAAATGAACCTAGCTTGTTTGATTTGTGCATAACTTGCTCATTTCTGATTGGATTTATGTCAAACTTGTTTTTTTTTATTCATATGATCCATATCTTACAATTAATTGGTTTTAATTTTTCAGATTTACCAAAAAATATTTTTTAAAAATTCTGAGATTTGAATTCAAATTTTGGCACCAAAATCTTGTGTGTTCCTGAGGTTGATCTTCATTAGTGTTTTTAATATTTTTTTTAATCGATCAAATGATCTCCGATTTTTGTTTATTTTGTTTCTTTGTATTCGTATTTCTTTCTAGTTTCTGTAATGATATTATTTGTCCAATTTGGATCTGAAATGAAATTTTAATCGCCTGATTACCGAAGCATGTTCATCTTGGTGCACAAATTAACCTAGCCTGTTTGATTTGTGCATAACTTGCTCATTTATGATTGGATTTATATCAAACTTGTTTTGTTTGATTTCTATAATCCATATATTTCAATTTATTGGTTTTTATTTTTCAGATCTATCAAAAAATAGTTTTTAAAAATTCTGAGATTTGAATTCAAATTTTGACGGCAAAATCTTGTGTGTTCTTGAGGTTGATCTTCATCTCTGTTTTTCATTTTCGTTTTTAATTGGTCAAATGATCTCTGATTTTGGTGATTTTTGTTGTGTTCTATTTGTATTTCTCTATATTTTATTTAATGATATTATTTGTCTAATTTTGATTTGAAATGAAATTTCTATCGCTTTATTACTGAAGTATATTCACAATTCTTTTACTTAATTTCAAATCAAGCCTAATTCAAGCCCAAAATTCAAATCAAGTTTATTTTATTTTAAATCAAGTCCAATTTTATTTCATCAAATTCAAATCAAGTTCATTTTGTTTTAAATCAAGTCCCGTTTTGCATTCCTTATTCTCATGCAACGAGCCTTAAAATCGAACTGGTAGCTTTTTCTGCTGTTCGTTGTTTAGAGGTCCGTATGGGCCCAAGTGCAGCCGTAGTTGCCTTGGGCCCTGTGCATATGTGGATTGGGGATGGCCTTTCCTTTTTTTTATCAAATAAATGTCGTTTTTCATTCCTTAATCTCATGCGACGAACTCTAAAAATGAACTGGTAGCTTTTTCTGCTGTTCGCTGTTTAGAGGTCTGTATGGGTCCAAGTGCAGCCGTAGTTGTCTTGGGCCCTGTGCATAGATGGATTGGGATCGCACCCTTAAAATATTTTCAAAAAAGGCAACAATGCATTTGCTTTTAAATTCAAACTTCAAAGGTCAAGCCTTCAACTCAAACCAGAACTACGTAAGCCTTGAGTTTTCCATTGCACCGGGGAATATGTAGGAGCAGGATCAAGTCCTTTCAGGCTAACCCCCATCAAGTATTTATTTTCACACTAATTAAAGGGATCAAACAATTTTCAAATAATCACACACTTAGTTTAAGGGTACTGTTCTTTGGAACAGGCGAGTGGGATGCCTAACACCTACCCCACTCGTAACCGACTCCCGAACTGTGAATCTCATCTCCAAGTTAGGGTTTTTCCAAACTTTTTCCCTTAAATAAAAATTTGGTGGCGACTCCACATAATCCTATAAAATCCATTTTCAAAATTTTAGCGAGTTCGTCGTCTCGTCAGAATTACGGTTGCGACAGATGGCGACTCCACTGGGGATATTAGAGAGTCAAGCCCATTTGATTGAATGTGCATTATAATTGATCCCTTCTCTGTTTTTTGCGCGATTTATTTATTGCACGATTCACTTATTTGTTTGCTTATCTATATGTTTGTTTATTCTCTGTATAACCCTAGGATAGACAAACAATAAATTGCTATATATATCTGTACAATTTCCCCAATTGCAGGTATCCCAAAAATTGTGTGCCCTCATACATTGTATATGCATTTTTATCATGAGTGGGACCCTATACCCGGGTCTGAGTGCACCCTAGGACTAGAGGGATCTAATGGTGTCACTTTGGGGCTTACGTCCTGTTTGACTATCACGAAAATCTCAGCTAGAGTGTGTTCTATTTGTATTGCCCTACAACTGGTAGCTTTTTATACTGTTGTGGCAAGCATTGCAAACTGGAACTTGGCTCTAGTGACCTCTTATACCTCAGGATTACAAACCACATTTGGGAGGTTCATATAAAAGGCCATAGATCCTTAGGACAGGTAACCCGCATGAGAAGCAAAGAGGGCACACACACCCCTTTTAAGATACATGGGATTTGAAGGCTACAATTGGGGAGATACAAAAATCAAATCAAGATAAACATCAAGAAAACCAAAATAGAAGGAGAAAATTCATAGGAAAAATTAGAAAAATATTTTGAACATATAAAAAGATTCGAAAGAAAAAGGATGTTTTAGAAATAGGAAATTAGAAAAATAGTCTTTTGAAAATACTGAAAAAATAAAAAGATTCAATATATAAAAAGATGAAATATTGAAAACCTAAAGAACGCTTTCTAGAAAAATTCTAGCAAAACTAAAAAGTTTTTCTAAATAGAACTAAAAGTTTTTCTAGAAAAATAAAAAATATCAAAACTCCTAAAAAAAATTTGTTACAAATCAAGAATGAATAAATAAAGCAATTTTCAGTTATTTTCAAGATAGTCCAATTTCAAAAATTTCCAAGATCTATTTGTGCATAACATTCATTCATCCATTCATGCATAAATCTATCGTTCAAAAAAGATTTCAAGAAAAATCATTCCATTTTTTTCATCCACATTTTCATTACATTAACATCTTTATCATTCATGATTTCTGCATTCAAATTATTTCTCAAAAAATTAATTTTTAACTTTAACAGAAAAATTAGAGAAAGACAACTTTCTTGACATCCTTATAGGACTCGAGCACAATCAAGAATCATGGACAAGCTGGAAGGCAAAATGAGGAGTTGAGAAATGAGGTCCAGACTCTGAAAGAGCAGATGGCCAAGTTAATAGAGGCCATCCAATTGTCAAAACAAAAGGAGTCGACAGAATCCTTGCCAACAGACCCGTCATATCCTCCTGGGTTCACTCCACCATCAACTATGTCTCCGCTAACGGAAGGAGTTCATTATGGGTATCCTCATGGGCATTCACCCTCATACACCCAAACACAAGCCCAAACACAAATCCAAACACATAACCTACCCCCAAACACCATCTCGCAAGCTTATCAAACAACCGTTGGGGGAATGAATCCTATGTTCACCCAGGAACCTCGTCCATTACACATACCACCTTCCTATCCTCAAAACAGGCCAGAGGAATACCCAAGCCATCCTTCGAATGAGGATACTGAAAAGTGGAGAATCCTAGAAGAGGAATCCGGGCGATCGAGGGAAGCGCTTCTGAAGCCAGAGACACAGCCGACCTATGCTTGGTTCTAGAGATAGTAATTGACACGCTCGTCGTAAACGCGCAAAAATAATTTCTAGATTTTCCCCAAACTATTGGTATAGTATAAGGTGCAACCTAGGTCATCTTCCAAAGACCATTTCATATTCTTAAGCAAATTAGGAGAAAGTTAGAACAAGGGGATTTTGTAAAGATGCAATATTGAGTTCTAAACACAAAATACAAAATGAAATTAATTTCACTTAATAATTATCAACTCAAGGAATTCAAAGGCTATTTTCTTAACTAATCATTGATCACTAAAATCATGCATTGTGTTTATCAACCTAGGATCATCAGGAACCCCTAAAATGATCCTTGAATTCTCTACTGAGAAAACTCTCAGGGTTCAATTGATTATGATCAACAAGATTTAGTAACCACTTAATCTTTCATCTAAACCAATTTCATAATCAGAATTCAGTTGAAGTAAGTAATAAAATGAAAACATTCAATTCAATTACTTAATTTCTACTCTTCAAACTTTTGGAAAATGATTTACCAATCAAAAACCAATTATAAATCAATTATGCATTAATCAAAATACATCAACCGATCAAACTTTGATTAAAGAATAAAATTGAAGAATATAGTGAAGCAGAGTAGAAACCACTTAATAAGCATGTAAATAAAGATCAAGACCTCAAAGTTAAAATGAAAATAACTTGAATCCTTGAATTGAAACTACAAAACTAGCCTTCCATGAAGGAGGAAAACTAACAACAAAGAAAAACTAAGCCTTCCATGAAGGAGGCAACTAATAAAAAAGAAAAATTAAGCCTTACATGAAGGAGGCAACTAACAATAAATAAAAACTAAGCCTTCCATGAAGGAGGCAAACTAAGAAGAAAGAAAGAAAGATATAAAATGGTATTGGAGTTAATCTCCAAAGGGTTGTGTTTCTCCTCTTGTAAACCCTTCTATTTATAGAGGATTTTTGAGGCATCATCTTCAGAAAGTCACCAACTAGGATATTACTTTTCCACCCTTTTATTGCTTTCACATGGGCTTTGTTGAAAATGCAAAACACTTTTGAATTTTTGTCACCAATGAGAACAACAATTTTGACTTGCTTGCAGCACAATTTCGGATATTCACGTGTCCGAATTAGAGCTTCACGTCTGAACAAAGGTTGTAGCCCCAGATCGTAGCTTTCCAAAAGATTTGATTTCATCTCAATATGACTTCTGTATCTCACGATATTTCCAGATCTTTGCACACTATTCAAATTCCACGTCAGCAACACTATCTCATCTTTTGAGATAATTTCGGAGTCTTAAACATCCCATTTAGAGTCTGCTCTTGCTTTGTAACTGTGGACACTTCTTTAAGCTTTCATTCAAGACAGATTTCATGATTTTTGGATGTCTAAAACTCCTATTATGCTCAAAATACTATAATAGTGTCATTTTAATCGGGTAAGCAAAGAAATTCAATTAAACTTCATATGAACCCAAACTCAAAATATGACAAAGACCACTTAATTGAACATATAAGAAGTCTTAATGAGATAAAAGTGAGAGATAAATATTTATGAAATTTATGCTTATCAAATTCCCCCACACTTATCTTTTGCACGTCTCGGGCAAACTTAAGTTAAGGATTGGTGACTATATTTTTTTTTTTGAAAGAACATCAAAGTTTTGAGTTGATTTCTCAAGAATTCACAAAATTTCATGAAGCATTCTTTCATCACATTTTTGAAATTACTTAGAAAGGCAACTTTAATTTGAAAAACATAGATTGAGAAAGATAAAACCTCACATGATATACTCTGAATCTCTCAAGTGTTTGATTTGGTAAGTGTTTCGCTCAAATCCAATCCATGAAAGATGAACTATCATAGGCTTGCATATCTTCTACTTTTCTACTACTATGCACATATGCAATGCACAAATCAAGAGGTCTTTATTTTGGTTATAACTGGATTAGAAAGATGAAATGATATATTGAAGAGATACAATGTTAGACCAAGGAAAATGGTGATGATTGAGAACTGAGTCTAAGTGCAAGTGTGAGAAACAGATATCACTTCTTCATTCTTTTTTTTTTCAACCATGATATTGATGAACACAACAATAATCTCCCCCACACTTATTGAAACACTTATGGTATGATAAATCCAGTATTCCTCACCTTCTATGGTCAGACAAAGTTGTTTTTTTTTTATTATTTGTGGTGAGCTAAAAAGAAGAAAAGGTTAATCGGCTCAAAGGGCTGATCAAAGGATAAAATTATATGGTTTGGTTATTTGGCCAAGTGGTTTGTTTAAGAAAAAGAGTGCCTCAATCATTTTTGTACAATTCATGTGAAAATGTAGCTTAAAAAAGAATCAATACAAGTTCTGAAGTAACATACTCCATGGATGAAAATCACACAAGAAAGAAAATAATAATAAGGCTCAAAATCTCACAGGTAATATATTTATCAAATCTAATCTATCCAGTTCAAATATGTGTTGCCAAACTAATTAATCTCGAAATGTAAATCATTTTGCTTCAATTATTTTATGAAATCTAAAGAAAAACATACTTCCACATTCAATTTTTTTTTTAATCATAAGATGCGTATCAAGAGTCAAGTGTAACTCCTTACTCAGCCATCTTACTCAAAGCAAGTTTATGATTCTAACCTAATTTTTTATTTATTTATTTTTTTTTGGGTTTTTTTTTAATTTTTCTTTTATATCAGACCATCCTCCCCCCAACCTATCCAAGACATTGTCCCCAATGTCTTAGATAGAAATTATATAACAGGAAAAGAAATGTGAAAAAACCACCAAAGTAAGGAAAAGTTATAACCGAAGAGTGGTATCTGGTTCTCTTTTGTCTCTTCCATCCTGATTTGGTTGCTTCACCGGCTGCATTGCTATATTCTAAAAATGGTGAAAATTTAAAATAAATTGAAAACAAAATGTAAATGACAAACATACATGCATGAGAATGAACAGTAGTTGTGATTGTGGCTCATATCTTCCTCTGGTTCTACGTCCAGTAACGGCTGATATGTCTTCTAAGAGTCGAGGATGTGCTTCCCATTCAGTTGTCTTGTAAACTGACAAAAGGGTCTTTTAAAGTCAGATTCCCAAGACTATAACGTGTTTTTTCCTTACGGAATAGTTCAAACAAATCAAGAATAGTATACCTAAAAAAAATTGTTAGAAAGGTTAAAAATTTTATACAAAGTCAAAAAATTGTTAGAAAGGTTAAAAATTTTATACAAACTCAAAAAATTGTTAGAAAGGTTAAAATTTTTATACAAACTCCTAAATAAGCTTAGGAAACTAAAATAGTCCCCCGCAGCGGCGCCAAATTTTTGACACGCTCGTCGTAAACGCGAAAAAATAATTTCTAGATTTTCCCCAAACTATTGGTATAGTATAAGGTGCACCCTGGTCATCTCCCAAAGACCATTTCATATTCTTAAGAAAATTAGGAGAAAGTTAGAAGAGGGGATTTTGTAAAGATGCAATATTGAGTTCTAAACACAAAATACAAAATGAAATTAATTTCACTTAATAATTATCAACTCAAGGAATTCCGAGGCTATTTTCTTAACTAATCATTGATCACTAAAATCATGCATTGTGTTTATCAACCTAGGATCATCTGGCACCCCTAAAATGATCCTTGAATTCTCTACTGAGAAAACTCTCAGGGTTCAATTGATTATGATCAACAAGATTTAGTAACCACTTAATCTTTCATCTAAACCAATTTCACAATCAGAATTCAGTTGAAGTAAGTAATAAAATGAAAACATTCAATTCAATTACTTAATTTCTACTCTTCAAACTTTTGGAAAATGATTTACCAATCAAAAACCAATTATAAATCAATTATGCATTAATCAAAATACATCAACCAATCAAACTTTGATTAAAGAATAAAATTGAAGAATATAGTGAAGCAGAGTAGAAACCACTTAATAAGCAAGTAAATAAAGATCAAGACCTCAAAGTTAAAATGAAAATAGCTTGAATCCTTGAATTGAAACTACAAAACTAGCCTTCCATGAAGGAGGCAAACTAACAACAAAGAAAAACTAAGCCTTCCATGAAGGAGGCAACTAATAAAAAAGAAAAACTAAGCCTTCCATGAAGGAGGCAACTAACAATAAATAAAAACTAAGCCTTCCATGAAGGAGGCAAACTAAGAAGAAAGAAAGAAAGATGGAAAGTGTTATTGGAGTTAATCTCCAAAGGGTTGTGTTTCTCCTCTTGTAAACCCTTCTATTTATAGAGGATTTTTGAGGCATCATCTTCAGAAAGTCACCAACTAGGATATTACTTTTCCACCCTTTTATTGCTATCACATGGGCTTTGTTGAAAATGCAAAACACTTTTGAATTTTTGTCACCAATGAGCACAACACTTTTGACTTGCTTGCAGCGTAATTTCGGATATTCACGTGTCCGAATTAGAGCTTCACGTCTGAACAAAGGTTGTAGCCCCGGAGTTTAGCTTTCCAAAAGATTTGCTTTGATCTCAATATGACTTCTGTATCTCAAGATATTTCCAGATCTTTGCACACTGTTCAAATTCCACGTCAGCAACACTATCTCATCTTTTGAGATAATTTCGGAGTCCTAAACATCCTATTTAGAGTCTGCTCTTGCTTTGTAACTGTGGACACTTCTTTAAGCTTTCATGCAAGACAGATTTCATGATTTGTGGATGTCTAAAACTCCTATTATGCTCAAAATACTATAATAGTGTCATTTTAATCGGGTAAGCAAAGAAATTCAATTAAACTTCATATGAACCCAAACTCATAAAATATGACAAAGACCACTTAATTGAACATATAAGAAGTCTTAATGAGATAAAAGTGAGAGATAATTATTTATAAAATTTATGCTTATCAAATTCCCCCACACTTATCTTTTGCATGTCTCGGGCAAACTTAACTTAAGGATTGGTGACTATATTTTTTTTTTTTGAAAGAACATCAAAGTTTTGAGTTGATTTCTCAAGAATTCACAAAATTTCATGAAGCATTCTTTCGTCACATTTTTGCAATTACTTAGAAAGGCAACTTTAATTGGAAAAAAAATAGATTGAGAAAGATAAAACCTCACATGATATACTCTGAATCTCTCAAGTGTTTGATTTGGTAAGTGTTTCTCTCAAATTCAATCCATGAAAGATGAACTATCATAGGCTTGCATATCTTCTACTTTTCTACTACTATGCACACATGCAATGCACAAATCAAGAGGTCTTTATTTTGGTTATAACTGGATTAGAAAGATGAAATGATATATTGAAGAGATACAATGTTAGACCAAGGAAAATGGTGATGATTGAGAACTGAGTCTAAGTGCAAGTGTGAGAAACAGATATCACTTCTTCATTCTTTTTTTTTTCAACCATGATATTGATGAACACAACAATAATCTCCCCCACACTTATTGAAACACTTATGGTATGATAAATCCAGTATTCCTCACCTTCTATGGTCAGACAAAGTTGTTTTTTTTTTTATTATTTGTGGTGAGCTAAAAAGAAGAAAAGGCTAATCGGCTCAAAGGGCTGATCAAAGGATAAAATTATATGGTTTGGTTATTTGGCCAAGTGGTTTGTTTAAGAAAAAGAGCGCCTCAATCATTTTTGTACAATTCATGTGAAAATGTAGCTTCAAAAAGAATCAATGCAAGTTCTGAAGTAACATATTCCATGGATGAAAATCACACAAGAAAGAAAATAATAATAAGGCTCAAAATCTCACAGGTAATATATTTATCAAATCTAATCTATCCAGTTCAAATATGTGTTGCCAAACTAATTAATCTCGAAATGTAAATCATTTTACTTCAATTATTTTATGAAATCTAAAGAAAAACATACTTCCACATTCAATTTTTTTTTTAATCATAAGATGCGTATCAAGAGTCAAGTGTAACTCCTTACTTAGCCATCTTACTCAAAGCAAGTTTATGATTCTAACCTAATTTTTTATTTTTTTATTTTTTTTTGGGTTTTTTTTTTAATTTTTCTTTTATATCAGACCATCCTCCCCCCAACCTATCCAAGACATTGTCCCCAATGTCTTAGATATAAATTATATAACAGGAAAAGAAATGTGACAAAACCACCAAAGTAAGGAAAAGTTATAACCGAAGAGTGGTATCTGGTTCTCTTTTGTCTCTGCCATCCTGATTTGGTTGGTTCACCAGCTGCATTGCTATATTCTAAAAATGGTGAAAATTTAAAATAAATTGAAAATAAAATGTAAATGACAAACATACATGCATGAGAATGAACAGTAGTTGTGATTGTGGCTCACATCTTCCTCTGGTTTTACGTCCAGTAACGGCTGAAACGCCTTCTAAGAGTCGAGGATGTGCTTCCCATTCAGTTTTCTTGTAAACTGACAAAAGGGTCTTTTAAAGTCAGATTCCCAAGACTATAACGTGTTTTTTCCTTACGGAATAGTTCAAACAAATCAAGAATAGTATACCTAAAAAAGAATTGTTAAAAAGGTTAAAAATTTTATACAAAGTCAAAAAATTGTTAGAAAGGTTAAAAATTTTATACAAACTCAAAAAATTGTTAGAAAGGTTAAAATTTTTATACAAACTCCTAAATAAGCTTAGGAAACTAAAATGGTCCCCGGCAACGAGGCCAAATTTTTGACACGCTCGTCGTAAACGCGCAAAAATAATTTCTAGATTTTTCCCAAACTATTGGTATATTATAAGGTGCAACCTAGGTCATCTCCCAAAGACCATTTCATATTCTTAAGCAAATTAGGAGAAAGTTAGAACAAGGGGATTTTGTAAAGATGCAATATTGAGTTCTAAACACAAAATACAAAATGAAATTAATTTCACTTAATAATTATCAACTCAAGGAATTCAGAGGCTATTTTCTTAACTAATCATTGATCACTAAAATCATGCATTGTGTTTATCAACCTAGGATCATCTGGAACCCCTAAAATGATCCTTGAATTCTCTACTGAGAAAACTCTCAGGGTTCAATTGATTATGATCAACAAGATTTAGTAACCACTTAATCTTTTATCTAAACCAATTTCACAATCAGAATTCAGTTGAAGTAAGTAATAAAATGAAAACCTTCAATTCAATTACTTAATTTCTACTCTTCAAACTTTTGGAAAATGATTTACCAATCAAAAACCAATTATAAATCAATTATGCATTAATCAAAATACGTCAACCGATCAAACTTTGATTAAAAAATAAAATTGAAGAATATAGTGAAGCAGAGTAGAAACCACTTAATAAGCATGTAAATAAAGATCAAGACCTCAAAGTTAAAATGAAAATAACTTGAATCCTTGAATTGAAACTACAAAACTAGCCTTCCATGAAGGAGGCAAACTAACAACAAAGAAAAACTAAGCCTTCCATGAAGGAGGCAACTAATAAAAAAGAAAAACTAAGCCTTCCATGAAGGAGGCAACTAACAATAAATAAAAACTAAGCCTTCCATGAAGGAGTCAAACTAAGAAGAAAGAAACAAAGATGGAAAGTGGTATTGGAGTTAATCTTCAAAGGGTTATGTTTCTCCTCTTGTAAACCCTTCTATTTATAGAGTATTTTTGAGGCATCATCTTCAGAAAGTCACCAACTAGGATATTACTTTTCCACCCTTTTATTGCTTTCATATGGGCTTTGTTGAAAATGCAAAACACTTTTGAATTTTTGTCACCAATGAGCACAACACTTTTGACTTTCTTGCAGCGCAATTTCGGATATTTACGTGTCCAAATTAGAGCTTCACATCTGAACAAAGGTTGTAGCCCTGGAGCTTAGCTTTCCAAAAGATTTGCTTTGATCTCAATATGACTTCTGTATCTCAAGATATTGCCAGATCTTTGCACACTGTTCAAATTCCATGTTAGCAACACTATCTCATCTTTTGAGATAATTTCGGAGTCCTAAACATCCCATTTAGAGTCTTATCTTGCTTTGTAACTGTGGACACTTCTTTAAGCTTTCATTCAAGACAGATTTCATGATTTTTGGATGTCTAAAACTCCTATTATGCTCAAAATACTATAATAGTGCCATTTTAATCGGGTAAGCAAATAAATTCAATTAAACTTCATATGAACCCAAACTCATAAAATATGACAAAGACCACTTAATTGAACATATAAGAAGTCTTAATGAGATAAAAGTGAGAGATAATTATTTATGAAATTTATGCTTATCAGTAATCCCTCCCAAATTCAAGGTTCTTGAATTTGAGAAGTATTAAGGAACTAGCTGCCCAAAGAGCCACCTAGCCATGTACTACAGGAAGATATCTCCTTGCATGCACGACGATAAGTTGCTTGTCCATTTCTTTCAGGACAGCCTGACTAGGGTAGCTGCAACTTGGTACACTCAGTTAGAGCGGACCCACATCCGTTCATGGAGAGATCTGGCTGAGGCCTTCCTCAAACAATATCAGTACAACATGGAGATAGCTCTTGATCGAACTCAACTCCAAAACATGGCCAAGAAAGGGGACGAGACCTTCAAGCAGTACGCTCAACGATGGCGAGAGCTAGCTGCTCAAGTACAACCTCCTCTATTTGAAAAGGAACTAGTCAGCATGTTTCTTGACACACTCCAAGATCCTTTCTGTGATAAGATGGTCGGCAGTATAACTTCAAGCTTTTATGATGTCGTCATCATTGGAGAAAGGATCGAGGGTGGCATGCGCCGAGGAAGGATCACGCACAAGGCCACACAGACAGTTGACGCCTCTACAGAAAAGAAGAGGACAGGTGAAGCTTATAATGCGACTTCTGGTCAAGGACAGTATATACCTCCGACAGCACTTTATGGACCGACTGGCTTCCAACCACCACCATATACACCCTACATACCATATCCTTACATTGCCTCTGCCTACCAAACACCCTACCATCCAGCTTATAACTATCCAACGCAAATCTGACCGCCCACACCATACACGGTACGAACACAAGCCATGAGCTCAAATTCTAACCAAAGCCAAAAAAAGGAAAAGGATCCTGTCCAGTTTGATCCTATTTCAATGACCTACACTGAGCTGCTACCTCAGCTAATCCAGAATTCCTTGGTGGTTCCATACCCTCTGAAACCTCAAGAACCACCATACCCAAAATGGTACGATGCAAATGCCATATGTGATTACCATGCGGGGTATATTGGTCATTCAACAGAAAATTGCCAGGTCCTGAAACGCTAGGTGCAAAGCCTAATTGATGTTAAACGGCTAGATTTTGGGAAGATCGCTCCTAATCCAAATGCCGAATCATAAGAGTTCATCTGCTGGCTAAGAAATGGGAGAAACACAATGAGCCACCTTGTACAAGTCAAGCTATCGAGGAAGAACATCCAAAAATTGTCGTGTTTTTCAAAATCAATCTTTGTAAATAAATCTCAATGAATAAAACAAAATTTACATTTTTCATGTTTTTAGAGCACGTGCTTCACATCATTGGCTTTACTTTTAAAAAATTTGCCATCCCTTTATCCATTCAGCCCGCTTCTTATTCCTATATCCAAACAATAAATACTGATTGGTGATAATGCTAGTGCTGTAATAAATAATCTTGAACGTGTAGTTAATCAAGCTCAAAGAAAAAAGCCCAATGAGGAAGTAGAATAACAACCAGGGATTCTAGATCCCCAGTCAAAGTGTCTTGTCAAACAAAAACATCCCGCTGGAATCAAGTTCAAATCCAGGCAAAATTTAGGGATGCATGATAAGATCCGCTGAATTAGGAACCAAATGATCCCGGCAAGATCAACACCCAACTGCATAAAATTCAAGAAAAAGAAGAAAGCCAACTGGATTGAATCAAAATGATCCAGGCAAAATCAGGGTCAAAATTCAAACTTCAAGAAAAAGAAGGAAGAACGCTGGATTGAATCACAATGATCCAGGCAAAATCAGGGTCAAAATTCAAAATTCAAGAAAAAGGAGAAAGCCCACTGGATTAAGCCAAAACAATCCAGGCAAAAGTAGGGTTAAAGTTCAAGGTTAAATCAATAAAGGCATGATCAGAAAAGGTCTTGCTGGATTCCAAAAATAATTCAGGCAAAATCAGGATTGAAACAGGAGCCCGCTAGGCCGAAATTCCACAAAGACGGCCTAGGAAAAAGTTAGGACACATCAAGCAAAAAGCCCGCTAGGCCGAAAACCCATAAAAGCGGCCTAGGAAAAAGTTAGGGCACACAAACAAAAGCCCGCTAGGTCGACATTTCTAAAAAATGACCTAGGAAAAAGTTAGGGCATGATCAAACAAAAGCCCGCTAGGTCGAAAACCCTCAAAGGGCGACCTAGGAAAAAGTTAGGGCACAATCAAATAAGAGGCCCGCTAGGTCGAAAACCCTCAAAGGGCGGCTTAGGCAAAAGTTAGGGCACATCAAGCAAAAAAGCCCGCTAGGTCGACAATCCTGAAAAACGACCTAGGAAAAAGTTAGGGCAATACGAAAGACCTACTGGGTTGAAAACTCAAAGGAACAACCCAGGCAAAAGTTAAGGTCAAACCAGGAATTTCAGGACAATCCAACATTTCTGCACCTCATCTTCCCTAGAACTGGGGAAAAATTTTGCCGTTTCTCAAGTTTGATTAATTTGACAATCAAGATTATGAAAAGCAGCACTGACATTTTTCATCAAAAGGTGTCATTCGGGCAATCAAACCCACACCTTTCGTCTTTTCCTGCCAAACAAAACACCACTTGCTTCTTTCCATCCAAAATCACTTTGCACACCTCAAAAATGCATGTGCCACAAAGAAATATGAAAAATATAAAAAATAAAAATAAAAAGATTAATTTTGAAAAGTCATGCCAAATCGGATGAATCCTCAACCATCGCAACATGACATGATTGTTCCCGAAGGATCATCTTCCTGTCAGACATAACGCCACCAAGACAAAAGGAGTGTGTCTTATTCAAATAATAACCGCTGTTGGGTCTCCAGGATCTTGACCAAGAAAACTTCAAAATTCCAGCTCGTCCTGATTTTTGGTTCCCTTCACATCCACTATGAGGTTGTGGAGAAAGGACATGTCAAAATAAATAAATAAAAAAAAATCAAGAGAAGCAAAAGGTTTTAACACCATTTCATGGTTTGCATTCATCACATAGCATCCATTTCATCAAATAATTATTTCAAGCATAATAAATCATTCAATAAGATTAAAACATCACATTCTTTCTATTCCAACACCACAAGCATTGCATCTTTTTCATTCATTCAAACATCGAAATAAGTGTCTTGTCATTCAAGCATCTCATAATTCGTTTTTCAAAGCTAATTAAGACCTGGGTAAAACTGCCCGAGTCAATCTTAATTAAAAAGGACTCAAGTTCAAATTGGGGCAAACTCTTGCCCATACAAAAATTCACTTTGAGGTCACCCTCAAATTCTGGATCAAGTCCAAACAAGGGCAAACGCTTTCCCCCAAAAATTTAATTTGAGGTCATCCTCGAATTCTAAAACAAGTTCAAACTGGGGCAGATGCTTGCCCACAAAAATTCAATTTGAGGTCATCCTCAAATGCTGAATCAAGATCAAACTGGGGCAAACGCTTGCCCACAAAAAATTCAATTTGAGGTCATCCTCAAAATTCTGAGTCAAGCTCAAATTGGGGCAAACGCTTGCCTACACAAAAATCCAATTTGAGGTCACCCTCAAATTCTGAGTCAAGCTCAAACTGGGGCAAATGCTTGCCCACAAAAATTCAATTTGAGGTCATCCTCAAATGCTGAATCAAGATCAAACTGGGGCAAACGCTTGCCCACAAAAAATTCAATTTAAGGTCATCCTCAAAATTCTGAGTCAAGCTCAAACTGGGGCAAACACTTGCCCACACAAAAATCCAATTTGAGGTCACCCTCAAATTCTGAGTCAAGCTCAAACTGGGGCAAATGCTTGCCCACACAAAAATCCCATTTGAGGTCATCCTCAAATTCTGAGTCAAGCTCAAACTGGGGCAAACGTTTGCCTGCCAAAATTCAATTTGAGGTCACCCTCAAATTCTGAGTCAAGCTCAAACAGGGGCAAACGTTTGCCCACAAAAATTCAATTTAAGGTCACCCTCAAATTCTGAGTCAAGCTCAAACTGGGGAAAACGTTTGCCCATAAAAATTCAATTTGAGGTCACCCTCAAATTCTGAGTCAAGCTCAAACTGGGGCAAATGCTCGCCCACAAAAATTCAATTTGAGGTCATCCTCAAATTCTGAATTAAGCTTAAACTGGGGCAAACGTTTGCCCACAAAAATTCAATTTGAGGTCACCCTCAAATTCTGAGTCAAGCTCAAACTGGAGCAAACGTTTGCCCAAGAGAGATTTAAATTCAAAATATCAAAATCAAAATGGGGGAAAATGGTTTCCCAAAATCCCCTCAAGTTAAGGCATCCCTCGACTGCCAAAAGATCTTCCAAACTGGGGAAAACACTTGCCCAAAGTTCATTCTAATCAAGATAGCCCTCAATTATAAAGAATTTTCTAAACTGGGGCAAAATGGTTTCTCAAGTTTCTTCAAGAGAATAATTATCAAGTGCTTAAAAACCTTCAAGTTCAAGGTAGAATAAGCAATTTATTTTAATTCAAGAAAAAACAAATTTCAAAATAGCTTGTCCAAGGCAGCTGACGATGAAGTTCATGTTCCGCCCTCACAGGACACATCACACCCCTGCCTTGACAGGACCTGTACATTTTACCTATCTTAACGGGTTTTCACCTTTGCCTGTCTAGCAGGATTGCATTTCTCCTGTCAACAACAGGAGTCCATCTACATTTATTCTGTCTTAACAGGATAGTTTTCATCATTTACTTTTCCTGCCTTAACAAGGCTTGCTTCTTTCCTGTTTTCACAGGTCCTTTTCATTTCGCTTTGCCTGTCTTAACAGGTTTTCACCATTCTATTGTGCTTGTCTTAACAGGCGTTTTGCCTCCATCATGTCAATAAGAGGACTTTTACATTTTTTCCTGTCTTAACAGGTCATTTTCACTTTCCTTTTCCTGTCTAGTAGGCTTGCATCTTTCCTGTCATCAACAGGACTTTTTCTGCATTTCACCTGTCTTAACATGTCATTTTTCATTTATCCTATCAAGCAGGATTTCTGTTTAAATTTCCACATACATCCTGTCAAGCAGGATTTCATTTGCATTTATCCTGTCAAGCAGGATTTCGTTTGCATTTATCCTGTCAAGCAGGATTTCATGTTTAAATTTTCGCATACATCCTGTCAAGCAGGATTTCATTTGCATTTATCCTGCCAAGCAGGATTTCATGTTTAAATTTCCGCATACATCCTGTCAAGCAGGATTTCATTTGCATTTATCCTGTCAAGCAGGATTTCATGTTTAAATTTCCGCATACATCCTGTCAAGCAGGATTTCATTTGCATTTATCCTGTCAAGCAGGATTTCATGTTTAAATTTCTGCATACATCCTGTCAAGCAGGAGTTCATTTGCATCTATCCTGTCAAGTAGGATTTCATGTTTAAATTTCTGCACACATTCTGTCAAGCAGGATTTCATATGCATTTATCTTGTCAAGCAGGATTTCATGTGTAAATTTCTGCACACATCCTGTCAAGCAGGATTTCATTTGCATTCATTCTGTCAAGCACGATTTCATGTCTAAATTTCTGCATTCATCCTCTCAAGCAGGATTTTTCTTTTTTTTTCATTCCCTTTGTTTTATTTTTCATCCCCTTTATTTTTCTTTTTTCTTCTTTTTTTTTTATTTTTTTTATTTTTATTTTTATTTTTATTATTAATCCTAACTGAATCTTAACTATCCTAACTAACCTATTAATTTTTGAAAATTTTTCTTTTTACTTCTTTTTTTATTTTTTTATTTATCTTCTTTTTATTATTATTATTATTATTATTATTATTATTATTATTATTATTTTATTTTTTTATTTTTCTAACCAATTCTTTAACTAACCTACTTAACTACTAACTTTTCAACTAAAAGTTTTTTTTTTATTTATCTTTTATTATTATTATTATTATTATTTTTTATCTCCTTTTTTTTCTTTACTTCTTTTTTCTTTTATATATATATATATTATTTTATTTATTTATTTATTTTTTATTAAACTTTCTTTTTTATTTATTTTTTACTTTTTATTTATTTTTTTATGTTTATTTATTATTTATTTTATATTTTATTATTATTATTTTTTCTTTATTGATTGATCTCGAATATAATTAGATGTGCACAATCTTAAACAAATTGGTCATGCTGAATCTTCAGAGACCTGATTTGTTTAGTAAAAAACAGCCAACCAATGTAAAAGACTTTTTTTACTTAACTTTAAATGACTTGTTGAACACACTTTTAATTGATCATACCATGTGTAGCACCTTATTATAATTACTTTGTGTATGGCCTTGTAAGAGTATATTGCTTTTTCGATCCCTGACATGGGAAAAACAATACTTGTAAAGGTTATATCAAGAGAAGTTGGAGCAAAATTCATTAGCATTTTAACATCCAACATTACTACCAAGTGATTAATGTTGAAAATTGAGATATTTTTGCTCTATATTTCCATTTATGTTTTAATGAATGGATAAATATATTTTTTATTGCTGTAATGGTTTGATGAAAGAGAAAAATATGTCAGGTTTATCTTCTTTCTAGTCGATAAAATTGCTCTAAGTATTACTTTTATTGACGAGGTTAGTATAAAGTCATATATCTATCTTTCTGTTCTTGTTTTCCTCTATTTTAAATATTCTAAATTTATATACTTTTTGATTATTTTATAATGTCCATTTGTGTTATTCACTTTTCATATAGTTTTATTTTATAACCTTTATCACTGTTCACATACTTAAGGGATGATTTTATTTTTATGTAACCAGTGGTTTATTAACATGGCATGTTAATGCGTTATGTAATCATGACTATATTATTTTATAAAATTTTTAATTTTTTAAATAATATATTTATTAATATTTTTAATTAAATAAGTTAATTTTTAATATTGAAATATAAATGTTTAAATTAGAATTTTATATTTATTAACAAAATTAAAAAAAAAACGTGGTGCCTAAAGATATTCCCTCATCATAAATATATTTTAAAAATAAAATTTTATGTCATATTTTATTCATAACTCGATAAAAAGAATATTACAAAATTTTAGATTTTTTAAAATTTTATTATATTTTAATTGTAAATAATATTTATAATTATTAACATTTTTAATACTGATATTTTTTTAAAAATATCAATATTAATATTTGTGACGATTTTTAATCAATAAAATATATATTTTTAACCAATACAATTACAATTTTTTAACATAAGGAACATCTATTTATTATATAGGCATTAATTGTTCAAATGATTTTCACATAATTCTAAAAAAAATGAAGATCACTAACACTTTTTAGAATATATATATATTTTTAAAAAAATAAAAATAAAAAAATATTAAAAATAATATTTTAAATTTTTAATGATTTATTTTTCACTTCAATTTTTTTTCTAGCATTTGTATAGAAAAAATTAATTTTTTCTAAAAATTATTTCTTAAATAAAATATATTATTATCTAAATTTTTAATTTGATTTTATTTCATTTAAATAAATTATTAATATTATTTTTTATATTAATCACTTATGTAAAAAAACACTGATTATAAAACTTTTTATTTTTCAAAACTTTATTCAAGATTCGTCCGTCACCGATGATGATGATACTGTTAAAATGTGCAAAATTATATTTTTTATCAGTTAAGAAAGAAAATAAATTTTATTCATTTATTTTAATTTTTTAAAAATATTAGTTTTTAAATATATTTTTATATTTATCTTCTTATTATTGATTGTAATAAATAAAAAATAAATTTAAAAAAAAAAATAATTTTTAAAATAATTATATTTTTAATATTTATACTTGTTGTAATATTTACTTCACATTAACATTAACAGCTTACATAAATTAAAGCTTGAGATCATGATCTCATATGGGAACTGATTCATATCTTAGGCATATTCCCAATTTATTCTTATTTTATGATGCAGATTCGATAACATATTGAGATTGTCGAAGTAGATTTGACTTTTAGTGCATAGTCTAATTTTTTTCACCCTGTTATTAATTTCATTTTATGTTTTCCATATTTGTTTCCAACTCGAGTATTCATTCCCGCTCTCCTTCTTGTTGAGTTAGAAAACCAACTTTTATTTTTGTTTTCAAGCATGATGAAAAAATCTGTTTGGCATCCATCTTTATTTTTTATAATATATTAAATTATTATATATTTTTAAAATTTATATATTTATTATTTTTATTATTTTATTAATTTTGTATAATATTTATATAAAAATAAATATATTTTAGTAATTTTATATAACAGTACGGATCCTAAGTAAATTTGATGTTTAGTTCGTAGTCTAATTTTTTCCAGCTAATGCATACATGATTTCTTTGGAAGTAAAAACAATGAAGACAAACCACCACTGTAAACTGTAAAGGGAAGGAAAAGGTTAATTTCAAATAGTGTACATATACAAAAATCAAATTGACTAATTATGTTGTTTGGTGGAGAAATGATGGATTTAACTCCTTTATTTACAATGTTACTTATTTTATAAGAAAAAGTACAAGATTGTTATTCTATCTTTCATTATCTGTCATTATTTTTTTTAAAATATATTTTTAATTATTATTTTAAAAATTAAGATAATATTTATTACTTTTCATTATACCTTTATTTTATAAAAATACTAATTAATAAAAATTAAAGAAAAAAAATTATATAGTTATATAATAAATTTATTTTTAACATAAGCAAATATATTAATTAATTCTAAAATATAACAATATTAGAAAATACATAAAAGAGAACAACAAAAAGTATTATTAAAAAATAACTGATACTATTTTGTTTTTTATTTATCATTATTTAAAAAATATTTTTTACTATTTTATTTAAAATTTTAAAATATTATTTATTTTTTTATTATACTTTTATCCTTCACAACAATATTAATGAATAAGAAAATTAACGATATAAGACAAAATTAACCAACAATTTTAATATAAATAAAAATATTAGTCAAATTTTTTAAGGAATATTAAAAATAGGCTAAATAAATTTTAAATTAATTAAATTAAAATCTTTCAAAAAAAAAGTTCAAAATTAATATCTACATAAAAAAGAAGCCAAATTTGTGCGAAACAAGGCAAGCGAAAAGAGGTAATTAATATTCACGGGTGGTTATTAATAAAAAAGGGTCCCAATTGATGAAGCATGTGCTACATTATAAATATTCCATTTGGAAAGTGGGAGCAGAAACAGCTCGCAGAGGTCACTAACCAGCATGTGAACTTGTGATTCCTGTGGGCTGAGACACAGACTCAGTCTCCATCACAACTCATATTTAATATATAATTTCGAGATTCATGAGTTGAATGGTTGTGAGAATTGGACCACAGGCTCTTGTCATCTATTGTTTCTTCCTCGAATAAATATTCAATTGAATTAACTAATAAATTAATATTTTATTTTATGTATGTATTATGATTTTATTTTTAATTTTAAAATAATATAATTAGTTTTTTATTTTTAAAAATTTCACAAATTAAACTTTTTTAATTTACTTAAAAAATATAAATTCTTTTATAAAGACAAATTTGTAAAATTTTTAATAGTAAAAGATTCATTTGTATTAATTTAAAGATATAGTATATACAAAATAGGATATTAATTTAATATTTAACTTTATAAATATTTACAATTAATTATGAACATTGTGTTAAAGTTTATGATTTAAGACTATGAAAGTTTAGTCATGTTTTGTGTATACTCATCGTTATATAATGTTTCCTTTATATGAAATTTCACATCACACTTTCTATTAGAAACAGAGAACTAATGTCTAGAAAAGAGACTAGATTTATATATTATTGTAGAAAACAAGTCTATAAAAATGGGAATGATAAGACAACTATTTGTCTATTAGCTATTTTCCTCTCCAAGATTTTTTTGTTCTGTTAGGTAATTTTACGTCAAACTAAACTATTTTTCATTAACAATATATTAAAATTAAATTCACGAATAAACAATTGTTATGACTATAATTTTAATAAAATAAGTTTAACCATAAATATAATAATTTTAATAATTTTTTGCATGGTATACCGCTAAACCATTCAGACCAAGCTGACCCATTTTCATAGGCTTATATTGACCCATAGATAATTTGCATGTTAGCACAACTAGAGTTTTACGAATTGATTTAGTTAAATACAAATCTGCAGATTCATTACGACCAAAAGAAAGAGTATGCAAATCTACGAATGTATGTTTGTAATTTGAAATAGAGATATTTATAGAATAAGTTGAGATGAATTTATTTTTATTTTGATTTTATTTAAAATTTTAGAGATAATTATTTAAATTTAGATTTAATTAAATTAAAATTTAATAATATATAAAATAAGATTGGATCAATCCACTATGTTACTATAATATATCAATTTTAACATTATATATAAGTATATATCATAGATTAAATAAGTATAAAATTAAAGCTAAAGTAGGGTTTATAATTTATATTTTAAGATAAATAATATCAATAATATAATGTATAAAATATTATCAATTAAGTTAATAAATTTTATTATTTACAAATAATTTTTAAATATATATATATTTATAAATATAAAATATTAGGATAAATTTGATGAATTTAAAATATAACTTAAGTTCATGCTAAAAATATACAGAATCTAGTTTTTGAGATCTAAACTTGTAAAAAATTAACTTGTGATCAAGTCTAATTAGTTGCCTAGAATGAGTGAGAAACATCGTTACTTTGAAATGAAAAGGTAAGTAAATCTTATTTTGACATATGAAATTATAATAAATTTTAATTAGAACTTAACTTTATAAAAAATGTATTTATTTTAATTTTGTTTGTTTATTAATTTTATTAAAAGTCGAGAAAGGTTAGGAAGATTCAGTTAGTCCTTTTATTCGATCAGTTGAATAAGTATTATAAATTTTTCTTTATAAGAAGTATTCGGTTAGGACAAATTTTCTTTAAATTTTTTTATATATCTTTTATATAATTGTCATAACCGTAATTCCGACAGACGATGAACTAGCTAAATTTTGAGAATAGAATTTTATTTGATATGTGTAGAGTCGCCACCAAATTTTTATTCAAGAGAAAAAGTTTGGAAAAATTCTAACTTGAAGATGAGATTCAAAGTTCGGAAGTCGGTTACGAGTGGGGAAGGTGCTAAGCACCCCACTCGCTCGTTCCGAAGAATGGTACCCTTAAACTGAGTGTGTGATTTTTGAAAATTGTTTGATCCCTTTAACTAGAGTGAAAATAAACAGATTGATGGAGGTTAGCCTGACATGACTTGATCCTGCTCCTACATATTCCTCGGTGCAATGGGAAACTCAAGGCTTACGTAGTTCTGGTTTGAAGGCTTGACCTTCGGAGAAGCTAGAAAAGGGTATTTGAAAATGGATAAAATGTTTTGAAAATTTTTTTACGAAGAATCCTTAGTCCACATATGCACAAGATCCAAGACAACTACGGTTGCAGTGGGATCCATACAAATCCCTAGGCATCGAACAACAGAAAAAGCTACCAGTTCATGCTTAGGGTTCGTCATGTGAGACTTAGGGATTCTAAAATGATGTCTTTATTGAAATAATAAGGATAAAAAAAGAATGGGGTTTGATTTAAAATAAAATGAACTTTATGTGGAATGAACTCCGATTTAGAGTGAATTTGATTTGACTTTGAGAAAAAGAAAACTTGAACTTGATTTAGGATATTCTTGAAGCAAAGAAATAAACTTGATTTGATTTGGAGAAAAGAATTGGATTTGATTTGATTTGAAGAAAAGCATTAAAATTGATTTGATTTGGAGAATTTAAGAAAAAGAGATTAAACTTGATTTTTGATTTGAAGAAAAAGACTTAAACTAGATTTTGACATGAGGAAAAGAAATGGACTACATTTAAAACTTGAAGGAAGGCATTAAATTTGATTTGAACCAAAAAAACCTTGAATTGAACCTTGAGGGAAAGAATTAATTTTTACTTGAAAGAAATAAATTTTATTTGTTTTTGAGAAAAAGAATTAAAATGAATTTGGGTAAAAAATAATTTTATTCGTCTTTGGGAAAAAGAATTAAAATGAATTTGAGTAAAAAGGAATTTTGTTTGTCGTTGAGAAAAAGAATTAAAATGAATTTAGGTAAAAAAGAATTTTATTTGTCTTTGAGGAAAACAATTAAAATGAATTTTGGTAAAAAAGAATCTTATTTATCTTTAGGAAAAAGAATTAAAATAAATTTGGGTAAAAAAGAATTAAAATGAATGAGTAAAAAAATAATTTTATTTGTCCTGAAAAGAAAAAAAAAAGAAAAAAGAATACTGATCCTGATTATACGGTCGGTCGATATTAATTTAAATCGTAATCAGGGAGTAATGTTTATTTGAAAAATAAAAAGTAGCCTACAGGGGATCAAACCTGTGGCTTGAAGGTTGTGTGCGAGCGAGCCAACTGCTGGGCTAAGCTTCTGGTTGGGATATACACAGCGCAAATCAAATTTAAACTTACCTCATTGGAGGTAGGTTTGGCGGCTGCATGGGATTTAAATGAATAATGACTGGTGGGATTCGAAGGCTGGTCTCGGCTCGGGGGATGCCAGGCGGTGTGCCAACCACTGGGCTGTGCCTTCAATTAATGCTCTTATGCTCTGGATTAATTTTAGAGTATACTTTCAGGGCACGTGAACTGCATGAAAGTTGCATGGGCTCTCTCCTTCCTCGTCTTAGTCCCATCCTCGTCTTCGTTTCTGCCATATACTGTGCCTCAAGTGCTATTCCAGGACTTGAATCCGAAGCAAATTGTTGGAAGGTGAGAGCTAATAGGCACCATCATAGTATCTAGTGCTTCAACAAATCACGACTTTCAAAGAGCAGGGGAGGGATCCTTTTACTAGAGGTGGCTGTATTCTTAGCCTTGACATGGGATCATTTTAAAATTATCAAGGTTGAAGGAGCTGTGAATCTTATAAAGTGAGGCGAAGAACAGCGCCACATTCTGTATACAAGTTGGTTCCTATTTGAATCATGTGAATATGCCTTGGGTAAATTGATAGGGGGCGAGGTATGGCTTGTAACTGAACCATGAATATCTTACACGTCTTAGTGTACTGTGCATCATAGTAATTCTTCCGGTTGAAGGGGTTTCCATCTTAATTGAACATTTCAATGTTGGAGCAGGGATTGAATCCTAATAACAAGGCACGAATTTGCATGGGCACACCCTGAAGATAAGGCAGGTAGAGACACCAAGGCTAACCATAGATTGTTGGATCCTTGTTTATTGAGCAAATTGGGTAACAATACCGACGCTGTTTAGCTACATACTAGGCTTCTTTAGGGCATTCTTATGATCAAGGCATTTGACCAAAATGGACGGAAACGAGTGCATATTATGTCATGGACTGCACGTTCAAAACCTGATTTTGTTTCAGGGATCAGATAGTCCAAGCTAAGGTAGACCCGTACAACAGCGTTCATGGTAATGGATAGAAGTGGATGACAAGGCTCAGAAGGCATGTATGGACCACCCCGCAGACATTGATATCTCATACACGTTGCTAGAAGCAGCTCAGGACTTTTCATTCGAAAGTCTAACTCGCAGAGTTTTGTGTATTTATTGCTTTTATCAAATGAATATTTGACAAGCCTCTCTTTCTAACCTACCATCTATATCCCGTGGGGTACAAAATCAAACACACAGGGGGTAATGGAGACAGAACTTATATCAATGGTTATTACACTAAGAATTCAACTTTTGTATAACGCCGTCACCATGTAGACCTGCTAATCTTTACATGTTTTTAAGCATGATTTAAGTGAACGATCAGAGTTTCTTGATTCAAAAAAGAAGCGATAAAGAAAGTGAAACTAACCTGTGTGTAATCGGTGGTTACCTTTGCAAGAATCAATAGACCTGCTCCTTCCCTCTTGCTTGGGACAAGACGAAATCGGAAAAAACCAAAGAAGCGTCTCGAAGTTTAATCAAAATGGACTTTCAATATTGTGAGAGATGCCCCCCAAGTCACAGTGGTAGAAAGAAATCCTCCTCTCTCATACGTCTTCCCCCTCGTCCAAAAAGGAAAAAAAATAGAGGACCCTCAAAGTGCAAGCCCCTTCTCTTTTTATTCAGTTAGTTTTTCCTTTTTCTTTTAATTTCTATTTTCTTTTCTGTTAATTTTTCTTTCTTTCTTTTTTTCAGTTTTTATATTTTTTTATATATGTTTATTATATTTACTTTTCTTTTATTTAACTTTTGTAATTTTTTTCTGCTTTTACTTTTTTTTTATTTTTTATTATTTTTTTATATATTTACTTTTTCTTTTAATTTTATATTTTATTTTTTTTATTCTTTTTATTTTTATTTTTGTAATTTATTTTTCTTTCCTCTTTCTTTTTCCTTTTCTATTATATATGTTTTTACTTTTTTTATATAAAAGGTTTGTTTTATATTTATATTTGTTTATATGCTGTTTTATTTTTTAATTTTTTTAATTTCTATTTAAAAGTTTCAATTTCGTTTTTATTACTTTTACATATTTATGTTTTAATTTTTAAAATTTTTTATTTTGTTTTAATTTCATATTTTTATCTCCAAATTTTAATTCTTTTCTTTTTCTTTTTTCCTGAAAATTATGTTTTATTTTTAGTTTCTTCTTTTTACATTATTCTTTATCTTTATTATTTTTTCAGATTTTCATTTTTACTTTATATTTTTTCTGCTTATTTATCTATTATTTCTATTTTAGATTTTTCTTTTTGATTTTATACTTTTTCTATTTTCTTTCATTTTTTAACTGTTTCTAACTATTGTTTTTAATATTTTATTTTTATTAATTTATTTAAATATTTTACTAATTAATTTTGGAACTAAGGGAGGCCTAGGACATAATTGGGTGTTTACAATAATTAAAATGATTATAAATATAACTGATTAAAAAATAAATGAATTTAACATAAAGATATATAAAAATATTAAATATAAAGATAAAAGCCATAAATATAAAATGATTTTATCTTTTATCTTTTATGATTACATATTGTTTTTCTTCAAGATTACATGTTTTTTTTAATTGATCAATTGTGTGTTTTAAATTTTTTAAAAATAATCTTTTTTTAATATTTTATGTATAAATAGTATTTTTATGGGAATTAAAAATTTGTAATTTTTTATTACCTTGTTAACTCTTCTAAAACTCATAATTTTCATGATCTCTCGTTTCTTATTTATTTCTAGATAATAACTTTAAGTAGGTTGTTGATGTCAATCATTCAATATTAGTCATCTCTCGAGAATGCCTATTCTTATTGTATAAATTTGTTTTGACTTTAACTCTGACCATGTCTTATACTTCCATCAATCTTTATCCTCTTATGTCGGTGCTACCTATAATACATTCTCGAGCTCATACTCTGTTGAGCTCTTGGTTTTGATAACTTTGTATCTAACAAATGCTCCTAAATATATGGCCTCGAGATAATTACAAAGAGGGTATATCTATGCCCTTTTTATTTTTGGAACTCTCTCAATTGTAACTCCTTCCACTTTATTCAATCCTGAGCTTACTTTCAAATCACATAGGGAACTAGGTGACGCTAGTTTGGAATGACTAGAAGGGCCATGTCTTTTTGCTTGTTGCTTCAACACTTTTACTTTAGCTATTTAACCGAAATGAATAATTTTCTCTGCATTTTTACCTTCATCATTATACTCCATTTTCTCTTTTTCTTCTTGCTTTCTTGCCAAAAATTTTCCTTTATCTATAAGAAGCTCTCTTAATGGCCTCTTTAGCTCTTGCTTTCGCTACCTTCTCCTCTTAAGCAACACCATTACCAACTCCTGACCATGCCATTGTGCCACCTCCAATGCCTACATCATTAGATACCACTCCGGTTTCTACTCTATTTAAAATTATGGTAGTTTTTCCTATGATTGCGCCCATGCCAACTCCACCACCACTTTTAGTCCTGCCTCTTCCTAATGCAGTTCAAGCAACTAGATTTTTAGAGTGCAACAACCATGTATTTGTCGAGGATTTGAAAAAAATATTGTAATAGAGAAGCTTTGAGCCTCTCAGGTACTAATCCCCTTTGTTAGCCAAGAATGTCAATGACCTTCCTAGATCCTTATGTGTCTCCTAGTTTTGTGCTTGAATGTATGCACTTTTTCTCTTTTTCATTGATGAAAATTGTGCTGGCCTTTAATGAGGCATTTTCCCTAGATTATACCTTGAACCTTGGACAAATATTTAGGAATGCTCATTTGATATAGATAGGTAGCTATTTATAATGACTTAACTTTGTCAAGAAAGTTAAAGGGGAGTCATTGCGTCGTATAGGAATTTTTTACCTTATCTTTTTAAGTCATGTTCATTTCAACTACAACACTGTTACTCTAATTATTTCCTTTTACTTTTGGAATCGAAACCAATTATTTTTAGACTTCATATGGTTCAATCACACTGATCCTGCTCAACGTAGCTGTTATCTTGGGAGTGAAACTGACTAGGAGAAATAACATGTTGTCTTTAACACCTCAATCACTCATTGCACCTAATTTGAGAAAATTGGCTTTGTCTCATTTCTTATCAAATAACAATTGTAATGAAATTATTTTTGATAAAGAGTATCTTTCCCTTTTTAATATACTAGTTTGTGGTTTATGTTTTCCACTCCCAAGTCATTATAAATAACAAAGACCAATGTCCATATCACCAACTTTTATTAAAGAAGTCCTTATCTCTTTCAGGAAGCTCGTTTTGGCCCAAGTCTACAATGCCCTTCAGGAAATGTATATCCAACTTCATCGAGATGTTCCAAAAATGACTAATTTTGGCAAACCTTATTAGTTCCTACAATTATGAATCAATTCCCTTTTTGAGGAGCCTCTGTAGTGTACCTTTGATCAAATCCTAAACGATAGAGTTTTCATCTTTCAATTGGCCAATAACTCTCCTTAGATTGTTTCCCTGATGATTTTAGGTTTTTCTTTATTCAGCTCTACATCCCGTTGGTGCATATCTAGAGCCTTACTCTTTTTTTTTATTGACAGATTAGTTCTAAGTGGCTTCGACAATCACTCATAAGTGATACTCCTAGAGCCTAGTCTGAGAACAATGTGATTTGGGAGAAATTCCTTACCTCCCAAATTTTGACATCAGCTGTATTAATTCATGATTTTTGCCTCCTCTGTTATCAGCTTAACCTCCCCGCTCAACAATTTGGCTTGTCAAAAACCATCCCAAAGTCTTATTTCAAGAAAGACGAGAGTTACATAGTTGATCTTATGGCCAAGAACCTTAAAGACTTGAGGGATGTTCTCGAGTAGAGCGATATTGCCTTACCGCAATTTGAATCTTTCCTTTTCTAGCACTTATATTTGAGTGTCTTTTGATGATTGGTTGAGCAATTATTTTTTCCAAATATCTTTCCTCCTCAATATCTATTACACCTTTATTGATGTTGGGTTTACTCATATACAGGTTGTAGGCCCTAAGAAGAAACAAAAAGGTATATATATTTATGAAATTCAACGTTTTGAAAAATATTATAAATTCAATTATAATTCAAAGAGGATCTATACAAGATGGTTAAAGAGATAAAGAATTTATATTTGAAAAGAGCAAGACTTTTTTAGAATGTTATAAGTGTGGATGACTTGAAAGATGAGATTTGCACCCTTTCCAAATGTTCCTTTTGGATTGAAAAAATTGATTGTGGGTTCCCTTAATATATTACGAGATCTTTGACCTACATCACTTACCCGACAAGTTACTTTTTCTAGTCTTTTCGTTGAGAATTATCCATATCCATTTCTCAGTGATATTTGCTGTTTACAAAACTTCCTGTATTGTAACTTTGATTTTAGCCTTATTTAAATTTACGAACTCTTCTTATTTTTAATTGAAGGGAATTATGTTTTTAGTCACCAAGAAAATAAATATTTTACCAAGCCTAGATATCAAATAAGATTGGTCGCCTAATACTGATTCGAAATCTAAAGCACCACTTCTAGTGAGCATGGTTATTTCTCTCCTTAATGTCTTTATCAACCTTTACTTTTCTATTTATTACTTCCTATTAACTGACTTTTCTTGGTTTGAAAAAATCCAAGGTAAGATCCACCACTAACAAGGGTTTATTCTGTGTGCCTATTACCACATAAAAAAGGTATCTTCTTTTTTCCTTCTATTCATGTTTTGCTCAATTTCGATTCATCTTTCTATTTTTGAAGACTGTGTGCATTCCCAAACAACTCTCAATCTTGCCGCCTCCAAAATCCAGTTCTACCTCGGTAAATATGCCTTTTCATGTTATTGACCTAGATTCCAATTCTTCGGAATCTTCCTCGAAGGGCACATAGAGACTAACTTGACCCATTTCTTAGGTGGATGGAAGTATTGGTGGTGAGGTGAGCCCCCATTGTGAAACCTCAACAAATGACTCGACTCCAATGATCTCAGCGACTTTAGTTGCTATTATGCTCTCTAAGCCACCTATTTCACCAAATCCTTCTATTACTCGATCTCTTCCGATCGCATCTACTCTCGGTACCATTTTTCCTGAAACAGGTATAATCAACCCAACTATGGTGGATCAATTACTCAAGCTTGATGCTTGTTTATTACTTGCAAAAAGTTTGGACAATTATATCACTAGTTCTACCTAGAGTCAATAATCAAGCATCCATTTGTTGGCCTTGGATGTCAATAGCTCATTGATTCAATCATTGCTTTTTGAGCTTGACAAAGATTTCTTCTCTTTGGAAGATTTATGTGATATCTCCACTTATACCCAAGAGATTTCCCAGCATAAATTTTCTTTCGAGATATTCATAATGTCGGATCAATAGAACTTAGTCAAGTGGAAATCTTAAAAAAGGGGCCTTTAGGTGATCAAGGAAATGATCCTCCTTCGAAATAAAAGATCACATTATAAAGAGGCCATCATTTCCGATGAAACTTTGCTAGCCAAATTAAAAAAAGAAGGACAACAACTACATGGTCAAGTTTTGCGGTATAATACTTTATGACATGAACTTGAGAAAAATATTGTAACTATTAAGAAGGATATGGCTAGGATCGAAGTAAAAATTTCCCACCTAACCATTCACTTGACCCAATTGAAAGAACAACATGTTATTCTTGCAAAATCTTTGTGAAAAGGGGTGAGAAGAAAACTACTTTAAGGGACCTATCCCTCAAGATTAACATCAAGTCCATTCAACTTATGGGGGTTATTAATAATAATACCCAAGACTTGAAGCAAGAAAATTGGGCGTTGGAAGTTTGTCCTTCAATAATCTTAAATCAGACTTTAAAAATTGAACTTTTTTTTTATTCGATATCAAGTCAACTTTGTAATGACAATGAACCTTTTTCTTCTTCTTTTATTGGAATGTATCATTTTGGTCATCTTATATTATATATTTTTAAGTATTTCCCATTGATATTAAGTCTTTTACTATTCACGTCTTCGATTTCATACATGTTTTTTTATAGCGCTTGTTTTACGCAAAAAGGCCTTCCTACGTTGGTGCCCATTTACCATTTACTCAATCTTTTTTATCTATGGGAAATATGAATTTTAAAACACTCAATCCAATGTCAAATTTTCTTTCTATCATTATTCAATATAAACTTTCTATATGCGCTCCATTTATCGAATTACTTTTTCCAAAACTACCATTTATTTCTCATCAAGCTGGCTAAGCTCGTCCATCATAGATTTATGGTAATCATCACTTGGTAGCTTAGACTGCTTTTGAACTTGTACTAACTAGAGATAAATCTCTAAAGGTAGAACAACATTATGGTAAATGAGCTAAAATGAGGTTGTCGCAATTTCCTATTAGGGCAAAGTTCATATGCCCATAGCACTTGATTCAATGTTTCACGCCAATTTTGAGGTTTCCTATTAATATTTATTTTAATCAAATTGATAAATATTTTTTTAAGGTCTTAACTTGACCATTTTCTTATGCATAATAAGGTGTCAAATGAAGTATTTGTATATTTTTGGCCTAAGCGTAGTTGTTCATTTTTGTTTTGATAAATAGTATTCCTTAATTCATGGTTAAAGTCTATGGGATTTTGTTGTGCGTTTACTATGCATACAAAGTTTTACCCACGGGAAAGTGCGCCCGTTACTGTAGAAAGGGGTATTTAAAACCCTTAATATCATTCCCACAGAGACTATTTCATCAATCTTAAAGAATGATTAAATCCTAACTTTTGAGCTCACCAGGAAAGGGTTTGTTTAGAAATATTTAAAGTGAATGTAAAAAAGGGAACAAAATTAAAGTAAGCGATTTAAAGACAAAAGAGCACAAATACGAGTTCAATTGTGGGAAGACATGAGACTTTGGTTTCCTTTGTAACTTTATCCAATTTCATCCCAATTCTCTTATGAATGATTTGAGTCAATTTCTAATCATCCGTTCTCATTCTATTACTATCCAATGATCATGCAATAGCAATTTTCTTTCGCTTAAGTTACTACCCCCAACAATCATGCAAGGTATATAATTAAGAGAAGTATAAAGAACATGCAGACTTGTTAAATTAGGACCTTAGTTCCTTGAAATCAAGTATCATATAGATGTGGTCACTCTTCTCACCATCTCTCAAATGTGTATGGGTATAGATAATTAACACTCTGCTCTTCGCAATTGTACACTACCCTAGGCTTGCCTATAAACCTTAAATCTCCACTGAGAGTCAAATTGCACACAAGAAGCAAAAGGTCTTCATCAAGGTTGTAACGTGGCCAAGGAAATTATATAATTAGGTATGATATAAGAAGGAAGGAAACACAAAAGGTTTTCTCTTCATTATATTTTCAATAACCTTTACCCTTAAACGTTAAGCAGATTTCCTTGGGTTTCATGATTTGACAATTTTTTTATTTTTATTTTTATTTTTTTGAACTTTTTCTTGTTCTTTTTTATTTTTCATTTTTCATTTTTTTTCTTATACTTTCCAAAGCATTTATTTTGCTTTAGTTATAATTTAAGGGTATCTGAAATTACCACAATTAATTAAGGGAATCAAAGAATATAATTTTTAATGTGTTAGGCTCAAAAGGACATTAAATGATATATAAGTTTGGGTCCAATCAAAAAAACCTAATTTTGCCTTTATCATTTTCTTATTATGCAATCAACTTACATAAGCCTTGATAAGGTTACAAGGAAAGTTCTAGAATGTACCAGTCGGAGAAAAATCACTTAACAAAGAGAGAGGTTGGGTGCAACTTCAATTAGGTTCAATCCTCACTACAGCTACTCTAATTGAGACAAGATAACAAGAAACATGACTATTTATAAATTATTTGTATTAAAAATTCTCATGTCCTTATTAGATTCAATTAATGTTTGCTACAAAATATTAAAGATCCCTAAATCCTAAATTCACTAGCATTCCAAACAGTTAAGCATATAGGGATATCACAAGGAACAAGCATTTTTAAAACACATGAGGAGGGAGGTATCCCTCCTCAAACTTAATCTTCTACCATTCTCTTAGTTCATTGGAAAAATTAATTACCATAGTAGAGAGAAAAAACAAAAGAAGAGGAAGGATAAAAAATTCTGGACAAATGAATAGGAGGGAGAGGGTCTCCCTCCTCAAACTTAAGCTCTTGTATACATGCACATATATGTTACAGTGAAGAGTAAAGGAGAACTTCCCTGAAAAAGTAGCACCGAGGAGGGAGAAAGTCTCCCTCCTCAAACTTAGAGACCATCAATACCCTCAATGCATTTCTTGTTAGATGTTAATGGTTGGAGAAGAAGTCCTATCGCATTAGATTAACCTACTCACACTAAACACACATGTTAGAGGAAAAAGATAATAATGCATCCTAAAAATAAGTTTCATACATCCATGTAAAAATAAAATTAAATTAAAGTATACAAATATATAAAGAAATAAAAATTATCTAATATACTAAAATAATTAATCATAATAATTTATTGAAAAACAGGTTGCCTCTTGAAAGCGTTTGTTTTCCGTCGCGAGCCTAACGTACTGTTACCAGTGCCTAAGCACACCCACAGGTGGCTACCATAGGATCCAATAACACATTGATAAGTTTCTTAACCTTCATCTCTTTCAAGATTTCCTTGTTCTCTTTGACAAAGTTCATTACTCCATATGGGAATGCTTTATTCACCTTGTAAGCACCGATCCCCCTATACTTGAGTTTTCCTGGAAACACATAAAACTGTGAGTTATAAATCAATACTTTCTTACCTATTTGGGGCTCACGTTTTTAAAATTGTTTAGGATGTCCTATTTTTGTCCTCTATTTGTGGACCCTTAAATTCTCATGCATTTTAATCCAAAGTTCATCTTTAAGGCTTAGGTCAAGCCTCCTTTGTGGTTGCATATTTGGTTCAAATTCTTACCCTATAAGAATCTTGTGGGTGCAGAGTGTAAGAATTATGCCTTTGATGTCATAAGTGGACCATCTAAAGGCTTCTTTATTTTCCCACAAGATCTTTTCCAATTTCTCTTCCATTGTCCCTCCATCTTCAACTTCTTTCGAGCTCTCACCCATAGGGGTTAAAAGGCCATTAGTAACCTGTTGGTGGTCGTAAGTAGCCACGTGCTCCTTTTCATTCTCTTTTTCCAAATGCATCTCCAATTCTTTCTCGCTCTTAAGAGTAACAACATTAACTTGCTCCCTTGAGTTCACCTCAAGCTGGCTAGGTAAAGTCTCATGCGCTTGCTGTGTTAAAAGGTTAGCGAGTTGTCCCAATTAATTCTCTATATTCTGAAATTAGGTTTCCATATTCTGGACTCGGGATTCTAAACATGTTGGCTCCTTCCTTTCTTGCATATAGCCTTCCTGGTTCTGCATATGAGAGGGCCTGTAAACATATTGAGCATTGTTAGTATGACTATTACCTTGATGCCCTCCCCAAGAGAGGTTGGGGTGATTCTTCCAAGTGGGATTATAAGTGTTTCCCATATAATTAGCCTTCTTATTTTGTTGGGCTATATCAGCTTCAACAATGCATCCTTCATTACCGAGACTTATGGCTCCACAAGGATTACACAAGTTAGGTTCATATGCCACTGGAGTTTGGATAGGCAAGGTATACTGTGTCTGTGCTTGCATAAGTGTCTCAATCTTTTTATTTAAGGCCTCTAATTGGCTGACTATCACAGTAGTATGATCGACTTGATACATTCCTACTGGTTGGGAATCCTTCTTCCATACATGTCTATCAGCAGATCTCCATTGGTTGCTATTAGCGACTAAGTTTCCTATGATTGTCCATGTGTCCTTAGGGGGGATATGTATGATACCCCACTAGATGCTGCATCTATAATAGCTTTATTGGCATAGGAAATACTGTTGTAGAAGATCTGCAGAAGAAGAGGTATTTGGTACCCATGATGCAGGCACCTCTGGAGAAGGTTTTGAAATCTCTCCCAAGCCTCATACAGGGACTCATTCTCGTACTGAGTGAAGTTGACAATCTCCATTAATCCTGGACTTCATTGACTGTGGAAATTACTGCGTCAAGAATAGACGCTGTAATTGGTCCCAAGTAGTGATGGATGCTTCCGAAAACGAGTCTAGCTAATCGTTCACCTTTTCAGTGATGGAAAAGGGGAACAATTGTAATCGAATGGCATCTTGTGTAATGCTATTCATTTTAATGGTATTTGTCAGGCTCAAATTTTCTAATGTGGAGATGTGGGTCTTCTGAGGCCGTCCCTCCAAATTGAAGTGAGTATTGAATTATGTTGATAAGGTTAGGCTTAAATTCATAGTTAAGAACACCTTCTACTAATGGGACTGATATGCTACTTTGTAGGCCCTCACCATTTGGGACAATATATTCCAATAATGTCTTTCATATTTGTGCTGCCATCTTTCTTGTTTTGATTTCTCGCCTCCATCTTCTAGCTGTTTTCTTTATCTCTGCATGAAACTGTAATTATGAAGCTAGAGAGCGAGTTAGCATAAACAAAGAAAAGATCACACAAAGATATAACAATAAAAAGATTTATTATTTTTAATTTTTAATATTTTAATTTTTTTATAAATATATACACGTCTGAAGCAATTAAGATTCAAATGTCTAAGATTGCTAAAAAATAGTCCCCGACAACGGTGCCAAAAACTTATAAAAACTTGTTGTGCGTTTACTATGCATACAAAGTTTTACCCATGGACAAGTGCACCCGTCAGTGTAGAAAGAGGTATTTAAAACCCTTAATATCGTTCCCACATAAACTATTTCAACAATCTTAAAGAATGATTAAATCCTAATTTTTTAGCTCACCAGGGAAAGGTTTGTTTAGAAATATTTAAAGTGAATGTAAAAAAGGGAACAAAATTAGAGTAAACAATTTAAAGACAAAAGAGCTCAAATACGAGTTCAATTGTGGAAAGACATGAGACTTTGGTTTCCCTTATAAATTTATCCAATTTCACCCCAATTCCTTTATGAATGATTTGAGTCAATATCTAATCATCCGTTCTCATTCTATTACTATCCAATGATCATGCAATAACAATATTGTTTCGCTTAAGTTACTACCCCCAATGATCATGCAAGTATATAGTTAAGATAAGCATAAAGAACATGCGGACTTGCTAAATTAATAACTGATTAGAAATCAAGGATTTCGATTGATCCTCTAAAACCTTTAGATTCAGTTTACCTTTTAGTTTCGTTAATTAGGCAATGGTATGATCGCCTATCCTCTAGTTAACTTAGAAATTAATTCTTATTAATTAATTATGCATAATAAGGAAAACACAATTGAATACAAGTACGGAATCATTCATAAAAAGAAAAGGGATTCAATTGGTTAGATTATAAGTTTTACTAAAGCCCCATGATTTGGGGATTAGTTACACATTGAGAGATAAGACAAACAAAAACATACTAATCCAACAAAACAATCCATAATCCTAATTTTAGAAAGAGAATGACAAAACCGTAATGCCAGCAAGGCTGGCAATAGGATGTTACAACTCGCATTGTGAAAGACTTTTGCCTCTGAAATCCTATGGAAGCATACTAAAAGAGAGATGAGAATGGAATGGTGTGTCTCTGGGGTAGTGATAGGCTTACGCCCCGGAAAGTGGTGTGGCCTTTGGAGCCTAGGATGGTGTCATATGATGTAGTAGAGCCTCTCTTTTATAGGCGTGGATTAGGGTTTCAATGTGGTGGAATGGGCTTGACCTAGCCGCTTCCTAAACCGTCGCGACCAATCTACGTAATCTTGCAGCATTGTAGGACATAGGGCTAACGTGTCATTATCGCATTAGATGTATTATATTTGTATGCTTCTTTTACTTTTTTTGTCCAAAACTTGCCTATTTTCGGATTCTTAGCTTGCATGACCATTCCTACGAAAATAAGGAAAATTAGGTAGAATTACAATTAAATAATCATAAATTATATTGTAATTATCACTAATTTTCTGCAGATAAATCATCAGATTTCAAATCAAAAAATAATATTTTCTTTGATAAACAAAATGACTCTATCTTGATTCACAATCTTTGAAGGAATGACTTCCACCCCACTTAGTAAAATAATCAACATCCACCAATATAAACTTATAACCTTTCAACGATGGTGAGTTGATCTGACCAATTAAACATAGTCCATCCTTGGAACGACGAAGGTTTTGCAATAACGTGGAGCTCGAATGAAGGTATGTTCTATTTAGAGCCATATTGTTAGCATTAGTTATAATATTTTTCATATTCCAAATAATCCTAAATTATTGATGGTAAAAAACCTCAATGCCAGAACAAAACCCATTTCATACTTTCCTTCACCTGATGGCCTTTGCAAATGCCCTCATGCACTTTGAATATAGAAATTTATGCTTCTTATTTATTCAACCATTCCAAGATATCTCCATTTATTGATATTTTATATAAACCCCCTCATACTAAATATCTTAGTGCACCAAATTTCACCATTCGATCAATTAAGCAGCTCGGCTTATTTAAGTATTCGATGATCGGGTTAAACTATCATGATAGTAGATTTATTATTTGGGCTTTGCTATGATTCTCCTTCTATCTTAATCGACGTACAAAGGTTGAGTTTCTATAATTTTTATCCTAAAGATATTTGAGATAACCCATTAGCTTATGTATTTTCCTCTAGAGGAATACATTGAAGATATACCTGATCAAACTCTATAAATAATTCATTGACTCTCTCGTAGTATCTGCACAATTTTCTATTAATACATCTAAATTCTTGAGTGATTTGATTAATCATTAATTGAGAGTCCCAAACACTTCAAAACTTTTTACTCCTATTGATTTTAACATCTCAAAAACCATGATCAATGTTTCATATTAGTTTTGTTGTTTGATCACGTTTACTGGATTTGAGAAATTAGTTCTGTAGGGATTCTTTGTGGAGAAACTAATACAATGCCAACAGTTTCACTTTTAGGATATTTTGAGCCATTAATATATAACCTCCAAGGCTTTAGGTTTATCAAGCTCTGAGAAGCGATGACATGTGTGTTGACTAAATAGCCTATGATGAGGTAAGATAAAACTTACCATTTTTTTGCTTTCAATGGTACATATTCCAGGGAAAACTCGATTAGTGCCAATGCCCACTTTCCAATTCGATTATGTATTATTGGTTTGTTCAACATAAATTTCAATATACTCGTATGAGCATATACCTTGATCCCAAATTGCTTGATGTAATATTTTAACTTCGTGCAAGAAAAATATAAGCTCAAGCACATATTCTCCAATGAAAAATATTTAATCTCCACATCACTTAGTATTCAACTTAAATAGTAAATAACTCTTTTGTTTTTGTTTTCATTATCCTGGGTCACCACACTCTTGATTATCTTATTTATTGCAGACACATTTAACTTGAGAATGCTTTCTAGCATGCTCATTACTAGTGGTGAAGTTAAGTATTTCTTTATTTGATCAAAATCCTTCTGATGTTTGTCTTCTCGAATGAAACTTTCTTTCTTCTTCAACTATAAAGAGGTGAGAACACTTGCATTTTTCCTATTGGGTTAACCATGAGTCATTGAAGAAAATTCACTTTTCTAAGGAATGATTAAAGTTCCTTCTTGTTACTAGCTAATTGAATTTCAAGCACAAATTTCACTTTGTTCTTGTCAAATTTGAGCCTCTTTTTTGTGGATTGAAAATCCCAGAAAATTCCCCCTACTGTTACTCCAAACATAACTTTAATGGGTTCATTTTCAACTAGTTCTTTCATATTTTCTGAATGCATTTCTCAAATGTTTGAGATGTAACTTCTTACTTTTCAATTTCACAACTAGATCATCTATGTAAGCATGTATGAAATATCTTATCACCTCATGAAATATGAAGTTCATCGTCATTTGGTACGTAGCTTGTGCATTCTTTGGCCCTAAAGGCATAAGCATCCATTCATATATTCAAATGGCTCTAGGGAATTCAAAGGTTGTTTTTGATATATCCTCCTTGGCAATGAATATTTGATTATATCCAAATATCCATCTAGCATGCTTAAAATCTTATTTCCAGTTGTGGGATCAACTAACATGTCTGTTATAAGCATGGGTTATTCCTCTTCTAAGGTAGCTCAATTCAAATCTTGAAAATCTATAAAACCCTAAGACTACTATTCTTTTTTAGCATATGAATGATATTATCTATCCAATCGATATAATGAGTATTTCGAATGAATTTTCCTTGAGTAGTAGTTTGATCTCTTCATTAATTTTACTCACGAATGTTGGAGCAAAACGTCTAGATATTTTTTTGACTAGGTTTAGGAACTAATGGTAGTCGATGTTCAACTAATTCCCTTGTGAAATTAGGCATCTCTTCATACCCCATGCAAAATGGTCTACAAATATTCTTTCAGAAGGGTTACCATTTTTTATCAAAACATAGGATCAAGCAGGATAGTTATATATGTGATCCTTTTCTCTCTTTCACGTCCTAAACTCACTTCCATTAATGGATCTTGGAATTATACTTTTTTGGATCCCTATTGCTTTCTTTCATCCTAACACATCCTCATGATAAATATAATAAAAAACTTGCTCATCGACATAATTCATTATTCATCGAGTTTTATTTTTCATACAAAGATAGATATTATACATATTACATCAATAAGTTTTTGTATACATTAGATTCCATCTATGATTTAGAAAATATACTACAAACATAACATTCAATAAATATGTGTACTATAATACATAACCATGATTGTCTTTGAAAGAACAAAGAAAAAGTAAAACATGCACATAACATATAAGGAAATATAATGCTACCTGTATCGGCATTTATTTAATTAAACCACATTGTAGTCCTATCTACTTTTTCAACACTTGGTCAATCAAGGTTGAATGAATTCTATGGCTCGTTAGGATCATGAAGTCCATTTTCCACAACTTTGGAAAACAGAGGGAAGGGATCTTCTAGATTCATATTCCATTCTCAACCATTTCTTCATCCAAAGTTGTTTTGCTCAATTATTGTATCATAAATTTTGCAACCTCATCTTCATTCTGCTTAGACTTTGTATCACTCCAATCAATCGAAAGGCTCAAGCACATCTAAACTCTTGACTATGCGGACTCTCCAACTTATTAACATGCAAAGGATAGGTTCCAAAATTTGTAGGGATACTAGTGTTAATTTCAGCAGCTTGCATGCGGTCATATGCACTTGCCCAAGCGACATGGTTGCACCATACACTCATCATTGGTAAGTATGAGGAAAAGTTATCCTTGCATGGCTGGAATATGGGCCCTGAGGACTGCATGTGGGTAAGATTACGATCAAAGTACTCCCTCTTAGTCATTCAGGAGTCACCTTGCCTTTTCTCATGTCCCAGCAAATTGGAGAGTGTCTTGCCATGACTCATCTGTGTGAAGCTCCAGCAGTGATTGAATGAGACATAGGAATGGTTTGGTTCTGATTACCCTATGACTCTAAGACCCAAGCCCATGCACGTGAGTGATGTGAATCAATTTCAAATCTACATACAAGGGCAGTGAATTAGTCCACCTAAGCTTAATCTGATTGGCGTATAATAATATCCCCCTGCCCCATGCGACTGGCATGCAAGGCTAATCTCATGGTCACATAAGCCTCCTTTAAATTTAAATTCGCACAAACAAAATTAGAACGGGAACACGACACAGTGGTTTGTTGGCTGCACATGATCCCTTAAACTCTGGGTTCGATTCCCATCGGTAACTCCTTTTAATGCCACCCATAATTTATTGCCCAGTCAACCAAAATGGGCTCGCAAAAGCAACTATGGGATTTTCTTTTGAGTCCATTTGGCTGCTTCTGACGCTCAAGACAGTGTAACACTTCAATCGGTCCGCAGTACATCAATTGGGCAGTGTCTGGCCAAAATTAATCACTCACTCTTCTTTTGGAAAAATCACAAAGGTTTAGCCAGAAATTCCCAAAAGTATTTGAGCCAAATTCATAGGTAATTCCATGATCCTTTTCAAAGCAAGTATAACCAAATCCAATTTAACCCCTTGCATCAAGTTTCAAATAAAATTTATTTTGGTTCAAATTCAATTTGATTCTTTTTATCAAGTTTCAAATAAAATTCAATCCAAATGCATTTGTAAACCCAATTCTTCTCCTTAAAATTCATTTCAAATTTATTCGAATCAAATTTAATTCTTATCCTCAAATTCCAAACTTAATCCTCTTGCTCAAAATTAAATCAATTCTATCTCTTCGCTTCGAAATTAAATCAAGTTTAGTTCTTTGCTTCATAAATTAAATCAAGTTTAATTTTTCGCTTCAAAAAATTTTAATCAGGTGTAATTCTTTGTTTCAAAATTTTAAATCAAGTTTATTTCTTCGCTTGGAAATTTTAAATCAACATCATTTCTTTGCCAAAAACTAAATCAAGTCCATTTCAAGTTCATTTCAAGTTCAAAGTGAGTTTAATTCTCAAAATCAATTTTAACCCTTTTTCCTCAAATTCAAATCTTCAAAATCAAATCAAGTCTAATCCCTCTCCTCAAGTCAAAATCAATCGCATCTTTTTCCTTAAATTTCCTAATCAAGATCAATTCAATTTCCCAAGTTCGAGTCAAGTTCCTTTTAGTCAAGCCAAGTTCAACATCTTCAAATTACAAATCAAATTTGTTTTAATCAAGTTTAATCCCTTTTTTAAAATCAGGTACATTTCAAATCGAGTTCACTTTATTTTAAATAAAAAATCTTTTTGGGAATCGCTAGTCTCACGCGATGAACTCTAAATGGGAAACTGGCGGTTTTCATTGTTGTTCGATATTTAGAGATTCATATAGGCCCCAGTACAGCCTTAGTTTCCTTGAACCTTTTGGATATGTTGGCTAAAAGTTCCTCTTAAACTTGTTTTCTTCTTTCCTTTCAAATATTTTCTGCCAAATCTTTTACCTTTGAAGGTCAAGCCTTCACAAACTAGAACTATGTAAGCCTTGAGTTTCCCATTGCACCGAGGAATACGTAGGAGCAGGATCAAGTCCTGTCAGGCTAACCTCCATCAATCTATTTATTTTCATTCTAATAAAAGGGATCAAACAGTTTTCAAAAAATCACACACTCAGTTTAAGGGTACCGTTCTTCGGAATGGGTGAGCGGGGTGCCTAACACCTTCCCCACTCATAACCGACTCCCGAATCTAAATCTCTTCCTCGAGTGAGGGTTTTTCCAAATATTTTTCCCTTAAATAAAAATTTGGTGGCGACTCCAAATAATCCAATAAATTCTATTTTCAAATTTTAGCGAGTTCATCATCTCGTCGTAATTACGGTTGCGACACTTGGTCCAACATTGTATCTCTTTGATATATCATTTCATCTTTCTAATCCTGTTATAACCAAAATAAAGACCTTTTGATTTGTTCATTACATGTGTACATAGTAGTAGAGAAGTAGAAGATATGCAAGCCTATGATAGTTCATCTTTCATGGATTGAATTTGTGAGAAACACTTCCCAAATCAAACACTTGAGAGATTCAGAGTAATCATGTGAGGTTTTATCTTTCTCAATCTATGCTTTTCAAACTAAAGTTGCCTTTCTAATTAATTTCAAAAATATGATGAAAGAATGTTTCATAAATTTTTGTGAATTCTTGAGAAATCAACTCAAAGCTTTGATGTTCTTTAATTTTCAAAAAATAAAATACAATTGAGTCACCAATCTTTAACTTAAGTTTGCCCGAGACGTGCAAAAGATAAGTATGGGGGAATTTGATAAGTATAATCTTCATAAATAATTATCTCTCACTTTTAGCTCATTAAGACTTCTTATATGTTCAATTAAGTGGTCTTTGTCCTATTTTATGAGTTTAGGTTCATATGGAGTTTAATTGAATTTCTTTGCTTAACCGATTAAAATGACACTATTATAGTATTTTGAGCATAATAGGAGTTTTAGGCATCCAAAAATCATCAAATCTATCTTGAATGAAAGCTTAAACAAGTATCCACAATTACAAAGCAAGATCAAACTTCAAATAGGATGTATAAGACTCCGAAATTATCTCAAAAGATAAGATAGTGTTGTTATCACTGAACTTGAATAGTGTGAAAAGATCTGGTCATATCTTGAGATACAGAAGTCCTATTGAAATGAAATCAGATCCGTTTGAAAGCTAACAACCAGGGCTACAACTTCTCTTCAGACCTTTCTAATTTCGACACGTGAATGTCTAAAATGTGCTATAATCAACATAAATATTGGTGTGCTGATTGGTGACAAAAGTCAAAAGTGTTTTGCATTTTCAACAAAGCCCATGGAAAACAATAAAAGGATGGAAAAAGTCAAAATTGGTTGGTCACCTTCTGAAGATGATGCATCAACAATCCTCTATAAATAGAAGGGTTTACAAAAGGAGAAGACAAACTTTGGATATTAACTCCAATACCATTTTCCATCTTTCTTTCTTTGTTGTTAGTTTACCTCCTTCATGGAAGGCTAAGTTTTTCTTTGTTGTTAGTTTGCCTCCTTCATCAAAGGTTAAGTTTGTAATTTCAAATCAAGGATTCAAGCTATTTTCATTTTAACTTTGAGGTCTTGATCTTTATTTACATGCTTATTAAGTTATTTTCAATTCAAGAAATTTTACATGATTGAGTAATTTATTTTTTTTTGGTATTTTTGATCTTCAACGAAATATATTTTAGTATTTTGCTAGGAAAATCTTTTAGTTTGCTAAATTTTCCTAGATTTTCTTTCAAAAATATTTTTTCAAATTTTCTTTCTTTCTTTTTTTTCTTTTTATTTTTCTATATTTTCAAAATCATTTTTCATTTTTCTAATTTTCTCCTAAAAGAAGTTTTATCTTTCTTCTTTTATTTTTCCTTTTTTATCTTTTCTCATCTTTTATTTGATTTTTCTTTCTAATTTTTATTTAAATATTTTTATCTTTCTTTCTTTTTCCTTGATTTCTTTTCTTTATTTTCTGTATTTCCCCAACTTTCGGATTTCATCCTTTCTCTACCATTTCGGATGATTTTGTTCAAATAAGTGCTTGTGAGCAGCATATGAACTGGGTATCATGAAAGGGATGTGTGCCCTATATGCATCCTACGTGGGTCACCTGTCCTAAGGATCTACAGCCTTTAATGTATAAACCTCTCGAAGGTGGTCAGTAATCCTGAGGTATAAGAGCTTACTAAAGCCAAGTTTCAGTTCATAATGCTTGCTACAATAATAGAAGAAGCTACCAGTTGCAGGGCACATAAATAAGATGCACTCTAGCCGGGGTTTTCGTAATAGTCAAACAGGACGTACATCCGAAGTGACACCACTAGACCCCTTTATCCTAGGCTTCACTCAGACCCGGGTATAGGGCCTCACTCATGAGATTAAATGCATTAATGTAATGCGTGGAGGGCAGAAAAATATACTCATCAGTGTAGAAAGAAGATATTTTAGGCTTTTAGTAGCATTCCAACAAGCACTATGTCAACAATCCTTCAAAGAAGATTTGTTTCCCAACTTTTAAACTCACCAAAAAAAGGTTGTGTTTAAAATGAATTTTAAAAATAAAAATGGTACTAGTGGAAATATTTTTTACACAAATTATTTTTCGACTTTCTACATTGGTTGTTTAGGAATATAAAAACTCTTACTTTCTACACATCATTTGCTCAACCGATGAAGAAAGTACTTTCTACATTGGTTATCCCTGCAACCAATGTAGAAAGTAGGAATTTCGATGTCATTTGTGACCATAATCGATGTAGAAATGACTATTTTCTACATTGATTATCAATATAACCAATGTAAAAAAAATTAGTTTCTACACCAGTTAATGCTATAACTGATGTAAAATACTTTCTACATCAATTATGGTAACAACCAACGTATAAAGTAAGTTTTTATTTTAAAAAAATAAGTATTAACTTTTGTACAACCTAGAAAATAAAATTTATTTATAAAAAATAAAACATACATACATATCCATTACCAGCCAAATTCTAGAATTACAATGAATAATGGAGAAAAAAAATCTAATGTTAACTACCTCTACATTTCTATATATCTTCGGATTACATATTCACTACCTCCAAAAAAAAATTAACCTAACTTTTTCGAATGTCATCAATCTTTTCTTCAGATAGTCAATTTGGATTAATTAATCTCTGCATAGTTAAATTTAGGAATTAAAATTATTTTAGGAATTGAAGAGGAACATATATATAAACATTGAAGATCTGAAAGCTTGAATTACCTATGTCCAAGAATCAAAAATGGTCATGGAAACAATGTTAACCATATGTCTCATAACATAATATACGCACTTTGTGCCCTCAACTTGTTTCTTGCACTACAAAAAATAAAAAAAAATTAATATAGTTACTATATAATACAATAAAAAATTAAATGAATAGACTTTTACATTGAATAACTTACACGTGGAATAATATATGTGGATATTTTAATAAAAATAGAATGTTTATCCTTTGTTATATTACATGCACTCATTACTTTGTGATAAATAAAATAATTAATAAAGGTCATAAAAAAATATACAAGATTATTGAGGAGATATCCTTACTTTATAAATAGATATCATAGACCAAATGATATAAAACTTACAATTTAATATGCTCTCTGATTTCTTCTTCGATTTATTCCCACAAATAGCATAGAAGGACAATAACATTTTGAGCACGACAAGTATGATCAATTTCAATGAGACCCAAAAAATTGAGTTATGAATTAGTCAAAATACTTCACTTTTATTTAAATAAAATTCACTTGGAGAATTTAACTTACAAATTAAAATATGGTGCCAAGTAACATTGCTTCTCTGCCAATAACCTACTCTGAATGTATGCTTGTATTTCAGCAGGATTATTCTCATTTTTTTGGATATAGAGAGGGTTAATGAACCCATAGATATGATAACTCCTTCTTTGGATGCAAACACGATGGATATAGCTACATAATCTAAATAAATGTGAGTTTGATACTTTGTTAAAGTGATATAGGTTTAGAAATATACTTACATCATCTATAGTTATATCATCGATATGTGTAATAGATCATTACCCATTATGAGCTCCAAATATCCTTCTTAGTGATATAGAAAGGAATTCCACATAAATGTGTAAGAAGATCAAGTTCAGGTTACTTTGGTTTGGATGGAACATCCTCTTTAGCACCAACCTTAGGTTCCTCAACAATATTTAGGAAGTATTAGTAACCATGATATTTAAATTAAGTTGTAACATAAGTAAATCTTTGTGGAAAATTAATACCTCTCGGTTCAAACACGACTTTCTTCCGATTTTTGTTGGCATTATGAGCATAACGCTCCATTTTCATTTCAATTTTAGCCTTAACCTATTCATGAAACTTCTTTACATATTCAACCTTAGACTTTCCATCTGTATGTTCAGAAGAAGAATTGTTAGATAAAGGTAATAAATCAAGAGGATTAAGGGGGTTATATCCATAAACAATTTCAAAAGGGGAAAGTTGTGCACTAGCATGAACCATCCTATTGTAAGAAAATTCAACATGTGGAAAACAATCTTCCAAGACTTAATGTTTCTCTTAATGATAGCCCTAAGAATAGTGGGGAGGGTTCTGTTGACCACCTCAGTTTACCCATCAGTTTAAGAGTGACAAGTAGTGGAGAAAAGAATTTTTTGTACCAAGTTTATTCCATAGAGTCCTCTAAAAGTGGCTAAAGAATCTAATATCACAATTTGAAACAATACTCTTTAGCATTCCATGAAGTCGTACAACTTCCTTGAAGAATAAATTGGCTACGTGACAAGCATCATTAGCCTTCTTGCAAGGTACAAAATGAATCATCTTCGAAAACCTGTCTACTATGACAAAATCGAATCCTTCCCATTTTTAGTTTATGGTAATCCTAAGATAAAGTCCATAGATAAATCAATCCAAGGATGGTTAGGAATAGGTAAAGGAGTATAAAGTCCATGAGGCATTACCTTATATTTTCCCCTTTTATACGCAATGCATCTTTCCAAAAATTTCTGCTACATCATGCTTTATACAAGGCCAATAAACATGCTTATGCAACGTATCTAAATTTTTTTCAACCCTAGAATGTCCCATTAAAACCCCTTCGTGAACTTCTTTACTAAGCAAATCTCTTAAGGTACTTTTAAGCACACAATCTATTATTTTTGAACAAATAATGATTATGCTTATGAAATCCCTTTTGAGCCATTTTATCATAGGAAGTATATATGTGTAAGAACCCATTATCATGCACATATATTTCTTTAATATATTCAAAACCAAACAATTTAGTTTCAAGAGTGCAAAGTAACACATACCTTATATAGAGGGTATTCACTACCACATTTATCTTTCCTTTTTTATGCTTGATAATATAAGGAAACTATTCAAGGAACTCAACCTATTTGGCATGGATATTATTAAGTTTTCCTTATCCCTTCAAATACTTCAAAGATTCATGATCACTGTGAATGACAAATTCTTTGGGAAAAAGATAATGTTTCCATATTTTTAATGATCTAACAAGTGCATAAAATTCTTTATCATAAGTTGGATAATTAACAGTAGTCCCATTTAATTTTTTATTAAAATATGCAATGGGATGACCTTCTTGAAGTAAATAGTCCCAATACCCACATTATATGCATCACATTCAATTTCAAATGATTTGGACAAATTATGTCATGCAAAAATAGGTGTATGTGTGAGTTTATCCTTAAGTGTTTGAAATGAATTTTCTTGATTTTTTTCCCACTTAAAGCCTACATTTTCTTTACAATTTCTTTTAAAGGTGCTACTAATGTGCTAAAATTTTACAAATATTCTATAAAATCTTGCCTAGCCATGAAAACTCCTAACATATTATGTGAACGTGAACACCATGTTAAGCAAAAGAGATCATTTAAAAGATTGTCTACAAGGAATGGGAGAGGTCCTATGACAAGAAATAAGACCAAACATATAGAACAAGAATTTCAAGGTCTCATCAAGGAAGTTTAAGAAAAGGACTACGTGGATCCAAAATCAATTTCAACATGGAATAATTTATGTAGTCATATTATTAAAGATCTTGAGTTACAAGGTTTATGATTTTCTATAGATTGCATTAGGATTTGATATGTACTTACAAGTTATTTGTTTCAAATTAATTGCAAATCAAATTATAATCTAAATAGGATTTCTATGTATTATCTATTATTAGATTGCACATCAAATTTCAATCTAATTAGGATTTCATATTTGTTATCTTTTTCCTAGATTTTCTCCCAAATTAGGTCAATTAGGTTATCTATATAATAAACGTCAGGGATTCAGTGTTAGGACAGATGATGAATAATATTTTTTCACTTGAGAATTTTCATCTCTATGTGAGTTGATTCCCTTGGTTCTTGGGAAAAGAATTACCCTTGATAACGTTGGTTCTTCTGACAAGTCGCGGTAAGGGTCACATTCCCCTTGATAACTTCGATGCTTTACCGCAGGTCGCAGTTTGTGTCGGGTTCCTTTATCTTATCATATCTTGATTCTCAAGATGTTTCATTATTGTTTCCGCCTTCTGATTCATTGACGTAGGATGAATCATATCATTCAGCATCAAAGCTTCCACTCTTGGAATCACGTATCATCTATCCCTTGTTTTATTTTATTTGTGTCTTTCTTGTTTTCCACTATCCTTCTTGTTCTCGCTCATCTTTTGGTTTATCCTTATTTTTCTATTGTCTACTTTATAAATTCTCTAAAAAAAATAACTATATCTCTATCTCTTCTACCAAATATTTCGTAAAGTAAAAAAAAAGGAGAAGAAAAAATAAAAAAGTTGTGATAGAAATTAAAAAAAATAATTCAAAACAATTTGATAAAAAAAAAATCAGTCTTCGTTCAATATAATATGAGTTCTTATTTCTTTGACCAATATTCTTTATCATATTCATCTTGTGTATCTGTGACTCTTTCGTTGTCTGTTGAAAAATCAACTTGTGAAATTCTTGGTTTAAGGGCTTATAAGGAGAATCAAGAGGTAAAAGGAAATAGTTGGTGAGAACATTATAGAAAGAGCCAATTCGAGTGTAAATACGAGTGAAGAGTGTCAATATTGAGAGTAAACACTAAGGGAGTGATTGGTGAGGTTTTATTATACTGATTTATTTATTTTGTTCAATTTTCAGCATTGCCAACATGAGTGGTGAACTCCAACAAAATGAAATGGATCTAAAAGTATTCATAAAGTCTATTCGAGATCAATTCTATCTGTTGAACAGAAGGTTAGATGATATAGAGGGTTGATCGAGGGGGAGGTCTTGGGTTTCTCATCGAAGTAGTCCCCAAAGATTACTTCGCCTTGATGAAGAAGTAGATTGGGGAAGAACTTAGAATCAAACAGTGGAAGTTTCAAAGAAAGAAGACGATATCGAGAAGAAAAGGATTGCAACGTGGGAAGTATTAAATTATCTCTTCCACCATTTTAAGGAAAGAATGAACATGAAAATTATCCTGAGTGGGAGAGAAAAATGGATCACGTGTTTAATTGTTACAATTACTTAGAGGGGAAAAAGGTAAAACTAGTCACTTTATCTTTTAATGATTATGCTAATATTTGGTGGGACCAATTTATGCTTAATAGAAGGAGGTATGGAGAGAGACATATCTGAACGTGAGAAGAGATGAAGGTAGCCATAAGAAGAAGATTTGTGCCAAGTTACTATCATAGGGACTTGCACCGAAAATTGCAAAGTCTTACTCAAGGTACCATGTGTGTTGAAGATTATTACAAGGAAGATTATTACTTAAACAACAAGTGAAAAGCATCGGCAGCAACAATTGGAATTATTAAGTCCCTGATTGACCGTTCTCATTTGAATCCAGATTCTTGGACTTAAATTCCTATATTATCAGCACATGAAAGTCAGCAGTCTTGCTCCATTTGGGGTTCTGTAGACTCACAACTTTGCCCACAGCTTTGCTGGTAAAGCATTTGAGCACCACAATATATTTTCTTCCAAGTGCCTTGAGAAAATTAATAAGAAGAACAAATCTTACTGCAACTGGAAAGGATCTAATGGGTGATGCGAATAAGGAGATTGATGAGTCTATGGACGCATTGACTACCATGAAATCAAAATTAAAGACAGACAATGAGTGCAGACCTTAAAATATCTTATTGAGTATTCACCAGATAGTTGATTCAAGTCAAAAAAGGAGAACACCAGCTGCATGCTTAGTTCCTTCAGATTCTCAATCTATAGGAAACTCCAACATTCCAAGTCATTTCATACATCACTTCAGCAAGTTCTTCCCCCTATTGAATCTTGGTTGCCATAAAATCCAAGCATAAGATGCTTTAGGTCCATTGTCGGTGAACTAGGAATCCATGGCGAAGACATAGTAACTGTCCCCCACAAATTTTGCTATAGTAAAAGTTAATTCCCATAGTAGCTCAGTTTGCAACTATTGAGGTCTAAATCTGTCTATACCTCCCTCTGTCGTTGCCTAATAGATTGACATGCAACCTATGCAAGACTTCCCTACTAAATTACACCAATACCTCGTGTTATATCACAGTGAAGGGCTCACTATAATTCTTAGACTCTATCCTCTCTGGTCATTGGAATCTTTTTATGGCTCGCTTGCAAAAAATGTAACAAATCCAATGACTCGAGGAGCTATCCTTCAGAACATGAGGAAGGTTTTGAGGCCTAGTCTGTGGCTTATGGACTTCGAAAACATTGAGTTTGGTACCTCTGTACCTATTAGCCCTATTATGGTTGTAGTAAGGTGCCTTTATCGAGCACCAATTGCCAAGCATGGATTGGAGCAAAGCATACGATTCACAGTAGCTCATGCAAATCAATTTGATTCATAGCCAACCATTCTTGATGAGCTATTTGACTTTTCCATATTCAAGATACTTTCGAACCAATTCAGAAATTAGTCTAATTGACGTATCAGGCCAGGTTCAGATTCGTGATCAAAAGTCAAGCGGAAGACCCCTCAATAGTCCCATGCAATTTACATGCAAATCGCGATCATACATACCCAAGGCTCGTTTCAAATTTAAGTTGGAGCACTTGAATCTCAACTAGGCACTTGGCCTAGTGGCCAGCGTGCTGCCTGGACTTCCCAGGCCTGTGTTTGAACCCCATGCTACCATTTTACTTTAAAAACCCCCCTCACAGGTCACATGAGCCCCACATGCCAGTGGCCAAGCTAATTAATTTCTCAAAGTATGATCAGTGGGTTAAGGTTCATAATGATCCTATCCAACAAAGGGCTAGGATTGAATTGGGTCACAATGCCAATTCTTAAATGGGCTACACTAGCAAAACGGGCTATGCTAACCACTTTTCAACATCTAAAGCTAATTGTCTTCAATTGGGCCACGCTAATTGAGTCCGAAATTAAATATTGATCTAATTAATATTTAAGCAAGTAATTTCACAATAAATCCAAGTTAAGCCCAATCTCTTTTTAATTTTTGACATCAAATGGGTCAAGCTTAATTCCTTTTTTCTAATTTTTAAGTCAAGTCCATTTTTTATCTTAATTTGGGTCAAGCCCAATGCTTTTCTATTTTTTTATCCAAATCTCCTTTTTAATTTGGGCCAAATTCAATTATGCTTAAATCAAGCCTAATTATTTTCAAATCAAGCCCTAATTGCCTTTTAACTTTAAGATTAAGTTTTTCATTTGGGTCGAGCCCATTTCCTTTTTAATTTGAAACCAAACCCATTCTTGTAATTTGGGTCAAGCCCAATTCTTCTATTTCAAGAAATTAAAATCATTCTTGCTTAATTTTGGATCAAGCCCAATCCCCATTTATTTTGTTATTTTATGAAATAAATAATTTTTATTTCATTTTAAGTCTCATACAATGAGCTTCAAATACGAACTAGTAGCTTTTTCTATTGTTTGATGTTTAGAGATTCATATGGGTCTCAGTGCAGCCTTAGTTGTTTTGGACCCTATGCATATGTGGACTAAGAATTCCTTTTAAACAAAAATATTCTAGAAAACACCATTTTAATAATTCTAAGTCTCATGCAATGAACTCTAAATACGAACTGGTAGTTTTTTCTGTTATTCGATATTTAGAGATTCATATGGGTCCTAGTGCAACCGTAGTTATCTTGGATCCTCTGCATATGTGGGCTAAGAATTATTCAAAAATAACTAAATTGCTTTTAAAATCATCTGTCAATCCCTTTTTTTCCGAAGAGCAAGTTTTCACAACCAGAACTACGTAGCCTTGAGTTTCCTGTTGCACCAGGGAATACGTAGGAGCAAGATCAAGTCCTATCAGGCTATTTTCATACAAACCTGTTTATTTTTATTCTAAACTAAAGGGATCAAATAGTTTTCAAAAATATAAAAATCACACACTCAGTTTAAGGGTACCGTTCTTCGAAACGGGCGAGTAGGGTGCCAAACACCTTCCCTAATCGTAACTGACTCCCAAACCTAGATTCTTCCTCACGTTAAGGTTTTTCCAAATCTTTTCCCTTAAATAAAAATTTGGTGGCGGCTCCACTAATTCAAAATAAATTCATTTTTAAAATTTTAGCAAGTCTGTCGTCTCATTGTAATTACGGTTACGACAGTGACCTACTTCCGTGGGAACAACATCACAAAGAACTTGATCTTCATACATTCCGATGGAAAAATTAACCATCACTTGCTGATTCACGACCAATTTATTACTATTGCTTAGCCATTAAAGCTTATACGATCGTAGATTTGTCATAGTCTTCAGGTTCAATTTAGTGACCAATCTAGTGCTTGCCACACTAGCAAAACTCCCTCCATCAATGATCATAGAGCATACCTTTCCTCGGACAAGGCAACAGGTATAGAAGATATTTTCCCATTTGTTACCCTCATGCTCCTTATGTTGACTACCCAATAATCTCTGCACCACCAATAAACCTTTATCAGGTGCATAGGTTGTACCATCATTTTCCTCTTCATTGGGATGCAATATACCCTTTCCCAAACATTTGAAACATTGTATATCCTTACTTTTAGAAGACATAGTGGTAGTATGGATAGGCTTGTTAGTACTTACATCTTCCATAGGGTTAGAAAAGGAACCTTCTTTCTCTTGTTTATCCTTACAACTCGAAGAATAGTTAGAAGGAGATGGTTTCTTTATAGAATCCTTCTGCTTCAGTTGTTACTCCACCTTCATGGCTTGATGAACTAAGTCATCAAGCTCCATATAATGTTGCAACTCTACAATATCTCCAATGTCACGATTTATACCATGAAGAAATCGAGCCATGGTGGCCTCCTTATCCTCCCTAATGTTAGATCTAATCAAAGTTACCTCCATGCTCCTACTTACTTGTGTGAGTCTTTTGTAATTTTTTGTGAAAATCCCTATGATAGTTGGAAGGCACAAATCTCCTCCACATCATGGTCTTCATTTCTTCCCAAGTGTTAACAGGATGCTCTCTAAATCTTCTTATGTCCTTTTGTACTTGATCCCATCAAATTAAGGCATATTCAATGAACTCAAGGGCAGCCACCTTTACTCTATTTTTATCATTGTAGTTGTGACATGAGAAAATTTGTTCAATTTTCAGCTCCAATTCAAGGTAAGCTTCAGGGTCATTCTTCCCTTTGAAGGAAGGTACCTTTAATATCATACCTCCAAGTTCGTCTCCTTGCACACGATCTCTCTCGTCTCTTTCATGTCTTTTTCCTTAATCATGCCTCCTTCTTTCTCTCCTTTTTTTTAGGGGAATCATAAAATTTATTTTCACCGTGAGACAAACCTTCATGATTAGAATCCCTACCATGGATGCATGTTCTTCCATGGTTGGAAATCCTACCTTTCTCCAATTGGTCAATTCACGGATTCAACTCCATATTTTTCCTATGTAGTAGTCTCTCCAAGTGTAGAGTTAAGGATTGCATTTGTTGTCTCAAAGCCTCTAATCATGGGGAAATAAAAGTGTTCCTTCTATCTATACCATATTCTCTAGATATAGCTATGAGAAAAAAAAGTAGGTTAAAAAGTTGTAAATTGATGTACAAAGTGGACTTTTTACCTCAATTCTTATTTCAACCAATGTAAAAAAGTCCTATTTTCCACATCAGTTGAGACTTATATTGATGTAGAAAGTGACTATCTACACTGATTCTCAATTAATCAATGTAAAAGGTCACACATTCTACATTGGTTCTCAATCACTGATATAAATAAGGGAGTGTGAGTTAGTAGAAGAACTCAAATTAGACAAGCTCGAAATAATAGTAGGCTTGCATTTTCTAAACTTCACATAAAATGATTTTTTAAACTCATCCTTAGAAGATTCGAGATAAGGGAAAGACAATTTCATCATCCTGATCTCTCGTTGACCAAAGTACTTTGGTTGTGATATTCTTCTTCTGCGAAGGAGGGCGAGATGGTCAAGGATCAACCACTCAACGATCCTAGTGATGAGGTTTATATAGGAAACATTCTTTCTCTTGTCATCAATGACCTTGCACATATAGTTGAAGATGAGAGAGGGGAGCATAATTTAATGCTTCATTAAGAGATGAAACAAACAAAAATGCTCCACAAAGGAGATATGGTTCCTTGATTCTGCATGAGGGAGAACCATATTTTGGAGCACAACATAAATGACTCTAGCCATGTCATTCATCTTCAAGCTTTAGTGGCTTGAGGAGAATGGGTAAACATATAGCACAACATGATGTTAGCTAAAACATCCTTCTCCTAGGTACGAGAGTGAATGACACATTTAGACTTACACTTAAGCACTTTTTTCAAGAAATCTTGGGAGAATGAGATACGGATCCCAAGAACATTGATGATAAAAAAATAAGGTGTCCTATGAGTGCAATAAGAATTCATTTTTCAATAACTCCATTGTGACATCTTCGTAACAACCAGCATCAGCAATGTCAAAGAAAGGCATCCATCACTGATGGAAAATGACCTTTTTCCATCGGTTGCTTTGGACCTTTTACATCGATTATTTAAATGATATAAAGGTGGGGGGATATAGAAAGTATGACTTTTTAGATCAGTTGGACTATGAACCGATGTAAAAATTCCTACTTTCTACATCGGTTAAAAGCTGTAAACAGATGTACAAAGTGGACTTTTTACCTCGATTCTTATTGCAACCAATGTAAAAAGTCCTATATTCCACTTCAGTTGAGACTTATACTGATGTACAAAGTGACTTTCTACATCAATTCTCAGTTTAATCAATGTAAAAGGTCACGTTTTCTATATCGATTCTCAATCACCGATGTAAGAAGTCCTACTTCTACATCAGTTAAGGTATTTACAATGTAGAAGGTCCTTTTCTTAATGTTTAATTCATTTACGTATACTATCATATAATTTAATCACAACACCTGCATATACAATCAAACAACATAGACACATAATACAGCAACCAAATAATCTATTTATTAAAATTGAATATATCATTATTCATTATCAAATCTAAATTCATTAAATAGTTTACAAAGAAAATAACTTAAAATTACATAAAATCAACCCAAATTGGCTACCTTTATCATATGTTCCCCCCAACATCTTCTAACATCATCATTTCTTCTTCGGTTAACGGGTCAGGATTTTAAAATATCTACAAAATTTTGGAATAAAATTATAGAAAACATCATGTTATGAATTAAAATGAAATTACCAAACAGTAATAATTGTAATTACCTCGACCTAAGAATCAACTATAGATGTCGAGACAATGTGAAACATATGTCTCATGACATAATATCCACACTCGGTTCCTCCAAGTTTCCTTTGGAACTTCAAAAAAATAGAAAAAAAAAATTAAACATAATTAGAGATGATATAATGATAAAACATATAAAAAAAATTGAATAATTTTTAATAAAGTACTTACGTGTGAAATTATCCATGAAGGTTTTTTAGTATTTGCTGAATATGTTCCTTTTGACAGAAGATGAGCATTCATTTCTCTATAATAAAAGAAGAATCAAATTAATACCTTTGAAAATAAAAACAATAATATAAATACCAAAATCTTAAAAAAACTTACACTTCAATAATATCAATTATGTCTTTCTTCGATTTTTGCTAAGAAGAGCATACAAATACAACTAATTTTGCTTTGGACAAATAATAATTAATTGTCAATGGGCCCCAAAAATTTTGGATCAAAATGAACCAAAATTATAAATTTAATTTAAGGTATTAAATAAAAATTTTAAGTATTAACTTACGATTGAAAATAAGGTGTTAAGTAACAATTTTTATCAGTTTCCAATCTACTCTAAATGTACCCATGTATGTCAGTTGTCTTGTTACCAGTTTTCTGGATATGAACCGAGTCAAGAAAAATCCATAGAGGTCTAAGTTCCCCCTCTACGGACAGATGTGATACAGGTACCTAATATTGTGAATAATTTCTAATTATTAGATTTTGATACTTAATTAATTCACCTAACGTTTAGAATTTTACTTACATCAACTATAATTGTAGAACTAATACACATAGGAGATCGTTATCCACATCTAGCTCCAAGATATCCTTCCTAGTAATATGGAAGAGGATAGCAGTAGGCTTCCCTATGATATCTAGTTCCATAATGATTTTGGAAGATCTTTTTTAGCACTGATATCAATCTCATTCCCAAGTCTTTCCTATAAACCTAAAATGAATTTATAAAATATTAAGATATATATATATATATATATATATATAAATTAGTAACATAAAATAAAATTATTTAATACCTTAGGTTGAGCTTGTTGCATAAGTCTTTTCGACCATAAAATAAACTGATTGGGGTCTTCCCCATGATATAAACCTCCTCAGTAGGCTTAGGAACAGGAGCATTTGCATCTTCAACTCATTCAACCACCACTCTAACATTTTCATCATCAATTTTCTAGTGATGGATGGTTGAACCCAAATTATTGACTTTCCCAATGGCTACCAAATGATACAAATCATCAACATATAACTCATAATCTTCTACAACATCAACAAGATCCTCTCCTCCCAGTACATGTTCCTCAGTCAGAGCACAACATCCCTTTATGCTCATGCATCTAGGAGAAGGGGAATGGCAATCTTTTGTATATGTTTAGGAAAGCCCTGAAGATGCAAGCTCCTGTCTAAGCTCTTGTTTGAACTCCTGTGTTAGCTCTTCTCAAATTTCATGCCTCAGTTCTTCCCTAATTTCTTCTCTCATGGCTTCCAACTCATCTCTTGACACTGGTCCTTCTATGGAGGCATGTGTAGTGGAAGACAATCCAAAATATTGTCTAGTGCCAAAACTTCATCCAACAGCACGAACACAATCTAGATGGTCTGGTTGGCCAATAGCAGTACTAAGAATATCAACTTGTAAAACAGGAACAAAGGCTCCCTCTGAGCTTTGTTCAACTAAATAATCCTACCATATAGAAATTATCATTATCAATAATATACATGTTTTTAGTTAAATAAAAAAATTATTTAATTTTATAATTACTTAAAATCTTTTTAGACATAATACGAGAAGGCTTTGATGTGTACTCTCCTGAAGGCTTTTAGCATGCTCTCTTCCATTTCTCATGGTGTGTGGGTGGAGATGGTGGAAACAAAAGTGTAGATGGGAATGCTTCAGATGATTGTTGACTTTCTTTTAACTTCTACTCAATAAGTCTTTCCTCAAGCAACTTAAAACTCCCACAAGATAATCTATAGGGGTAGTAGTTCTTTGCAAAAATCTTTACAAAAATTTGTTGAGCCTCCTTTCTTTTCTTTTATTATAAGAAATCAAATCAATTACACATAATACACCTTATATCAGTCAATTAAAAATAAACACAAAGTTTGTATAGATACATACAATGAATGCATGATCCTTCCAACTCTCAACAAATCTATGTCCTGTCTCATCATTAAGGAACTGGTACTCCTCAAAAGGAGACACATCCTTCAGTGGCCCATATATATTTATTGGTGAGATGTGTCTTGAATTTCCTCCAATGTTCACCAATAAATGAAAGCCATTTTCTCTTCAACAAGCTAGTATTTGGCACATCATATGTAAGCTACATAAAACACCAGATGTAAGTAGTTGGTAAATCATAAATATATAGAGAAGCTTAATGCTTTAAGTTATATATCATGATAGTTTCCCGAATTTGACTTTCATTTGTAGTTCTAAATTATTCCAATCCTTCTTCAAAATACTAGTTTTGCTCCATCCAAGGAAGGCCATATAATTCTTCAACTATGTTTTGTTTGGCACTAAAGGATTCTTAGATGGGTCAACCGTGTGCCTATTGAAAAATGTAAAAATATATGTTAACTCTACTGAATACGAAATAGGTAATAAATAGTTTAAAATAAGTAAACAATAAACATAGAATGATGATATAATATAATAAATAAATAACTTGTATCATGTAGTAACATTTTCCCATATTCCTTCATGATGATCATCTCAAATAGCTTGTACATCATCAATTTCATTTTCTTCATTCACAGTAGCTATCCATGATGAGAAGGGAGTTTGAAAAATATCAATATTTGTCAAATCATTGATGTCATCACTACCAATTATGGTTTTTTCTTGAAGAACGACTGACTATATTTTGTTCGAAGGATCTTCAACATAAAACACTTGTTTTGCTTGGTGGACCATGATAAAAGGATCATCCCTATAAGCTACTTTATGAAGTTCAAGTAATGTAAACCTTAATTCACCAACTAGCAAACCATTGTTACTATCAACCCACTTGCATTTTAAAACAAGAATTCTAAATTTAGTGTAATTAATCTCTCACATCTCTTCAATCACTCCAGAGTAAGATATGGATGCCATAACAGGACTTTTATCCTTGGAACTTGAAAAGTGCATCGACTTAGCTACCACCATAACTCCATTCTTTTGCATGGTACTTTTATCATCCTTAGACTTTGTGTAAAAGAAAAAATGATTGATATCATATCCACTCCAACATATGACATCAAAGTTTAGGTCATTTTCTAACCACTTCAATGTATCAAAGGCATCACCATCCTTCTTGATGGTTTCATCAAACTAGGTTAAGAACATTTTATTATGATAATTTAAGAACCATTTCTCATTCATTAGAATATTTTTTACCTAATAATGATTTTGTGAGTAAATAAGTAAGGTTGAGCTATTATAAGAAAACCAAGTAAAGATATTTATTTTTGTACCTATTTAGGGATCATCAACAAATGTTTACTCTGAATCTAGACATATACAGGTCCACTCATATAATGTAGCTACAACTAGAAGCTAACCTCAGAACCTACACAAACCAAAAAAATCCACTCCTATCAATAATGATTAAACACTGTTTAGAAAAATGATTGCAGGGGATAGTTTCAGTAGTCAATAATAATAATAAAAGAAATAGAAAATTCATTTTCACCAAGGAAAGTTACAAAGACATCTAGTAGTAAAAACATCACATCTCATTTGAAATCATTTTCCTTAGCAACAAACTAAACCATTTCACATATCATCAAATCCAAAATTGAATTCATCTTTCATAAGATTTGTACAGAATTCAGATTGATGAAGGAAGAGAAATGAAGCTTACCTGGTATCTTGAATCAAGTTTCTACATATCGAAGAAAAACTTATTTTACATAATTAAATAAGGAAAATCTAGAAAATTGGTAAACCTAAATAAAATTTGTAGTTTTTGTGTGAACAGGTTGAAGGAAGACATAATAAAGAAGAAAAGGTAAAAAATTTCATCAGAATCAAAGAGAGTGAACAGGGAAGTGAAGAGAAAAATAAGGTTAAAGATTAAGAGTTGATGAGTGAAAATATGGAACTTAGGTTAGAGAGTAGTGACCAAAGAAAGATTTGAAAAAACAAAGAGAGAAAGAACTTGATTGGAGAGCAAGTAGGATGAAAAAATAAAAAACAGAAGACAATTATTTCTAAAAAAATCTAGTTACAAGATGCATAAATTTATGAAATTAATACCTTATAGCAAGTTTAGGCCTTCTATGAGTAAAGGGGAATAGATGAGTTCCAGACTCAACCCATGTTTAAAAGCCTGCCATTGTATGCGATTCTAATATGTAGCTGAGTAAGGAGAAGAAATTGAAGCAAAAATTGTATTCATTATTGGAGAATGGTAATTAGGCTTAAGTATGTAGTTGACATTGCCTAGAATTTAGCAATGGCACCTGTTGTCCTAATTGGAGAGTTTGACACTAAGATTTACATGTGAAACAACTACTACACAGGCCAGCTTCTTCCAAAATATCCAATTTGAATATTTTCTAGGAGACAATAGTTCTAAACACTAATCTAAACTTCATGTAAAAGAAAAGAACTATGGTTGCAGAGTTGAATTCACAACATAAAAATTTACAACATTGATGTTTCACTTAACTTGGAAGCAGAGCTAAATTCAACTCAAAATTACTTGGGTTAGATAACCTTTTTTATGGTGAGTTCTATAACTATGGACCGAATGCTTATACCAGCCAGAGGGTTTTAGTTCTAGACTCTAGTTCATGGTTTTGAGTTCTATAAATGTATGGTTTAACTATATCGCTCAAATGTCTAACTAAGCTAATGCCCATACTCTAGTGCATGATGTTATTCCCAAAAGCGACTGTTAATCTACAATTGGTCTAGAAGTCTCACACACAATGCTTTATACCATAAACTAGGGCATTATCAAACTTATTGATACAACCATTTTTTATTATGAATAAACACAAGTGAAAGAACTATAGAAATGATATCGCATCGAAAGCTTTCTAAATAAACAGGCAATGAGCACAAACTGCATGAAGCATAACAAAATTCAACTAATGTTGCAACAAATAGGTAGTAGCAATGGTGGAACTTACCAGGTGAATGGCAATGGAGAACGACGATAACAAACCAGGCTAAGTGATAAGAACGACGATAACGAACCAGGCTAAGTGATGAGAACAACGATGATGACTACTACATCGAAAATGAAAGGTTTAAGTAAGAAAGACAATAATGATGGAAACAAAAATGAAAACAAACCCTACTTTAGCAAATGGGATGGCCATTGAAGCAATAGACGAAGCATAATGGAAACATAAACAGATCTTTCAAGTAATAGAGAATGGCATAAAATGACAAAATTCCTAAGTTAAAAATGAACTTTCTACATGGGTTCTCCAAACACCCGATATAGAAAGAAGATTTTGCACCGGTTGAAGAAGAAACCAATGCAGAATATCATCTTTCTACATCAGTTGGAAAAGAAAACAATGTCAAAGATCAACTTTCTACATCATAAAAATTTCTTTCTTTATCGGTTAATTTAAAATTCATTTTCTACATCGGTTACATGACGAACCGATGTAGTATATAAAAATTTTAATTGCAAAAATGTCACCGTATTTTCTTAAAACCGGTTCTTGCAAAACTGAAGTAATAACTTACTATAGAATCTCATTTTTTCTCTAGTGATTTTACATTGGTTCTCCATAAAATCGATGTAGAAATTACTTTCTAGATAAATTCTAAATTAATCGATGTAAAAAAGTACTTTCTACATTGTGTGCGTGGAGAACTGATGTAGAAAGTATCAGTTTTCTTTACAAAAATTTCATCGTGTTTTCTTTACATCAGTTTGGGAATAATCAATGTAAAATCCTATTATAAAATGTGGTGTCCTATCGTACAAACATTATTGGAACATTCAGAAAAAGTAATGATGAACATGATAGAGTAGTTAAAGCAACAAGACACATAGTGTGTTGAGGAAGTGTAATTGCTTTGGGGACACCAAGAAATTTTAGACATTTGAAAAAAAAATAGACATTATGTGTGTTTTAGACAACAATTATAAATCAGACAAGATTCATAAATTAGGCAATAAGACATTTTAGACAAGTTACACAAATTAGACGCTAATGCAGTTCATATTTAGCAAATTTCAAATAAAAGATAAACTAATCTTCAGGCAAAGGTTTAGGTAGAATATCTACTAATTGATGTTTAGTGTCTACAAATTGTATATTGAAATAGTTTTCTAAACATAGTCTCTTATGAAATGATGTCCAATTTCTATATCTTTGGCTTAAGAGTGTTGAATAGGATTTTTAAACAAGCTACTAGTAAAAATGTTATCACGGAAAATGAGAATATTATTCCTGAAGATATTGTAATCTTCTAATTGATATTTTACCCATAGTGGTTGTGAAAAACAACTTGATGCAGAGATATACTTTGCTTCAATAGTAGGTAAGGCAATCATGTTTTACTTCTTGCTAACCTAGGAGATGATATTTGCACCAATGAAGCGACATCCTCCACTAATGCTTTTCCTTTCCACTCTATCTCTAGCATAGTCAATATCAGAGTAATCAATCAAGTTGAACGATTCATGCGCTTTATAGACAAGTTCAAACTTAGTAGTTCCAAATAAATATTTAAAAATTCTTTTAACTATTTTTAGGTGTGGCTCTCTAGGATCACTCTGGAATCTTGCACTAAAACAGATGTTGAACATAATGTCTAGTCTACTTTCAATTAGGTAGAGGAGAATCCAATTATTCCTCTATATACTTTATAATCTACAAGTTGTTCATCTTCATCCTTTGTTGGAACAACAAACAAATGCATAAGCGTAGGCATAGACTTTGAGTCAGTCATCTTGCTCTTTGATGCAATTCCTTAGTGCATTTATGTTGATCAACATAGATATAGTTTTCTTTTTGCTTTATTTGAAGACCAAGAAATAACTTGAGTTATCCCATCATGCTTATCTTGAATTCATTCTACATAAGGTTAGCAAAATCTCTACATAGATTGTCATTAGTAGTACCAAAAATAAGATCATCTTAATAATTTTTTTCTAAAAGAAATAGTGTCTATTTTTCCTCTTGTGAAATTATTTTTCATAAGAAAAGAATTTATTCTATCATACCAAGCTCTAAAAGTTTGGTTTAGACCATATAAACCTTTTTTCAGTTTATAGACATGTCCTAGAAGTTACTCGTCTATAAATCTAGGAGTTTCTTTTACAAAAACTTCTATTATTCTATTTAAGAAAAAACTTTTCACATCCATTTGAAAAAAAGTGATGTTATGTTTAGATGCATATGCAAGCACTATTATAATAGTTGCTAGTCTAGCTACAGGAGAAAATTCTTTAGTGAAGTTTATACCTTTTTATTGGTTATACCCATGAGCGACTAACCTTGCCTTATTTCTCGTAACTTTGCCTTGTTCATTGAGTTTTGTTTCTAAAGACCCACTTAGTGTTAATGATGGTTTTACCAATATGTTTTTGGAACAAATGACCATACCTCCTTCTAAGACTAGGATAATTCATCTTTCATGGTTGAAATCTATCCTTCATTAAGAAACACATCCTCTACTATCTTTGGCGCTAACTCAGACAGCAAAAGTAACATTTTCTTGATCTTTGAATTTGGATCTGGTTTTGATCTTTTTAGTTGGTTCTCCTAGAATTTGATTAGGTGGGTGATATGGTTTGTACTTTAGATCATTTATAACATTGTTGATGTCTAAACATGCAAGTTAAATTTCTAGATCTAACAGATTATTATCAATCAATTTTCCACCATTAAATTTAACATGAATAGATTCTTCAACTACTAAGGTTCTTTTTCTTAGATACGAATGGTTTTAGAAGTGTCTAAGAAGCCAAGGATTATTCTTTTGTTTACTTTTGAATAAAACTTGTAAAGTTGATCTTTCATATGCAACATAAAAAATTCACATCCAAAATGATGAAAATATGTTATGTTTGGTCTTATTCCTTTCCAAAGTTCATAAGGAGTCTTGGATAATCTAGGTATTATCAAAACAAAATTCTATACATAGCATGAAATGTTTACTGCTTTTGCCCAAAAAATTTTAGAACGAGAGTTTTTACAAAGCATGGTTCTTGTAATTTTCAATAATGTTTTATTTTCCCTTTCAACAACCTCATTTTATTAAGGTGTTATAAGAGAAGAAAATTTATGAGAAATTCCATGTATTTGATAATATGTTAAACTTTTCATTTTCAATTCTCTTCCCTAATCACTTCAAATAGGTACAATATAGAATAATTTTTGTTTTGATATCCTTTGCAAAATATCTTAAAATTAGTATAAGTCTCATCCATATGGGCTAGGCAGTATACCTATGTCAGTCTAGAATAATCGTCTATAATAACAAATCCATTCTTTTTACTGCCTAGACTTTATATGTTAGTAGGTCCAAAAAGATCCATGTGAAGTAAACTTTAGTGGTTTAAAAGTGAAAACAAGATTCTTGTTTTTGAAAGATGTTTTGATTTGTTTTTCCTTTTTGACACACTTCATAGAAAATGTCCTCTTTAAAAGATGCATTTAACAATCCTTTAACTAGACCATATTTATGAATCTTTGAAATATGCTTCATACTTATGTGTCCTAAATTTTTGTGCCAAATCAATTTTTCATCCTTATTTGAAAATAGATTTTGACCATTATGTGTCCTATTGTTATTTTTTACTATACACTAATGTTTGTTGAAGAAAATAAAATATCCACTATCGCAAAATTAGCTAATACTTAGTAGGTTATGTTTCATATTTTCGACATATAATACATTTTCTATAAAAGGTAGATGATCTTTACCAATTTTACCTTTCCCTTTTAATTTTTCTTGTTGGTTGCTTCCAAAGGCTACACTTCCTCCATCATATGACTCCAGTTCTAGGAACATAAACTTGTTTCCTATCATGTGTTGTGAGCACCCATTGTACAGGTACCATTTTGGTGTCCTTCTTTTCCCCACTTATGATATCTTTTAGAGGAATAATCAAATTTTTAGGTACCTATGACTTTTTCAATCCTTCCATGTTAGTTATCCTATGTTTGTAACAATATACTCTTAAGTTATGTTCAGACAAGTTACAAATATTACAAGAAGTAAAGTTTATAATCTTCTTATGATAGTCTTGAAATCCAGTATCAATTTTATCTTAAGGGTTTCTACCACCCTTTAGCATTGAGTCTTGTTTACTTGAGCCTTCTATAAATCTAGATAAGTCTTTTCTAAGCTCATCAAATTTTTCCTAAATTTCTTGGACTTTATTAGATTAGTTATTGTTGGTTTCTAAAATCATTTCATTTTCATTCTAAGCTTTTTGAATCTCTTTTTCCTTTTAGAATATTTTCTTTTTAAAATAGTATATTTTTTTAATAGGATTTTAAATCACTCAAAATGTTTTCATAAGCATTTTTAAGACCTTATAGTATAGATGATACCTCAGCTTCAATATCTACCATGAAGCACATTTGAGCTGTTTCTTTTGGTTCATCCTCTAAACTGCTGCTGTCTAGGTTATCCCATGTTAAGACAAGTCCTTTCTTTTTCTTTGATTTAAAAAACTTTCATTCTTTCTTCAGTTTGGAGATTCAGCCTTCATGTGTCCTATATTCCTGCATCATAACATATAATCTCAATTTTATTAGTGTTATCTAAGGAAGATCTTTTACCTTTACTTGATTTGTAGGGTTTTACTCCTTTCTTACTATTTCTCATTATGTTGTTCAATCGTTTAGATATAAGGGATAGTTTTTCATTAGTTCTGTTAGTATCACTCATCTCTTCAAAGTTGGATAGCTCTTCAACTTTCATGGCCTTGGTGATAGTGCCCTAATCATGATGCTTAGAAAGTAAGACAATTTCATTTCTTGTTTGGGTCTTCTTCGTTTAACTGAACCTTGTATATTGTGAGAGATTCAAGAGGCTCATCCAACTTGAGTTTTCTCAAGTCTTTGGATTCTTCTATGACCATTTTCTTTGGCCTCCATCGAGGGGAAGGATTTTTTAGAATTTTTATCATAATTTCTTCATGATCATACTTTCTTTTAAGAGCTTTCGACTCATTTGTCATAATCTGAAATCTCCCAACCATTTCATCTATCATTTCTCCTTCTCTTATTTTAAATTTTCATATTCAAAGACAAGATAGTTGATCTTTGACCTTTTTACTTGGTTTGTTTCCACATGGATGGTGATAAGATTATCTCATGTTTCTTTGGAAGTCTTACCCAAAAACTTGGTTGTGTTCACTTTTTCACTAGGTAAAAGTTAAAAGATACCTAACCTTCATATTATTTTGAATTTTCATTGTTTATTCGGTTATCCATTGTTCCTCTGGTATTTCTTCTCCCTTTTAATCTAGAGGTATATAGTCACATTTTATGATAACACTCCAGAGACTATATTGGGTAGACTTTATGGGCATCTCCATTCTATCTCTCCAATAAGGAAAATCTACTCCAAAGAACGTCGGTGGATGAGTAATTAAAGCTCCTTCAAGGATAAGTTTCTTTTCAGATTCTGTCATAGATCATTAGTTCCTAATCATTTTTTAAAATGCTCAACCTTATAGGCCAAACTCTAATACTAAATGTAAAAATACAAGTGACATTGAGAAGGGGGTTCAATATTTATGTTGTGATAAAAATTTTATGTTTTCCAAATAGCCCAAAATATTAGACGAGTTAGTCATCTAATAGGATTTGGAGAAAATTAGAGAAAGACTCACACCAGATATTCTATTGGTTCACCCTTATTAGCCCAATGACTACATCTAGTCTCTCTTATCATATAACATGTATTTCTACTATTAAAAAAAGTATACAAACACTTAGCCACAGATACAATCCCTAATATTTTTGTACAATCTTCTCCAAGCCTAATAACTTAAGGAATATAGACTGTGTGAACACCTAATTATGTTAGAGATTAAATTATTGTTTAATTAATTAAATTTAGCAAATAAAATAATAAAAGAATGAATAAATAATAATAATAAAACAAAAACAAATAATGATAGCAAACAAAAAAAAAGAAGAAAGAAAGACAAAAAGAGAAAAGAGTAAAAATAATAATAATAATAATAATAAAGGAAAAAATATAAAATATAAAAATATAAGAAAAAAGAAAGAACAAGTAAGAATAATTACAAAAATAACAAAAAAAGAAAAAAGAAAATTTTTAGAAAGGCTGTTACAAGTTAGTTACAAATTAGTTAAAAGTTAGTTAAGATGGTTAAAAATTGATTAAAAATAAGAAAATAAAAACAAAAAAACAAAAAAAAAAGACGAAAAGGAAATAAGAATAAGTAAAAATAAATAAATAAAAGAGAAGAAAGAAAAAAAATGGAAAAAAAGAAATAAAATAAAGAAAAAAAATAAGAAAGGAGGATATTTAAAACCAAAAGAATTGGTCTGAAAATTCGGTTAGGATTTAGTTAGTTTGTTAGGAATGAGTTAGCTTGTTAAACAGATGTTAGTTAATTAAGGAGCTGTAAGGATAAATAGAAGAAAGATTGAAAGAGGGAGGGGGATTCGGATTTTTTTGGGGCACCAGAATCCATTGCTCTCAAAAAATTTCTCATTGGAGCGCTTGAAATTCTTGGACTTCTCTCGGCTTCTCTTAGTTTCTCTCTCGGCTACTCTCTGATTTCCTCAAAACCTCTCACCTTTGTTGCAGTCTAATCTCTCTAGAAAAGGCAGCTCCACCGCTGTGGATAAAGGAAGAACTCTTGGCTTCTAATAGCTAAGTGCGAAGTCTGCTCCGGCCTCAGTGGAAAGTGAAGAAGGGACTCCTATCCCTTGAAGTTAGCCTCACTCAAGTAAGTGCTTGCATCTACTGCTTCCTATTTATGTGTTTAGATCATCACATCTTCTCTCAACATTTGATCAAATTATTTTGTAGTTAGAATGAATGCTGCATTATAAGACAAAATGAAATGCATGAGTAATTTTGAGTTCTGTTCTAATCTGGATTCAAGAGTTTCATTTAAAATTTGCATGAAGACCTTGCAAAATCGTAGATATTGTAGCAGTGTGAATTGCTGCATTTTTGTTTCTGTGCTACAAAAGAATCCTTATTAGGTTAAATGATAGGAAGTTTGAATGAATTTGCATTCAATCCAATCATATAAAAAGAATTTCAGTGGTAAAATCTTGTGACTCAATTCCTGTTGATGAAGTTCATCTCTTAAGACATATCATGAGATTTCTTGCTCTCTGTGCAAGATCTTAGAGCTAGCTTACTGGCAAAACCAGCAGTTTGTTTGATAAATCAGGTATGGTCAAACTTAGGGAATAACAGCTCTAGCTTCATTTTGATTACACCAACTTCTGGTCAAGTTCTAGTGTGCCAGTCAAGCTTTGTTAGACTAACCTTCCTATCTACTGAGATAAGGCCTGAATTTACTAGGAAATAGTGGCCAGGAGTATACCAACTATCAGTAGCTTAGTACAAAATTCAAGGTCTGATACGATGTTTGGCATATGCATTTTCTTGGTCCATGATAGGATCGATCACAAATCCAAACTTAAAGAAAACCTAAGGACTGTAAGCTACTCAAGCTGCAAACTCCTTGGAAAATAGGGATTAGATTACTCTGTTGGAGTTTAGACCAAAAGGCAGAAAGTTTGCCTAAACTATATTTCTAAACTACCCTAACAGTAAGCTCCTCCTTATGTTGAGTCATAAACCTGTCACCGCAACAGGTTTGCGCTGAATACTGACCTCTGCTGATCTCTAGCCAGTAGGAATTCAATCGGATTTTCCGAAAAAGGAACTTAAGTTTCAGGACTTGCCCAGACCCTGTTAAACACATGTCTTAGTTTGGCAAATCATTCTGAAATCTGCAACAGTCTATGTATAGTAAGGAATGGATTGATAATACATTAAGAATGTTTGTTGTTATTTGACCAAAATTGGCATAGAATTCTCCAAATGCCCACTTTTGCTAATCAGATTCCATTTTCCTAATCCAGTAAAGGTAAAACATTGGAGGAGGGAAGATAACAGGCTGTTAATTTGAATACTGATAGTGAATATTGCAGCCCACATGATCATGCAAAAAAGGTTGATTGTTGGTGCCTTAATATGAAAGTAGCCATAATATTGTTCACACAAGCCTATGCACAGGAACCACTTAGACAAAACCACTAATGCTTACAACCATTTATTTTAAACGCCTCATATGCTAGCATATGGGTATGGGGCAACAGTGGCCCGCATACCACAGTGGGCCAAAGCCAAGCTGGCAACCATGCTAATTTGGTGGCTACTAATTTTCAATCTGGCAGCCATGCCAAAATCAGATCAGCTCCTCAATTGGGCCATACTGAATCAGGTCCTGCTGATCCAAAATGGACGAGTTGACCACTTTTTTTTTATTTTGGGCTGTGCTGCTTCTTAATTGAGCAGGTTGTCTTTTAATTGGGCCACAATCAATGATAGCTCCAATTAATTTAAAACAACACTATAATACTCAAATAAATTTTTTTAAATTATTAATTTGGATCTAATCTCTTGCCTTGAATTTTGGGTCAAGCCCAATTTCCTTTTTTTAATTTGGATCAAACCCAATTCTTTTTAATTTGAAATCAAGTCCATTTTTTTTTATTTTGGGTCAAGCCCAATTTTCCTTTTTAATTCGAAATCAAGTTCTTTTTCTTGGGGTCAAGCCCAATTCTTTTTTTAAAAATTTAAACCAAATCCATTTTTCTTAATTTGGATCAAGCCTATTTCCTTCAATTTTTTATTTTCTTTTATCTCTAATTTGGGTCAAGCCCAATAGGTTTCATAAGTTGAAATTAATCATTTCTTGCATAAATTTGATTTAAAAAGTTGATTTATAAAACGATTTTTTTAAAAGGAAAAATATTTGTTTTTGAATTTTCTGAAATTCATGCAAAGAATTCTAATACAGGAAAGTAGCATTCTCTACTGTTCTATATTTTAATTCGTGCGAATTCAAACGCAGCTTACGACAGTTTGGATTTTGCAAGCACGCTTGCTTTAAAAAAAATCGTGTTTTGGAAAATTCTGCTTTTAATTGTCTATTTTTTATTTTTCTAAAATTCGTGCAACGAATTCCAATACAGGCAAGTAGCGTTCTCTACTGTCGTATTTTAATTCGTGCAAATTCAAACCGATTTGGATTTTGCAAGCATGTAACTTTAGAAAATAACAGTCTTAACTAATTTCATTTAAAAATATTACCTTTTCTATTTTCCAAGAGATCAAGTCTCTTAAAATCAAAACTACGTAGTATTGAATTTTCCATTGCACCAAGGAATATGTAGGAGCAGGATCAAGTCCTGTTAAGCTATTTTCCACAAACCTATTTATTTATTTATTTTTATTTTATTTAGAGGGATCAAACAATTTTTAAAATATCAAAATCACACACTCAATTTAAGGGTACCGTTCTTCGGAACGGGCGAGTAGGGTGCCTAATACCTTCCCTACTCGTAACCGACTCCTGAACCTAGATTTCTTCCTCATAGTTAGAGTTTTTCCAAATATTTTCCCTTAAAATAAAATTTGGTGGCGACTCCACAATCTAAAAAAATTCTTTCCAAAATTTTTATCGAGTTCGTCATTTTATTGTAATTACGGTTACGACAAACTAGGCACTTCTTATCTAGTTATTCTAATTTCCAAAACAAAGTTTGAATACAATAAACATATATAAGGTTTACAAAGCATGTTATGAACAAAGTAAACGAGTAGATGAAATAGGTTCAACTTAGTTATGTATTTTTTATTTTGTTTATAAGTTTATCTCTTTATATAGAAGTAGACAAAGTAGTCATTGAGAGAGTGAGAGAGGTTTACAATATCTTCTATATGTCCATTAAATGTATGGATGGAAAGTTGTTGTTGTAAGTCAAACGAGTGTCTTGTGTTAAGGTACTTTTCACTTTTCTTTTTGTTTTAAGTCAGACGAGTCTCTTTCTTCTTTTAGCTTAAGTCATCTCTTCATTAAATGTCTGAGTGTTATTTTTCCTACAGTAGAAAAGAATTATACATGACTTATACCGAGGCCAACTGAACAATCTTGTTGAGTACACCTCTTAGTTTAGACAAGTTAATCATTTAATATCTTTTCTTTTGTACTTGTCTAAAAATGCTTTTGCATATAATTTTATCATCTTTAATACATTAAAGACTGCTTGGATTTAATTTAATATATAATTAACAACTTGGTTCCAACACTCCCCTAAGTTAAGGGCTTGGGACAAATGGTTATTTTTACCTTCCAAGACCTCTTAATTTAATTTTCCTAATTCCATGTGTATACTCTTTATGTTACAAATTGTAGAGAATGTTAATTTTATGCCTTTATAAATAAGTCATTCCTTCCTCATGGAATATTTCCTGGTTGAATGGTCACTTTTACACCTAACATAACATTTTTAAAAACTTTTCCCACCATAGCTCTTAAATCTAAGGTCAAGGCAGTTAGTAAACAAGTTTGCTCAAAGTCCACCAAGTATTTGCAAGTCTTTGTCCTTACTTAATGATCTTGTCTTTTGTAACACCCGTAAATTCTCACAACAAACCTTTTAGGTTACAAATAACCTCTGAGGGGAAATAAAGTCAAGACAAGAGCAAAAGATAGTGAAATTAAAAAATTTTGTATAAATGATGAAAATGTCCCTCCATTTGGACAACCCAAATGTGCAGAAAAAATATAAAATATAAGGTAAATTAAATTATAAGGGATTATAGAACATTAATAATGATTAAAACGTTATGATAAATATTAGTAAAAAAGAAGGGGAAAAAATTCCTTAGAAAACTTCAAAAATACCCAAAACATCCCTAGAAAATTTTACTTTCTGCAAAGAGCTAATATGTTCCCATAAAAATACCAAAAGATATTATATTGCTAGGGAATGATCCAATAAGTGTTATAAATGTGAGAGGAACAATTTGAAAATTTCTCAGGTAATGTTAAGAAAAATTATGAAAATGCCCCTCGAAGACTGGAATGCCAAAAAAGTGTGAGGAAGAAGCCAAAAGTGAGACTTACATGGTTTGCATGAAAATTCTATGTGGAAAACATGGTAGTGACTCACCATATGAGTCAACACCAAAGTAAATGCATAGAAGATAAGTAATAAATGTAAAGATTCTTTTAACCATGGTTAAGGTTAATTAATCTTGATTAATTAAAATTAACCATTGTTAGAATAAGTTAAACTTAATTAGTAATAAACTTAGCATGATTAAAACTAATATAATACTAAAAAGATAATTATTTAATTTTAGATTTATTTTAGAAAATAGAAATTACATGCAAAAGTACCAAAATAACCGTAAGTGGAAATTTAATTCTCATATGCCCTAGGTGGACGAAATTCCTTAGGAACACCAAGGAGGGGACTCATTTACTACATTTCCAACCTTCTAAATACTTGGAGAAGCTTTCAAAATTTTCTCAAATAATACACCCAAAAACCCAAAGATTACACCTTAAGTCTAAACTTCCATATTTGAAGTTTAAGCTAAATTAACACCTAATCACCAAGCCCTACCACCACACTTGAGAGCAGTTTTCTGGACCATCTAAGGAGCGAAAGACCAGTCCAATAAGTCCCACCAACACCTAATCACTAAGTCTTCAAGTAGGATTCTTCTACCTATGTTTTAAGCTTTAAATCTTGATTTTCATAATTTATTTTCTTCTTTTTGTGGATCCTTTCTCCAACATCCATGGATCTCGTTTTGTTTGAACTCATATTATTTCAAGGCTGTCTTTGAATATTTAAATATGAGCATCAACCACTTTTAGCGATTTTTGAAAGTTAAAGTGAAGTTTGGATGGATTAAAGTGCTTCTAGTCATTTTAGAAACAATTTAATCAGTTAAAATTTTTTAAAAATATTTTTTATGCTTATGGAAGTTTTGAGAGTTCATGAGGAAATTTTTTTAAGTGTTTATGTTGTGGGATTTATGGATCTTCAAGTGGATCTAATGAATCTACACTTATTTTCCATGAAAAAAGTTACCTTTGAGATTTTTATGCTTAAAGGTTTAAATTTGGAGATTTTCTCAATATTATGAGATATTATGCTTAAAGATCCAGATCTGATCTCATGGGTTAAATGACTTGAAAGGCTATGAAAAATTTTACCACAAGTCATAAGAGCTTGATATGGACTTAGACTTAAGATCTACCAAGAGAAAAATAGAAATTTTGGACAAAAAATAAGATAATCTTCATAACACACTTAGAACCTTCATCAACCATGATCTAAGCTATGAATAAATGTTAAGTCTCGATGGAATTAAGCGCTAATGGGACTACAAATGCACAAAATCATGGAACAAAGCTCGTATAAGAATGAATTTTAAGAAAATTACCTTGAATGCTCAAGAAGGAGTATTCAGCCACTTTTGGTTAATTAGGATAAAAGATCTAAAAATTTCTAAGAATGATCTAAACCATGGGACTAATTCCTAATGGATGTGAATTATCCCTTAAAAGAAGAAGAATTGAACTAAGGGACTAAGTCCTAATGGATGTGAATTATCCCTTAAAAGAAGAAGAATTGAACTAAAATGTCCTAAGTTCTAAAAGGGTGCAATTCGAACACTCCATGGTTAATTAAGGAGAATTGGATTTAAATTCTTGATTAGGATTAATTAAGGATCCTTATCATGTAAATGAAAAGAACTAAAAGTGTAAGAAATATTTTGGAATGGTTAGGATGACCATTCGACCATAATGACCAAACTGGGTGGAATTAAGTTAAAACTTTAATTAACAATTAAGCTTGAATCATGAAGTTGTGAAATTGAAATGTGACCACTTGATCATAACTCTTAACAATGATTAAGAAGTCTTAAAAACTTCTAAACTTGGTAATAAGTAATGACCTAAACCTTATTTAGTAGGAATCATCTTTTAAAATTAAAGAAAAGTGAACCATGATGCATTAGGATTTAAATGTATGTATTCGGTCACTTCTCAAGGATTAAGATAAGTTTGAGTTAAAAATATCAATTAAGTTTCCAAGGAAATCCTGAGTAAGTTGAAGAAAATTGAAAAGTTTTAAAGAAACTAGCCTAAAATCTTATTAAGATTTAAGAATGAATTCTAGGAGGATTTAAGAAAATGATTGGAAATCAATTATGGGATAAAAGTGAACTTAGAGCATTCGGTCACCTTGAGTTTAATTAAGGGAGAATGAGTTTAAAACCTTAAATAAGGTTAATAAGGATGCTCACCACGAAAAAGAAATGAAATAAGGGTTTAAGAGAAGTTTTGCAATGATATAGGAACCATTCGGCCATGTGAGACTAAATGTATGCAAGTGAGTTAAAATCTTACTGGCACATAAGCTTTAAGCCTAACTTAATTAGGTTATGCATAAGACATGTAAATTGAAGTACGCACAGAGTAAATAACCTAAGAGGTGTTATTGGGCCACCTAGGGAGAACTTCTAAGTATCATGAAATTATGTAAAATAACTTAACCTTTGAGAAAAGAAAAGGTTGAGAGATAACTTAGAAGGATTAGTGGACTAAGTTTCCATGAGAGGTGTTTATAAAACACAAATAATGAGGACAACTTGGAAATTGCAAAAGAAATGTGCATGTTGTCCAAAATTTAAGGATCATGCTTAAGTGAACATTGTTATCAAGAAATAGATTCTTTGGGTAACTAATAATACCCTATTTATCGTGGTGATGCTTGAGCATGAATTTATATATGTAAATGTGTTATATGCTCTCTCAAGTGATGTAATAAATTGTGTGATCTCTTGGATGATATGATGACTTATGTATGTCTATATGGTTCCATGACTAAATAGTAAATGAGTGAGTTGGGTGCTGTATGTACATAGTATTTTGAATGAATGTTGAGTATGCACCTATCTTGAAGACTTGAAATTGAACCTAATAAATCAAGAGATCACTAAGGGAGAGCCTTATGTGAAAACTTAATACTACTCCTAATATGATAAAACTGAAAGTGGCTGGGATGAAAGTAGAGTCATTGGCTTAAGGTAGAATCCTATTAAGAAACTTAGTTTCTCACACCTACTCCCATTATTTTCTTCCTAGATGATCCGGAGGTTGTCCGTGAAGACAGAGAGCCCAAAAATCAAAGCATTATGTGACCTCTTGAAGAAGAAGGAATTTGTGTCATGACCAATGATGTATAATCTGTAAATAGTTGGTTAATTGTATGAGGATAGATAGTATTAGTGAAATTCACTATGGATATATGTAAATAAATTTTTAAAGGCTCTAATGCCTTAATTGCACTATGTATATGTATATGTATATGTAGAAGTTGAAGGAATGTTAATGACATGTGATAGTTGTATTACTACTTAAGCCTAGATAATAAAATGAACAAATAAACTCACAAAAGCAACATAAGCATTGTTTTAATTTTATACGGGAGAGGAGTTTCATTTATTTATTTACTACTATGATGAGGCTCACATTTTTACACTAAAGTGATTTGTTTTTAAAAAATTACTATATGTTTACTAAAAATTATTTTCTAAGGATTCTGCATCATGACACAATAATCTGAAAATGAAACCAGAAATACGACTTAAGTGTAAAAGTGATAAGCATAAATTTCATAAATAATTATCTTTCACTTTTATCTCATTAAGACTTCTTATATGTTCAAATTAAGTGGTCTTTATCATATTTTATGAGTTTGGGTTCATATGAAGTTTAATTGAATTTCTTTGCTTACCCGATTAAAATGACACTATTATAGTATTTTGAGCATAATAGGAGTTTTAGACATCCAAAAATCATGAAATCTGTCTTGAATGAAAGCTTAAAGAAGTGTCCACAGTTACAAAGCAAGAGCAGACTCTAAATGGGATGTTTAGGACTCCAAAATTATCTCAAAAGATGAGATAGTGTTGCTGACGTGGAATTTGAATAGTGTGCAAAGATCCGGCCATATCTTGAGATACAGAAGTCATATTGAGATGAAATCAAATCTGTTGGACAGCTAAGATCCGGGGCTACAACTTTTGTTCAGAAGTCAAGCTCTAATTCAGATATGTGAACATCCGAAATTGTGGTGCAAGAAAGTCAAAATTGTTGTGCTAATTGGTGACAAAAATTCAAAAGTGTTTTGCATTTTCAACAAAGCCCATGTGAAAGTGACACGCTCGTCGCAAACGCGCAAAAATAATTTCTAGATTTCCCCCAAACTATTGGTATAGTATAAGGTGCAACCTAGGTCATCTCCCAAAGACCATTTCATATTCTTAAGCAAATTAGGAGAAAGTTAGAACAAGGGAGTTTTGTAAAGATGTGATATTAAGTGCTAAATACAAAATACAGAATGAAATTAATTTGACTTAACAATTATCAACTCAAGGAATTCAGAGGCTATTTTCTTAACTAATCATTGATCACTAAAATCATGCATTGTGTTTATCAACCTAGGATCATCTGGAACCCCTAAAATGATCCTTGAATTCTCTACTGAGAAACCTCTCAGAATTTAATTGATTATGATCAACAAGATTTAGTAACCACTTAATCTTTTATCTAAACCAATTTCACAATCAGAATTCAGTTGAAGTAAGTAATAAAACAAAAACCTTCAATTCAATTACTTAATTTCTACTCTTCAAACTTTTGGAAAATGATTTACCAATCAAAAACCAATTATAAATCAATTATGCATTAATCAAAATACGTCAACCGATCAAACTTTGATCAAAGAATAAAATTGAAGAATATAGTGAATCAGAGTAGAAACCACTTAATAAGCATGTAAATAAAGATCAAGACCTCAAAGTTAAAATGAAAATAGCTTGAATCCTTGAATTGAAACTACGAACCTAGCCTTCCATGAAGGAGGCAAACTAGCAACAAATAAATCCTAAGCCTTCCATGTAGGAGGCAACTAACAATAAAGAAAAACTAAGCCTTCCATGTAGGAGGCAACTAACAATAAAGAAAAACTAAGCCTTCCATGTAGGAGGCAAACTAACAAGAAAGAAAGAAAGAAATAAAGAAAGAAAGAAAATGGTATTGGAGTTAATCTCCAAGTGGTGTTTTTTCTCCTCTTGTAAACCCTGTGAGGCATCATCTTCAGAAAGTCACCAACTAGGATATTACTTTTCCACCCTTTTATTGCTTTCACATGGGCTTTGTTGAAAATGCAAAACACTTTTGAATTTTTGTCACCAATTAGCACAACAATTTTGACTTTCTTGCACCGCAATTTCGGATGTTCATATGTCCGAATTAGAGCTTGACTTCTGAAAAACAGTTGTAACCCCGGATCTTAGCTGTCCAACAGATTTGATTTCATCTCAATATGACTTCTGTATCTCAAGATATGGCCAGATCTTTGCACACTGTTTAAATTCCACGTTAGCAACACTATCTCATCTTTTGAGATAATTTCGGAGTCCTAAACATCCCATTTAGAGTCTGCTCTTGCTTTGTAATTGTGGACACTTCTTTAAGCTTTCCTTCAAGACAGATTTCATGATTTTTGGATATCTAAAACTCCTATTATGCTCAAAATACTATAATAGTGTCATTTTAATCGGGTAAGCAAAGAAATTCAATTAAACTTCATATGAACCCGAACTCATAAAATATGACAAAGACCACTTAATTGAACATATAAGAAGTCTTAATAAGATAAAAGTGAGAGATAATTATTTATGAAATTTATGCTTATCAGAAAGCAATAAAAGGGTGGAAAAGTAATATCCTAGTTGGTGACTTTCCGAAGATGATGCCTCACAAATCCTCTATAAATAAAAGGGTTTACAAGAGGAGAAACACACCATTTTGGAGATTAACTCCAATACCATTTTCCATCTTTCTTTCTTTCTTGTTAGTTTGCCTCCTACATGGAAGGCTTAGGTTTTCTTTCTTGTTAGTTTGCCTCCTACATGGAAGGCTTAGTTTTTCTTTATTGTTAGTTGCCTCCTACATGGAAGGCTTAGTTTTTGTTTATTGTTAATTGTTAGTTGCCTCCTACATGGAAGGCTTAGTTTTTCTTTCTTGTTAGTTTGCCTCCTACATGGAAGGCTTAGTTTTCTCTTTATTGTTAGTTGGCTCCTACATGGAAGGCTAGGTTTGTAGTTTCAATTCAAGGATTCAAGCTATTTTCATTTTAACTTTGAGGTCTTGATCTTTATTTACATGCTTATTAAGTGGTTTCTACTCTACTTCACTATATTCTTCAATTTTATTCTTTAATCAAAGTTTGATCGGTTGACGTATTTTGATTAATGCATAATTGACTTATAATTGGTTTTTGATTGGTAAATCATTTTCCAAAAGTTTGAAGAGTAGAAATTAAGTAATTTAATTGAAGGTTTTCGTTTTATTACTTACTTCAACTGAATTCTGATTATAAAATTGGTTTAGATGAAAGATTAAGTGGTTACTAAATCTTGTTGATCATAATCAATTGAATCCTGAGAGGTTTCTCAGTAGAGAATTCAAGGATCATTTTAGGGTTTCCAGATGATCCTAGGTTGATAAACACAATGCATGATTTTAGTGATCAATGATTGGTTAAGAAAATAGCCTCTGAATTCCTTGAGTTGATTATTGTTAAGTCAAATAAATTTCATTCTGTATTTTGCATTTAGAACTTAATATCAAATCTTTACAAAACCCCCTTGTTCTAACTTTCTCCTAATTTGCTTAAGAATATGAAATGGTCTTTGGGAGATGACCTAGGTTGCACCTTATACTATACCAATAGTTTGGGGGAAATCTAGAAATTATTTTTGCGCGTTTGCGACGAGCGTGTCAAAAATTTGGCGCCGTTGCCGGGGACCATTTTAATTTCCTAGGCTCATTTAGGAGTTTGTATAAAAAAATGTAATCTTTCTAACAATTGTTTTTACTTTAGGTATATATTCTTGGATTTTTTGTATGAATTCACCTTTTTGTGTATGACCCGATCCAATCCTGAAAATTTATATGCATATGATCCTGAGATTGATAGAACATTCCACCATTTGAAAAGAGCACATAGAAGGCATTCATTCAGTAATAACCAAGAAAGTAACAGTAGTGATTTTTCATCTTTAAATTTTGATAGTTTCAAATATTCTGCTAAGAACATGGTTGATAGAACCCTAAAAGAATTAGCTGCACCTGATGTTGCTTATCAACCGTTGTGTATTCAATACCCTGATGTTGATGCACCATTTGAACTAAAATGTGGATTAATACATTTGCTACCTAAGTTTCATGGCCTTGCAGGTGAGGACCCTCATAAACATTTGAAGGAATTTCACATTGTGTGTTCCACAATGCGGCCACAAGGAATTCCTGAAGATTATATCAAGTTGAAGGCATTTCCTTTCTCCTTAAATGATGGAGCTAAGGACTGGTTGTACTATCTACATCCAACATCTGTTACAAGCTGGAATGATATGAAGAGATTATTCCTGGAGAAATTCTTCCCTGCATCCAGAACAGCAGCTATCAGAAAAGAGATTTGCAGCATCAGACAGAACTACCAAGAAACTCTTTATGAGTATTGGGAGAGATTCAAGAAACTATGCGCCACTTGTCCACACCATCAAATCAGTGATCAATTACTGATTCAGTATTTCTATGAAGGACTCATGCCAATGGACAGAAGCATGGTTGATGTAGCTAGTGGTGGAGCACTTATGGACAAAACTCCTACAGCAGCTCGAGATTTGATTGCCAACATGGCAGAAAATTCTCAGCAATTCAATTCTCGAACAAATTCCTTGTCTAAAGGAGTCCATGAAATGACCACTAAGACAGACCATACACGATTGGAGAACAGAATTGAAGAACTAACCTCCATCGTAAGACAGTTGGCCATCGGACAACAACAGCAACTTAATGTTGTTGACAAAACCAAAACATTTGGCATCTGCACTTCTGCAGACGCTGCAGTAAATGGTATTTTTGGCACAGGACAACAATACAGGCCTCCTCAACATTATCAGCAACAGAAGTTTGAACCACCTTCTGGATCATACAATCCTAGTTGGAGAAACCATCCTAACTTGAGATATGGTCCTCCACAACAACAAAGGATTCAAACATTTGACTCCCAAAATAAATACCAACCACCGTCATTCAGACAACAACAACAACATATGCAGCAATCTGTACCCTCTAATGTTTCTGAACCCTCTCTTGATGATTTGATGAAGCAATTTGCAACCAACAATCTTCAGTTTCAACAAAATGTAAGTTCTACCATTCAGGATTTACAAACTCAAATTGGGCAGTTGGCTACCACTGTCAACCAATTGAAATCTCAAGGTTCTGGTCAACTACCTTCTCAACCTGTCATAAATCCCAAAAGTGTGAATGTCATGACCTTGAGAAGTGGGAAGAAAGTGCAGACAGACCCTACAATTTTAAAGCAACAAAGCTTCAATCAGACTAATCCACACCAAAAAGAAGAATTTATCTCCACACCTGGAGACATCTCTGATAAGCCATCTGAATCAGAGGGAAAGTCTGATGAAAATAGTACATCAGCCTTCGATAAGACATCGAATGATCAACAAAAAGAAGCTCGCCATAAACGATCTGCACTTGAAGCATCTGATGAGACAAAAACCCCAAATTGTGCTGATCAGAAGGTATCTTTACCTTTTCCAAATAGAATGGTCCAATCCAAGCCTAATGTTCATACAGAATTGGATAAGGAGCTTCTAGATACCTTCAGGAAAGTGGAAGTCAACATACCACTTCTAGATGCTATCAAGCAAATTCCCAAATATGCCAAATTTCTAAAGGACCTGTGCACGCATAATAGAAGACTCAAAGGGGATGAGAAGATTAGTGTGGGACGCAATGTTTCTGCCTTAATTCAACCCAGCCTCCCTCAGAAATGTAAAGATCCAGGAACTTTCACCATTCCTTGCACAATAGGAAATTCTACATTTGGTGATGCATTGCTGGATCTTGGTGCTTCCATTAATGTTATGCCCTCATCAGTTTATAAATCTTTGAATCTAGGAGAACTGAAGCCAACTGGTGTGGTGATTCAATTAGCCAACAGAAGTACAGCACATCCAGCTGGAGTACTTGAAGATGTGTTAGTTCAAGTGAATAAGCTGATCTTTCGAGCTGACTTCTACATTTTGGATATGGAAGATGTGCATACGGGGACTCTCTCTATGGAATTTGGAGATGATATCATCCAATTCAACATATTTGAAGCCATGAAGCATCCTATAGAGAATCATTCACTCTTTCAACTTGATACCATAGACCTTCTTGCGGATGATTATTCTATTGACAATTTACTTTTTGAATTTTTTGATTTTGATTTAGATTACTTAGATAATTTTACTTGCACATGTGATGAATTTGATCCATGTATTGTGTGTTCCAGGATTAATGCTGCAGACCAAACTTCGTTGAAAGATGACATGTTAGATGCAAGTGTTGCAGACATTTCAATCTCAGATAGATCCCTTCCTTCCAAAATACAACTACCTCCTTTGGAATTGAAGCCTTTGCCTGAACATCTAAAGTATGCTTATTTGGGGGAAAATGAGAAGCTTCCTGTCATTGTAGCAAAGAACCTTCTACCACAACAAGAAGAAAGGTTACTGCAAACCTTAAGAAGCCATAAACAAGCAATTGGATGGACTTTGGCTGATATTCCAGGCATTAGCCCATCTACTTGTATGCATAGGATATTGCTGGAGGAAAACACCAGACCTGTTAGACAACCACAAAGGCGTTTGAATCCAACCATCCTAGATGTGGTAAAGAAGGAAGTAGGTAAGCTTTTGGCAGCTGGTATCATCTATCCCATCTCAGACAGTGATTGGGTAAGCCCGGTGCAAGTAGTTCCCAAGAAGACTGGCATGATTGTAGTCAAAAATCACAATGATGAACTAATCCCTACCAGAATACAAAACAGTTGGAGAGTGTGCATAGATTATAGGAAGCTTAACCAAGCTACTTGCAAGGATCACTTCCCTTTGCCCTTCATAGACCAAATTTTGGAAAGATTAGCAGGAAAATCTCACTATTGCTTTCTAGATGGTTTTTCAGGTTATTTTCAAATACATATAGCCCCAGAAGACCAGCATAAGACCACCTTCACTTGTCCTTTTGGTACTTTTGCCTATCGAAGGATGCCTTTTGGTCTATGCAACGCCCCTGGAACCTTTCAAAGATGCATGGTAAGCATTTTCTCTGATCTCTTAGAAAGTTGCATGGAAGTGTTTATGGATGACTTCACTGTATATGGTTCTTCTTTTGATGCATGCTTAGAAAGCCTCTCTAAAGTTTTGGATAGATGCATTGAGACTAACCTGGTTTGAATTTTGAAAAATGTCATTTCATGGTAACAGAAGGTATAGTCTTAGGACACTTGGTATCTAGCAAAGGTTTAGAGGTTGATAAGGCCAAGATAGACATTATTACTTCTCTACCTTACCCCACTTCTGTGCGAGAAGTACGTTCTTTACTTGGTCATGCAGGTTTTTACAGAAGATTCATCAAGGATTTTAGCAAGATTGCACAACCTCTTTCTAAACTACTACAAAAAGATACCAAATTTGTGTTTGATCAAGCATGCAAGGATTCATTTGATGAACTAAAGAAGCGGTTGACAACCACTCCCATCATTCAACCACCTAATTGGACGCTTCCATTTGAATTAATGTGTGATGCATCTAATTATGCCCTTGGTGCTGTACTATCTCAAAGAGTTAGCAAGAGATCTCATGTCATTGCATATGCCTCTCGCACACTTGATGCAACCCAATCCAATTACACAACTACTGAGAAGGAGCTGTTGGCAATTGTGTTTGCATTAGATAAATTTCGCTCCTATTTGCTTGGATCTTATTGTCTTCTCTGATCATGCAGCTTTGAAATACTTGCTTAAGAAGGCAGATGCTAAGCCAAGACTGATTCGTTGGATGCTTCTGTTGCAAGAATTTGATTTAGAGATTAAAGACAAGAGTGGTGCAGAGAACCTTGTAGCAGATCATTTAAGTCGGATCCAGCAACCTTGTGAAGAAACTTCAATTGCAGATTCATTCCCAGAAGAGCATCTCTATCATTTGCACAGGAAGGATCCTTGGTATGCAGATTTGGTAAACTATCTGGTTGCTAAAGAAATACCCAAACACTTCACCAAATCGCAAATTGCCAAGTTGAAAAGTGATGCCAAACACTACATATGGGATGAACCATACCTTTGGAAGACATGTAGTGATCAAATCATTAGAAGATGCGTTCCAGATCATGAAGTTCAGTCTGTACTTACCTTTTGCCATTCCCTAGCTTGTGGTGGACACTTTGGGCCACAACGGACAGCTAGAAAAGTACTAGACTCAAGCTTTTATTGGCCTACAATATTTCGTGATGCACACAGATTATGCATAACTTATGAGCAGTGCCAAAGAATAGGGAGTATTTCGCGCAGAAATGAGATGCCCCAACAACCACTTCTCTTTTGTGAGGTATTTGATGTATGGGGTATAGACTTTATGGGTCCATTCCCTGTCTCTTTTGGCTTTGTTTACATTCTGCTAGCTGTTGATTATGTTTCAAAATGGGTGGAGGCAAAAGCCACTCGTACTGATGATGCTCGAGTTGTTGCAGATTTTATCAGGTCTAACATTTTTAGCAGGTTTGGCATTCCTAGAGCTCTAATTAGTGACCAAGGTACTCATTTTTACAACCGCACAATGGAAGCCCTACTCTGCAAATATGGAGTCATGCATAAAGTCTCCACCCCATATCATCCTCAAACAAATGGTCAAGCTGAAGTTTCTAATCGAGAGATCAAGAAAATCTTAGAGAAAACAGTTCAGCCTAACAGGAAGGATTGGAGCTTGCGCCTTGTTGATGCGAGCTTGCGCCTTGTTGATGCATTATGGGCATATAGGACAGCTTACAAGTCACCCATTGGCATGTCTCCCTATAGGATTGTCTTTGGTAAAACATGTCATCTTCCAGTTGAATTAGAGCATAGAGCATTTTGGGCAATAAAGAAATGCAACATGGATCTAGACCAAGCAGGAATCCATAGGAACCTTCAATTGCAGAAACTTGAAGAAATTCGATTAGAAGCATACGAAAACTCCAAAATTTACAAAGAAAAGTTCAAAGCTCTTCATGACAAAAAGTTGGCAAGAAAGGAGTTTTCCGTTGGACAAAAAGTTCTCCTTTTCAATTCTCGGCTAAAGCTTATGCCTGGTAAGCTACGCTCTAGATGGTTAGGACCATTTGTAGTTACTAATGTTTTTCCTTATGGTGCAGTGGAAATAAAAAATGAGGTAACTGAAAAAATCTTCAAGGTGAATGGACATCGTCTTAAACCATTTTACGAAGGTTTTCAAAAGCACACGGTAGAAGAAGTGTATTTGCACAATGCCACATACTTGCAATAAATTCAAGAGAAGTCTCTCTCTCTCTCTCTCTTTCTTTCTCTCTCTCTCTCTCTCTTTCTCTCTTTCTCTCTCTCTCTCTCTTTCTCTCTCCCCCTCTCTCACATTCCTCGCTTATAAGTTTCAACTAATCTCTCAACTTCCTTCTTCACCTCTTAAATCATCCCAACTATTATACTACATTGAGCTTGCAGGAATAATAACTTGAGTGTTTTAAGAAAAAAATGGAGAAAGCTCTCACCAGGATCAAAATTTTGTTCCCTACTCTCCCCAGAAATTTTCTTAAAGACATTTACAATTGTAGACTTGAACGATTGAGGGCATTAACACTCTTAGGCCTTCCAGAAGATGTCTGTTGGATCATTGAAGCTAAGGTACGTTTAGCAGGTGAATTTCAAGAATCATTTGTTAAAAACATGCCAGGTATGGGAAGAAGTTCCAATGCAAAAAAGAGAAGGGCAAAAAGAATTGGAGTTTGCTACAGGTGTGCAAGATGGACCTGTAACACAAGATGCAAGAACCCTGGAATGGTTTCAAGAAATCGAGAGGACAAAATTCAATTCATAAAGGATGGACTAAGTAAGGAGTCATTGGATGATATCATTCAGACTCTTAAGACGCATCCTAGTGGGCATGTACAAGGAGTTCTTCTTGATTTGTTTGAACTGTTCCGTAAGGAAAAAGCACGTTATAGTCTTGGGAATCTGACTTTAAAAGACCCTGTTGTCAGTTTACAAGAAAACGGAATGGGAAGCACATCCTCGACTCTTAGAAGGCGTTTCAGCCGTTACTGGACGTAAAACCAGAGGAAGATGTGAGCCACAATCACAACTACTGTTCATTCTCACGCGTGTCTAGTTGTCATTTACATTGTCTTTTCAATTTATTGGGCCACCATTTTTTGAAATTTTCACCCCTGCTCAAAGTCTTTTCCCTCTGACATTCACCTTTTCCTTGAACAAAAATTCAAAATTTTGCAACAAAAATTCAAACTTTTGCTACCAAATCCTGATCCCGCACTATTCAAGCGATCTCCTTGTCTGATATTGAGTCCCTATAAATTATCAACCTCTATGACATATTTTTTCAAAAAAAAGACAGAAACACCGTATATGGATAGAATTAATACTATCTGTGTTTTTGGTGGGTCTAACCTTGGAAAGGATGGAGAATTTCAACATGCAGCTTATACCCTTGGTAAGGCATTAGCTGCAAGAAAAATCAATCTTGTTTATGGGGGAGGGATTCAGGGTTTAAAAGGATGTGTTGCAGGATCTGCACTCACAAAGGGGTGTAACGTCTTAGGTGTTGGCTTAAAAAATGGGAGCACCTCCTACTTGACCCTGGGTACTGAATTGAAGGTTGCAACCATGCATGACCGTATGAGACACATGTTGGTTAATTCTAATGCATTTATTGCATTACCTGGTGGTCTTGGAATAATGGAAGAAATTTTTACCATTATATTTTGGGCCTATCGGAATTTTCATAAAAAAACTTTGGGCTTATTGAATATTAATGGCTTTTATAATGGTTTGATATCCTTTTTAGATCATGCAGTAGAGCAGGAGTTCATGCCATAATCCATGTGCAACATCATAGTATCTGCTTCAACTGTTGAACAGCTACTTGAGATTTTGCAAAATCCTACATCTGAGCTCAGTCAAGCAATGCAGCTGGTGAACCAACCAAATCAGGATGATAGAGACAAAAGAGAACCAGATACCACTCTTCGGTTATAATTTTTCCTTACTTTTGTGGTTTTCTTACATTTCTTTTCCTGTTATATGAAATTTCATCTAAGACATTGGGGACAATGTCTTGGATAGGTTGGGGGAGGATGGTCCGATATCTAAAAAAAAAAATTTTAAAAAAACCCAAAAAAAAACAAAAAAAAATTAGGTTAGATTCATAAACTTGCTTTGAGTAAGATGGCTGAGTAAGGAGTTACACTTGACTCCTGATACGCATCTTATGATTAAAAAAAATTTGAATGTGGAAGTATGTTTTTCTTTAGATTTCATAAAATAATTGAAGCAAAATGATTTATATTTTGAGATTAATTAGTTTGGCAACACATATTTGAACTAGATAGATTAGATTTGATAAATATATTACCTGTGAGATTTTGAGCCTTATTATTATTTTCTTTCTTGTGTGATTTTCATCCATGGAATATGTTACTTCAGAACTTGCATTGATTCTTTTTGAAGCTACATTTTCACATGAATTGTACAAAAATGATTGAGGCACTCTTTTTCTTGAACAAACCACTTGGCCAAATAACCAAACCATATAATTTTATCCTTTCATCTGTCCTTTGAGCCGATTAGCCTTTTCTTCCTTACTCAGCCATGTAAAAAATAAAATCAAAATTTATATATAGTAATTATAACAAAAATAAAAATACAATTTTTGATGTTCGGAAAAGTTTATTTACCTAATTGATCCTGACAATCTTAAAATATAGAAATAGCACCTTAATCAAATAGTTTATGTTAGAAAATTAAGAAAAATTCTCTGCATCTACCTTGTTTAGGTCAACTATGGTTGAGATATTAGTAGCATGTTCTTGGCAAATAGAAAGGGAAAGTTAATAAGTTTCAATAAAAAAAATTAAAATCTTAAAAGAATTGCAATAAAAACTTTTTATTACTTTGGAATAAGGCAGGATTTGGTGCTATCTTTCCTAAGGCTTTGTTTCTTTCAAATTTGCACAGCCATCTTGAAATAAATGTAGAAAAGAAAAGAGTTGAATAGTAAATTTAGCAAAATAAATGTTAAAATTTAACTTAATACTAGAAAATGGGTAATGTCATTTGCAATAAAAGATAAAAATAAAGAAGAAAAAATTAGAAATTCTGAATTCTTCCCAGAAAAACTTCAAATTTTAAATATATACGTAAATATATCTTACATTCATACCTATTAAGTATAATAAAAAAATAAAATTTAAGGTAAACAAGAATAAAAAAAAAGAGTAAATCCACCCAAAATAATTATGAAAAATATCAAATTTAATAGGATTGTATGCATTTAGAATTTTTTCACTGCAAACAATTCAAAAATATACATATAAATAAAAAATGTTGCCAAGATTTAATATTGATTTTGGGTAACTTTTTTGGATCCATTTTTCAAATGTCTGACGATCAGGAAAAAAATTATTATTGTTTTTATTTTCCAATTTAAAAATAAATTTTAAAATCTAAAAAATTAAATTTAAAATAACATAGTTACAATTTTATGATTGCTAAATTTTTACGTTACCTTACATTTTTAGATAATTTATAAAAACAAATAAACGAGTGCTTACTAGTCAAATTTTGAAATAATAAATAAATAAATAACAAAGTTACAATTTTATATGATAGCTGATTTTTTTATGTATTTTTAGATAATTTACAAAAACAAATAAATGAATGCTTGCTAACCAAATTTTAAAATAAATAAAAAAATAATAATAATAATTAAAAAACATGTTCATGATAATAATTTCATGAAAAAAAAAACAAAAAAAACATACTACATTAGATTAAGTGAATCATAAAAAAAAGCTTTTCGTAAAGATTTATTCTATCTTTATATTTTAGTTTTTATAATTGATTTAAATAGTTTTTTATTTTATATTTGTCAGACTTTTTATCTTAATTCTCAGTAAATTTTTCTTTTTTTTACATAAATATATATTAATTAATGAAATTTTTTTAATTTAAGCCTATAATTATGTTATTTTATCAAAATATATAGAAAAACTCACTTATTAATATGGTTTTTAAAAAAATGAAGATTAAATTTTATTTGAGAATATTAAATTTGTCTGGATTTTTGAAAAAAATCATAAATCATAAATTCTTTTATATTTAAAAATAGAAGAAAATTCACTAATAATATGACTTTTTTATGAAATTGGTAAAATTTATGATCTTTTTTATCTCACTGTATATAATTTTTTGTTAAAATTTAAAAAGATTTTATTGATAATATAATTTTTTTTATAATTAAGAAATGTATTACTATAAAAAAATGTAATTTATAAATATTTGTAATTTAAAATAAAAATATTTATAGAATAAGTTGAAATAATTTTTTATTTGATTTTAAATTTTTATATAATTAATTATTTAAAGTTAAATTTATTAAATTAAAATTTAATAATATATAAAATAAGTTTGGAGTAATCCAATTTATTACTATAATATATCGATTTTAACATTATATATAAGTATATCATAAATTAAATCATATAAAATTTAAAATAAAATATAAATAATAGTGGCAAGTAAAAATTTCTATCGCTAACATAGATAATTCAGTCGTTAATTTTATGTACGACTGGTTTAAACATCGACATTCCGCGATTACTAAAATTTAGAACAATTTTTTAAATTTATTGCAAGAAAAAATATAATAGTAATTGATTTATTTAATCTCAAAAAATCAATATAATTGGTTGTTAATATGATCACTTTGTTACGATGTATCAGATTAAATTAGTAATTGTAAATTCAATTATTAAAATTGGATTTTAAAAATCATCAAAAAATAAATTGATTTCAAAAGTCGTCTTAAAATAGATTTCAAAATTAATCGCAAATTTGATCTCTAAAGTTGACAACAAAGTAAGTTTTTAAATCCATTGTAAAATCAATTTTAAATAATAGAAATTGTTAAAGATAAATATAAATTTTTATAAATTTAAAATATTAAAATAAATTTAATTAATTTAAAATATAACTTAAATCCATGCTAAAAATATAAAATCTAATGTATAAGATTCATGTAATGAGACATAGACATTCTCACTTTGGAATCAAGCTATTACACATTAAAAGTTACTAACTCCTATTATAGTATATGAAATTATTATAAATTTTAATTAGAATTTATTTTTAAGCAAAGCTCATTTATTATAGTTTATATTAGCAAAACAGAAATAAAAATAAAATAAAATAAAATCAAAACAATTTTTTTACAAAATTAAAAAATTAAATAAATATTTTATAAAATTAAATATTAAAATAAACCACGTCTATAATCTCATAGATTAAAACAAGAATTTATTCTTTTAAAAATATTATCATGTTAATTAGATGCTTAAATCTAAAATTTTACACATTAAATATCTTCTAAATCAAATTATATCTTTCTTTTTTAGTTTTTAATATTATTAAATTATAAAAATAAATTACATGATAATGAAAATCATGCATTAAAAATAAATATGAATGATTTGATCTCATCAAAATTTAATTATAATATTTTTACTTATTTATTTTACATTATACATAATATATATAATCTAATCTTTTTCTTTATTGCAGTTCTTATTTTGTTGAAATGCTGAAGAGTTATTTGAAATAAAATTTATTTTGTATCACGTTCGAATTTTTTAAAAATAAAAATCCTTTCTTATCTGTTCATTGAACTATAATGTCATTTTCTACTGTCACTTATCCTAACAATTTTGATAGGATTATTTCAAATGGTTGAGATTTCAAATGGTTGAGAAGAAAGGTTATAATTGGCCTTTCGAAAATATCTCTAAACAAGTATACAATTAAACATGTCATTGTAACTTAGCAAATTAAGTGAATTTAAAAATTTCCTCCAAAATTTATCCAAAAATTTCTTCAAATTTATTTATTTTTTATTTACAAACAAAATTTATTTATTTTTAATATTTTTCACATATGAAATTGTTATCAATTTTAATTAGAACTTAACTTTATGAAAAACTCATTCATTGTAGTTTATATTGGTAAAACAAAAATAAAAAGAAAAGAAAATTAAAATAATTTTTTATAAAATTAAAAAAATATTTTATAAAATTAAAGATTAGAATAACCCACGTTTATAATCTCATAAATTACAACAAAAAAATTATTCTTTTAAAAATATTATCACGTTAATCAGGTGTTTAAATCTAAAAATTTACACATTAAATATTTTTAAAATTAAATTATATATTTTTTTTTATCTTTTTAATATTATTAATTATAAAAAATAAATTATATTATAATAAAAAATCATAGATTAAAAAAAATATAAATGATTTGATCTCATCAAAATCTTTAATTATAATAACTTTATTTATTTTATTGTACATTACATATAATATATATAATCTATTTTTTTTTTACAATTCTAATGTCGTTTGTGAAAACAAAGATTCTATATTTTTTATATAATAAATAAAATTTAATATCCATCCATTAGGAATATTAAATCTATTAATTTCTATATAAAATAATTTTAGCACATCTATTATTTAATTTAAATTTAATATATACATATGAACATGTGTTTGTTTTAAAAAAATTTATCTGACAGAAAAAAGTATCACATAGATAGATGAATCTTTAAATATCCAAAGCAAAATTTTATATGAATTTCTTTTTTTTTTTTTTATTACTTTATCTTTCTATTTTATTTTATTTTATTGAAGTAAATTTTTGAACATTCAACTTGTTTGAAATTGTTTTCATATATATAGTTTTTATTTCTTTTAATTTAATATATTTAAAAATATGAATTTTAAAAATAACAAAAACATAAATAATTAACCCATTACTCAAAATTTAAATATTTAGCCTTAGTATATAATTTAGTTTAAACATTTAAAAAAATGTATTTTAGGAATTAAAAAATATTAGCAGTAAAATATAAAATTTCTTTAATTTTATTTTTCTAAGAATTAAAGTGAAATATAAAAAAATGTTAACCACATTTCTTTAAGTTTTTAATTAATTGGTATCTTAGAAATTAAAGAAAAAATTTTAAAATATTGGCAATAAACTTTTATTTATCTAATATATTGTCTTTTGAAAATTTTAAAAAATATTAACAAGAAAACTTTAGAATCAATTTTAATTGCTGGGTTTGTTTTTAATAATCAAACAAATTTTAAAATATTAATAATGTATTAATTCAAATTTTATTTTTTATTATCTAATTTAATTTACATTTTATTTGGATCAGATAATTTTAATCCATTTACAAATTTAAATCAGTTTTTTTTTTATATTAGATTTAGCTTTACTAATATCAACATATTTATGGTTTATCTAAAAATTTTAATTCACATAATCCTAAAAAATTTGTAAACTAAAAAAAAATAAGTAAATAAGTATTTTTGCAACATAAATACGTAAGAAAAATAAAAATGTAATAAAGTGAAAAATTAAGTAATCCACGGTAAAACAATAAAAAATAAAATAAAAAATGAATGTTATCACTTTTGAATTTGAAGCTAATTATTTTTTGTTTTGATGTTTTTATTATATTTATTTTAAAAATAAATAGGTTAATTTTTACAGTAAAAAAAATTAAATATAATACAAATTAGATCAATTCAATCACATTAAATTAATTTAAGTTTAAAAAAATCTTCAATGATTCAAACATACAAATATTTATTAATCCCTTATATATCTATCATTTTCACTTACTTAAATCTACTATAATTTCTTGAACAGTTAGCTTAAATTTTAAGCAAAAAAAAAAAAGAAAAAATTAATCGATTAAAAGTAATAATTAAAAATATTAATAATGTATCTTTTAAAGATTTTAATATATTTTTTATTAAATAAATTATATGTATCATATGAAGTGAATTTACTATTAATTTAATAAAATTATATGTAACTCACACTTTAATAAAAAAAATATTAAATAACATTTAAAAATTGTGCATTAATATTAGAATAAAATTTAGGAACACTTTTAATATTTTTTAATTTTTTAATTGAATAATTTACACACAAAAAATTCAATTAATTACTAAAATGAAATTTTAATTTTAATTTTTAAAAATATAAATATGTAAAATAGTGCACTAATTTATTTCTTGAATTGATTAAATGAAAAAGAAAATTCAAATAACACTATATTTTCTTTTAGTAAGCGGAAAAAAACTTTAATTTTTTTCACAATTTTCACAATTTTTTATATTTTCCCCCTTTAAAGAAATTAATTTTATTTTTATTTTTCCAACATTCTCGGATATGGGTACTGTTTTACTACCATGTCTGTTTGATGCTCTTCCATGTCAGTACCCTTTTCAATTCTATTCGGTTTCCATCAATTTTGATATTTTCCACCTCAAAAAAATTAAAAATTTCTAATTTTTCCAGCATTCTGGGACATGGGTACTGTATTACTACCACCTAGTTGGATGTTCTTCCATGTTAGTATTCTTTTCAATTCAATTAGTTTCCACCGTTTTTGACATTTTCCACCTTCAAAAAATTCAAAAATTTCTGATTTTTTTCCAACTTTCAGGACATGGGTACTGTATTCATACTACAGTAACACGTTTGTTTGATGAGCTAATGGTGTCTGAACTTTCAAATGTGGTAGGAATTACACAAGAGACGCTTGCAACTCAAGTCAAAATCAAAGTTCAAAACAAAATCCAAAGGTTCTTTCTTACTTTCTTTTTTTTTTTTCTTCTAAATTTCAATCGATTTTATATGGTTGAAGCTATTTTTTAGGTTGATGTTCTTCCTTTGTTATTCTATCTTTATCCTATGTTTTTGTTTCTGCAGATTGGGCGAACAAGAAGTCAGAAGACAATGGTATTCTATCAGACCAAAATAGTGCAGCACAAGGTTTAAAAGTTGATGAAAAGGAAACGACCTTCTTGAATGATTGTGAAGGATTTGATTCTAGAAATGAAGGCTCAAAGGATAGTGTACCTGTACATTCTTCACCAAAGAAGCAAAAATTGCATTGGGGGTATAACGCCAACTCTAACCTTGTTTGATAGACCTTAGTTATCAACTTAACTATAGTTGATCCCTATTTTAACATCTGTTTATGGTATTGTAGTTGTGTTTGTTTCATGCATATGCAGATATTGCAATTGTTTGTTCTGTTTCATGTATATGCAGATATTGCACTTGTTTGTTCTGTTTAATGTGCGTCATTGACAATCTTTTGATGTGTCTGTTATTAACATTTTGTAGGCTTGACACAAAGGAGAGGTGGGAGAGGAAATCCAACATGTAGATATCATCAAGGAACTGCCGTGAGGAATCCATGAAATTTCGTCAAAATGTTTTGAAACTGAGCGTTGTTTGGGGTCGGATAGCCATGAAGTGCTGAAGTTGTCTTTTTGCACTTGCACTTGCAGTGCTAAGGGAACATTTGTTGTTCATGTTTTGGGCTTAAAAGTTGACATGTAACCTCATGGTTATCAGAAAGAACATAATTTAGATCAATTATCATAAGCTCTTTTGGTATCACTTTTAATCAAAATTGGCGATTCATTTTCAACTGAGATAAATCTTCAATTTTGATTAGATCAGCGTAAAAGGAACTATGATAATGAACCTAAATTCTCTCCTGTTAGTAACTCTATCCCTATTATTATGACAGGAAAAGTTGGTAGATGAGTCAATTACATTACAAAGAGCTTTATTTTATTTTATTTATAATATTCATTGCATTATCAATGGTATTCATCAAATAACTTATGTATTTTCTTTTATATATATACCATATGTATTTTTTATAGGAAACAAATTTTGGTTGAAACGAATAAAATCTTTGTATGCCATAAAACTTTCCTTTTAAACATTTAACACACTTCCATGTTCATCTAAATATTTGTTTGAATTGAAGTTTATTACTGGTTTGTTTGAATTAAAGTTTATTAGAATTAATTTAATAAATTAATTTTAAATCGTTAGATATAATTAAAATAAATACATAAATTAATTTGAAACATGTATTTTTATTGTAAGGTGCAGGAATTAATTTTCTAAAAAAAAAAAGAAAAGATCTAATGATTAATTTATATAAAAAATTATCCTACATTTGTATGAAAATGACTGTAATATATTTTAATATATATGGCAATCATTTTATGAGAAAAACAGATTCTCTTAGATTTTTAATTACTAAATTTTAGTCACGCGAAAACAAGTTCGCTATATCATGATGCAGTAATTCTCATACAAGTCCTACAAACGTGGTGCATATAATACTTGCAACTATGTTACCTTTTCATTTTCTTCTTAGTTGGACCTTTGTGGCTATACTATTCATCTATTATTTTCACTATACAAATCCAATACTACTTGTTTATAAATATCAAAGGGAAATGGTCACTCTCAATCTTGAAGATAAGATGTCTAAGTTATTCAATTTGACAATTGAAGTGAACATGTTGCTCATTTCTACCATACAATGTGACAAAAACTCAGTTCCAAAAGATAGTATTGAAATGCACATGCTAGACCAAAGCTCACATTATTCCCATATTTGCACTTGAGCAAAATTTGGTTACAATAAACAAGCTCGCATGACTATCACTCTTGCAAGACAGATGTGTAGAGTAAATGTAAGTAGCAAGAGTTCAAAGGTAACAGTTCTTTTGAGTAGCATAGGAATTATGACTCAAGCATTTTCTGGCGATTTTCATGTTGAAGGACTAAGAGCACGTTCTATTTCCTCCAATGATCGACCCTTTGTTTCCACAACATTACCAGCTATGTACAGAACAGCAAGAACACAAACAGCTGAGAACCCAAGGTATACGGAGCTGATACCAAACTTGTTTACAACACTCAAGAAATAGAGGCCGATGGCAAAGTTGGAGATCTGATAAGATAAAAAAAAATACATAATTTCATTGATAAAATAATATAAAGGCAATCAATAAAACCAGTATAGCAATAAACTAGATGCAGCATATATCATACCCAATCTATATATCATTTAGTGAGAAAAGATCCAAGGAACTACTGAGGCAGAATATTGTGTGAGGAATTCATAGTGAACCTATTTTCTTAGGAATGTTTCTTTATCTATATAGTACTTAGAAAATCAATTTATGAAGAAAGCAAAACTATGTGAATGACTTTGGTTTGGCAACTCAACATACTTTTTTTATTTTCTTTTATTTGTTTACTTATTTTTTGTCTTTAAGAACAGCAAGTTCGGTGTTTCACAAGCTCACGAGCAATTATTCTCGTCTAATGACAAAGAATGGAAGTCACTCACCCAATGCGTGCCTAATGACAAAGAAACTGCTTTTGCTCTAATTCTTGAAGAAAATATCTCCGGTAGAAGAAGGGCAGGCACAGGACCAGCACCAAGAGAGAAGGATAGAACATAGCTGTTTAAATATCATAGATCAGAGTCAAAAGAAATTGAAGAGTAAAAGAAACTATAAGTTCATTGAAGTGTGCAAGTCTTTCAGTGGATGGAATCACTAACACTACTGTTGACAAAATTAAATGACTTACAGAACAGCTCCAATGACAGCAAGCATGCCTGAGTATGGCGCAAGGACCTTCCAATTAAATGATAGAGAAAGAAGCAACATAGAAGCAGCCTAGGAAAGACAAAGAAAAGGTTGCCAACTATACAAATAAAAAATGCAGTATGTTTTTTATATTTTACCATTAGATGAATGAGTTATGTCACACAAAAAATAAAACTAAGCTGTTGGTATGAAGATTTAGTTTGATTGCATCAAACAGAACCACAAGAAATAAAATTAAGCTGTTGGTATAAGAATTTAGTTTAATTTAGTTTGAACTATAAACAAAATTGAGTTACATTTGAGCAGCTCACTAAAGAAGACTAGGAAGATCCTTATCTACCAACCTAATTATGCTTCTAACATGCAAGCATGAAATGAAATCAAACATCGTTATGCTTGAAAGTTCCCTCCTTCAAGAATGGAATAAAATATAAGCATCCATGAGAAAGGGGTGTATGAGAGAAGTGGAAAAGATAGAGTTCAATCCCTTCTTTATACTTCTCAAAATTGTATTGTATTGCCTCATTTTTATCTTTTCCATTTTAAAATATGGTAACCTATCATCTACAAATCCTTCCATTCCCAATTGCAGCCAGACAAGGGTAGAAACCCTTCCAATTTTATCTTTTCCATTTTATCCCAATCCACTAGCACAACAAACCCTAGAAATAAAACAAGACAGAATAAGTTATCCTATTGTGTCCTCTTATCATGTCCACCAAATGGACCTTCAAAGCACTGCATCTGACTAGCATTGGAATCTCCTGATTGAGAATAAGTATGTCTTATCACTTACCAGATAGAGAATGATTAGAAATCCCACATTGTCTAGTGGTATGGCCGCCAACCATGCATATATATACTCAGAACAATTCTCATCCCACAAGTTAGCTTTCAGAGTTGAATTAGGCTCAAGCTTAATTTAACATGGTATCCAAGTCTATCCCAGATCCATTAATGAACCATCCATAGATATCTAGTCCTAGGTGTGAGCGGGTATATTAGAAGCCCCACGCTGTCTAGAGATAAGACCAATCATGAGTATAAATAGTGAAGCCAAACCTTATCCTATAAACTAGCTTTTGGGATCAAGTTAAGCCCAACCCATTCTCAACACGAAAAATGATATTTGTGAATTGCAATCAATTGCTGCACAGATCAATAAAAACTAAAGTTGCTACAGAAGTATTCCAGGGGGAAGGAAGAGAATATCCATGTAAGAGAAAGCGTATATTGCGCATGATGATAAAGACGGTACTAGTATTCACATTTTACCATATAGACCTATATATCATAGCGGAATTGAAGGATGAAGGACGAAAGAAGATAATTTTTAACATATCAAAATGTTTATGTCCTAAATTACACTTTAAATGTAAAAGTATATTTGGACACATAATCCAACCATGCATTATGTCACTTCAATAGTGCAAGATATAATTCTTCTACTCTGGACTAGTTTAACCAGGCAAGGAATGGCCCACAAAAATCAATAGTTCTTGTGATGTTTCAGGCATATCATTAATCTATCCTATAATATCCCATGTTTTGTGCTTAATATCTAAGACAGATGTGTGCTGAAAATAACTATTACCATCCCACTAAAGCTTGTGATAAAGAGACTTTTCCTTCCTTGTTTTTCCATCAAAGAGGATGCAACGGCAGTTCCTGCAACAAAATAAAAGATGAATCAGAGATAATAGCGTGTTTGTGCAACATGCACAATAAACTCTTCTTTTATTGAATGCAAAATAAACATTTAAGATTCAAAAGTACTAACCAAAAACATTTGATGCACCAACCAAGGCACTTGCTGCAATGTCAGAAGCAATTCCGGCACTACGGAACACAGAAGTAGAATAATACACTACAGCATTTATTCCAGCAAACTGCTGGAACAAGAAAAGTGCTGCCCCAACACTGACGACTGCAACAACGCATAATTTGAGTAAGTGCTATGCTCTATCATATAAGAATGCATAATCAACTGTATAGTGAACTAAAAAATGGAAGTTGGCCAGAGAAATTATAACATAAAACCATCATATTATCATTCAATAATAATTCTTCACACAAATATATTGGGTATAAAAGAAGAAGGGCCTCAATGAAAATAAATATTGAAGGGAAGTCTCACGGGTTATCAAATCTGACCTAAACAGTGGGTTTAGGTTGAAAGAAGAGAATTGATTTTCTTGAATCATCATTTAAGATAAAATTATCACAATCTTTATGGTTTTTACATTGGACATCCTTTACATAGACAAGGAAACTTTTATGAAAAGACCTTCAAAAGATGCAGGTCAGCCTATTAGCAAAAAGTATTTTGTCATTAGTGCTATCAAACCAAGAATTAGTCAAAACTGAAATTTACGATACCTTTCCAATATCGACTACTAAACAGATCAAACCACCCCTCTTCAGGTTCAGAAGAACCTTGACTTGCTGCTGTTAAGTCATGCATAACTGCAGCAACTCTTTCTTTCCCATAGAGTGTTTTAATGGCCTTTTCAGCTTCAGTGATTTTTCCTTGCTGTAAAATAATACATGGAATTTTCTCAGAAAACCTACAATAAAATTATTGCATTAAACTCTTAACAAAACAGATACACGTAAAAGAGATGTCATCTCTGTACAATATGGATGTTCTGTTGGATTATATAAAAAAATATCACGAGTCTTACCATTTCAATCCAGTTTAAGCATTTAAGGAAATTGATGGTTTTGAATATATTTAACACATAATATAACGTTAGGACTCAATTGAAAGGTATGGGACATAAGTCCCACATTGGACGTATGGGATTCTAGTGTGGGGTTTATAAGGCCTTGGACTCTCCAACTACGATAGCTAGCGTGTAATTTTATATGCAGGATTGCCACCCTATATCAATGTCCAGGGTTAGATTCTGACGCAGATATTTGATCAAAGGTCATAAAAACTATTGTAAGAGAAGAAAATATATTAAAGCCCATTACATGCATGTTTATATGAGCTTTTTTAAAGTTTATATGAGCTTTTTTTAAACATATAATTGATTATTTTTCAGAAGCTCTATTACAAACCTGGCAAAAATAAGTGATTATTTCCTCAAAATAAGCTGAATCAAACATCCACTTAACAAAATTAAATTTTGAATTTTAACTTGAAACTAACACAATCAAATCACCCAGGAAGAGTTATTTTTGCAGAGCAGTAAAACTTTTGAGTGAATCCATAAGGTAAAATGAATAGATTTATTATCATTTGTGCATATCAAATTCCCATCTGGCTCGTTGAATACTTCAATTTATCCTTCATCATAGTCACAAAATTTCAATATCCAAAGTTTGAATTTGCAACAGCATTTTTCTACAAAAGCTCATGTTCACAATTAAATTTTCTCCAATTCATTTGTGTCATCAATAATGAGAAGATTAAAACAAGAAAATCAATGATGGGACATGTTATATTTCTAAAGTAAAGAAATCAAACTATTTAGAAATAAACTACCTATATTTAGCCCCAATTTAGACCTTGACATCAGTTCTTATAGAGAAAATACTTTGGATACAGACGGGGCCATCTTCATAAAATTCTATTCTAGGAGCATGTTTTCTTTAGTTCCTTCATTTATTTCTCACTCACAAAAATTAAAAATTAAAAAATCCCCACTTTCTTCTAATATTTTACCATCTATAATAGATGATACCAACAACCAGCAGAATAAACAGGTCAAAAAGTGGTCCCCCACCAAAAAAAAGTGGAAAAGTGAAATGAAACAGCTCAATACCATATAGGGTTTCCTGCCAGAGGCAGCCCAGCCACCAGTGCCAGAAGAATCCTAATACAAATAAAAAGTTGATTAACAGATCCGAGTGCTCCGCGAATTTCAGTTGGCGAAATCTGCCCATCAAAAGGAGTCACCATGCAATTCATATAAAATATGCAATCATGATCATAAAGAGAAGAATAATTTATGAAGTACCTCATATATGTATAGTGGTTCTATAGCATATGTGACACCAATTCCTACCCAGCAAGTAAGCGACCAATGATCATTGTCTGAACCCTCTGGACTGTAGCACTATAAATACATCATAATTTATATTGTCACATTTCAAAAATATATAAAAGATCAAATTTGTGAACTGTAAATACATCATAGTTTATCATGTCACAATTCAAAAATATATGAAACATCAATTTTGTCCTCAAGAACAACTGACAGACCAGAGAAATGCTCCAATTGCTAGAGGGATTGCATCTAATTGAAAAGTTCTGGTTCTTCCAATTTTGTCAGACAATGCTCCACCAGTGAATGAACCAACGGTCGCACCAGCAAGTGATGTGCTGACAATCCAACCTGTTCATGGATTTACACTTACGATAATCAAAAGAGAAAACAATTGACGGGGCACATGCAAGTGAAACTATAACTTTTTAATAGAAGTTAAAGGTAACAAAGATTCATGTGAAAAAAAAAATTCATTTAAAAACTCTTCCGAAAAGCTCAACTAGATGTCCAGTGGAGATCAAATGAGAACTTTTTTCTTCTGTGATTCTTCCATGTATATTGTAGTTGCCACCTTTTTACATCTTCATCAATGGTTTACTTTTCTCAATATTAAGAAGGTTGCTGTATGTTAAAACATTATAGTACCTAGAAGTCAACAGCTTGTTGATTGACAGGTTGTTCCAGATGCTGGTCTTCAACTGTGTCACCTACGTAACAGTGGTAACGTTTAGTTACCGCACGGATGAAATGGTCCAGTCATATTGAAGTTATGTTACTGCTTAGCTCATTCGAAATGATAAATGGATTAAAAAACAATAACATGAAGGGAGATAAAAGAAAAATATTAAAAAAAATTTTGGATAAATAAAAATGAAAAAACAAAAATTTCCTTCTATCTATCTTATGTTTATGATAAAAATAATATTCTTTCTTTTTATTCTTTTTATCGCATAATCCTACTCATATCTTACAGAATGCTGGGCTTGTTAACCATAAATCTTCATCATGAGGTGAAGATGAGAAGTGACTTCTGCTAACATGCCTTCTGCATAAAACAGTCACAGTTGTTATTTTAATTTCTCAACAGCTATCTCTTATGCTAACCTCTTGTTGGTTCCTCTTGATGACATGGGAAAGAATGTAAATCTGGTTGGAATTGCTTGTGTTTCTTCTTCTCGTTCATTAAATCTAACATGACAACGTATAAAATGATAATACAAAATTAAAATTGAGATGGATGATTAATTTATATGAAATTAAGATAACTAAAAAGAAAAATCCCTTAGGTCACAAGTTCAATTACAAAAGTTTAGTTTTGTCGCAAAATATGTTTAAAAATCGGTCGTAATTCGGTATAAATAGTCTGGTTGGTTGTTTTGGTGTGATGTAGGAGAACAAATTACCAACCAAATCAATGGTTACGTTAAAAATACCATAAATTTGATCTCTAAGTCAGTTGCAAAATCGGTTGCAAACTAATGATTAAAATTGTGATCTAACTTTGAGTAACAAATTCGACCGCTAAATATATTTAATTAAATTTTTTAATTTTGTTGCTTTTTACATAAAAATTAATGATAATAAATTTCATTATATGAAATATATACACAATCGTTATTAATAAAATTATAAATTTTAAAGTTCAAGTTCAAATATAAGGAATGTGGTTCATGGCCAATAAAATTAATCAAAATTTTAAAATAATTTACAAAAAAATATGTAGTTTTGAATAAAATATATATATTGTAGAACAACGTTTTCAACAATTCCAAAATCCTTATGAAGATATTCAAGACCACTATTTACCGTCCTATACCAAGTATGGAGTTGTTCGCTGTTCAACACAAAGAGATTGTAGACATCAACTAGTCCCCCAGTGCAAACATCCATCCTAAGTAATTACAGAGTTAAAATGGATACTAGCTGTGGTGTCTTTAGGGATGGTGAAGTGATATTGTCATCTATGAAGATCATACATGTTGCTCAAAGGGTGTGGTTGATGTTGGCAAGACCTGTTGGTAGATGAACAAGTGTGTGCACACATTTTGGACGTCCAGTGTTTCAACTCCAAACATTCTATGGTGTAGGATGAAATGGGTTGATCAAGCAAATCGGGACGTTAATGATTAACTGTGTAACAAAGCTCGGATGTTTGCTCTCAAGACTTCCGCTTGTGAATGTAGTGACGCACCATACAGAGGTCACGCAATCCTCACAAAAGCCTAAGACCCTATCTCTTTAGGGTACCTGAGCAATTCATCACTGTTAATAATAATGTGTAGTTATGGTTTTGAAATAAAATAAAATAGTAGTTATGGAGTTATAATTGTGTAATAAAATGAATTAGTAGCTCATAATATTTGTGGAGATGTTACGTATAACTTTTGGGCTCCTAGAATTATTGTGTAACCTTTAGTCTCCTTGAATTATTTTGTAGTAACTATTTCATCTATAAATTGATGTATTGTATTACTTATATATACAAGAAAAAAATACAAAAAGAATTACTCTTCTTCCTCACATTTTTCCTCTAGAATACCACCAACAAAGTGGTATCAGAGCTGTAGATCCCTGCAGCTAGTACAAAAAAAAAAGTGAAAAGTCATGGCTTCCGCAAATACTTCAACAATATCAAACAGCACTATTTACAGCAATGTTCAAGTTCCTTTATTTGAAGGAGAAAATTATGATTTTTGGGCTGTGAAAATGGAGACACTGTTCACTTCCTTAGATATCTTACATTTAATCAAAACAGAAGATACACAACCAACAACTACAATTGTTTCTACGATTGTTGAAAATAAAGAGTTGAGGAAAAAGAAAATTGTAGATGCTGGAGTTCTTGGGATGATTCAAAGAGGAGTCTCTCTTACCATATTCCCAAGGATCATGAGGGCAAAGACGTCCAAGGAGGCATGGGATATTCTACAACAAGAATTTGAAGAAGATTCTAAAGTGAGACTTGTGAAACTTCAATCTCTTAAAAGAGATTTTGAAAATGAAAAAATGAAAGAAAATGAAAGCTTGAATGAGTATCATAATCGATTGTCGGAGTTGGTGAATCAAATGAAGTCACATGGAGACACAATTGATGATCGTAGAGTTGTTGATAAACTTTTGATTAGTTTATCTAAAACGTTTGATCCAATGGTAACTATTATTGAAGAAACAAAGGACTTATCAACCATGAGTGTCCAAGGGTTGATGGGTTCATTGAAATCATATGAGCAAAGATTGTTACGACGTATTGAAAAATCGTCGAAAATGCGTTTCAATCTAAGCTCACTATTGACCCCAAAAATGTTGAGAATAATTTTTCAGGTCAAAACAGAGGTGAGTCTTCTAGAGGTGGCAGACATGGAAGAGGTCGAGGAAGAGGAAGAAACTCTCGTGGAAGAGGTGGAAGAAGCTATTTTGGAGGACAAGAAAATGATGGTGGATCAAACAAATGGTGCAAAATTTGTAAGAAGAATAATCATGATGAGAAAGATTGCTGGAACAAAGGAAAACCTCAATGCTACACTTGCAAGAGGTTTGGCCATTTACAAAAGGATTTTCGCTTTGGCAACCAACAACAAGTTGCATTTACTGAAGCCGAAAATAGCGGAAGAAGCAATGAAGGAAACCTTTTCTTTGCTTGTCAAAAGGCATTTGAAGAGGAGAAAAATTTATGGTACTTGGATAGCGGTTGTAGCAATCATATGACAGGAGATAAAAATTCTTTTCTTGACATAGATTCTTCATTTAGCTCAAAAGTTAAATTGGGCAATGGAGAGTATGTTAAGGTTGAAGGCAAATGAAGCATTGGAGTTATAACAAAGCAAGGTAACAAAGCTATTCATGACATTCTCTATGTTCCAGCACTTGATGAAATTTGCTTAGCATTGGACAACTTTTGGAGCATGATTATTCTCTTAAATTTGAGAATCGAGAATGCAGAATTTTTGACTCCAAATCTTGTTGTGACTGTTAAAATGAGCAATAATAGAAGTTTTCCTCTCCTTTTCAAATATGACAAAAATTTCAGCATGATGGCTAGAGAAACACTTGACTCTATTTTGTGACACAAAAGACTTGGGCACTTGAACTATAATAGCCTCAAGTTACTCTCTCAAAAGAATATGGTGTACGGGTTGCCAACAATTGAAGAAAAATCTAGCGTATGTGAAGGATGTGTACTTGGCAAGCATCATCGTCAACCATTCCCAAAGGAAGGAGCATGGAGAGCCAAACAAATGTTGGAGTTGGTACATACCGATGTGTGTGGACCTATGAGTACCTTATCTCATGCAAAAAATAGGTATTTCATTTTATTTATAGATGATTTGACTCGTATGACATGGGTGTATTTTATGAGGCAAAAATCTGAAGTCTTTATAATATTTAAAAAATTTAAAGCGTTTGTTGAGAAGCAAAGTGGCAGGTTCATAAAAATTTTGAGAAGTGACAGGGGAAAGGAGTACACCTCCAATCAATTTGAAAAATTTTGTGAAGATGAAGGAGTGGAAAAATAGTTGACCGTTGGCTATACACCTCAACAAAATGGAGTGTCAGAAAGGAAGAACCAGACCATGATGGAGATGGCCAAGTCCATGATGTTCGAGAAAGGGATACCAAAAGAATTTTGGCCCGAAGCAGTAAACACAGCAGTGTACCTGTTGAATAGATGTCCAACAAAAGCCGTATGGAACAAGACACCATTTGAAGCTTGGAGTGGAAGGAAACCTTCGGTAAACCACCTTAAAACTTTTGGGTGTGTTTGCTATGCTCAAATTCCAAAGGAGAAGAGGACAAAGCTTGAAGAAACAAGTGAGAAGTACGTCTTTATTGGCTATAGTTCTATGTCAAAAGGCTATAGACTTTACAACTTGAAAAGCATGAAGGTGATTATAAGCCGTGATGTTGTCTTTGATGAGAAGGCTTCTTGGAGCTGGCAAGAAAAGAAAGTTGAGTATGAAACTGTCTCAGTTCCAATCTTACAACAAAATGTAGCAGCTGAAAATGATCAATCAACCCCCTCAACACCAAACTCTCCATCCTCAACATCAAGTTCTCCCTCATCATCTCCAAACTCAACTCCAATAAAAGTGAAAAGTTTAATTGATATCTATTCTAGATGCAACTATTGCATTGTAGAACCAGAAAATTTTAAAGAAGCAATGAAAGAAGATGTTTGGAGGAATGCTATGCAAGAAGAGGTAGATGCAATTGAGAAGAACAAAACATGGCAACTAGTTGAAAAGCCAAATGGTAAAGAAGCTATTGGCGTGAAGTGGGTGTACAAAGTGAAACATAATCCAGATGGTTCACTCCAAAAAACCAAGGCTAGATTGGTGGTGAAAGGGTGGGCACAACAGCCTGGAATAGATTACAATGAGACTTTTGCACCTGTTGCTCGGTTGGATACCATTAGAGCCATTATAACATTGGCCGCTCAAAAGGGTTGGAGTTTATACCAACTTGATGTAAAATCGGCATTCTTGAATGGAGAATTGAAGGAAGAAGTTTATGTGCAACAACCTCAAGGATTTGTGATTAAAGGCCAAGAAGTTTATGTGCAACAACCTCTCTATGGGTTAAAACAAGCCCCTAGAGCATGGTACAGTGAGATTGATAGCTACTTCATGGAGAAGGGATTTCAGAAAAGCAAAAGTGAGCCTACTTTGTATGTCAAGCATCAAGGTAAGATTGATATACTTATTGCAGCTCTTTATGTTGATGATTTGGTTTATACGAGTAACAACAAAAGGATGATTGAAGATTTTAAAAAGGTTATGATGGAAAAATATGAGATGAGTGATCTTGGTTTGTTGCATTATTTTCTTGGTATTAAAATTTATCAAGATGAGTTTGGTGTGTTTATTTGTCAAAAAAAATATGCTGAAATAATTCTGAAGAAGTTTGGAATGCTTGGTTGTAAACGTGTTTATACTCCTTTGGTGGTGAATGAAAAGTTTAAAAAAGAAGATGGTGGAAGATTGATAGATGAAAGTGTGTATAGAAGTTTGATTGGAAACTTGTTTTATCTAACTGATACAAGGCCTGATTTAATGTATGCTGCTAGTTTACTCTCAAGATTCATGAGTAATCCAAGTCATTTACATCTTGGAGCAGCAAAAAGAGTGCTAAGGTATATTATGGGCACGATGAAGTACGGAATCAGATTTAAAAAAATTAGAGTTAAAACTAAAAGGCTTTTGTGATAGTGATTGGGCAGGAAATGTTGATGATATGAAGAGTACTTCAGGTTATATGTTTTCCCTTGGTCCTGGTTCAATTTCTTGGTGTTCAAAAAAACAAGAAACTGTGGCACAATCTTCAGCAGAAGCAGAGTATCTAGCAGCTGGATTAGCTACTCAACAAATACTTTAGGCTTAGAAAAATTATGGAAGACATTGGAGAAAAACAAGAGGAGAGTACGCAGCTTTATTGTGATAATAAATCTGCTATTGCTATGGCAAAAAATCCAGTCTTTCATAGTCGAACAAGACACATCAATATAAAGCATCATTTCATAAGAAAAGTAATTGAAGGAGGTGAGCTGAAGCTGATGTTTTGTAGTTCACAAGAGCAACTGGCTGACATTTTTACTAAAGCACTGCCAAGAGGAAAATTCCAACAAATCAGAGAAACATTGGGAGTCAAGGAACAACACATTAAGGGGGAATATGTTGATAATAATTTGTAGTTATGGTTTTGGAATAAAATAAATTAGTAGTTATGGAGTTATAATTGTGTAATAAAATGAATTAGTAGCTCATAATATTTGTGGAGATGTTACGTATAACTTTTGGGCTCCTAGAATTATTGTGTAACCTTTAGTCTCCTTGAATTATTTTATAGTAACTATTTCATCTATAAATTGATGTATTGTATTATTTATATATACAAGAAAGAAATACAAAAAGAATTACTCTTCTTCCTCACATTTTTTCTCTAGAATACCACCAACAATCACTACCAGGGGCAGGTTTGTTCTCTTGGCCCGTGTACTGCCACCATGTTTCGTGAGATATGACCCAAATAGTCATGAATCCATCACACAGAACCAAGTTAACTGGACCTCTGCATGTTATGCATGACGTGAAGCATGTTTCAAGTTCACGCTAGAAGGAGTAGCCAACGCTACAAGTACACTCAGGGTCAGGTTATTCACACATTAAGTTAAAGCTTGGCCTGATTGTCATCATTGGACGCTTGAGGTTGCCACCATTGCACTTCCAATTGGCGTCTGCAATAGGCCATGCGTTGGATGTACACCATACACTCAAGGAAAGGGAACATATAACCTGTTTCATTTTGACAATGAGCTGCCTATGAGCTCTTACAGATGGTAGTGCTGCAGTACCAAGTCAAGCTACGAAGGCCAATATGCTAGGCCTAGATGCTGTTTCCATGGCTAGCGTGCCCGTCTCCACGGATAAGACCAGTCGTGACAGTTGCAGGCCTTCCTTGAGCATTGAGCGACCGACTCGCACCCCAACTGTCTAGCTTTCAGGTGATGTCATCAGGTGCTATCCTTTAGGTTGGACGGGGCTTTTGGACGTGGGTGTTGCTGAATCCAAGATTCATTTCAAGCTGGCTTCTTATGCTCCTATGTAATTGCACCAACACCCCATGTTACATCATGGTGGAGAACTCACCATAATTCTTAGACTTCATCCCTTTGACCACTGGAATCCTGTCATGGTCCGCTTGTAAAAGTTGTAACAGAACCGAGACCCTATGAGCTATCTTTTGGAACGCGAAGAAGGTTTTGAGACCCCAGTTTATGGCTTATGGACTTTGCAGACACTAAGTTTGGTACCCAAGCATCTATCACCCTGTTGTGACTGGTTGTGGCTGTGGTAAGGTGTCTTTTTCTATCCCCTTTCGTCAAGTTTGGGTTGAAAGAAAACATACTATTTGTAGTAGCTTATGTAATTCAGGTTGATTTACAAACCAAATCATTTGTGATGTGCTAGTCGACTTTCCCATAGTTAATAGGCTGTTGAGTCAATTGGGAAATTAACCAATCGGGCTTGCTAGACTGGGTCCAAAATTCTTGACTCCCAACAACCCCATGCAATGTACGTACATACTGTGTTCGTACATACCCAAGGTTCGTTCAAATTTAAAATAGGGTGTTTAAATACAATTGAGCGTTCAGCCCAGTGGCTAACGCACCGTCACTCTGCACAATGGGTCGATATTGGGGTTTGCATGAACGCAGTGGGCCAGCGGTTTCCTAAACCTAATGAGATAGGCCCCAATTTTGGTCAGTTGCACCTCTTTGATCAGAACCAATTCAAAATAAGCCAACCAAATGAGATAGGCCCCATTTTTGGTCAGTTACACCTCTTTGATCAATTTTGGTCAAAATAATAGAGGAGGAATAAAAGCATGATTCAATCAAAATCTTTTTTTTTTTTAATTTTCCAAAGCAAATCTAAAGTTTTTCTTCAATTTCAACCAAATTCTTTTCTCAAAAAATTTTCAAAATCAAGTTTAAAGTTTTTCTTCAATCAATTGCTTTTTTTCAAAAATTTCAAATCAAATCTAATTCAAATAATAATAATAATAAAATAAAATTAAGTTTAATTATTTTCTTCAAATTTAAAATCAAGTTCAATTCTTTCTTCGTTCAAATTAGAAATCAAGTTTAATTCTTCTTCTCAAAAATTTTCAAATCAAATTTAAATCTTTTCATCAAATTTTAATCAAATCAAGATCATTTTCAATCGAGTCCAGTTTTTTTTAAATCAAACAAAATTCTCTTCTCAAAGTTTCCAAATCGAGTTTAAATCCTTTCATCAAATTTCAAATCAAAATTATTTCATTCTAGATCTTACGCGATGAATTCTAGGCACGAACTGGTTATTTTTTATGTTGTTCGATACTTGGGAATTCATATGGGTCCCAAATGCATCCGTAGTTGTCTTGTATCCTATGCATATGTGGACTAAGAATTCCTTTCAAATAATTCAAGGAAAAACTTCATTTTGGAATCATTAAATCTCACGCGATGAATCCTAAGCACGAACTGGTAGCTTTTTCTGCTGTTTGATGCTTAGGAATTCATATGGATCCCAGTGCAGCTGTAATTGTCTTGGATCTTGTGCATATGTAGGCTAAGGATTCCCCTTAGAATATTTTTAAAACACTCTAGCCATTTTCAAATATTCCTTTTCAAGCAGCTCCAAACCTTCGAATGAAACCAGAACTTAGAACTACGTAAGCCTTGAATTTTTCAGTGCACCGTGGAACACGTAGGAGTAAGATCAAGTCCTGTTATGCTAACCTCCATCAATCTATTTGTTTTCACTTTAGTTAAAGGGATCAAACTATTTTCAATAAATCACACACTCAGTTTAAGGTACCGTTCTTTGGAACGGGCGAATGGGGTGCCTAACAGCTTCCCCACTCGTAACCGACTCCCGAACCTAAATCTGTTCTTCGAGTCAAGGTTTTTTCCAAGTATTTTCCCTTAAATAAAAATTTGGTGGTGCCTCCACTTAATACAGTAAAATTCATCATTTTCAAATATTAAATACATTTGTTCTTATGTATAAGAATTTCTATCATATTAAATATTAAGATCTATGTATTAATTATTAAAATATTAATATAAAACACAAATAGAAGGACTACAAATAGTTTACCACAATTTTGATAGAAAAATTAGGAGCCATATCTTTTGGCGTTTAGAGTTTAGTATATCTTCAAATCTTACTGAAAATACAATTACAAGGAGTATTACTGAAAACTATCTTTAGAATTGAGATTAATAAATTTCTCAAAAAATTTCATAAATTGATTACATTATTCGCAGGATAATGTAAATTCAACTGTGTTTCTCCAAGCAGTTCTAAAAAGAAACTTATGTTAATGCAAAGAAATTCAATAAATAAATGAATAAAATATTTTACCTTTCATTGATAAGAACTATGACGTAGCTTTAAACCTTTCCAAAATGTTAACCGTTATTCCGTACACTTCATTTGAAAGAGAAAGTTTTCCGTCTCTACATCTTTTGGTGCATGTTACATGTTAAAATTTTCAAAAGACCTTATATTTTGATATTTTATCATAAATAAGTTAAGTAATAAAATGTAAAAAATAAAATAAAAAAGAATGGATAACCACCAAATCTTCGTAACAAACTTATGCTGGCAAAGAAGATAATGGATTTGGAGGATGCTATGCTGAAATGCTTTCTTCGTGCAATAACAATATTTGTTACCTTCTGCTAAACCTTTTCATACAGATAGATGGTTTCTCAATAGCAACTTATACCATGAGATTGTTATACTGAAATGCTTTCTTCATACAATAACGGAATTTGTTACCTTCTGCTAAACCTTTTTATAAAGATAGATGGTTTCTCAATAGCAACTAATACCATGAGATTGTTATGCTAAAATGTCCTTCATGATTGACAAGTCTGTGTTTTACACGAGATTGTTATATTGAAATGCTTTCTTCATACAATAACGACAGTTGTTACCTTCTGCTAAGCCTTTCTATAAAGATAGATGGTTTCTCAATAGCAACTGATACCATGACGTTGTTATGCTGAAATGTCCTTCATGATTGACAAGTCTGTGTTTTACATGAGATTGTTATATTGAAATGCGTTCGTCATACAATAACGGCAGTTGTTACCTTCTACTCAACCTTTTTATAAAGATAGATGGTTTAGCAACTGATACCATGAGATTGTTTTGAGTATATACTTAGGTAACTAAATATTTTCTTATACCATAATGGCTTCATCAACCGCCGGTTGATTGACATGCTGTTCCAGACGTTGGTCTTGAACCGTGTCACCTACAGAATACTTGTAACGTTTAGTTACAGGAGTTCTTCATTAACCATAGAATCTTTATTGTGAGGTTAAGATAACAAGTTTGGATGATGGTGTGATAATACAAAATTAAAACTAAAATATGGTTAATTTATACAAAATTAAGATAATTAAAGTAAAAAGAAAATTTTCTCAAATTTAGTGATCACAAGTTCAATAAAAAAAAATTTGGTTTCATAAGTCATCGCAAAATATGTTTTAAAATAGGTTACGAATTCGGTATAAACAGGCTACTAATGTGGTTGTTTTGGTGTGATGTAGGAGACCAACTTACCACTGAATCATGGTCACAACTTCAATCACAAAATTTTGGTTTCATAAGTCGTCACAAAATCAGTTATAACTTAGGTCTTTAAATGGATTGGAAAATCAATCTCTAAATCCATTGCAAATCGATCATAAAAATGGTAGATCGCAAATTTGATCTCTAAGTCAGTTGCAAAATCAATTTCTAATTTTAAGTAACAAATTCGTCCCTTAAATATATTTAATTAAATTTTTTAACTTTTTTTGATATTTACATAAAAATTAATGATAATAAATCTTATTATAAAAAATATACACAATTATTATTAATAAAATTATAAATTTTAAAATTTAAATTCAAATACAACGAATGTAGATTAATATATCTACTACTTTCATTATCTATAAAATTAATTAAAATTTTAAAGTAATTTACAAAGAAATATATAATTTTGAATAAAATATATACATTTTCAGCACTTTTAAAATCCGTGTAAGGTATTGAAGAACACTATTTATCCTCTTACAACCAAATTTAATGACTGTACATGTCCAAAAATTTTGGAAACACAGATAGTGACTCATCATTTTTATAACTTAAATGGCAGTAAAAAAAAAACTTAAATGGCAGTAAAAAAAGCAGTACAAAACAGCAAATTAGCACGTAGGATAAATACATTTTCTTTTCTGCATAAGCATTTCTGTTATATTAAATATTAAGATTTATTTATTAGTTATATAAATAGAAAGACTACAAATAATTTACCATAAATCTGATAGAAAAGTTTATGGTCATATTTTTACGTGTTTAAGGTTTAATATATCTTCAAATCTTACAATCTTAATATAGTTATGTTTAACCAGATTTAAATACAAATTCAAATATGAGGATTATTATTACTAAAAAAAATTTTAGAATTGAGATTAATAAAATTTTCATATTTTAATGCAAATAAATTCAATAAATAAATGAATAAAATATTTTAGCTTTCATTAATGAGAACGATTCAAATCTTTTCAAAATGTTAGCTTACATTCCATCCATTTCACTTGAAAGAAAGTTTTTCGTCTGTGCACCTTCTGGTACATGCAACATGTGAAAATTTTTAAAAGACTTTATATTTATATATTTTATAAAAAATAAGTTAAGTAATAAAATGTAAAAAATAAAATTATAAATAACGTAGAATTGTGAAATTTTTGTGAGAAACTTCTCATGACGAAAATTCATTGATAATTGATTAATAATATGAAAATTTTTATGAAATTAGTAAAATTTAGGATAACTTTTTTATCGCACCAAATATATTTTTTGTTAAAAATTAAAATTTTTTTACTAATGATATATTTTTTTTACAATTAAAAAATGTATTACTAATTAATATAATTTTTAGCTTAAAATAAAAAATTGACTAGTTAATGTGATTTTTTTTAGAAAATGAAAAAATTAAGTAATCTATTTCAGCATCTCAAAGGTTTTTTCTTCTTTTATAATTAAAAATTGAGAAACACTCATTTATTATTTGATTTTTATCTCTAATTTTTATATTTTCATTTTTAATAAAGAAAATTTATTGATTGATAAATTTTTTAAAAATTTTAAAAAAACTTAAGTGATTTAATTAAATTTCTTTAACTTTTATTTTCTTTTACAAAATAGTAAAAATATGAAAAATTAAAACGAATGACATAAATATACAAATCAAAGTTATTTAAAATAATTATATATTAAAACTAAAAATTGAATAAATATAGAAAAAAAATATTAATAGTCAATCTGCGTAAAATCAATATACACAAGTGATAAATGATGACATGAAAGTTGATTAATCATATTATTGCAATATCATAATTTTTTTAGTGATAAGAATTAAAACAAAAGTTTTAAAATAGAAAATATAAATTATAAAAAAATATGTGAAATTAAAATTAAAAATATTAAAATATATTAATTAAAATACTAATGTGTAAGGGTCTTCCCAATTTTGGTGTCTTAAATATTATTTTAAAACTCTTTTTAAAGTATATAATTTTTTACAAAGTCATTAAATATATCTTTTGAAAGTAAAATTCTTGTTTGTTTAATTTACTTATTTGACAATTTGTAAAATTTTAAGAAAATTGAGTTTAAAAGATTCACACAGGTCAAAATATATTTAAAAATTCAAAAAATGTTAAGTAATTTACCGTTTTGATTCTGAAATGTATTTACCATTAATATGGAAAATTAGCAAAATTTAAAGATTTGATTGATTAAGTATTAAAAGTGTTGCTATTTAAAAAAAAATGTCTATTAAAAGGAGTTTCAATATTTGTAAAATGTAAAATTTTGAAACATATCATTATCAATCATAATACAAACACACGTCTAATTTAGTTTGGTTAAGATGTTTTCCACTGTAACTAACTTTTATTAATTGTCTTCTATTTATAGTTATTAAAATAATTAATATAATTTATATTTATAATTGTCAAAGATTAAAAATAGTATTTTTACATTTTTTTATGATTTATTTTCGGTTTCAATTTTTTATAACATTTATCTAGAAAAAATAGAAATTAATTTTAAAAAAAATATTTTTTAAATAAAAATATATTATTATATAAAAATATTTAATTTTATCTCATTTAAATAAATTATTAATATTAGTTTTTTATATTAATCACTTATAGTATTTATGTATAAAAAAATTTATCTTTCAAATTTTTATTCAAAACCCAATCCATCACTGATGATGATAATGTAAATGTGCAAAAATATATTCTTTTTTATTAGTTTAGAAATAGAATAATAAATTTATTTATTTTTATTTTTTAAAATATATTTATATTTATCTTTTTATTATTAAGTGTAATAAATAAAAAATAAAGTAAGAAAATAAATTTCACCTTTAAATCTACACTAAACTGTCTGATTACTAATGAGTAAAATTCAACTTTGAAACGAATGCCTGCATGCATGATTTCTCTTCAAATAAAACAACAACCACCCCTATGTGAAATGTGAAGGGAATGAAAAGGTTAAATTCAACTAGGGCATATACAAAATTTAAATTGATTAATTAATATTAAAATTATTTAATTAAAAAAGATAATTAATATTCACGGGTGGTAATTAATAAAAGATCCCAATTAAAATTATCTAATTAATAAGATGCTACATTATAAATAATCCATCCCAAATCACTAACCAGTATGCATGTGAACTTGTGACTCAGTATACCATAACAACTCATTTACTATATAAAGTAATTTCACTTTAAATATTATCATTTAGAAAAAGTGATTATCCGGAAAGTGATCCATGATTTAAATGGTTGCGAGAAAACAATTACATGATTTAAATGGTTGCGAGAAAACAATTGAACCACAACTCGTGTGATTAATTGTATCTTTCTCATGTAAATATTGAATTGAATTACTAATAAATTTGTTTTTTTATTTTGTATATGTATTCTAATTTTATTTTTTTTAATTTTTAAAATCATATAAATTAGTTTTTTAATTTTAAAAATTTTACAAGTTAAATTTTTAATTTACTTAAAATCATAAATTTTTATAAAATTATATTTTTAAAATTTTTCAAAATAAAAATTAGTTTATATTATTTTAACATTTAAACATTAATATACACTATATATATATATAGTGGGAAACTAATTTATTAATTAATTTTATAAATATTTATAATTAATTATGAAATTATGCTAAAGTTCATTCTATGAAAGCTTAGTTATAAAATATAATTTATCATCGTTGTGGAATGTTTCCTTTGTACAATTTCACATCGCATTTGTACTGTTGCATAAGATAAGTCTATGAAAAGGGGAATAACAAGATAAATGGTTTGTCTATTTAGCTATTTTTCTCACCAAAACCTTTTTTTTATCTTTTGTTATGTAATTTTATGTCAAATTAATGGATATCTCATGTCCGATAAAAATTTTGTAAATTCTTAATAGAATACAAGGCATTATATGTTAAAAGAGAGGATATTTTCAATTTAAATGGATAAAATGTTTTTTTATATCATTAAAAACTAATTTTATTGTATTGCAAATATTCTTGATTTAAAATGAATTATCTTCCACTAAAGATAATTTTGATTAAAAAAATAAAATAGGTAGTTAAATTGAAGTAGTGTTTGAAATTATTAAATAAAAAACTTAATTAAAATATATCGATAGTTTAAATATTTTTAATATTATTTAATTGTAAATTATTAAATTATTAAAAATAACTAATTTTTATAATACTTATTTTTAAAATTATATTAATTGTGATTTTTAACTGATTAATAATGTAAAACATTTTATATTAACAATATATTAATATTAAATTCAAGAATAAGGAATAGTTATAAATTATATTTTTAATAAAAATAAATTTAATTATCAAAATATGATAATAATAATAATAATAATAATAATTTATGTTTTAAATTTTTTTAAAGTACATCGAAAAACCATTTGATCGAATCTGATCTATTGTCATAAGCTTATATTGATTCATTAGGTAATTTGAGTGTTAGTGTGTAAAATAATTGATGTAGTTAAATTTAAATATGCATATCCATTATGGTCACAAGAAAAAGAATATATAATTTATAAATATTTGTAATTTAAAATAAAATATTTATAGAATAAGTTAAGATAATTTTTTATTTAATTTTAAATTTTTATATAGTTAATTATTTAAATTTAGATTATTATATTAAAATTTAATAATATATAAAATAAGTTTGAATCAATCTCATTTGTTACTATAATATATCAATTTTAAAATTATATATAAGTATATCATAAATTAAATAAATATAAAATTTAAAATAAAGTATGGTTTATAATTTATATTTTAAGATAAATAATATTCACAGAAAAAAGTTAATAATAATAAAAAAATTTATCGTTAAGTTAGATAATTTGATTATTAACTCTTTTTTTTAATTGATTTAGAAATCAACATTTGGTAATTACTAAAATTCATATTATAAATAAATTGGTCAACAATTTTTTAAATCGATTGTAAAAATATATATAATAGCAATCGATTCAAACATCGACATTTGATAATTGATAAAATCCAGATTATAAATAAATTATTCAACAATTTTTTAAATTAGTTATAAAAATATATATAATAAGGATCGATTTATTTAATTTTAAAAAATTAATATAATCGATTGTTAATATAGTTACTCTGCTGTGATGGAAAAAATCAAACTAGTAATTAAATTAGTTGTTGTAAATTCAGTTAAAAAAATTTAATTTCAAAAATCATCGCAAAATAGATTTTAAAATTGATCGTAAATTCAATCTCTAAATTGACGTTCAAATCAACAACAAATTAAATCTTTAAATCGATTAGGGTTAGTTGAAAAATAATCTCAAATAATATAAAATATTATCAATTAAGTTAAAAAAAATTATTATTTATAAATAATTATTAAAAATAAATATAAATTTTATAAATTTAAAATATTAAGATAAATTTAATCAATTTAAAATATAACTTAAGTCCATACTAAAAATATGAAATTTAATTTTTAAAATGAAATGAGACATAGACATCCTCACCTTCGAATAAGCTATTATATATGCTAAAAGTTACTAACTTTTAGGAAATTATTATAAATTTTAATTAGAACTTATCTTCATGAAAAGCTTATTAATTGTAGTTTATATTAAAAAAATAGAAATAAAAAAAAACAAAATAATTTTTTACAAAATTAAAAAATTAAATAAATATTTTATAAAATTAAAGATTAAAATAAACTACGTATATAATCTCATAAATTAGAATAAAAATTTATTTTTTAAAAAACATTATCATGTTAATTAGATGCTTAAATTTAAAAATTTACACATTATATATTTTTAAAATTAAACTATATCTTCTTTTTATATTTTTTTAATATTATTAAATTATAAAAAATAAACTACATTACAATGAAATCATGCATTAAAACTAAATAAGAATGATTTGATCTCATCAAAATCTAATTATAATAATTTTATTTATTTATTTTATATTATATATAATATATATAATCTAATTTTTTTATTACAATTCTTATTTTGTTGAAATATTAAATAGTCAAAACGATAGAAATAAAAATTTTATACACTTTGTTGCAAAAATATTTAATTTCATAACATTTTTATAAATTAAATTTTTTTTAACAAATAAAATAAAATAATATGAAGGTAAATTAAAAAAAAAAAAAAAGAAGAAGAGAGGTTACGAGTGTAAATATTTGGGTTGGATAGGAAGTAGCCAACCCAAAAAGGTGAAACATAGTAATATTTATTATATTCTTCTCTTACTTATCAAAGTATCTACATATCTTTTTAGGATTAGAGAAATTTTGAGTGAACAGTTTGGAGCATTTAGACCGTAAACGAGCTCTTTGATTTTTTGAATTTTTTTCTATTGATTCATAAAAGCTTGGATAACGTGTCAATAATATTTTAAAAAAAAATTCATATTTTTATTTGAATATATTATGCAACGGTGATTGTGGAGAAAAAATTAAATATATAATTGTTACACGCAAAATCATCTTAACGAAGAAACTAATTTGTTTTCTTGTTAATATTTTTTATCTCTCTACAAAATTACTTCACAACAAAATAAATTAATTTCTTATCTGTAACTCATGCAAATTATAGAAAAAACCAAAATGCGATTATGATGGGAACTTAAATAACAAAACAGATAAAAGCAACAAAGAAGCTTTTAAGGATACCTAGTCACGTAGAAAGGAAGACTGCACGTGAGTGTTCTGAATATGCTAATTATAGAAAAACACGATTATTCCTCTCTTGTTTGAAATAGAGCAAATTCTGATATCGTCACAGAGTAAAACAAATTTTAAAATATTAATTCAAATTTCATGTCTTTCATTATCTAATTTGATTTACATTTTATTTGGATCAGATAATTTTACTTCATTTGTTAATGTAAATAATCTTTTTATATTAAGATTTAATTTCACTAATATCAACATACTTATGATTATCCAAAATTTTTAACTCATATAATTCTAAATAAATTTGTAAACTAAAGAAAAATAAGTAAATAAGTATTTTTGCAATATAAATGCATAAACATAGTAAAAATGTAATAAAAGAGAGTGAAGAATTAAGTAATTCATAGTAAAACAATCAAGAAAGGTAAAAAGTGAGTGTTATCACTTTAAGATTTGGAGTTAATATTTTTTACATATGAAATTATTATAAATTTTAGTTAGAACTTAACTTTATGAAAAACTCATTCAAAATAAAGTAAATGAAAATCAAAATAATATTTTTACAAAATTAAAATATTAAATAAATGTTTTATAAAATTAAAGATTAGAATAACCTATGTCTATAATTTCATAGATTACAACGAGGATTTATTCTTTAAAAATGTTATTATGTTAATTAGGTGCTTAAATCTAAAAATTTTACATATTAAATATTTTTAAAATCAAATTATATTTTCTTTTTTATTTTTTAATATTATTAATTATAAAAAATAAACTACATTAAAATAAAGAATCATATATTAGAAATGAATATGAATGGTTTGATCTCATCAAAATTTTTAATTGTAATAACTTTATTTATTTTATTATACATTACATATAATATATGTAATCTGTTTTTTTTATTACAATCCTAATGTTGTTTGTTAAAACAAAGAGTCTATGTTCTTTATATAACAAATATAATTTAATATCCATCTATTATGAATATTAAACCTATTAATTTCTATATAAAATAATTTTAGCACATATATTATTTAATTTAAATCTAATCCAAATATCCAAAGCAAGATTTCTAACGCTTTGACTGGACTTTCGTTACCTTATTTTCTTTCTCCCAACTTTCTTTTTTTCCCCTTTTCACTGCCTTATCTTCCTATTTTATTTGTTTTTATTTAAGTAAATTTTTGAACCTTTAATTTTTTTTTTGAAACTGTTTTTACTTATATAGTTTTTATTTCTTTTAATTTAATATATTTAAAAGTACGAATTTTAAAAAATAACAAAAACATAAATAATTAACCCATTATTCATAATTTAAAATATTTAACCTTAGTATATAAGTTAGTTTAAATATTTAAAAAATGTATTTTAGAAATTAAAAAATATTAGCAGTAAGATATAAAATTTCTTTAATTTTATTTTTTTAAGAATTAAAGTGAAATATAAAAAATATTAACCACATTTCTTTAAGTATGTAAAATAGTGCACTAATTTATTTTTTGAATTGATTGACTGGAAAAGAAAATTTAAATAACACTATATTTTCTTTTAGTAAGCGAAAAAAAAAAACTTAAAAGATTAATTCAAATGTGATAGGAATTACACAAGAGATGCTTGCAACTCAAGTCAAAATCAAAGCTCAAAACAAAATCCAAGGGTTCTTTCTTACTTCTTTTTTTTCTAAATTTCAATCGATTTTATATGGTTGAAGCTATGTTTTAGGTTGATGTTCTTCCTTTGTTATTCTATCTTTATCCTATGTTTTTGTTTCTGCAGACTGGGCCAACAAGAAGTCAGAAGACAATGGTATTCTATCAGACCAAAATAGTGCAGCACAAGGTTTAAAAGTTTATGAAAAAGAAACGACCTTCTTGAATGATTGTGAAGGATTTGAAGGATTTGACTCTAGAAATGAAGGCTCAAACGATAGTGTACTTGTACATTCTTCACCAAAGAGGGTATTTTCCGGTGGTGCATTTCAAAATAAAATTGACCTAAATAGAATATTTTGAAAAGTACTTTTTCTTAGGGTGGAAACAGTAGTTAAAACGTAAAAATTCATGCATTTTATGTTTAGACGTAAATAATAATATATTTTATTTAATTTTTAAGGGGAGAAAAAAAATTTGGAGACCAAAACGTCCAAATTTCTGTGATTTAAGGGACAAAACGCCCAATTATTTGCGTTTTAAGGACACTGATTGGAACCGGCCAAATTTAGGCGCGTCATGTCAAGGGTGACGCGCCCTTTAGCGCTTGAATTAAGGCCTGTACAACCTAAATTTAGGTGGTTTTGGGTGCAAATTTTTACCTTTCTCATTTGTAACGACGCCTCATGTAAAATTACACGTTTTGCCTTTCTCTATCGTTCAATTTTGGGTGTTTTAAGTCAAATTTCTTGTCAAATTTCTTTCTCCCCGCAGATTAGGTTCATCTATTTAAACATGTGGAATCATTTGGGTGGGTTTGTCCTACCTTTTTTTTATCTGTAATTTGTCTTGTATCATTGACCATAACTTGAAGAGTATAAGAAAGTCAAAGAAAGAAGGTGAATAAAACGTAGAAAATATATTGTTAGGAAAGATTAGATAATATTAGAATAGTTGAATATTTAGTTTTAGTATTGGATACTGGGATACTACTAGGGTTTGTATGACTGTAGAAAAAGAAGAAAAAATAAAAAATAAAAAAATAAATTTTAAAAAATTAATGAAATTTTTTTAAAAAAATTAGTTTGTGGAATAATTTTGAAAAAACATAAAAAAATAAAAAAATAATTAAAAAATATTTTAATTAAAATTTGAATTAATATTTAAAAAAAATAAAAACTTATTTAAATTGTTCCAGAAATAATTTTAACAAATCAGTTTCGGGAATAAGTAAAAAAACATAAAGAAGATAATAAAGTTAGGATTTAAAAAAAAGTTTGATTAAAAATTTAATTAAAAAAAGTTAATAATTAAATACAGTTTATGTAAACATATAAAAAATTGTAATAAATTGACGACATTACAGTTTTAAAAAAAATTGAATAAATATGATATTTAAATTTTAATAAAAATGGTAAAAACATTTATAATAAATTGAAAGTTAAATTAAAAAAATATGTTTGTTAAAATATATTTTTAAAAACCTAAAAAAGAAAAATAAAGTTAGACTTTATGAACGAATTTTATTCAAATTAATATTTAAATAAAAATAATTGATATTTAATAATGATAAATTTAGATAAATTTAAAAATAAAAATATTTAAATAATAAAAATAATATTTAATAAATTTATTATTTGAAATTTTAAATTAAAACTATTTTAGAAATATATTAAAAATTATTTTAAAATTATTTTTATGAAACATATTTATTTTTAAAATTAATTTAAAATTTAAAAACTAAAAATTTGTACGGATTTTTCTAAAATTTAATCTATTTTAAAAATAAAAATTATTTTAAAACAGATTTTATATTTTAAAATTGATTTAAAGAAGAAAACTGAAAACGGTAAGAAACACGCAGGGCCTTATACGCAGAGAACACATTGTACAACTTTTATGTGCTTAACAAACCAACCTATCATCCTTTTTTTTTATTATTATTAAAAAGAATTTTATTTTAAATTTCATAGACTAAAATATTTGTATAAATAATAAAACAAATATCCAAATTTAAAATTAAATATGTAAATATTTGATTCTTTGTTAATTGTATTAAATTTAAACATAAAATTCAACCTAATTTAATAAGTTTATGTTAAAATAATAAATTAAGTATTTTGAAAATAATCATGATCATCCATTAAAATTTTAAATTAGTTTAAGTAGGAATAAAATTTGGTTAAATTAAAAAATTTTAGATTCGGTTCCTATTTTTAATTGGTTAAATGAATTAGTTAATTGAACTTGACATATTTTAAATTTTAAAAAATTTAAAATTTAAACCTCAAGATAAATAATATTTATTAATAAGATATATTAAATTTAAAATTTAAATTAATAAATATTACTGATAATTTATATTTTATTCAGGATAATTTTGAGTTTTTAATTTATAAAATTTTAAAAATTAAAATCAATTTTTACTTTTAATTTTTAATTTTTAAAAATTGTTAAAAAAATAAATTAAAACACTTAGTTATATTATTTTACTATAAATTCAAAAAAATATAAATAAAAATAATAATTTAAAAAATTAAATTATATCAAAATAATATAAATTTTTAATTTTTAAAATAATAAGTTAAATATTATTATTTTTATAATTATAATAATAATAATTAAAAAGTATGATAATAATAATAATCAGAATAAAAATACTGTTTATGCAAAGAGGAGGTTCATGCAAAGAAGAAGAAGAGGTTTATGCAAAGAAGAACAAAAATTTTAAAAGATAAAAAGAGATTCATATTTAGATGTAAGTTTTTATGAGAAGTTTTTTCTTTTTTTAAAATAGAATTATTTTCTCAAATAATTAATTTACAAAAAATAATGTTAAAAAAATAACATTTTTGTAATTTTTACTTCAATTCTAAATTAACTTTCCATTAACGACTATTTATTTTCGATTTTTAGTATCATCTGTTGGGATATCTCTTAACATTACTATATACTTTACTATATACTTTAAAACTTAACATTACTATATAATTAAATAATAATATTAAAAAATATATTATATTTTTAATCAAACATTTTTAATAATCATAGTTATGCTGAATATATGTTCATTATAAAAAGATTTAATTAATTTAAAATATATTTTGTAATAGAATAAATTTTATATATTAACTAATTAAAAATTATTTTTAAAATTTTTAATTACATAATAATATATCAATTGAAAACACTATTCTATTGTTAATATATTTCAATCAAATTTTTAAAATTAAATAACTTTTTCAACATAAAAAATATATGTTAATTTATATAAAACTTTAATTCTTCAATATATTTTATTAATTTTAACTTTAATAAATTTCAAAACTTATAAAAACAGTGTTATTATTTATTGATCACATAATATGTAATTAAATTAATCATACAGTGGCTAATAGAAATCAAGGAATAGTTATCACAAAATAGTAATGGAGATCAATTTTAATTTAATTATATTTATAAATATTAAAAATATATTTATATTTAAAAATAATGAATTATTGGGTGGTTTTTGCATAAAAAAATAAAACATTACATAAATTTTTACAAGATGGCAATGCCTATAAACCAACGTGTTCTTAGCACCACCTACTGTGGCATCTCATGTCGTATATATCTTACATCACATTTGTTTTGTTGGCATCTCATATCATATATATTCTATAGTCATCACATCGTAGATATCTTATACTCGTTTATGTTACACCATGTATATCATTATTATAAATATACATCACATCATAGATATTCTATAGACATCATCACGTACATCGTTCTTGTACATAGAAGATAAACATCAAGTGTGAAGACACCAAGTGTGAAGTAAGGATTACATACATCGTTCTTGTACATAGAAGATAAACACCAAATGTGAAGTAAGGATTACAATGTAAATGTCATATTTATCAATATTTTATTTAGATAAAAAAAATATAAACCACTCTCATATATAAAAAGATTAATAACATTTAAATGGTTTGAAACATTAATCATCGGCAGTAAAAAATAATTTTATCTAAAAAATTAAATTTTTTTAAAAATAACTATAAAAATAATCAGATTTTATCAGTTTTTTATTTTATTTTTATTAATTTTTTTATCTTTATTAAATAATCTTAAATATTAATATAACATAAAAATATGTTGTAAGTTTAATAACAAAAATAAAAAAAACAAAAAAATAAAAAAATAAAATAAAAATTATTACATGTTAGATCATTTTAAAATGTTCAAGGAAAAACATTGAACGAGCTATCATTTCATAAATTATATATTAACCTTTGTATTAACTAAAAATTTTCAATAAATCTTGAAGGACATAAAAGTTAGAAACATACTAGTTGTTTTTGTTGCCATTGAAAAGAACACTACTAGTTGTTTTTGTTGCCATTGAAAAAACACGTTATAGAAAAAACATGTATGGTTGGAGAGGGCATTTAGACCTTCGTCAATTTTAAATTAGTATAGTTTAATTCTGAACAAGAGAACAGGTCAAGCTATCCATCCTGCTTAACATGGAGGACATCAATCCAGGGGGAGAAGACAGAGCTGTATGCCAAATTCAGGAGAAGACAGAGTTGTATGCCAAAGAATTAGATTAAATATTAATATTTGTAATGTTTTAATATGTATATTAATTATTAAAGTATTAATATAAAATACAAATAAAAGAGCAACAAATAAATTATCATAAATCTGATAGAAAAGTTACAAGGCATTTCTATTGTTTGTGTATTTGTCCCAATCTATTATATCTTCAAATCTTACATCTGTAAAGAAGTGTTTATTAACATTCATATATAAGTTCAGACACAGCAAAAACAATTGTTCAAACACTGGAAAAAAATATTATTAGCGACTGAAAATATTTGTTGCTAATGTAGATAATTCAGCTGCGATATTGTTGCTTTGTTGTGATGTAGGAGACCAAATTAGGGATCAAATCAATGGCCACAAATTTAGTTACAACAATTTGGTTTCATGTCACAAAATAAATTTCAAAATCGATTGCAAAATCAGTATAATTTGATAGCTAACATGGTTGCTTCGACGTAAGAGACCAAATTAGCGACCAAATCAATGGTCACGTCACAAAATCAATGGCAAAATCAATTGTAAAGTCAGTTTCTGAATCCGTTGCAAAATTTATCGCAAAACTGGTCATAAGTTGATTGCAAATTTGATCTAAGTCAGTTACAAAATCAATGACTAAATTTATGACTTAGATTTGAGTAACAAATTTGACCGCTAAATATATTTAAATTTTAAAAAAAATTGCTGTTTATGTAAAAATTAATGATAATAAATCTAATTATATGAAATATATACACCATCAGTATTAATAAAGTTATAATTCTAAAACTCAAGTTTAAATACAAGGAACATGATTATTATTACTAAAAATTATCTTTAGAATTAAGATTAATAAATTTTTCAAAAAAACTTACATCGTTGATTGAAACTTGTTACATTATCGATAGGATCATTAATGTTTAACTATATTCGTACAAGTGTTAGTTTTCTAAATAATTCTAAAAAAGACTTATGTTAACGTAAAAAAAATAATAAATAAATCAATAAAATATTTAGTTTTCATTGAGACCTATAGCATTTAAACCTTTTCAAAATATTAACGGTCACTCCATCTAATTTGTCTAAATGGACATTTTCCATATTTATACCGTATGGTGCATGTTCCATGCAAAGATTTTCAAAAGACTTTACATTTAAACATTTTATTAAAAATAAGTTAAATAGTAAGATTAAAATGTAAAAAATAAAATCAAAATTTATATATAGTAATTATAACAAAAATAAAAATACAATTTTTGATGTTCGGAAAAGTTTATTTACCTAATTGATCCTGACAATCTTAAAATATAGAAATAGCACCTTAATCAAATAGTTTATGTTAGAAAATTAAGAAAAATTTTCTGCATCTACCTCGTTTACGTCGTATGTCGTATGGTTGAGATATTAGTAGTATGTTTTTGGCAAAAAGAAAGGGAAAGTTAATAAGTTTGAATAAAAAAAAATTAAAATCTTAAAGAAATTGCAATAAAAACTTTCTATCACTTTGGAGTAAGGCATGTTTCAAACAAGATTAAAGAAGAGAAAATTAAAAATACTCTTTTAACTTTTCCTACAAAAACTTCAAACATTTTAAACATATACGCAAATATATCTTACATTCATACTATTAAATATAATAAAAAAGTAAAATTTAAGATGAACGAGAATAAAAGAGAAAGAGTAAACCCACTTAAAATAATTACGAAAAGTATAAAATTTAATAGGATTGTATGCATTTAAAATTTTTTCATTGCAAACAAGTTAAAAATATACATATAAATAAAAAATGTTGCCAAGATTTAATATTGATTTTGGATAATTTTTTGGATCTATTTTTAAATGTCTGACAATAAAAAAAATTATTATTGTTTTTATTTTTTAATTTAAAAATAAATTTTGAAATCTAAAAAATTAAATTTAAAATAAAAAAGTTATAATTTTTTATAATAGCTGAATTTTTTTCGTTACCTTACATTTTTAGAGAGTTTATAAAAACAAATAAACGAATGCTTGCTAGTCAAATTTTGAAATTAATAAAAATAATAATAATAATTAAAAAACATGTTTATGATAATAATTTTATGAAAAAATAAAAAATAAAAACAGGAAGAACATACTATATTGATTAAGTGAATCATAAAAAAAAATTTAGGTAAAGATTTATTCTATCTTTATATTTTAGTTCTTATAATCGATTTAAATAATTTTTTTATTTTATATTTATTAGATGTTTTATCTTAATTCTCAGTAAATTTTTCTTTTTTTTTACATAAATATATATTAATTAATGAAATTTTTTAATTTAAGTCTATAATTATTTTATTTTATCGAAATATATAGAAAAACTCACTTATTAATATGATTTTTTTAAAAAGTGAAGATTAAATTTTAGTTGAGAATATTAAATTTGTCTGGATTTTTGAAAAAAAATCATAAATCATATTTTCTTTTATATTTAAAAATAGAAGAAAATTCACTAATAATATGGCTTTTTTATGAAATTGGAAACATTTATGATAACTTTTTTATCTAACTGAATATATTTTTTGTTAAAATTTAAAAAGATTTTATTGATAATATAATTTATTTTACAATTAAAAAATGTATTACTATAAAAAAATGAAATTTATGAATATTTGTAATTTAAAATAAAAATATTTATAGAATAAGTTGAAATAATTTTTTATTTGATTTTAAATTTTTATATAGTTAATTATTTAAATTTAAATTTATTAAATTAAAATTTAATAATATAAAATAAGTTTGGAGCAATCCAATTTATTACTATAATATATATATATATATATATATATATCGATTTTAACATTATATATAAGTATATCATAAATGAAATAATATAAAATTTAAAATAAAATATGATTTATAATTTATATTTTAAAATAAATAATAGTCACAGCATGAAAAATTAGTAGCTATCGATAACATAGATAATTCAGTCGCTAATTTTATTTATGATCGATTTAAACACCAACATTTAAGTGATTGTTAAAATCTTGATTGCAAACAAATTAACCAAAAAACAATAATGATTGATTTCAAAAATCGTCGCAAAATAGATTTTAAAATTAATCACAAAGTTATCTCTAAACTAATCAACAACATAAGTCTTTAAATCGTTTGCAAGATTAATGTTAAATAATATAATATGTAAAATATTATCAATTAAGTTAAAAATATTTATTATTTACAAATAATTGTTAAAAATAAATATAAATTTTTATAAATTTAAAAAAAATATATTAAAATAAATTTAATTGATTTAAAATATAACTTAAATCCATGCTAAAAATATAAAATCTAATGTTTAACCTCCCTGAAATGAGACATAGACATTTTCACTTTTTGAAATCAAGCTGTTATACAGGTTAAAAGTTACTAACTCTTCTTAGGCTATGAAATTATTATAAATTTTAATTAAAACTTATTTTTATGAAAAGCTCATTTATTATAGTTTATATTGGCAAAACAGAAATAAAAATAAAAGGAAAGAAAACTAAAACAATTTTTTTACAAAATTAAAAAATTAAATAAATATTTTATAAAACTAAAGATTAAAATAAATCACATCTATAATCTCATAAATTAGAACAAGAATTTATTCTTTTAAAAATATTATCATGTTAATTAGATGCTTAAATCTAAAATTTTACACGTTAAATATCTTCAAAATCAAATTATATATTTCTTTTTTAGTTTTTAATATTATTAAACTATAAAAATATATTACATGGTAATGAAAATCATGCATTAAAAATAAATATAAATGATTTGATCTCATCAAAATTTAATTATAATAATCTTATTTATTTATTTTACATTATATATATAATATATATAATCTAATCCTTTTCTGTATTACATTTCTTATTTTGTTGAGATGCTGAAGGGTTAAAATCACATAAATAAAAATTCTATACATTTTGTTGCAAAATTTTTAATTTCATAATATTTTTATGAACTGGAAACTGTCTTTAAATAAATAAAATAAAATAATATGAAAGTGAATTGAAAAAAATGAGTTATAGAAATAAATATTTGAATTGAGCAGAAGATAGCTCATGAAAAATAAAATAAAATAAATGATTATTTATTATATGTTTGATGATGTCTCAAAATTAATTTTAAGGATAAATAATTATATTATTTAAAATAAAATATTATTTTATATCACGTTCGAATATTTTAAAAACAAAAATTCTTTCTTATTTGTTCATTGAACTACAGCATCACTTTCTATGTCACTTGTCCTAGCAATGTTGATAGGATTATTTCAAATAAGTTTGGTAACTGATGCCACACAACTTCTCTTTATTTTTATGGTGGTCAGCAACATTCTCATTTTTAATCGCAACATCGATTTTTGTTTTTACTTAACAACGGAACATTTCAAGAAAATTGATTTTTGTCTTTACGTAACAAAGGAACATATCAAGAAAATAGTGAAAAACTTTTTAAGACAACAAATTAACATTTACTAATGACCAAAGTATCTACCTATCTTTTTAAGGATGAAAGAAATTCAAATTATCTCGAGATGTAGACCGTAAACAAGCTATCTGACTTTTGAATTTTTTTCCATTAATTCGTAGAGGTTTAGATAACCTGTCAACAATGTTTTATCAGAAAATTCACATCTTTATTTGAATATTTTATGCTATACTAAATACAGAAAATATATTAAGCATATAATTGTTATTCACAGAAATCATGTTAATAAAGAAACTGATTTATTTTCTCGTTATTACTTCAGATCTCTTTCAAAAATTACTCCATAAAATATGATCGTGACTAGAACTTAAATAACATAATAAAAAAAATCAACCATCAATCATTTAACTATATCTATTCACATAAAAAGAAATTGCATACGGGTTGGTTAATTCTAGAAAGGAGATGGTTCCTCTTTTGTTTGAATTGAAGAATGGAGCAGATTCTAATATGAAAAAAAAAACTTAAAAACAATTAAGTGAATTTAAAAAATCTTCTCCAATTTTTTTTTAAATTTATTTTTTCTTATTTACAAACAAATATTCAATAACTAGTATATTATGTTTTAGAAATTAAAAAACATAAAAAATGTTAAAAAAAAACTTTACAATTAATTTTAATTGCTTAATTTTTTTACTAACCAAATAAATTTTAAAATATTAATTCAAATTTTATATTTTTTATTATCTAATTTGATTTATATTTTATTTGGATCAGGTAATTTTAATTCATATGTTAGTTTAAATAATTTTTTTTTATATTGAGATATAATTTCACTAATTTCAACATAGTTATGCTCCATCCAAATTTTTAAAATTTTTAAATTTAAAGAAAATAAATAAATAAGCATTTTTGCAATATAAATGCATAAACTTAATAAAATGTAATAAAAAAAAGTGGAAAATTAAGTAATCGCGAAACAATAAAAAAGGTAAAAAGTGAATGTTATCACTTTTAGATTTGAAATTAATATTTTTTGCATATGAAATTGTTATAAATTTTAATTAGAACTTAACTTTATCAAAAACTCATTCATTGTAATTTATATTGGTAAAACAAAAATAAAAAGAAAAGAAAATTAAAATAATTTTTTTATAAAATTAAAAAAATAATATTTTATAAAATTAAAGATTAGAATAACTCACGTTTATAATCTCATAAAGTACAACAAAAAATTATTCTTTTAAAAATATTATCACGTTAATTAGGTGTTTAAATCTAAAAATTTACACATTAAATATTTTTAAAATTAAATTATATCTTTTTTTTATTTTTTAATAATGTTAATTATAAAAAATAAATTACATTATAATAAAGAATCATAGATTAGAAAAAAATATAAATGATTTGATCTCATCAAAATCTTTAATTATAATAATTTTATTTATTTTATTGTACATTACATATAATATATATAATCTTTTTTTTTTACAATTCTAATGACGTTTGTGAAAACAAAGATTCTATATTTTTTATATAATAAATAAAATTTAATATCCATCCATTAGGAATATTAAATCTATTAATTTCTATATAAAATAATTTTAGCACATCTATTATTTAATTTAAATTTAATTTATACATATGAACATGTGTTTGTTTTAAAAAATTTTATCTGACAGAAAGAAGTATCACATAGATGAATCTCCAAATATCTAAAGCAAATTTTATCCGAATTTCTTTTTTTCTTTTTTATTACTTTATCTTTCTATTTTATTTTATTTTATTTAAGTAAATTTTTGAACATTCAATTTTGTTTGAAATTGTTTATATATATATAGTTTTTATTTCTTTTAATTTAATATATTTAAAAATATGAATTTTAAAAAATAACAAAAAAATAACTAATTAACCCATTACTCAATTTAAATATTTAACCTTAGTATATAATTTAGTTTAAACATTTTAAAAAAATTAATTTTTGGAATTAAAAAATATTAGCAGTAAGATATAAAATTTATTTAATTTTACTTTTTTAAGAATTAAAGTGAAATATAAAAAAATGTTAACCACATTTCTTTAAGTTTTTAATTAATTGGTATCTTAGAAATTAAAGAAAAAATTTTAAAATATTGGCAATAAACTTTTATTTATCTATTATATTGTGTTTTAAAAATTTTAAAAAATATTAACAAGAAAACTTTAGAATCAATTTTAATTGCTGGGTTTTTTTTAATAATCAAAAAAATTTTAAAATATTAATAATGTATTAATTCAAATTTTATTTCTTTTATTATCTAATTTAATTTACATTTTATTTGGATCAGATAATTTTAATCCTTTTACAAATTTAAATCAGTTTTTTTTTATATTAGATTTAGCTTTACTAATATTAACATATTTATGGTTCATCTAAAATTTTTAATTCATATAATCCTAAAAAATTTGTAAACTAAAAAAAAATAAGTAAATAAGTATTTTTGCAACATAAATACGTAAGCAAAATAAAAATCTAATAAAGTGAAGAATTAAGTAATCCACGTTAAAACAATAAAAAAATAAAATAAAAATGAATGTTATCACTTTTGAATTTGTAGCTAATTATTTTTTGTTTTCACGATGTTTTTATTATATTTATTTTAAAAATAAATAGGTTAATTTTTACAATACAAAAAATTAAAATTAATACAAATTAGATCAATTTAATCACAATAAATTAAATTTAAGTTTAAAAAAATCTTCAAAGAATTATTCAAACATAAAAATATCTACTAATCCTCTTATATATCTATCATTTTCACTTACTTAAATCTAGTATTATTTCTTGAACAGTTAGCTTGAATTTTAAGAAAAAAAATTAATCGATTAAAAGTAATAATTAAAAATATTAATAATGTATCTTTTAAAGATTTTAATATTTTTATTATTAAATAAATTATATGTAAATTTTATCATATAGAGTGAATTTATTATTAATTTAATAAAATTATATGTAACTTACACTTTAATAATACAAAATATTAAATAATATTTAAAAATTGGGCATTAATATTAGAATAAAATTTAGGAACATTTTTAATATTTTAAAATTTTTTAATTGAATAATTTACGCAAAAAAATTCAATTAATTAATAAAATAAAATTTTAATTTTAATTTTAATTTTTAAAAATTTAAATATGTAAAATAGTGCACTAATTTATTTCTTGAATTGATTAAATGGAAAAGAAAATTCAAATAACACTATATTTTCTTTTAGTAAGCGGAAAAAAACTTAAAAAATTAAAATTTAATTTTTTTCACATTTTTTCAAATCAAATTTAAAAATGTTTCTTTTCCTTTTTATTTTTTATTTAACCGAACATGCTTCGTAATGTTATTTCATGTGCCAGTAGATATATGAAAAGGCAGGGAGAATCCATATGACACAGCGATTCAGCCATTAAAAGAAGGCTTACGAAGAGATATATGAAAAGGCAGAGAGAATCCATATGACACACAGCGATTCAGCCATTAAAAGAAGGCTTACGAAGAAGGTGAAAAGTATTTTGGGTATCCTCTTCAATTCAATTCAATTTTCATTATTTTTAAGGTTTTCCACCTTAAAATAAATTGAAATTTCAAATTTCAGAATAAGTTATCACGTTTGTTCTATGTTGGTACCCTTTTCAGTTCAATTCAATCCTTTTCAGCTTCCATCATTTTTTATATTTTCCCCCTTTAAAGAAATTAATTTTATTTTTATTTTTCCAACATTGTCGGATATGGGTACTGTTTTACGACCATGCCTGTTTGATGCTCTTCCATGTCAGTACCCTTTTCAATTCTATTCGGTTTCCATCAATTTTGACATTTTCCACCTCAAAAAAATTAAAAATTTCTAATTTTTCCAGCATTCTGGGACATGGGTACTGTATTACTACCACCTAGTTAGATGTTCTTCCATGTTAGTACTCTTTTCAATTCAATTAGTTTCCACCGTTTTTGACATTTTCCACCTTCAAAAATTTCTGATTTTTCCAACTTTCGGGGACATGGGTACTGTATTCATACTACAGTAACACGTTTGTTTGATGAGCTAATGGTGTCTGAACATTCAAATGTGGTAGGAATTACACAAGAGACGCTTGCAACTCAAGTCAAAATCAAAGTTCAAAACAAAATCCAAAGGTTCTTTCTTACTTTCTTTTTTTTTTCTTCTAAATTTCAATCGATTTTATATGGTTGAAGCTATTTTTTAGGTTGATGTTCTTCCTTTGTTATTCTATCTTTATCCTATGTTTTTGTTTCTGCAGATTGGGCCAACAAGAAGTCAGAAGACAATGGTATTCTATCAGACCAAAATAGTGCAGCACAAGGTTTAAAAGTTGATGAAAAAGAAACGACCTTCTTGAATGATTGTGAAGGATTTGATTCTAGAAATGAAGGCTCAAAGGATAGTGTACTTGTACATTCTTCACCGAAGAAGCAAAAATTGCATTGGGGGTATAACGCCAACTCTAACCTTGTTTGATAGACCTTAGTTATCAACTTAACAATAGTTGATCCCTATTTTAACATCTGTTTACGGTATTGTAATTGTGTTTGTTTCATGTATATGCAGATATTGCACTTGTTTGTTCTGTTTCATGTGCGCCATGGACAATCTTTTGATGTGTCTGTTAGTAACATTTTGTAGGCTTGACACAAAGGAGAGGTGGGAGAGGAAATCCAACATGTAGATATCATTAAGGAAATGCAGTGAGGAATCATGAAATTTCGTCAAAATGTTTTGAAATTGAGAGATGTTTGGGGTCGGATAGCCATGGACATGCTGAAGTTGTTTTGCACTTGCACTTGCGGTGCTAAGGGAATATTGGTTGTTCATGTTTTGGGGCTTAAAAGTTGACATGTAACCTCTTGGTTATCAGAAAGAACACAGTTCAAATCAATTATCATAAGTTCTTTTGGTATCACTTTTAATCAAAATTGGCGATTTATTTTCAACTGAGATAAATCTTCAATTTTGATTAGATCAGCATAAAAAAAAACTATAATAATGAACCTAAATTCTCTCCTATTAGTAACTCTATCCCTATTATTATGAAAGGAAAAGTTGGTAGATGAGTCAATTACATCACAAAAAACTTTATTTTATTTTATTTATAATATTCTTTGTATTCATTAAATAACTTATGTATTATATATATATATATATATATATATATATATATATATATACCATAAGTATCTTTCATAGGAAACAAATTTTAGTTGAAACATAAAATCATTGTATGCCATAAAACTTTCCTTTTAAACATTTAACACATTTTCATGTTCATGACTAAATATTTGTTTGAATTAAAGTTTATTATTGATTTGTTTGAATTAAAGTTTATTAGAATTTATTTAATAAATTAATTTTAAATTGTTAAATATAATTAAAATAAATACATAAATTAATTTGAAACATGTATTTTTATTGTAAAGTGTAAGAATTAATTTTCTAAAAACAAAAATCAAAAGAGTAATAATTAATTTATATATAAAAATTATCCTACATTTGTATTAAAATGAATGTAATATATTTTTAATATATATGTCCTCTTAGAATTTTTAATTACTAAATTTTAGTCACATAAATGTAGACAAATTTGCTATATGGTAATCACGCAAAAGTATATGCATATCATGATGCAGTAATTCTTATACAAGTCCTACAAACATGATGTATATAATACTTTGCAACTATGTTATCTTTTCATTTTCTTCTTAGTTGCACATTTTGTGGCTATATTATTCATCTATTATTTTCACTTTACAAATTCAATACTACTTTGTTTATAGATATTAAAGAGAAATGATCACTCTCAATCTTGAAGATAAGATGTCCAAGTTATTCAATTTGACAATTGAAGTGAACATGTTGCTGATTTTTACCATACAGTGCGACACAAACTCAGTTCCAAAAGATAGTATTAAAATGCAGATACTAGACCAAAGCTCACATTATTCCCATATTTGCACTTGAGCAAAATTTGGTTACAATAAACAAGCTCGCATGACTATCACTCTTGCAAGACAGATGTGTAAATTAAATGTAAGTAACAAGAGTACAAAGGTAACACAGTTCTTTTGAGTAGCATAGGAATTATGACTCAAGCATTTTCTGGAGATTTTTATGTTGAAGGACCAAGGGCATGTTCTATTTCCTCCAATGATCGACCCTTTGTTTCCACAACATTACCAGCTATGTACAGAACAGCAAGAGCACAAACAGCTGAGAACCCGAGGTTTACGGAGCTGATACCAAACTTGTTTACAACACTCAAGAAATAGAGGCCGATGGCAAAGTTGGAGATCTGATAAGATAAAAAAAATACATAGTTTCATTGATAAATTAATATAAATATAGCAATAAACTAGATGCAGCATAAATCATACCAATCTAGATATCATTTAGTGAGAGAAGATCCAAGGAACTACTGAGGCAGAATATTGGGTGAGGAATTCATAATGAACCCATTTTCTTAGGAACGTTTCTTTATCTATAGTATTTAGAAAATCAATTCATGCAGAAAGCAAAACTATGTGAATGACTTTGGTTTGGCAACTCAACATACTTTTTTTATTTTCTTTTATTTATTTACTTATTTTTGTCTTGAAGAACAGCAAGTTCAATGTTTGCCAAGTTCACAAGCAACTATTCATACAAAGTACAAATTTTTTTAGTTTGTTTTAGCCTATAAGAAGCATAGTTTCTAAGAGTAGGACAAGATTAAGGCATTAGTATATGGTAAAAAATTAGATTCCACAGGGAAGTCACTCACCCAATGCGTGCCTAATGACAAAGAAACTGCTTTTGCTCTAATTCTTGAAGAAAATATCTCCGGTAGAAGAAGGGCAGGCACAGGACCAGCACCAAGAGAGAAGGATAGAACATAGCTGTTTAAATTTCATAGATCATAGAGTCAAAAGAAATTGAAGGCCTATAGTACAAGAAACTATAAGTTCATTGAAGTGTGCAAGTATTTCAGTGAATGGAATCATTAACACTATTATTGACAAAATTAAATGACTTACAGAACAGTTCCAATGACAGCAAGCATACTTGAGTATGGCACAAGGACCTTCCAAGTAAATGATAGAGAAAGAAGCAACATAGAAGCAGCCTAGGAAAGACAAAGAGAATATTCATGTAAGAGAAAGCAAATCAGCATACTTGAGTTGGAAAAATACATTTGTTTTCTGCATAAGCATTTCTATTATATTGTGCATGATGATAAAGACAGTACTACTTGTATTCGCATTTTGCCACATAGACCTTTATATCATAGCTGAGTTGAAGTATGAAAGAAGATAGTTTCTAACATATCAAAATGTTCATGTCCTAAATTACATTTTAAGTGTAAAAGTATATTTGGACACATAAGCCAACCATGCATTATGTTACTTCAGTAGTGCAGGATATAAATTTTTTACTCTGGACAAGTTTAGCCCGGCAAAGAATGGGCCCACAAAAATCAATAGTTTACAGTTAAGCTTGTGATGTTTCATCATACAATATCTCATGTTTTGTGCTTAAGATCTAACACAGATGTGTGCTGAAAATAACTATTACCATCCATTAAAGCTTTTGATAAGGAGACTTTTCCTTCCTTGTTTGTCCATCAAAGAGGAAGCAACAGCAGTTCCTGCAACAAATAAAAGATCAGAGTACTAACCAAAAGAAACATTTAAGATTCAAAGTATTAACCAAAAACATTTGATGCACCAACCAAGGCACTTGCTGCAATGGCAGAAGCAATTCCAGCACTACGGAACACATAAGTAGAATAAAACACAACATCATTTATTCCAGCAAACTGCTGGAACAAGAAAAGTGCTGCCCCAACACTGACAACTGCAACAATGCATAATCTGAGTAAGTGCTATACTCTATCATATAAGAAGGCATTAAATCAACTGTATAGTAAACTAAAAAAAAGGAAGTTGGCAAGAGAAATTAAAACATAAAACCATTATATTATCATTCAACAATAATTCTTCACACAAAAATATTGGGTATAAAAGAAGAAGGGCCTCAATGAAAACAAATATTGAAGGGAAGTCTCATGGGTTATCAAATCCGACCTATGCAGTGGATTTAGGTTGAAAGAAGAGAATTGATTTTCTTATCATCATTTAAGATAAAATTATCACAATCTTTATGGTTTTTAAATTGGACATCCTTTACATAGACACCCTTAAAACAAGGAAATTTTTATGAAAAGACCTTCAAAAGATGCGGGTCAGCCTATTAGAAAAAAGTATTTTGTCATTAGTGTTATTAAACCTAAAATTAGTCAAAACTGAAATTTACAATACCTTTCCAATATCGACTACTAAACAGATCAAACCACCCTGCTTCAGGTTCAGAAGAACCTTTACTTGCTGTTGTTAAGTCATGCATAATTGCAGCAAATCTTTCTTTTCCATAGATTGTTTTAATGGCCTTTTCAGCTTCAGTGCTTTTTCCTTGCTGTAAAATAATACATGGAATTTTCTCAGAAAACCTACAATAAAATTATTGCATTAAACTCTTAACAAAACAGATACACATAAAAGAGATGTCATCTGTGTACAATATGGATGTTCTATTGGATTATATAACAAAATATCATGAGACTTACTTACCATTTTAATCCAGTTTAAGCATTTAAGAAAGTAGATAGTGTCTTAAATATATGTAAAACATAATATAATGTTAGGACTCAATTCCAAGGTATGGGACTTGAGTCCCACATTAAGGTATGAGATTCTAGTGTAAGGTTTATAAGGCCATCGACTCTTCAACTACAATAGCTAGCTTGTAGTTTTATTTGCAGGCCAACATATATCAATGTCCAAGGGTTAGGTTCTAACACAAATATTTGATAAAAAAGCCATTAATGTGTCTAAAAGTAATTTCTTTTTCCACTAGTTTAATTTTCATATGATTATGAACTTATTTCTTCCAGAACAAAAGATACCACAAAATTGTAGTAAAACCTGAAAAGGCCAACGGGGACTTTCTGTCTGGAGATATTGCCATTCCTAGTGCTAACAGAATAGCTGGAACTACTGTAATGCCAAACATTGTCTGCCACCTGATAAAAATAAAATTTAAAGCATTAAATAAGCTACAAGAAGTAGAAAACTGAGCAACAAATATTTCTGGATCCCCCAAGAAGAAAATATATTAAAACCCATTATATGCATGTTTAGATGAGCTTTTTTTAAACATACAATTGATTATTTTTCAAAAGCTCTTTTACAAACCTGGCAAAAACAAGTGATTATTTCCTCATGCACTTAAGAAAAAAAATCAAATTTTGAATATTAACTTGAAACTAGCACAATCAAACCATCTTGCAGAGGAGTCAAACTTTCCAGTGAATCCATATGTATTGGCTGTAAAAAAATTAAACAAAAGACTACTTCTATCATGTGAATCAAGTATCAACTTCAAATATTGACAAAACTAAGCCCTAAGGTAAAATGAACGGATTTAATATCATTTGTGTATATCAAATTTCCGTCAGGCTCGTTGAATACTTCAATTTATCCTTCATCATAGTCACAAAATTTCAATATCCAAAGTATGAATTTCCAACAACATTTTTCTACAAAAGTTCATGTTCACAACTAAATTCTCCTATTCATTTGTGTCATCAATGATGAGAAGATTAAACCAAGAAAATCAATGATGAGACACGTTATATTTCTAAAGTAAAGAAATCAAACTATTTAAAAAAAAACTACCTAAGTTTAGCCCCATTCTAGACCTTAACATCAATTCTTATAGAGAAAATACTCTGAATATAAAGAGGACCATCAATAAAATCTTCATAAAATTATATTATAGGAGCGTGTTTTCTTTTTTCACTTCATTTATTTCTCACTCATAAAAATAAAAAAATAAAAAAGTCTCCACTTTCTTCTAATATTTTACCATCTCTAGATGATACAAATCACATGAAGAAATAAACACGTACAAAGTGGTCCCAAAAAAAAAAATGGAAAAGTGAAAAGGTGAAATAAAACAACTCAATACCATATAGCGTTTTCGGCCAGAGACAGCCCAGCCACCAGTGCCATAAGAATCCCAATACAAATAAAAAGATCATAAAGAGTACCTCAGATATGTAATCATGATCTACCCATTAGAAGGAGTCTCCACACAATTCAAAAAATATGTAATCATGATCATAAAGAGAATAAGAATTTATGGAGTACATCAGATATGTATAGTGGTAGTATAGCATGTAACACCAATTCCTGTATCAGCAAGTAAGCGGCCAATGATCATTGTCTGAACACTCTGGGCTGTAGCTCTATAAAATACATCATAGTTTATATTGTCACATTTCAAAAAAAAAATATAAGAAATCAAATTTGTTAGCATTATAAAATACTTAGCTGCTATAACAAGAAGTTAGTTTATTGTAACATATAGTTAACTTTAACTTGATAAACTAAGTTTATAAATAGAAGGTAATAGAATAAAGTAAGTGTGTGGATGATTTTGAAAAAGAGTTTTGTAATTGGGGTGTACTTGATTTTTTGAAAACTCAAAACTAGTAAGGATTACTGTAAGTTCTTCCCTAAACTCTGTATTTTAGTTCTGATAGGGGATGAGACAGAATCACAGGAGGTTTAGCAACAAAGACTCATTCCTTTTCATTGTTCTTGGGTACGAGTCCCTATCAACTGGTATCAGAGCTCCCGATCTTGGGAGCTCCCTATGGTACGTACAAAAATGGAAACTAGATTGGATTCTTTGGAGCAAGGCATACTGGAATGCAGGACTAGTCAAGAAGATTTTAAAAGAGAGGTGATTGATAAGTTTGATATCTTGATGAAGGAGATACAGAATCTACTGAATAGAAGGGGTCCTAGGAAGAAGGAGGAAAAAAGAAGGTGAAGTGCATTTTTCTACAGATGACGAGTCTTGGTCTGAAGTTAGATAGCATCATGTTCACAATGATAAATGGAGAAGGATGGACATTTCACTTTTTGATGGGGATGAACCTTGCGGGTGGATGCATAAAATTGAAAGGTATTTCAAATTGAGGGTTGCTAATGATAAAGAAAAGATGGAGGCAGTTCTTGTAGCAATGGAATGAAGAGCCCTTAATTGGTTTCAGTGGTGGGAACTCAAGACCCCACAATTGTCATGGAGAGAGTTCAAGAAGGTAGTAATAGAAAGGTTCCAACCAATAACTATTGGTAATCCCTTTGGACCCTTAATGCAGCTAAAGTAAACAGGATTTGTTGCAGATTATAGGGAAAAATTTGAATCCCTAATGGGCCCTTTGAAGGATGTTGATAAGGTATATCTCAAAGGAATTTTTCTTAATGGGCTAAAGGAAGAATTAAGGACAGAATTGGAGATGAAGAACTTCACAACCCTTGAGGTATTAATGCTTAAAGCACAGAGGTTGGATGGAAGAAACCAAGCGATGTTCAAGAAAGGAGACCATGAAGGTGGAAGATTGCTAAAGGGTGAAAGAATCCAAAATTTTCAAAGAAGGACAGATTCTAATGTGGGGTTGAAAGGAATTATTTCTTTTAGGCCAACAATAGTAGATGCTGCAGGATCCTCTAATCTTGGGGGAAAGTAAGGAGAAATTAAGGGGAGCCGAAATGAAGTGTTCAATTTAACATATGAAGAGATGTTGGAGAAGAAGGTAAAAGGACTTTGTTTTAGATGTGATGAAAAATTTGGACCTAAGCATATTTTTAAATTCAAACAACTTCAAATTATGTTAATGGAAGATGATCCTAAAGAAGAAAATGAAGAGAAAGAGGCTGTTTTGGGGGATATAAAAAATGAGGAAGCTTTATTACAACTCTACTTGAAATAAATGATGGGATTGACTTCAAAGAAAGCCTAGAAATTATGGGGGAAAATTGGAAGTAGAAGGGTGATAGTACTCATAGATTGTGGAGTCTCAAACAACTATATCTCTCGGAACTTAGTATAAGAGATTAAGCTCAATGTGACACCAACCTCCCCATTTCTTGTAGAGGTGGGAGATGGATAGTTGATAGGAAGTCAAGGAAAATGTCAAGAGGTTCCATTGGAGTTACAAGGGCAAAAGATACTGCAACATTTTTTCATATTTGACTTGAAGGGCATAGATGTTGTTTTGGGCTGGCACGACTGGAAGGGTTAGGAAAAGTAGAGACTGATTTTGGATCCTTAACCCCTACTATAAGGAAGGGAGAAGATGTTGTAATCATCAAGGGTGATCCAACACTTAGTAAAGGACAAGCGTCCTTGAAATCAATGGTCAAACCATCAAAACAAGAGGGGGAAGGATATGTGATTGAATATGCATAAGCTGGTTTTGTTGAGCCTTTTGAGGGTAGTTGGTAGCAAAAGAATCTTAAGGGCTTTTTATTTGACCCTAGTTTAATTAATTTCAGCATCTTACTAAATTTTCACAACACAACAACAGTTGAGGCTTTTTATGTTCAGCATTGGGACCTTGACGGAACTATTTCTAAGCAACTACAAGTCATTCACCTTGAGGACATGGTGCAACTCATATGGAAGGGTATTGATAGACCCCTCAAAAAAGGAAAATAAAGGCTATAATAACTAGTTAGTTAACTGTTGTAACTGATACTTAGCTATAACAAATAATTAGTTAGCTTGCTATAATGGATAGTTAGCTTGACAAACTAAGCCTATAAATAGAAGGTAATAGAATAGAGTAAGTGTGTGGATGATTTTGAGAAAGATTTTTGTAATTGGAGTGTGTCGGGTCTCTTGAAAACTCAAAACTAGTGAGGATTTCTGCAAATTCTTCCCTAAACTCTATTTCAGTTCTGATAGGGGTCGGGACAGAATCACTGGGGGTTTAACAATAAAGACTCATTCTTTTTCATTGTTCTTGGGTTCTTGTCCCTATCAAAATACATCATAGTTTATAATGTCACATTTCAAAAATATATAAAAGATCAATTTTGTCCTCAAGAACAACTGACAAACCAAAGAAACACTCCAATTGCTATAGGGATTGCATCTAATTCAAAAGTTCTAGTTCTTCCAAATTTGTCAGCCAATGCTCCACCAGTAAATGAACCAACAGTGGCATGAGCAAGTGATGTGCTAACAATCAACCTGATCATGGATTTGCACTTATGATAATAAAGAGAAAAAAATTGATGGGGCATATGCAAGTGAAACTAGAATTTTTTTAATAGAAGTTAAAGGTAACAAAGATTCATGTGAACAAAAGTAATAAAAAATTCATTTAAACATTATTTTGAAAAGTTCAACTAATTTTCTTCTTATGTATCAGCACCATCAACATGGAAAGGCATGCATACGAAAATTTTCCCTATATAAGTATATAAAACAAGAAACAACATTCTTATATATCTACTACTTTCATCGCCTATAAAATTAATCAAAATTTTAAAGTAATTTACAAAAGTATATATAATTTTGAACAAAATATGTATCTTATAGAACAACATTTTCAGCGATTCCAAGATCCTTAACAAGATATTTAAGAGCACTATTTACCACCTAACACCAAATATGGAATTGTCAGGTATTCAACACAGATATTATTTAATGACTATACATGTCTTGCAGCCAAAAACTTGGAGACATCAACAAGTGACTCATATCATTCTTATAACTTAAATGGTAGTATAAAAAAAATCATGCTACATTAAAATGAAGAGGCTATCCATACCCAAGATGGTAGCCAAATAAAATTTCTGAGGCAAGCAACACCAACATAGGGTAAAACAGTTCCAAAAGACGTAGTACAAAAGTTAGCATGGTTAAACCTACTATACATCTTATCATAACAGTAATTACAACGAGATGATGAACTCGCTAAAAATTTAGAAATGATTTAATTTGATTTGTGGAGCCGCTACCAAATTTTATTTCTAAAGGAAAAATATTTGGAAAAACCTTATCTTGATGAAAAAATCTAGGTTCGGGAATCGGTTATGAGTAGGGAAGGTGTTAGGCACCCTACTTGTCCGTTCCTCGGAACGGGCACCCTTAAACTGAGTGTGTGATTTTGATATATTTTGAAAATTGTTTGATCCCTTTAAATAGAATAGAAATAAATAGGTTTGTATGAAAATAGCTTGACAGGACTTGATCCTGCTCCTATGTATTCCCTGGTGCAATGAGAAATTCAAGGCTACGTAGTTCTGGTTAAGAGGTTTGATCTCTTGGTAAAAATTGATTTTTTGGAATGGAGTTGACAAAACAACAATTTTCTAAAATTACGTGCTTGCAGAGTCCAAACCGTTGTAAGCTGCGTTTGAATCTGCACGAAATAGAACACAGAATAGCAGAGAAGGCTGCTTGTTCGTATTAGAATTTGTTGCACGAATTTTAGAAAATTAAAATAGATATTTTGAAACAAACGCTTTTTAGTAGAGTTAGTAAACAGTGATTTTTTAAAATTACATGCTTGCAGAATCTAAACCGTTGTAAGCCACGTTTGAATCTGCACAAATTACAACACGGAACAGCAGAGAATGATGCCTATTCGTATTAGAATCTGTTGCATGAATTTTAGAAAATTAAAATGGATATTTTGAAATAGATGTTTTTTAGTGGAGTTAGTAAACAGTGATTTTCTAAAATTCATGCTTATAAAATCCAAATCATCGTAAGTCGCATTTGAATATGCACGAATTAAAACACGAAACTGTAAACACCTAATTATGTCCAAGGCTTCCAGTCGCTAAACTAACTAGTGAACTAACCCTAACTTAAATGATAAGTGAATATTAAAATAAATAAGCGGAAAAGCAGGAAACAGGTACAGAAGAAAATACCAAAATAGGAGGAAATAAATAAAGTAAAGTAGATAAAAATGAAAATTAAATAAAAAGCCAAAAGCTAAAGTGGAAAAGAGAACAGAAAACAAAACAAAAAGAAGAAAAAAAAGATAAAATAAAATAATAATAATAATAAATAAATAAATAAATAATAATAAAAAATAAAATAGAGAAAAATAATAAAAAAAATATAATAATAAAGAAAAATATATGATAAATGAAAGTAATGAAATAATAAAAAATTAATAAAATAATAATAATAAAATAAAAACAATAAAAAAAATTCAATAACTGAAAATGAGAGCCAAATAACACAGAAAGACAAAAATAAAGGAATAAAAAGGGGGAAAGTAGAAGAGGGGCAAAAGAGAGAAAGAACGGAGGTCCAAAAATAGGTACAAATAAGGCCTAGGGGTATGAGAAACGTCGCTTTGGCTTCTGAGGGAAACTAGGCAAAATTAGGGGGATTCTTTTCAGAAACTCTCTTCTTTCTGGAATTTTGGGGCCGCGAAGGGTAGGCTCGAAGGACCGCGTCTCCATCTAGCTCCTCATGGATCCTCTCGCGAAGGAAGAAACGTCTCACCCGTAGCCGACGCGACCGTGCAGCTAAGGTAGAAAGGAAATCGTACTCCCCTATATTTAGGTTGGTGCTATCCTCCCACTTTTTGGACTTAGAGATGTAGTTGTTTTGTGAGCTATATAGATTCCAAATCGGATGCGAAGTATAGTACTAATCATCGCTAGCTTTGCATGATAATCTGAAATTCATACCAATCGACTAGTCGCTTAAGTAAGCTCTTATCCAAAGATTAATTGCTCAAATGAGTGCGCATAGCATTCCTTGATCCGCTATCACGACGCAATCCGGATCCTACTCGAGGCACTTGGTTCATAAATCACCATATAAGGTCTTCGACCCCTGTTTTGAGCACGATCCCATCCGATTAGGTCCAATAGAATAAATGTCCGTGAAATCCGATTTGATAATTCCCATAACTTATCCCTATAACTTAGGTGTAATGTAAGAGTAAATCCAGAGCCTCGTACGTCAAATTGTGAATTGAGCTGGTCCACAAGAGTAGAGTTACCAGGCCAAATGAAAATTTGAGGCGATAAGGATTTTGGTAGCATGACAAGATCCGCGTATCCGTCGGATCCGGCCAAAGACCAGCGCCTACCTTGAATTTGCCTTAGGTTACTCACGGTGATATAATCGCGGTAGCCGTACCCAAGTGTGAACGCTTTTCACTACAACAGAGCAGAGGACCCCTTCCATGAATAGGCATCGTCTTCGAACCCACTATTCCTTTTTGTTCTCCCTGTTCCTTTCCCACCAAGAGTTGAATCCTCACCGGGGCCAAAACAGAGAGGTATAAGGGACGACCGTCGCGAGCCAATGAACGACCACAACATCGCCTTAGCAGGAGAACCATGTAGGATGCTTCCACATCAATGGGGGTCTGAAGTATGATAAGAGCGAACGAGTTTGGCCCCGCGAAGGAGGGAACCGAATGCCCCATTCAAGGGGGTAGCCTAGAGAAGTGGGCTCGAAAACTCCTAAGCCAACCCGAATAGAAGGAGCAGGAGGCGGCGATCCCGTCCGGGAAGAGCTCAAGACAGAGCACATGGAGGAGGGTGAACCGCCTAGCATCATGGGCCCCTAGGCATGGGCGAGTCCAGGGTTGAAGGGGCAGCTTGAGAGGGTCTCTTTCTCCCGCTTACAAGTCGGCGGGCAGCTAGATAATGGCCTCGACTCTCATGCGCGAGCGGGGAAGTTCCTCGGTCTCGTCTTGGACGACCGGAGACCACGTCCTGATACAGAGTTGGGCTCATTGGGTTAAGCATAAGAGGATGCCTAGGAACCGATTCTTCCTGCTCCCACATGCTGCTCCTTGTGCTCGCATAGCAAGGCAAATAGCGGAGGTCTGCAAGACCCGGAAATGGACGTCTAGGCTCGCATGAGTAGGAGGTGATGGCCAATGGGCTGAGCCCAGTTGACGAAGGAGGAGACGCACAACCTGGATGTTTAAGCTTCATCGAGCAACCCTGTTAGAGCAAGGCTGTAATCAAGCCATGAACGCCATGCCAAAACAAGTGACCAGGGAGCGTCAAGGAAGAAGAACCCCTGCTTGCAAATTTAATTAATTCCTTGAAACATTCCAAAATTTCAAGTAGGTCCTCTAACTTCCTAAAATTGCAAATAGGTCCCTCAACTCTTAGAATTTGCAATTAGGCCATTCTACCTTTCATATTTACATTTTAACCCCCAAACTTTCATATTTACATTTTGACCCTTAAACTTTTCATATTTCTATTTTGACCCCTTAACTTTTAATATTTACATTCTAACCCCTCAACTTTTCATATTTACATTTTGACCCCTCAACTTTTCATATTTATATTTTGACCCCTAAATTTTTCATATTCATATTTTGGCCCAAAACTTTCCGAAAGTCCGCTTAAGCCTCTGCGTCTCCAATAGCTACAAATCGAGACAACCATCAAATAAAAATGTCATTTGCTTTCCTTAATCTCATGTAATGGGCTCTAAAAACGAACTGGTAGCTTTTTCTGTTGTTCGTTGTTTAGAGGTCTGTATGGGTCCAAGTGCAGCCGTAGTTGTCTTGGGCCCTGTGCACATGTGGATTGAGATTGCCCCTTATTTCCCTTGTTTTCAATTAAAAAAAAAATCTCATTTGCTTTCCTTAATCTCACGCGATGGACTCTAAAAACGAACTGGTAGCTTTTTCTGCTGTTCACTGTTTAGGGATTCGTATGGGTCCAAGTGCAGCTGTAGTTGTCTTAGGCCCTGTGCATAGGTGGATTGGGATTGCACCTTTAAAATATTTTCAAAAAAGACAACGATGCATTCACTTTTCAATTCAAGCACCGGGGAATACGTAGGAGCAGGATCAAGTCTTGTCAGGTTAACCTCCATCAAGCTATTTATTTTCACGTTAAATAAGGGATCAAACAATTTTCAAGAAATCACACACTCAGTTTAAGGGTACTATTCTCTGGATCGGGCGAGTGGGGTGCCTAACACCTTCCCCACTCGTAACTGACTCCCGAACTTAGAATCTCATCCTCAAGTTAGGGTTTTTCCAAATCTTTTTCCCTTCAATAAAAATTTGGTGGCGACTCCACACATATCAAATAAATTCCAATTTCAAATTTTAGCGAGTTCGTCGTCTCGTCGGAATTACGGTTGCGACAGATGACGACTCCACTGGGGATACTTAGAGAGTCAAGCTCGTTTAATTGAATGTGTGTTGTTTTGATCCCTTTTCTGTTTATTTGCACGACTTATTTATTTTCTTATCTATTTCTTGTTTGTTTACTCTATGTGTAACCCTAGGATAGACGAATAATAACTGTTTTAAATTCTGCGATATATCTGTGCAATTTTCCCAATTGCAGGTATCCCAAAATAATGTGCCCTCCATGCATTTCATATACATTTTTCATGAATGGGGCCCTGTACTCGGGTCCGAGTGCTGCCTAGGACTAGAGGGATCTAGTGGTGTCACTTTGGGGCTTACGTCTTGTTTGACTATAACGAAAATCCCAGTTAGAGTGCGTCCTATTCGTAATGCCCTACAAAATGGTAGTTTTTTCTGCTGTTGTGGCAAGCATTACGGACTGGAACTTGGCTCTAGTGACCTTTTACACCTCAGGATTACTGACCACCTTATGAGAGGTTCATGCATAAAAGGCCATAGATCCCTAGGATAGGTTACCCGAGTAGGATAAAAAGAGGGCACTCGTCACCAACTCTAGTTTGATTTATATTTATCCGTAATTGGGGTGATAAAGGAAAAAGGAAGGGCATGAAAAAGTTGAAGAGAGAAAAAATGGAAAATAAAGAAGAAGAGAGAGAAAATGAAAAATAAAGAAAAATGGGAGAGAGAAGAAAAAGAAAGGAAAAAAGGGGAAATAAATGAAAAGTGAAGAAAGAAAAAAAAGAAAAAGAAAAAGAGTGAAAGAACAAAAAGAGAAAAAAAGGGGGAAAATTCGTAACATTGGCATATCATTGTTGTCATTTTTCTTGTCTCTTCACGCATTAGTTTCATCTTTGTCAAGCATCTAACATGTTTATTTTTGTCATTTTCCTTTTCTTTTCTTTTCACTTTGAGGAACCAGGTTCTCATTGACTGTCGAAAGAGGTGAAATGGAAATTAATGTGGAATCTGGGCAATTGAGAAAAAGAAGGAGGGTTAGGATCAAACTGACATATTTCACCAGTTTAGAAGCCTTCGGGAACAAGTTGACGAGCATCCAGTAGATGTCGTTCGTCAAAGAGTACGGCAATGTGTTGAAACTGCTGAAGGTTAGAGTACAGGAAGGGACCCTCACGGCAATGGTGCAGTATTACGACCCCCCCTCAGATGCTTCACCTTCTCGAACTTCCAGCCGGCACCTACTCCGGAAGAGTTTGAACATATTCTAGACCTGCCTTTGGAGGGGTGTAGACCTTACAACCACTTGGAGCACCACGCCTCATTCCGAGCCGCCGCGCAGGCCTTGGGTTTACAATTCGGGGATTGGTTAACAGATTACCAAGGGAAGAATCAAGCCAAGGGATTCACCCGAGGGTTCTCAGAGGCCTACATGCAGCATCTGACTGACAGAAACCGGTGGGACACCTACATGGACGTGTTAGCCCTCACCATTTATGGGCTAGTCCTTTTTCCCGGCATAGAAGACTTCGTGGATCTAAATGTTGTTGATATCTTCTTGGCTCGAAAGAATACGGCTGAAAACCCCGTCACTGCTCTGTTAGCCGATGTCTATTATACGCTGAGCCTTTGCCATAAAGGGAGGGGGAAGAAGCTGATATGCTACCTACCAGTGCTGTATGTATGGGTGACTGCTCACCCTTTCAAGAGAAATATGAAGGTGCATTGCCCAATATCCGACCTCTTGTGCTACCAGATCAAGCCTATGAACACGAGGAATGGGCGGCCCACTTCGCTAGTTTAACGGAAGAGCATGTCAGATGGCAGCCCGCTTGGCAACAGAGAACAGAATTGATCTACCATTACAAGGGGTTTCCAAATGTACTGCTCATGGGAATCTGAGGCTGTATCGGCTATAATCCGATACTGGGGCAACAACAACTGGCCTACCCCCATTAGACGAGCTCTCGACCCCTTTTCTGTTAAAATATGAAGGGGATTTTGCCGAAGGTCTCCGAAGGGTCTGAGAAGTATGGGAGACTGTCACCCGTAGGGGGAAGGACCTAGGGGTCCAAAGCTGCGCTGCCAAAGAAGAATACAAGCAGTAGGTCAAAGATAGGGTACAACGGATCAAGTTGTCATTCCAACCTCCACCCACCATGTCTGGAGGCCAACCAACCGCAACGGTATTCAAGGATGAGGCTGTCAAGAGCCTAAGGGAAAAGCTAGAAGCGATGACCAAGAAGAAAAAACCAGTTGGAGGAGGAGCTACTGAAATCACGACAAGAATGTGCTACGCTGAAAAGGGAAAAGCAGGAAAACGAGGCTGTGATAGAAGGCATCCGAGAGCAGTAGAAAAGCGAACGTGAGCGTGCTTCCCAAGTTCATCTTAACTTGCAAGCAGCCAACAAAGAGCTTGGGATAAGGGTGCAAGAAAGGGATGCTGCACTCCAAGAAAACCACCAACTGAGAAATTCCCTAGAGCATGTGAGGGCCAAAGTCCGCGCAATCAGAGAAGAGAAAAAACAACTCCTCGCTGTGAAGGACATGATCCAGATGGAAGCAGATTATGTCATAGAAGAAAGGAATGACTGGCTGCAACAAGCGGAGGAGATGAAGAAACAGATTGACGGGCTACTAGTGGCATGGAAAAATGAGGTCAATGAAGAAAAGTGGAACGTCATCGAGGTCATCCAGATGCAACAGAGGGGCGTCAGCGATATACAGGATGAAAACAGGTGGTACAAGGACATAGTCGATCACTGGACTAGGTGTTTGAGAGATTGGCTAGTCTAGTAAACACAGCTATTGAAGAAGTGCCACAGTTGCTCAAGAAGGCAGAAACATCGTTGCACCCACTTCATACCCCTCCGGAAGTGGAAGAATTCATTCAGTTTTGTAGAAACCTAATTTTAAAAATGAACAAATACATTGTATTGGCCAAACAGGAAGGCCAAGATGTAAAATGAATTCGATTTGCTTGAATGAAGTTAATTCCGCTCCGCATATGATTTTGCATTAATTTCCATTTCACGCTCAAAACGCCGAAAGCGCACCCAATTAATAATAACGGTTAATGAGGAATTGGTCCCTCCATATTTATTTCATGTCCAAATTTTCTTTTGCCATAATTAATCACTAATTAATTTGATTCTAACATTCAGATAAAAAAATAGCGGACTCACGGCTTCCTCGGCATTCGTATAGCACTAGATCATGAGCAAAAATCATGAGCGAGCTAGAAACTAAGAACGAGGAGCTGAGAAATGAGGTGGCCGAACTGAAAGATCAGGTTGCCAGGCTGATGAAACTGCAGGAAAAAGGCACAGAGGAACCCACGGGAACTGAAGCACCGAGGGCTGCTGCTGTATCAATGCCGCTTCAAGCGGTTACTGAACTAGAGTGGCCATATGGGCCAGGCTACCAAGGGATTTCAGCTGGTGAAAATCCTGCTCCACATCCACTCCACATCAACCCCACCACTCATCAATACCATCCAAACCCTCCTGTTGAGCCTCCACACACCAACCCAACCACCCATCCTCACCACATCAACCCACCAACCTACATTCCTCCTATCTCTGGTTATCAACCGCAAACTCACCCTGCATACATGAATCCACCGACCTACCCCTACCACACAAACACATCCTCTGCCATCCCGGCACACATAAATCCCTCTCTCCCTCCTCATACTAACCTTCCAACCACATACCCGCACAACGTCAACCCCGACTACACCCACATGAACACGACCATCATCGAAGACCCTACATATTCCATCCCATTCACAACCCATCCAACAAACCCACATCAATCACACCCCTACGGTCATGCTACTAGACCGGAGGGATAATACACCTCACCCCATCACACTGGCCAACCCTCGAATGGACCCTGGCTGAGGCCCGCTGCGCAAGAAGCCCATCTTAGTGGGAGATGGCAACACTTGGAGGAAAGGGTTCGAGCAATAAAAGGAAGCGGTTATGGAACGGTCGAGGCTTCGAATCTTTGCCTCGTTCCGAACGTCGTCATACCATCCAAATTCAAAACTCCTGAATTTGAAAAATACAAAGGTGTCGGCTGCCCAAAGAGCCATCTTACTATGTACTGCCGGAAGATGGCCTCACATTCCCACGATGATAACCTGCTCATTCACTGCTTCCAAGACAGCCTAACGGGAGCAGCAGCCAGCTGGTATACCCAGTTGGAGCGGGCACATGTCCACACATGGAAGAACTTGGCAGATTCCTTCCTAAGGCAGTATCGATACAATATGGAGATGGCTCTTGACTGCACTCAACTGCAGAATATGATGAAGGAGAGTGAATCCTTCAAAGAATACGCACAGAGGTGGCGGGAGCTGGCCGCCCAAGTTCAACCCCCACTATTGGAACGGGAGATGATAAGCACTTTCATGGAGACGCTCCCCGCGCCGTTCTACGATAAGATGGTGGGTAGTGTATCCGCCAACTTCTCTGATATGGTGTTGATCGGAGAATGCGTAGAAAATGGCCTCCGCCGAGGCAAGATCATGCACAACACTATCGGCAACGTAAATGTGAAGAACCCGACAAACAATTCCTGGAAAAAGAAGGAGGCCGAGGCCCACTACGTCTTAACTGGCCCGAACCATGTTGCCGTCGGACCTCCACCCGCCTACCAAGCACCTTACCACCCACAATTCCAGGCACACACACATATGGTGGCCTCGGCCCAACCTTCCTATCAACCAACCTACAACTCACCTACTTCATTCCAACCAAACCCTCCATTTATGACTCCACCCCCCCAACAAACATTTCTGCAACAACCGACTTTTCCTCCACAACCTACATTTCCTCAACAACCTCCAAGACCATGGACCCCAAACACCAGCTCTAACCCACCTCCACAAAAAACAAACAACCCCCAAAAAATAGTGCAATTTGACCCCATCCCCATGAGTTATTTGGAGTTGTTACCGCGTTCAATTCAAAACTCCTTAATTGCACTATGTCCCATGAAGCCGCTAGAACCCCCATACCCCAAATGGTATAACCCTGAGGCCAAATGCGAATACCACGCCGGAATAGTGGGGCATTCCACTGAAAATTGTTTGGCCTTGAAGCATCGAGTTCAAAAATTAATCAATGTCAAGTGGCTCAATTTTGAAAAAGACGCGCCAAGCGTAGGAAACAACCCCTTGCCAAACCATGAAGGAGCAGGGCCCTCGGTAAATTATATCGAGGCAGAAGAAGAAGTGAACATGATCGGTGAATCCTTCCCCGGACAGCCTAGACCCCTGGTCATTCGGTACACTGAGGTGCCGGCACTACCAACACCAAGGGGGATGAGGCCTGTTACAATCAAGGTTCCTGGGCCATTTCCATATCAAAGCAACAAGGAGGTGCCCTGGAAATATGATGTAGAAGTGTCCGGCGGCAGGGTAGAGGAAGGACAAGAGAGGAAAGCCTCGGAGGACTTGACTCCGAGCATTGTGAACATAATTGGGGTCGGTGGCATGACTAGAAGTGGTCGCATTTACTCCCTCGCGGAAGAAAAGAGAAAACCACCTTGCGGTGAGGCCATACTAGCGGGCCCAGAACCCGAGAGCAGCAGACGGCTGGAAGAAAGAGAGCTAAAAAGGCCTGTCTCTAAGGAAGATGCTTGTGAGTTCCTCAAAATGATCAGGCAAAGCGAGTATACGGTGATCAAGCAGTTGAACCGTATACCGGCCAAAATATCATTGCTGGCTTTAATGATGAACTCAGAACCCCACTGAAAGGTACTACTGAAGGTACTAAATGAGGCCTACGTGGTCCATAGCATGTCGGTGGACAAATTTGAAGGAATTGTCAGCAACATCACCACCAACAACTTCCTCACCTTTGTTGACAGGGAGATTCCGGATGAGGGAGCCGGACACAACAAGGCGTTACATATATCTGTAAAATGCCTGGACCATATTCTAGCCAGAGTCCTGGTAGACAATGGTTCCTCATTGAATGTAATGCCTCAACTAACGTTGTCGAAGCTACTGCATGAGGGGGTCCTTATAAGGCCGAGCTCAATGGTAGTCAGGGCTTTCGATGGATCGAGAAGGGAAGTCATAGGCAAGGTGTACCTACCAGTCCAAATTGGGTCGGTGGTCTTCAATATCACCTTTCAAATTATGAACATTCAGCCAGCCTACAAATGTTTGCTAGGGAGGCCATGGATACATTCTGCCAAGGCGGTACCGTCGACCCTGCACCAAAAGCTGAAGTTCATTATAGACGATAAGTTGATCATCGTCTCTGCAGAGGAAGACTATCTGGTTAGTAAGCCCACCAACCCTCCGCATATCGAGGCGGCCGAAGAGGCCTTGGAGACCCACTTCCAAGCCTTGGAGGTCGCTAATGTCACTACTATCAAGGAGGGAGACGTAGTTGACCGAAGGTGGCCCCTCAAAGCCCTCATGATGATGGCTCGAGTAATGCTGAGAAACAGGTTCAGGCCCGGCGATAAACTGGGGCAAAACAACGACGGCTTGTCTTAGCCTTTATCACCGAACAAGAACCAAAGGCGTTATGGGCTAGGATATGAGCCCGCCGAAGAAGATAGAATGGTGAAACCCCGGATTCGAAAGTCCAGATTAGATCGCGGCCATAGAGGGGGAAAAGACAACCAGCATTGAAGATCTGGTGACGGCCTGTCCCCCGGGACATGAACTGAACAACTGGGAAACTATTGAACTACCTTTTACTTTTGATTCAGTTCAAATGTAGTTGTGTAATTGTCATAGTAAAATTCTCTCCAAATACAAATATTTTGTATATACTTTTTGATGAATGAAATACAGTTGCATTATCCTGAAACCTCCACTCTTCTTTCCCTACTATATCTCTCTCTGTGCAATACACGAATCTTATTCTTCCTTTTTACACCACAATATGTAGATTCGACCAAAACTCGCCCTGCGAGGATAGTACTAGTATTGTATCAGGCGACTTCAGTTGTATTGTCAATCATGCCGATGAGGAGGCAGAATTTGAGTGCGAACCCACTAAAGAGATATTGAGATTGGTGGAACTCGAATCCAAGATAATTGAACCTCATTAGGAGCCCGTGGAGTTGATAAATTTGAGGACTGAGGAGGACAAGAAAGAAGTCAAGATAGGCACGCTCATCATAGGAGACAATCGGTGGCGGTTGATCTCACTCTTACAGAACTATAGTGATATCTTCGCCTAGTCTTATCAAGACATGCCAAACTTGGATACCTCTATAGTAGAGCACAAGCTACCTTTGAAAGTCGGGTGTGCGATTGTTGTGTGTTTACTATGCGTACAAAGTTTTACCCACAGGCAAGTGCACCCGTCGGTGTAGAAAGGGGTATTTAAAACCCTTGATATTGTTTCCATAGAGACTATTTTAACAATCTTGAAAGAATATTAAATCCTAATTTTTGAGCTCACCACAAGAGAGTTTTTTAGAAATATATAAAGTGAATGCAAAAAAGGAACAAAACGAGAGTAAGAAATTTAAAGACAAAAGAGCACAAATACGAGTTCAATTATGAAAAGACACGAGACTTTGGTTTCCCTTATAACTTTACCCAATTTTATCCTAATTCCTTTATGAATGATTTGAGTCAATTGCTAACCATCCGTTCTAATTCTATTACTACCCAATGATCATGCAATAACAATATTCTTTCTCTTAAATTACTATCCCCAATGATCATGCAAGGTATATAATTAAGAGAAGCATAAAGAACATAAGGACTTGTTAAATTAATAACTAATTAGAAATCAAGGATTCCGATTGATCCTCCAAAACCCTTAGATTCAGTTTACCTTATAGTTTCGTTAATTAGGCAATGGTACGATCGCCTATCCCCTAATTAACTTAGAAATTAATTCTCATTAATTAATTATGCATAATAAGGAAAACACAATTGAACAGAAATACACAATCATTCATGAAAAGGAAAAAGGGTTCAATTGATTACATTATAAGTTTCACCAAAGCCCCATGATTTGGGGATTAGTTACACATCGAGAGATAAAACAAATAAAAACATACTAATCCCGTAGAACAATCCATAATCCTAATTCTAGGAGAGAATGACAAAATCGTAGTGCTAGTAAGACTGGCAATAGGACCTTGCAACTCGTACTGTGAAGAGCTTCTGCCTCTGAAATCCTACGGGAGGATACTAAAAGAGAGATGAGAATGGAATGGTGTGTCTCCGAGGTAATGATAGGCCTACGCCCCGGAGAGTGGTGTGGCCTTTGGAGCTTAGGGTGATGTCATATGATGTAGTAGAGCCTCCCTTTTATAGGCATGGATTAGGGTTTCAATGTGGTGGACCGGGCTTGATTTAGCCCTTCCTTAGCCGTTGCGACCAATCTACATAATCTTGTAGCACTGTAGGGCTGACGTGTCATTGTTGCATTAAATGTATTATCTTTTTATATTTCTTTTACCCTTTTTTTAGTCCAAAACTTGCCTATTTTCGGATTCTTAGCTTGTGTAACCATTCCTACAAAAATAAGGAAAATTAGGTAGAATTACAATTAAATAATCATAAATTATATTGTAATTATAACTAATTTTCTGCAAATAAATCAACAGAATAGTGGTTTATCAATGATGGTCAAACAGAAGCTGAGGAGGTTGAAACCGGAAATGTCCCTGAAAATCTTGGAAGAGGTGAGGAAACAATTTAACGTCGGCTTCTTGGCTGTCGCGAACTACCCCGAATGGGTCACTAACATAGTGTCGATCCCCAAGAAGGATGGCAAGGTCCGGATGTGCGTAGACTACAGAGACCTCAATCTAGCCAGCCCGAAAGATGATTTCCCGCTCCCCCACATCGATGTGTTAGTCGATAACACTGCACAATCTTCTCATTTCTCATTCATGGATGGCTTCTCAGGCTATAATCAGATCAAGATGGCTGAAGAGGATCAAGAAAATACCACCTTCATTACCGCATGGGGAACCTTTTGCTACAAAGTTATGCCCTTTGGATTGAAGAATGCTGGGGCAACTTACCAAAAGGCCATGGTCACACTATTCCATGACATGATTCACAAAGAGATAAAAGTCTACGTGGACGACATGATTGCCAAATCCCAGACGGAGGAGGACCACATCACGAATCTTTAGAAGTTATTCGAGAAACTCCGAAAATTCAAGCTGCGGTTGAACTCGGCTAAGTGTACTTTCAAAGTGAAATCAGGAAAATTGTTAGGCTTCATTGTCAGTGAAAGGGGAATCGAGGTCGACCCCGACAAATTCTGGGTCATCATAGACATGCCAGCTCCAAAAACTGAAAAGGAGATCTGAGGTTTCTTGGGAAGACTCAATTACATCTCTCGGTTTATTTTCCAGTTGACGGCCATATGCGAGCCGATCTTCAAGCTCCTGCGCAAGAATCAACCCATGAGTTGGGATGAGGATTGCCAAGAGGCTTTTGAGAAGATCAAACTATATTTACAGAACCCGCCGGTCCTAGTACCGCTAGTCCCTGGGAGGCCTTTAATCTTGTATCTAACAGTGATGGACCAGTCCATGGGTTGTGTGCTCGGTCAACATGACAAATCTAGGAAAAGGAGCAGGCCATATACTATCTGAGCAAAAAATTCACGAATTGTGAGGCTAGATACTTTCTATTAGAGCGAACGTGTTGCGCTTTGGCATGGGCGGCTCACCGCTTGAGGCAATATATGCTGAGTCACACCACGTGGCTAATATCTAGGATGGATCCGATCAAGTACATATTCGAGAAGCCTGCATTGTCGGGACGAATTGCAAAATGGCAGGTAATACTGTCGGAATATGATAAGGATGTTACCCAGAAATTTGTTAAAGGCAGCGCGCTCACCGAATATTTGGCCCAACAGCCCCTAGAAGATTACCAGGCTATGCAGCTGGAATTTCCTAACGAGGACTTGATGGCAATCTTTAACGAAGAAGAGAGGGCCGAGGGAGAAAAATGGACGATGTTGTTCGATGGCGTGTCCAATATGAAGGGCCATGGTATAAAAGTTATACTGATTTCCCCAGAAAAATAGTATATACCTATCATCGCCCGGCTGGCTTTCGATTACACGAACAACGTGGCCGAATATGAAGCTTTTATTTTGGGGATCCAAGCTGCGATCGAAGCTGATGTAAAGCGCCTAGAGGTCTTTGGTGACTCATCTTTGGTCATCCACCAGGTCCAAGGAGAGTGGGAGACCAGATATGCAAAGCTAGTACCCTATCAAGCCCGGCTCCAAGAATTGCTAGAGCATTTTGAGGAGGTCACCTTCTCGCACATACCTCGAGAAGATAATTAGTTGGCTGATGCCCTAGCCACTTTATCGTCTATGTTTGAAATCGGAAAAGAAGAGGACATGCCTCTCATCTGTATCCAACATCGCCCCAGACCGGAATTCTGTCAAGCGGTAGAGGTGGAAGCGGATGAAAAGTCCTGGTATCATGACATCTGGCAATTCTTGAAAACTAAAGAATACCCCGCCGATGCGGCGGAAAATGACAAAAGGACCCTACGAAGACTAGTCGCAGGTTTCTTCCTCAACGGAGAAATCTTGTACAAAAAGAATCATGACATGGTTCTGCTTAGGTGCGTAGACGCAGCAGGAGCCAACAAAATCCTAAAGGAAGTTCATGAAGGGTCCTTTGGTTCTCACACCAACGGACACGCAATGGCGAGAAAAATTCTCAAGGCCGGGTATTATTGGCTGACCATGAAAGCTGATTGTTACAAACATGTCAAAATCTGCCACAAGTGACAAGTGTACGTGGACAATGTCCACATGTCGGCAACGTCATTGAACATGCTGTCGTCTCCCTGGCCATTCGCTATGTGGGGGATGGATGTCATCGGCCCGATCGAGCCCAAAGTGTCCAACGGACACCGTTTCATATTGGTTGCCATTGACTATTTTACTAAATGGGTTGAGGCTGCCTCATATGCTAGCGTGACTCGCAATGTGGTGGTCAAGTTCGTGAAGAGAGAGAGCTAATTTGCTGATACGGACTGCCTAGTAGACTCATCACAGACAACGGCTCCAATTTGAATAATAAAATGATGTCGGAGTTGTGCGACCAATTTAAGATCCAACATCACAATTCATCCCCCTATCGACTAAAGATGAATGGAGCAGTCGAAGCGACCAACAAGAATATCAAGAGAATCATTCAGAAGATGGTGCTCTCCTACAGAGAATGGCATGAGATGCTCTCTTATGCATTACATGCATAGCGGACCTCCGTCAGTACCTCTACTGGGGCAACGCCATTCTCACTGGTGTATGGATGGAAGCCGTACTCCCAATCGAAGTGGAGATCCCTTCATTGAGAGTCCTGATGGATGATAAATTAGAAGAAGTCGAATAGGTCCAAACCTGGATGGACCAATTGAACCTAATTGATGAGAAAAGGTTGGCGACGATATGCCACGGCCAACTATACCAAAGGAGAATGAAGAAAGCATTCGATAAAAAGGTCCATCCTCGGGAGTTCCAGGAGGGAGATTTGGTGATCAAAAGGCTGCTGCTTATGCAGAAAGTGCTATATGGGAAGTGGGCCCTGAATTATCAGGGACCTTATGTAGTTAAGAAGGCTTTCTCCGGAGGCACCTTAATCTTGGCTGACATGGACGGGAAAGACTTGCCTAACCCCATCAACTCAAATGCCGTCAAAAGATATTATGCTTGAAAAAGGCCCGCTAGGTCAAAAACCCGCAAGGGCGGCCTAGAAAAAAGTTAGGGCAATTCAAGCAAAAAAGTTCGCTAGGTAGAAAACCCGCAAGGGCGGCTTAGGAAAAAGTTAGGGTAATTCAAGGAAAAAAGCTCGCTAGGTCGAAACCCACAAGAGCGGCCTAGACAAAAGTTAGGGCAATTCAAGCAAAAAATCTCGCTAGGTCGAAAACCCGCAAGGGCGGCCTAGGCAAAAGTTAGGGCAATTCAAGTAGAAAAAAGCCCGCTAGGTCGAAAACCCGCAAGGGCGGCTTAAGCTAAATCAGGGCAAAACGGCATCGACAAGACGAATGAGGGAGGAGTTGTTCCCTCCGATTAAGAAGATTGAGAAAGAGTGACACCCAGTCTCCGTCTATATTGGGGCAAATCTGTGGTCAAATGATGATTTGGGCCTTATACTGGGGAAAAATTGGCAAGTATCCGGGGTTTCCAAAAAGCGATGAGCAGAATCAAGTTCGATTATGGTTGAAGCGAATGGTTCAAGACCGGTCTGGGGTAAATCGATCAGGCCAGGGCAAATCGATTAAACTGGGAAAAAATTTTGTTTTTTCGGAAGCAGGGTTAACGAGACAGCAAGTGTCGTCAAAGTACAATACTAGCACTAATCGTCTCAAAGGCCTCCAACCAGTCCAAATCAAACCACAAAACGTCCATCCTCTATTATCTCTGCACTACCTTTGCCTTACACCTCAAAGCAACTGTATTTTCTTTTGTCAAGATGTATATCCAAAATGCAATCTATCATATGAATTTTGAATGACAATTACTGTTACTAACGATGTTCTGAAGGTCAGGGTTAGTTCAAAATTTTATTAATTACAAGTTCTCCCTAGATCAAAGCATCTTACCCCTCAAAGGGATAGCTCACGCAATAGACGCTTCGGTAAAATGAGAGAACAAGCAAGCAGGTCAGAGAATCTAGCTCGCTTCAAAAATCATGATCAGTGCTAAAAGAAAGCCAGGAAGTCAAAGTCCGCAAACAAAAACAGACAATTTTCACTCTCAAGCCCACCAGTAGGCCATCCTTGCATTCCATTAGTCTTGTTTAAATTTCAGCATCTCGGCCTGTGATGTCAAGCCTTGCATGTTTAATTTTCGACACTTCGGCCTATGTTGTCAAGCCTTTGAATGTTTAAATTTCAGCACCCCGGCCTATGATGTCAGGCCTTACATGTTTAATTTTCTACACCTTGGCCTATGTTGTCAGGCCTCTGCATGTTTACCTTTCTGCATCTCGGCCTATAATGTCAAGCCTTTGCATGTTTAAGTTTCTGCACCTCGACCTATGATGTCAGGCCTTTGCATGTTTAATTTTCTGCACCTCGAGCTATGATGTCAAGCCTCTGCATGTTTAAATTTTTGCACCTCGGCCTGTGATGTCAGGCCTTTGCACGTTTAAGTTTATGCACCTCGGCCTCTGATGTCAGGCCTTTGCATGTTTAAGTTTCCGCACCTCGGCCTATGTTGTCACACCTTTGCACATTTAAATTTCTACACCTCGGCCTATGATGTCACGCATTTGCATGTTTAAGTTTCTGCACCTCGACCTATGATGTCAGGCCTTTGCATGTTTAATTTTCTGCACCTCGACCTATGGTTTCAGGTCTTTGCATGTTTAAGTTTTTGCACCTCGGCCTATGATGTCACGCGTTTGCATGTTTAAGTTTCCCCACCTTTGCCTATGTTGTCAGGCCTTTGCACGTTTAAATTTCTACACCTCGGCCTATGTTGTTAGGCCTTTGCATGTATAAGTTTCTGCACCTCAGCCTATGATGTCAGACCTTTGCATGTTTAAGTTTCTGCACCTCGGCCTATGATGTCAGGCCTTTGCATGTTTAATTTTCTGCACCTCGGCCTATGATGTCAGGCCTTTGCATGTTTAATTTTCTGCACCTCGGTCTATGTTGTCAGGCCTTTGCATGTTTAAGTTTCTGCACCTCGGCCTATGATGTCAGGCGTTTGCATGTTTAAGTTTCTGCACCTTGGCCTATGTTGTCACGCCTTTACACGTTTAAATTTCTACACCTCGGCCTATGATGTCAAGCATTTGCATGTTTAAGTTTCTGCACCTCGGCCTATGATGTCAGGCTGTTGCATGTTGAAGTTTCTGCACCTCGGCCTATGATGTCAGATCTTTGCATGTTTAATTTTTTGCACCTCGGCCTATGTTTTCAGGCCTTTGCATGTTTAAGTTTCTGCACCTCGACCTATGATGTTAGGCGTTTGCATGTTTACGTTTCCCCGCCTCGGCCTATGTTGTCAGGCCTTTGCACGTTTAAATTTCTACACCTCGGCCTATGTTGTTAGACCTTTGCATGTTTAAGTTTCTGCACCGTGGCCTATGAAGTCAGGCCCTTTGCATGTATAAGTTTCTACACCTCGACCTATGATGTCATGCCTTTGCATGTTTAATTTTCTGCACCTCGGCCTATGTTGTTAGGCCTTTGCATGTTTAAGTTTCTGTACCTCGACCTATGATGTCAGGCCTTTGCATGTTAAAGTTTCCACACCTCGACTTATGTTGTGAGGTCTTTGCACGTTTAAATCTACACCTCAGCCTATGATGTCAGGCCTTTGCATGTTTAAGTTTCTGCACCTCGGCCTATGATGTCAGGCCTTTCTATGTTTAATTTTTTGCACCTCGGTGTACATACCCAATTATGTTTGAGACCCCCATTCTTCATTTTATGTGTACAATCAAGAAGAGGAGAGAAAACAAAAAGAATCAAATAAATAAAAAACAAAAAAAATATGTAATAAATAAATAATAAAATTACAAAAAAGAAATAAAAAAGTTAAACATTTAAAAAGAATTAAAAACAAAACGAAAATATGAAAATAGAATAAAAATAAATAAAAATATTTAAATATAATTAAAAATTAAAAATATGGAAAATAATTAAAAAATTAAAAATATGGAAAATAATTTAAAAATAAAAATATGAAAATTAATTAAAAAATTAAAAATAAAAATCTGAAAAATAATTAAAAAATTAAAAATGTGGAAAATAATTAAAAAATTAAAAATCTGAAAAAAATTAAAAATAAATATCTGAAAAATAATTAAAAAATTTAAAATCTGGAAAATAATTAAAATATTTAAAATCTGGAAAAATTAAAAATTAAAAATTAAAAATCTGAAAAAATTAAAAATAAAAATATGAAAAATAATTAAAAAATTTTAAAATCTGGAAAATAATTAAAAAATTTTAAATCTGGAAAAATTAAAAATAAAAAATATGAAAAATATATAAATAATTAAAAATATGAAAAATAAATAAAAATTAAAAATCTAAAAAGAAAATAAAAATAATTAAAAATCTGAAAAAAAGAAAAGAAAAAAAAATCTGAAAAGGAAATAAAAATAAGAGTAGACTGTCACTTTAGTTCCTGAGATAATTAAATTAACTATTTCGTACCTGACTTTTTAAACCGTGATTCACGTTAGTCCCTGGAGTCAACTGGAACTGACGATTTGCTTATGTGTAACGTTAGTTGACGTTAAATGACAACGTGGCCAGCCAGGTGGACATCCGAACATTGTCGTTTTATGTGACACATGGATTTAAACGTTAAACAAATCCTTGGAGGGAAAACACAAATTTTTGATTGGCGGTTGCGTTGTTATATCTGCTTTTGGAAAGGGGGAAAGAAAGCAGTTCCTGAGAAGTGGTGGACTGTTGCTGATATTGTAATCGACATGGAACAGGTATATGCACCCATCTGAAGCATGAAATTTTGTGTGTTTTGTTGACATTTTCATGGGGTTTGTGTAGGTTAGGGTTTTTTGGAATGTTGGAAAATTGGGGGTAATTTTTTATGCAAACATTGGGAATGAAATTTTTCAACTTTGTTGAAGAATAATGTTTGTTTATTGGAAGAGTGCTTTTCGTGTGGTCCCAATTTCTGTCTTTAATATATGAAATAGTTGTGGTCCCTGTGTCTAATTGCTGACTTGTACTGTTACTAATAAAATGGTTGTGGTCCCCAAGTTTGTCTTTTTTTTTGTGTCTGATTGCAAGAGGTTTAAATATGTATGTGTTTAAAGATGCCCCTGAGTCCCTTATCCTTGGTTGGTACGTGTTTTAAAAAGCATTTATTATAGTTGTGGTTCATTGTAGAGTTGATTTATTTATTCTTGGTGCAGTACTTAACTTTATTTATACATCATGGTGGGAACTTTGTTGAGGAAAATGGAGGAATGAAGTACAAATGGGGCAGTGTGGATGTTTGGGAGGACTATGATGAGGACACTTTGGATGTTTTCAGTTTCAAAAAATTTGGTATTTCCCTTGGTTATCATAATGTGAAAAGTGTTTATTGGTTGGATCCTAGTTTGAGTTTTCGTGAAGGGATTAAGATTTTAGAGCTTGATGTTGATTTATTAGATATGGTAGAAGTAACAAAGATAAATGGATGCAAAATGGATATCTATTTTGAGCATTCTGTGAATGAACCTCCAGACACAGAAGTTTTGATACAAAGTGGTGAGGAAGTGGGAACTGAAAATTTGGAAACTGGTGATAATGTTAAGGGTGGAGGGTCTTTTGCTGATATTGATGTTGCAGATGGTGTACATGATGCATTTGTAGGTGGTGAAGAGGAGGGTGGTAGGCCTGTTGGTGAGGGTTTAGTCAATGAAGCAATGCAGGAGGTTGATGTATTAGGAACAAGCCAGCATGCTGAAGATGTTGAAGGTGATGATGGGGCACTGCATGGTCACTTAGTTGAGGGTGGTAGGGCTGTTGGTGAGGATTTAACCAAAGAAACAATGCAGGGGCATGTGCAGTTAGAAACAACCGGCAAGCTGAAAATGTTGAAGGTCATGATGGGGATATGCATGTTGAAGCAGTTGAAGGTGGTGTTTTTGAAACTGTGGTGACAGGTCATCATGAGCAGAGAACTTACATGACTAGGGGGCAGATAAAGAAAGGCACAGTAGAAGCAACCTATGCAAGTGGTAGTGAAGATGTTAGGGAAATAAGAAAAGGAGTAAGGACTGAACAAAAAAGGGGTGAAAAAGTAAAAAGTCCAACGAGAAAAACAAAAAGCCCTATCAAGGTATTGAGGGAGAAAGAAAAAAGTTCTGCTGCTGAAAAAAGTCCTGGAAGAAAGAAAAGAAGTCCAAGTATGAAAGCAACAGAGAAAGGGAAAAGTGCAGAAAAGCAAATAAGTCCCTCAAAAACAGTGGAAAACATAAGAAGAAGTACTAGGATTTTAGAAATATTTTCACACAAAGAAAGTGAGAACCTGCAGACTCCTCACAGTAAGTCTGATAGCAACAGGGGAAAGGAAAAGGTTGTACAGGTTGAAGTTGGTGCTGCTAAAAAATCTCCCAAGAAGAAAGGACAAGAACCAATGATTCAGGTTCACGGTAGTCCTTATAAAAAATCTAATGAAGGGAAAGAGAAAGGAAAACAAAAGGTTGTTGATGAAGGTGGTGGTCTTCAAAAAGCTGATAAAGGGAGAGGAAAAGAGAAGGTTGTTGATGAGGGTGCTGGTCTTCAAAAAGCTGATAAAGGCAGACGAAAAAAGAAGGTTATTGATGAAGGTGCTGGTCTTCAAAAACCTGATAAAGGAAAAAGAAAACAGAAGGTTGTTGTTGAAGATTCTGATTCATGGTCTGATGAAATGTTTGATGATAGTGATGACAATTTTGAGTGTTTAGGAGAGGACGTATCTGATGAGAGGGATTTTGATATTGAGACTATGCCTGAAGATAGAACTGATGATAGTGATGAAGGGTTGTCATGGATATTTGAAGAAATTAAAACTCCTATTAATTCAGACAATGAAGAAATGGATAGGGAGGTCAACCCACAATGGAATGAGGAGTCAACATTTGGGCATATCCAGCTGGAACTTGGAATGGAATTCCCAACTATTCAATCATTCAAGAAAGCTGTTAAGGATTACACAATCCAGCTTGGTAGACAAGTCACATGGGTGAAAAATGACAAGGTACGTGCAAGAGCAAAGTGTAATCAGCCTAGCTGTAGGTGGGAGATTTTCTGTAGTTACAGCAATTCCCTTCATTGTTTTCAGATCAAAACATTTCAAAATGAACATACTTATGGAAGAGTGTTTAAGAATAACCAGGCAGATCAGAAATGGGTGATTGGCAAACTGGTAAAGAAATTGAGAAAGGACAAAAACATGAAGATTGGAGAGACAATTGACTACTTTAAACAAAGGTTTAGAGTCCATATTGATAGGAAAAATATATGGAGATCAGTGAAGAGAGCCAGGTCAATTTTGCAAGGAAGTGAACAAGAACAATATGCTAAACTATGGGACTACTGTAATGAGCTGTTAAAGTGGAATCCTGGGTCCATTGTTAAGATGGAATCAACACCACAACTAGATGGCCCTCCACAATTTTGAAGAATATACATCTGTTTTGATGGCTACAAAAAATGGGTTTAAAGAGGGTTGCAGACCACTTATAGGGCTTGATGGAGCTTTTCTGAAAGGGTACTATGGTGGTATACTTTTGTCTGCTGTTGGGCAAGACTCAAACAACCATATATGGGTCATTGCTTATGTTGTTGTGGATGTTGAGAACAAAGATAACTGGACCTGGTTCTTGGATCTGTTACATAAAGACTTAGGAGACCACGTGCAATATGGGTGGAATTTTATTTCAGACATGCAGAAGGTATTTTATTTTGCATGCAAACTGACTACGTAAAATGGACCAAATGTAAATTGACATTGTAGGGACCAAAATGAAACTTTTTAAATTTCTTAGGGTTTAACATGAAACTTTTTAAATTTCTTAGGGACTAACTTGAGTTTTTTCACAGGGTCTGAGACAAGCAATTCAGGATGTTATGCCAGGTGCTCCACACAGGTTCTGTGTTTGGCATTTGTGGCAAAATTTTTCAAAGCATTGGAAGAGTAGGGAGTTGAGGAATCTGTTATGGGTTTGTGCAAGATCAACAGAGGCAAACCAATTCAACAGAAATATGAACACATTGAAGGTCACAAACAAACATGCTCATGACTATTTGGCTGAGAAACCTAAAGAAGCTTGGACAAAGGCATACTTTTCACCATGGCCAAAAGTTGACAATATTTGCAATAACAATTATGAAGTCTTCAATGCCAAGATCCTAACAGCTAGGGAGAAGCCAATAATCACAATGCTAGAGGAAATAAGGGTGATGATATTCAACACCATCACCGCAAACAAGTTGAAATTGGCTAGACACTATGGACACTTACCACCAATACAATAAAGTAGGTTGGAAAAATTGAAAAAAGAATCAAATAAGTGGACAGCAACGTGGTCAGGTAGTATTAGTCCATATTTTATAAGTTATGCTTATGTATATCATACTTACATTATTGTTTGACATTGTAGGGGATGATGATGGGCACAAGTTTGAAGTCCAATGTTGGCCACATAGGGTTGCTGTTAATGTAGGAATACAAAGTTGTACATGTCGTTTCTGGGAGCTCATAGGTTTATTGGTTAATTAGCTTTTATTTATAATTGCATTTTACAGCCATTGAATGATATTTGATTAAAATCTTAATCTCATTGTACGCAGGAATTCCATGTGAACATGCAATAGCTGCCATTTCATATAAAAATGAGAGACCTGAGGACCATTGCCATGCATGGCTCACAATGGCCTCCTATCAAGCAACCTATTCAAATCATATTGAGGCATTGCCTGGACAAGAATATTGGGGCCATACAGATCAAACACCATTGGTTCCACCAACCTTTAAGAAAAGACCAGGAAGGCCTAAAAAACAAAGAAGAAAGGAAGGCAGCGAAACAATTGTCACCCCACATAAACTGAAGAGAAAGCTAAAGGAATTTACATGCAGTCTTTGTGGTCAGCAAAATCACAATAAACAAACATGCCCTGTGGCCAAGAGGCAAAGGCAGGAACAAATGCAACATGCTGGGTCAACACTTCATCCACCTGGGGCAGAAGAGGGCTCTGCTGCTGGGCCACCTCAGTTGTCTGCAATTGGGCCATCTGAAGAAACAGTCATTGAGCCAGCTGAAGTATCTGATACTGGCCTAGGTGAAGTTGGTGCTGATGTATCTGGAGACACAGAAAATTTATCTGCCACCAACCTCTTCAGGCCAAAATTGACAATTAAGAAGGTTGGTTCATCAAGTGCAACAGGTCCAACACAGCTTCCAAAGGATACAACTGAACCTCATAAAGGCAGTCCACATCCAAATTCTCCAGCACTACATACTGATGCAGCCAACACTACTGCTAAGTTTATGCCAACACCTACCATCAGGGATCCAAGACATTAGTGATCATAGATTTGTGCACAATTATTTTGTAGGCCATTAATTGACAACTGTTGGAACATATTTTTCTTTCTATTGTGCTTCAACATGTATTCTGTTTTGATGTTCTTTTTCATTATTGATGAAGTTAGTAAGCATAAGCCAACTGTGTTACTTTCTCATCTGTTATGTTATAATATGATAATGACATTACTTTTGCAGTGAAGCTTAATATTCAACTGCCCATGTATTAGTCATTCTACTTTGAAAACTTTGAAAGACATTTAAACAGGATAAAAAATGCAACATGCTGCTTCTTTGCTGACAAAAATTACAAACTTTGAAATGGGTTAAAGGGGATTATTATAGGTTCCACAAGGAGGCATAATATGTTGTGGTGCATTGCCAATCCTTGAGTACCCACCAAGAAGCATTTCTTGTAGCAGGTTTATGATGGGAAAATCAGATGTAGTTAGTCCAATGTCACCATGCCAGGTGCCCACAAACTTTGCAGAACTATTATTCTACACTGGGAATTCATTTTTATGCACTTTATTTGGTTACAATATGATAATTTGAATGTACAATCATAATAAAAAACCAACATGGACAAATTACACAGTTTTACAGCTTAGTAATGATGTAACAACAGAACTTGCCCAAATCGAAGGTTATAAATGAAGGTGGTTTGGATTGCAGTTGTAATAATTACATAGTTTTACAAGCATGAATGTCATGAATGTTGTTTCTGTTGGTAACATTAGTCATTCACCTATACCCTGCTACCTTAGTCATTCAACTATAACCTGATAACATTCAAATTTGCTGATAAAATTTGCATAAACCATCAAACATAAACAACTATATTCAACAAAGCCAATAATCTCATTGTTCATTTATACTTCAAATATGTAAATAGAGTTATTATTACATTTAATCAACTCCCCTATTCATCCCAACCTAGTTCTTCAAAACGAAACCCATAAAAAATGCAACCAAGAAAACCAACAATCCCACCCCTACATTAACTATAACATTTAGTCTTTTAACTTCACAATTTAAGTCATTCAGCTTCCTTGACATGTTCTTCATCCATCTTTCGTCAATAGCTTCACCTTCAGTTTCAGCATTCTTCACTGATACAGTTTCATTGTCAACACCAACAGTACCATTAAACCACATGAAAAATCCACAACGCTCATTCACCTACATATATCATTCAAGTGTAAATAAACTCTTTTAAGCATATTAACACCAACGTGGGAAATGAAACCCACTTACCTTTATTTTTGGGCAACCATAGTACAATTTTCCAGGATTCTTTTCAGAACCTGATACCCTTATCACACATCGCAATCTGCAGTGACATTTCAGAACTTCATTTGTGTGTTCTATTGTATGTGACATTCTTGATTCCATACTTCGTATGCACCTTCTATCATTCACCCCTGACATTGACAATGAATCAATTGAGTGGCTGAAGCTTCAATTTATAGATTATAAATTAATTGCAAAAATTAGGGTTCCAAATAGGGGTGCTCTCTAAAATCCCAAATCTCATACCATTTCATTCGAAAATGGTGTCAACTTATTAAACGACAGCGTTTGAGGTGAATGACATGGGTTTAAATCCATGTGTCACATAAAACGACAGCGTTTGGATGTCCACCTGGCTGGCCACGTTGTCATTTAACGTCAACTAACATTACACATCAGCAAATCGTCAGTTGCAGTTGACCCTAGGGACTAACGTGAATCACGGTTTAAAAAGTAAGAGACGAAATAGTTAATTTAATTATCTCAGGGACTAATATGAAACTCGATAACAATTTCAGGGACTAAAGTGACAGTTTACTCTAAAAATAATTAAATATCTGAAAAAAAAAATTTAAAATTAAAATCTGAAAAGAAATAAAAAATTAAAATATGAAAATAAGAATAAAAATTAAAAAAAAGCTGAAAATAAAAAAAAATTAAAAATCTGAAAATATAATAAAATAAATAAAAATCTGAAAAGAAAATGAAAATGATACAAAAGGGGAAATAATCAAAAATAGGAAAAATGAAAGACATCGGGGGCTATAAATGGGGATAGGGCAGCAGAGTGGGGGTCTGCTTTTTTTTTTTTTTTAGGTTGGCTTTGGGGATTTGAGGGAAGAAAAGACGGCTCGGATAGGGCACTAGGGATTCAAGCGCAAGCTCCTATCATCATTCCTAAGATCAGTCGATTCTTCTCCACCTATTATGAGATTACACAGTAACCAATACCTCTTATTCTAATCTCATATATGTTATATATCTGCTAACGAAAAACCGAATGCGTTAAAGGAAAACGTAGCCTCCCCTGTGACCTTGATTGTTGTTTGTGGAAATGCTTGGGTGAGTATAATAAAGACTAAAAATCACACACTAATCTGATAAATACTCCAGCACCCGTACGCCTCTAATCCAAATAAGGACGCGTGATCCTGTGAACATCCTATCCCCTGAACCTGTAACTTACAACTTTAAAATCGACGAAACCAAACTATCTGTTAACTCACGAACAGGAGGGGTAGACCATGGTCATTCGCTAGGGAAGGTGCTCCACTTCATCATGCATGCCTGATAAGTAGAAGAAGCCATCGACCCAAACAAGATATCGCTACTGAAACAGGGGGTCTCGCTTTAGGCAGCCGCTGCTGCTTCGGCGCGCTCGCGCCTCACTGGCCACCGCATCGGATACGGACGCCTGCCTTCAGCCGAATACGATCCGGCTACTCCGCGTGTGCGCGTCTGTTAGTCGACGCTACTCAATCTCAAGGCTTGGATGCTATGGTTCCCCATGGCCCTGATAATGCATAACGAAAGGCCCTGCATGTCCCTAGATCTGCAAGCGCTGCAAGAATACCTGGCCATGGTGGAAAACGGAAGCGGAACAGTGCCTGGGGCGGTATCGGGGAAGCACTCAGTGTTTGGGACAGTTGTAGGAGGTGAGACAGACGACGACCATGGTGGAAGCTCGGTGGCTAAAGCTCGGCCCTCCGGTGAGATCAACCTGCCTAGCTCGGACCCGATAGGGACGATGATGGAAGCCTGGCCTTCGCGCATAGGGGATACATTCTCGGGGCTCGCTTGGCTCACCTCCCGGTGGTCCTTTGGGCATGAGACCCGTCTCCCACTTTCTCGGCGTTGGCTGCACAGGAGTGGTTCGTCGGAAGGTCAGGGAACCATGGCGAACGAACATCCGGCATGGACGAAGGTCCCAGGGGCTTCAATGAAGAAGAACCCTCATATGTAATTATCATAAGTTTCCCCAATTTTTAAAAAATTTCTAATCAGTCCCTAAAGTTTCACATAATTGCATTTTAGCCCCTCAACTTTTCAAAATTGCACTTTATCCCCTCAACTTTTCAAAATTTCACTTTAGCCCTTCAACTTTTCATATTTGCAAATCAGCCCTAACCATTTTTTTAAGTTCTTTTTTGTTGTTTTTTTTTCAAATAACATCAAATCCTTTTCCCAAATCAAGTCCAATTTCTTTTAGATTCTCTTTCTCTAACTAAATGAAGTTTAATTTTCCATAAAATTTCGAGTCAATTATTTCTTCTCAACCAATTTCTTTTCTCTAAAAGTGTCTAATTAAGCCCACGTGCTTTCGATATTTACAAATCAAGAAAACGATTGAATAAAAATCTTTTTTGGCTTTCCTTAATCTCACGCAATGGGCACTAAAGACGAACTGGTAGCTTTTTCTTTTGTTCGTTGTTTAGAGGTCTGTATGAGTTCAATTGCAGCCGTAGTTGTCTTGGGCCATGTGCATATGTGGATTAGGATTGCTCCTTCTTCTCCTTGTTTTCAAAAAAATCAAAACCCGTCTTGCATTCCTTAATCTCACGCAATAGGCCCTAAAAACGAACTGGTATCTTTTTCTGTTGTTCGTTGTTTAGAGGTCTGTATGGATCCAAGTGCAGTTGTAGTTGTCTTGGGCCCTGCGCATAAGTGGACTGGGATTGCCCCTCCTTTACTTTGTTTTTAGTTAAATAAAAATCTCGTCTTTGCTTTCTTAATCTCACGCAATGGGCCCTAAAAACGAATTGGTATCTTTTTCTGATGTTCGTTGTGTGGAGGTCTGTATGGGTCCAAGTGCAGCCGTAGTTGTCTTGGGCCCTGTGCATATATGGATTGGGATTTCACCCTCTAAATGTTTTAAAAAAAAACAACATGTTTGCTTTTCAATTTAAACTCTACTCGAAGGTCAAGCCTTCAAACCAACCAGAACTACGTAAGCCTTGAATTTTCCACTGCACCGGGGAATACGTAGGAACAGGATCAAGTCCTGTCAGGATAACCTCCATCAAGTATTTATTTTCACGCTAATTAAAGGGATCAAACAAGTTTCAAATAATCACACACTCAGTTTAAGGGTACCGTTCTTCGGAACGGGCGAGTGGGGTGCCTAACACCTTCCCCATTCGTAACTGACTCCCGAACTTCGAATCTCATCCTCGAGTCTGGGTTTTTTCCAAATATTTTTCCCTTAAATAAAAATTTGGTGGCGACTCCACATAACAATAAAATCTATTTTTAAAATTTTAGCGAGTTTGTCGTCTCATCGGAATTACAGTTGCAACACTCAACCTATGTTGTCAGGCATTTGCATGTTTAAGTTTCTATACCTCGGCCTATGATGTCAGGCCTTTGCATGTTTAATTTTCTGCACCTCGACCTATGTTGTCAGGCCTCTGCATGTTTAATTTTTTTCACCCCGACCTTTGATGTCAGGCCTTCACATGTTTAATTTTCTGCACTCCCGGTCTATGCTGTCAGGTCACCTGGTTCTCTTCATTCTGCCTTGCCTCTCTAAATAAGGCATCCTAAATCATCTCGTTCTTTTCCCATATGTGCCCTCACAGGCCCATCTCACTTCGCTTCGCCGGCACATCAACAGCGTTCATAGTCTAACACAGTCAGGCCTTACACACTCAAGCCCGGTTGGTTCGACACATGAAGCCGAAAAGGTCGCTCGGAAGCCAGCAATCCCCAAGCAGCCATCTCCAAACCCAAGGTTTTCCACACTTCTAAGAAAGCCACCGCGGACATAACGTGTTCACGTCTTTACTCATTCCCTACCGTGATAATTCAGATAATCGTTTCTCATATTATCCGGTAAGAAAATGAGTAAAGAGGGGCAAACTGTAAACACCCAATTATGTCTGAGGCTTCTAGTCCCTAAACTAACCAAGGAGGGGGCTCATTTACTACATTTCCAACCTTCTAAACACTTGGAGATGCTTTCAAAATTTTCTCAAATAATACACCCATAAACCCAAAGATTACACCTTAAGCCTAAACTTCCATCTTCGAAGTTTAAGCTAAATTCACACCTAATCACCAAGCCCCACCACCACATTGGAGAGCAGTTTTGTGGACCATCTAAGGAGGGAAAGACCAGTCCAATAAATCCCACCAACACCTAATCATTAAGTCTTCATCAAGTAGGATTCTTCTACCTATGTTTTAAGCTTTTAATCTTGATTTTCATAATTTATTTTCTTCTTTTTGTGGATCCTTTCTCCAAAATCCATGGATCTCATTTTTTTTAACTCATAATATTTCAAGGCTGTCTTTGAACATTTAAATATGAGCATCAACCACTTTTAGCGATTTTTGAAAGTTAAAGTGAAGTTTGGATGGATTAAAGTGCTTCTAACCATTTTAGAAGCAATTTAATCAGTTAAAATTTCTTATAAATAAATTTGTATGCTTATGGAAGTTTTGAGAGTTCATGCGGAAATTTTTTTAAGTGTTTATGTTGTGGGATTTATGGATCTTGAAGTGGAACTAATGAATCTACACTTATTTGCCATGAAAAAAGTTATCTTTGAGATTTTTATGTTTAAAGGTTTAAATTTGGAGATTTTCTCAATATTATGAGATATTATGCTTAAAGGTCCAGATCTGATCTCATTGGTTAAATGACTTGAAAGGCTATGAAAAATTTTACCACAAGTCATTAGAGCTTGATATGGACTTAGACTTAAGATCTACCATGAGAAAAATAGAATTTTTGGACAAAAAATGAGATAATCTTCATAACACACTTAGAACCTTCATCAACCATGATCTAAGCTATGAATAAATGTTAAGTCTTGATGGAATTAAGTGCTAATGGGACTGCAAATGCATAAAATCATGGAACAAAGCTCGTATAAGAATGAATTTTAAGAAAATTACCTTGAATGCTCAAGAAGGAATATTCGGCCACTTTTGGTTAATTAGGATAAAAGATCTAAAAATTTCTAAGAATGATCTAAACCATGGGACTAAGTCCTAATGGATGTGAATTATCCCTTAAAAGAAGAAGAATTAAACTAAAGTGTCCTAAATTCTAAAGGGGTGCAATTCGAACACTCCTTGGTTAATTAAGGAGAATTGGATTTAAATTCTTGATTAGGGTTAATTAAGGATCCTTATCATGTAAATGAAAAGAACTAAAAGTGTAAGAAATATTTTGGAATGGTTAGGATGACCATTCGACCATAATGACTAAACTGGGTGGAATTAAGTTAAAACTTTAATTAAGAATTAAGCTTGAATCACGAAGTTGTGAAATTGAAATGTGACCACTCGGCCATAACTCTTAACAATGAATAAGAAGTCTTAAAAACTTCTAAACTTGGTAATGAGTAATGACCTAAACCTTATTTAGTAGGAATCATCTTTTAAAATTAAAGAAAAGTGAACCATGATGCATTAGGATTTAAATGTATGTATTCGGTCACTTCTCAAGGATTAAGATAAGTTTGAGTTAAAAATATCAATTAAGTTTCCAAGGAGATCCTGAGTAAGTTGAAGAAAATTGAAAAGTTTTAAAGAAACTAGCCTAAAATCTTATTAAGATTTAAGAATGAATTCTAGGAGGATTTAAGAAAATGATTGGAAATCAATTATGGGATAAAAGTGAACTTAGAGCATTCGGGCACCTTGAGTTTAATTAAGGGAGAATGAGTTTAAAACCTTAATTAAGGTTGATAAGGATGCTCACCATGAAAAAGAAATGAAATAAGGGTTTAAGAGAAGTTTTGCAATGATATAGGAACCATTCGGCCATGTGAGACTAAATGTATGCAAGTGAGTTAAAATCTTACTGGTACATAAGCTTTAAGCCTAATTTAATTAGGTTATGCATAAGACTGTAAATTGAAGTACGCACAAAGTAAATAACCTAAGATGTGTTATTGGGCCACCTAGGGAGAACTTCTAAGTATCATAAAATTACGTGAAATAACTTAACCTTTGAGAAAAGAAAAGGTTGAGAGATAACTTAGAAGGATTAGTGGACTAAGTTTCCATGAGAGGCGTTTATAAAGCACAAATAATAAGGACAACTTGGAAATTGCAGAAGAAATGTGCATGTTGTCCAAAATTTAAGGATCAAGCTTAAGTGAACATTGTTATCAAGAAAGAGATTCTTTGGGTAACTAATAATACCCTATTTATCATGGTGATACTTGAGCATGAATTTATATATGTAAATGTGCTATATGCTCTCTCGAGTGATGTAAAATTCTGTGATCTCTTGGATGATATGACGACGTATGTATGTTTATATGGTTCCATGACTAAATAGTAAATGAATGAGTTGGATGTTGTATGTACATAGTATTTTGAATGAATTTTGAGTATGCACCTATCTTGAAGACTTGAAATTGAACCTAATAAATCAAGAGATCACTAAGGGAGAGCCTTATGTGAAAACTTAATACTACTCCTAGTATGATAAAACTAAAAGTGGTTGGGATGAAAGTGGAGTCATTGGCTTAAGGTAGAATCCTACTAAGAAACTTAGTTTCTCACACCTACTCCCATTATTTTCTTCCTAGATGATCCGGAGGTTGTCCGTGAAGACAGAGAGCCCAAAAATCAAAGCATTACGTGACCTCTTGAAGAAGAAGGAATTTGTGTCATGACCTACTAAATAGTAAATGCTTGCAGGTAGACACAAGGTGTGAGTCTCTAATGGTAGTTTTAATCCTATCTGGCCTATCTCTACATGACCAGGAATATTTTAATCATTATTAGAGGTTCTTAAGAAAAATCTTTAAATATCTCTCTTAAAGCTTCTACCTTCTGTTTAGTTTGTCTAGCTTCTCCTCAAGCCGCTCACTTGAATCTAGTAGCAATTTGCTAATTATTTAAAAATTTGGATTATTTGTAAAATATCAAATTTTTATGAAGAGGTTTTTATCATTTATTTGTCACTAATTTTATTCAATGATATTATTGTAATTACGAAAAAAAAATTTAAATTTTTTAGAGATATTTAAACTTTTGTCTTGAGATTCCAATCATTTATCTGTTGTTATTTTTATTTAAAGAATATTTTTATTATTTCTATAAAAATTTATAAAATTTTACTAAAATCTCTAAATTTTTTATTTTTATCTCACTTTTTTATTTAAAAATATTAATTTATTATTTATAAAATGAAGTAGAGAAATTTAAGATGTTATAATTATAATATTAAATTTTTTTTATGTGTTTAATAAACCAATCGACCATCCCATTTTTTTTATTAAAAATAATTTTATTTTAAATTTTATAGACTAAAATATTTCTATAATTAATAAAACAAATATTCAAATTTAAAATTAAATATGTAAATCTTTGATTATTTTTTTAATTATATTAAATTTAAACATAAATTCAACCTAATTTAATAAGTAAGATTAAGTTAAAATAATAAATTAAGTATTTTGAAAAATAATCATGATCATTTATTAAGATTTTAAATTATTTTAAGTAAAAATAAAATTTGATTAAATTAAAAAATTTTATATTCGATCCCTACATTGGTCAAATGAATTAGTTAATTGAATTTAAAATATTTTAAAATTTTAAAATTTTATTTCTATATTATTATTTTTATCTTGTAAATTATATATTTTAAATATTTAATTTTCAATTTAAATAAATTTATAATAATAAAAAATTAAAATTTTATTATACTAAATAATATTAAATTAAAGTTATCAAACTTTTAAATTTAAAAAAAATATGTAAATAAATTATTAAATATCAATACAGTCTAATATAATTGATATAAAATTATATTTTTTTTTTTATTTTTGAATTTTTATATGAACAAGGTTCTATAAGAAATGATAAAATTTATTTTAATAATTTCTTCATCTTAAACAATTAGTTTTTAACTACTAATGAGAGAATGTTTTTGATACATAAAAAAAATATTAAAATCAAGACATCAAATATTTATTAATAAAATATATTAAAATTTAAAAATAAAATTAAAATAGATTAGGATTATAATAATTTTTTTTTAAAAATAAGATATTTTTAATTTTATATATATATTTATATAACAGATAAAGAAACAAGTTTGAATTTAAAGCTATTCTGTAAAACTATTTTAAACTTCTATTTTTTATTACTAAATTAATTTTAATAAATTAATTTTTTAATAAATTAAAATATCTTCAATTCATATTGTATATAAATTTATAATAAAAATATATAAATAAATTATTTTTTAAAACATAGAAAAGGAAACTTAAAATTAAAATAAATATTTAATTTAATGAAAATTCAAATAGTTTAATAAAATTTAAAAAAAATACTTTCATTCAAATATTAATATTTGTGTTATTTTTTAAATAATTAATATTTAAAATAAATTTAAATTTTAAAAATAATGAATATTAACCTTTAACTAATAAAATTTTGATTATTATAAAATATTCATACTTTAATATATTTATTTTTTTTACTTTTTATCTAGTTTATGATAACAATAAATTTTTTTCTAAACCAACCTACCGTTCATTTTTTTATAAAAATAATATTTTTTTATTATAAATTATCATAGACTAAAAAAATGTTATTACTAATGAATCAAATATTTAAATTAAAAATTAAATAAATAAATTTTAAATTAATTTTTTTAAGTCTTATTAAATTTTAACTAAAAATTGAACCTAATTTAATAAAAAATTAAAATTAAAATAATAAATTATTATTTTAAAAATTAACAAGTTGATCATACATTTATATAAATAAAAATTTAATTTAGATTAACATAAAATTTAATCAAATTTAAAATTTTCAACCTCACTTCATACTTTTAATTGGTTCAATGAATCAGTTAGTCATACTTCATCTATTTCAAATATTTAAATTTTATTTTTTTATTATTATTGTTAAAATATCTTATAAATTATTTACATATTAAATAAGTGTTTAAATACATTAAACATAACAAATATTTTATTATTATTAAAAAATATTTTATTTTACTAGATAATATGAAATTAATGATATAAAATTTTATGTTTGATTAATTAAAATTAAAAATCAAGATATATAATATTTATTAATAAGATATATTAAATTTAAAATTAAAATTAAAATTAATTAATATTATTAATAATTTAAATTCTGTTTTGGATAACTTTTAATTTTTAATTTTAAAAATAATAAATTAAATATTAATATTTTTATAAATATGATGATAAAAATAATTAACAATTATAATAATAATAATAATGAAAATAAAAAAAATTATAAAATAATGATAATAGCTTATAAGTTATTATTATTAAAATAATAATTATTATAAAATGATAATTATTATATAAATAATATTATATAATTATATTATTTTATATTTATATATTGTTTAATAATTAATATATGAAATATTTATTTTCATATTATTACTATTATAATATTTTTATATTATATAATAAAAATATATAATATTAAATTTATATTATAAATTTAATATAATTTATATATAAATAATATTATTTATTGATTATGTAAAAATTAAATAAATAAAAAATTAAAATTTTTTAAATAATAAAATATATTATTATTATTATCATTGATATTTAATAATGATAAATTTAGATAAATTTAAAAATAAAAATATTTAAATAATTGAAATAATATTGAATAAATTTATTATTTTTAATTTTAAATTAAAACTGTTTTAGAAATATATTAAAAATTATTTTAAAATTATTTTTATGAAACAGATTTATTTTAAAATTAATTTAAAATTTAAAAACTAAAAATTTGTACGGATTTTTCTAAAATTTAAATCAAATCTATTTTAAAAATAAAAATTATATTTTAAAATTTGAATCAAATCTATTTTAAAAATAAAAATTATTTTAAAACAGATTTTATTTTTTAAAATTGATTTAAAAAAAAAAAACTGAAAACGGTACGAAACATGCAGGGCCTTATACCCCGAGAACACAGTGTAAAACTTGTATGTGCTTAACAAACCAACCTATCATCCTATTTTTTTTATTAAAAATAATTTTATTTTATATTTCATAGACTAAAATATTTGTATCATTAATAAAATAAATATCCAAATTTAAAATTAAATATGTAAATCTTTGATTATTTTTTTAATTGTATTAAATTTAAACATAAAATTAAACCTAATTTAATAACTAAGTTTATGTTAAAATAATAAATTAGATATTTTGAAAAATAATCATGATCATCCATTAAAATTTTAAATTAGTTTAAGTAGGAGTAAAGTTTCATTAAATTAAAAAATTTTAGATTCAGTTTCTATTTTTAATTGGTCAAATGAATTAGTTAATTGAACTTGACATATTTTAAAATTTAAAATTTAAAATCAAGATAAATAATATTTATTAATAAGATATATTAAATTTAAAATTTAAATTTAAATTAATTAATATTATTAATAATTTATATTTTGTTCACGATAATTTTGAGTTTTTAATTTATAAAATTTTAAAAATTAAAATTAATTTTTACCTTTAATTTTTAATATTAATTTTTAATTTTTAAAATTTGTTACAAAAATAAATTAAAACACTTAATTATATTATTTTACTATAAATTCCAAAAAATATAAATAAAAATAATTGTTTAAAAAATTAAATTATATCAAAATAATATAAATTTTTAATTTTTAAAATAATAAATTAAATATTATTATTTTTATAATTATAATAATAATAATTAATAATTATGATAATAATAATAATAATAATAATAATCAGAATAAAAATAATGTTTATAAAATAATGACGTTATGATTATAATATAAATTATTATTATAATAATAATAACTATGAAATGGTAATTATAATATAAATAATATTATATAATTATATTATTTAATATTTAATATAAAAAATTATTTTTATATTACTATTATAATATTTTTATATTATATAATATTTATTTTATATATAATTATATTATAATCTTTCACAGCTTCTGTTCGTGCGTGTGAACAATTGTCAGGCATGTCTCACCTCTTTTCTTCTTCTTCTTAGATGCTTCATTACAATTCTTCGTGTTTTTCTCCTCTATCTTTGTTTAGCGGAGTGTTTTGGTATTAAGTTTCAGAGATATGTTTTTTTGTTTTATTCTTGCTCTAAATTTTGCGTCCTTTTCTGCTATTGAAAGTGAATCGCTCCAGTGTTTACGTTCATTATTTTCTGGATAGTAGTGTTTGGGCCTGAATTAGAGGATGGACAATTGTATTTTCTGATTTTGTGCTTCCCTTGTTCTTGGTTTTCGATTTTTGAACTATTATTGTCTTAGAAAATGTAGGACTCTGAAGTTTGCTTTGATTTCCAGTCCATTGTGTGATATGTAAGATAATACCTGCTGCTGCGAGATTAGCCTCTTGACTTGTGATATATGTTTCCTCCTGCTCGTTGCATTGAAATTATATAAAGTGGATTCTTTCTAGTTCCACGCCGTGCCTGATTTCAAATTCTGTCATTGAATATCATTTTTCGTTATTCTTCATTGTTTTTGGGTTCTCTCACTGTTTGTAAACTTATATCACTACTCCCTGCGTTGGGTTCACCCTATTATAATTAAAATGTTAGTACCCCAAAAGAATAGTTGTCAAACTAGGTCAGTGGCGCGTGGCAGCTGACCCCAAAAATGCTGTACCGGTATAACATATAGCAAGATGATTGCTATTGTGATTTTTTCCTATAGAGATTATATAATTTATGATATATGCATATAAATGCTCAATATTGTAAAAAACATACTAAAAAATCATGATATATGTGTAATTAGCCATGCAAGACAATTGGGGAAAAGCAAAACATAGTAGTAAATAACAAAAAAGTCAATGGAGCACTACTCTTTTGAGTTGGTCCTTGAGATGATGCCATGCTGTCCACTGTCATGCATTAGAAAGAATAGAGAATAGAACACAGGGTGTCCAAGAACGGAGAGAAGAGTGAAGGGTGGGTGTTGCTGGAAAACCACTGGACATGGGTGGCCTGGTCACACAAAATAGCGAGAAGGGATTGATCACAAAGTGAGTCTCAAACAAGAGGGATGAAAAGTGAGAAACCACTTGGATTAGGGTTTTTAATGTTATGTTAAAGGAGTGAAAAAAGTCAACTACCCCTAACTGCCACTGAAGTGCCGTTGTTTTCATGGGGAAAATGTGGTTTTTGAAGCCCTTCAACATAGCAGGCTTATCACACCATGACTGACCACAGTTTGCACCGTGATTATGGTTGTGAAGGCAAAGTGCCCTGCGGCTGACAGCCACTCTGCCATGATAGCATTGTGAAAGCGTGCTAGTAGTAACTCTAATTAGTTCCACAGTATCACCTAATATGGCTTTATCATATTAATTTATAACTACTGAGACAGAGAAAGAAACCTTTTCTTTACCCTTCTATAAAAAATAATATGTAAAGCTTATATAGAAACTAATTTTGTGTATTTGATGGATCAAGTATGACCTGAATTAACTGTTAATTTTGTCAGTTGTAGACAGCTCAGAGGGCAAGAACAATCCAAACTGAAATTGGTGATTTGGCCCCAAAGGCCCTGGCTCTGTGAGCTTTTTTGGCCCACAAGACTTTTTAGTTGACAGGGTTTTTTGGCCCTAATCCATATGGCCTTGGACTAGGGTTGGGCTGGTGGCCTACATTGACTGATCTGTTATGATTCTTGCAGCATCGGCCACTGACGGAGTGAGTGTCATCGTGTTACTGTCATTCTTCTTCATCAGTCCCAATGAAACGAGGGTACCAGGAGTCTCCTTCAACCTCTTTTGCTCCACCTCAATCCAAAGCTAGACACGATTCTCAAGGTAACCTTTTTAATGCCTTTTGCACTACCCCATTTGTTCCTTCCTTACGATTTTCACCATTTTGAAGGGTATGTGGATCTGGGGTTCCTTGCTTTTGACACTTAAGGCTGGTTGAAAATTTTCCGGTGGAGAAATTGGAAAACAGAAGCAGAAACTTTTGAGGCTTTTGTATTGGCCATTGGCTTGATCTGGAATACGGAGTTAACAATTAACAATTGAATAATAAAAATGCACCCTAATTTTGTATTACTAGGTTACTGTTTTGTAATTGAAGTGAAAGGTAGAGGCTTGACTGTGTAATGAACAAGCAAATTTGCTTGTATATTTGATAAAAAGGGTTGCTGAATTAAATGTAAATGAAGCTCACACTAATTTTTTAATACCAAGTTTAAGCATGTAAAAATTTGTATGATTCAATTGTGGAATGTAAAGGAAATGAAAAGCAGAGGCTTTCTATTTACTTGTTGTAACTGTATGATGAGTAATCCAAATTGGCAGCAAGTGTATTTATCTTTCCTATTTCCTTGTTTTTCTTGTGAAAAGCTGGTAATGGTTTGTGGTTCTCGTGTTTATTTTCATATGATGCATTGTTTATAGGCGATGCACACTTTCTCGAGGATGAAAGCACAAAAATTTTTGCCTGTAAAGTAGCTGATCATTACAGTGCAAGATCCAACCAGACGTTGGAAGAACGAGAGGCTAGTCCAATAATTCATTTGAAGAAACTCAATAATTGTGTATGTGTTGTATTCTGTAATATATATGATTTTTCTCATGGAGTACTGCATGATTGCTGATTAATGGCTTTGTCAATTCTGTTATTTAACTGATTAAGAGTATCTTAATTCAGCTTTATGCTCTTCGAGGAGATGCAATGCTTGACCTTGCCTATGGCAAGGTGTTAATGGTTTTCAGTTGTTATATACTACAAATCATTCCCAGTTTCTTGGTTAAGGATCTTTTTCTATTTTCATAAATGTTTTTCAGGGTGGTGATCTTATAAAATGGGACAAAGCCAAAATTGGATATTATGTTGGTATCGACATTGCAGAGGGCTCGATTAGTATTAAATTTTACTGCAAATCTCTGCACTGCTTTTCCTTATGTGATTGTTTCCATAATCACTTCCATCAAATCATACTAAGAGGCAATTGAGTAAGGCTTTTTAAACACAATCAATAAAGTCATTTCTAGGCAACAATTAAGGGTACACTTGTCACCAATGAAGCACTTATGATAGCTGCATTTCCTTCATACATCCATATCAGCAATGTATCCCATACTGATACTCTCAAATGCTTCACCAGTTTGCCGATACATATCCATTAAGTATCCAATCCAAGGCTTTAGAAATAGTTATGAAAATCTAATACAGCCAGATGTGTGAGACATAGAAGCATGTGTAACACTGAAACCGAAGTGTTGTCTCTTGATGAACCAAAAATGGAAATTCTCCTCGTTACGAATGATGCTCAAGAAGGGGAGGAGATTTATACCATTCATATTTGTAGTCAAACTTGCAGTGATTTATGATGACAATTGATTTATCATTTTTATTTTTGTTTTTAATAATGTCAAAGAAGTGTGTTCTTAATTTGGATTTGTAGAATTTCAATAATATATTTATTATGTTTTATGAATTTTTATCCATATCTATACATATCATATTCTATATATTTTAACAATAGTTGTATCATTGTATTGGATATGTATTTATATCCAATAGTTGTACCATGTTACATTTTTGACTATATTTCAAAGGTAGTTTAAATTTCTTTTACATCACCGCAATATGTCGTCTCTTTGTTCATTGTACAATGTGTGCTTCATTATTTCTATTTTAAATTGTAAACAACCTGATAAGTAATTTTATGTGATAAGAACCTTGGGAGAACCACATCACAAAAACTAGTCATTGTAGTTGTAGCTAGAGGGCCCAAGCTCTTGTACATCCTGCATTAAAATCCCATTTTTCCAATGTTGGATTCAAGTTCTATACCTTGCAATTGGATCTTAACATCATGTATTTGCTAGTGGTAGTAAATTTGCCATTTTACCTATATATTCCCCCTACTTCAGGTGCTGTGCTTGTATTTTATAGCTCAGATTCTTGCTGTTATGTGGTGAAATATACCTTGTATCAAACTATTTGCAAATATCATGTGTGTGTAGTTCTTTGCTGTCTGCTCACTGAATTCAACAATCTGTTCAGATCAAAGACTGCGGGACTCGTTACAATGGTGATGCTGACCATCATCAGCGACGTAAAAAATTTTCATTTCCTGCTCGCCTTGTATGTGGAGATTGTTATGAGGTGACTATCCTTTGAAAAAAAATATATACATATATGTGACTCGGAAGTAAGAATTTAACTTTTCTAATGTTTTGATGTGCACTTTGCATTTCATCTCTGTTTATTCTTAATGGTTTGTTTGGGAACAAATTAAGAAGGGAATTAAAGGGGGAAAGATATATAAATAGATAGAATATTAGATTCATGATCCTTTCTCTTTCCTTCATATTCATTACCATCTAGATTATTCAATGTAAATGTGTTTTAACAAGTTTAAGCAGAAGACTTTGACACATGTTATTTATGTCTCCTTGTCAAGAACTTTTACTCTACTTTATTTTCTCTGTTTTTATTCTGCCTGCATAATTGTTGTTAGCATACTATAATTTCATGCCTCTTTAATCTGAAATTAGCACAACTACTTCCACCTTATTTTTTGAAATCATTTTAATTTTTGTTTTATTTCATTTTCATAATATAAAACATGTTCTTGGCATCAGTTGATTAGATTTGTTTACTGAATTCCCTAAGTAGATAGGAATCTGATAGAACTGATATGATAAAGACAAAAGAATTGGGAATCAATGGATTATATTATTCACATGAATTCCCTCTGATCAATGTGACCTAGTAGTAAGAAAAGATATAATGCTCACAGGGTATTCGAGAGACCCTAGAACTCTCCCCAACCTCCCAATAAATGCCGTTTCTTTCTACTATCCTCCTCCTTTCATATTTCCCTGTATATCACCTCCTCCTAACCGTTACATTTAGTTGCTAATGACTCCTACCCTAAACCTAACTAGTTCAGTTAGTTCAGTTCTGATCCCCTACCCCTCTTATTTTTCTTTATGGCACCCTTTTTATTGTTGGTCTACTGTTAGAATCGGATAAATAGTTGTTATCAAGATAAATTTCCATCAGAGAAAGTGAGAACTTGTATTTGAACGTTAACCCTCATTCTTTGTATTTGAACAATAAGAGGCAACGATAAGAGGCATGAGTCTTTTAAAATTGAAAGATTTGAACATGTAGTGCACAAGATGAAAGCGAAGAAATATTTCTCGCAAATTTTCTATCAAATTTGACGATACAATAGTGTTTTCTATTGACATATTATTGTCTAGTTAAAAATATAAAATTTATTATATTACAAAATATATTTTAAAATTAAATTTTAAATAATTCTTTTTATAATGGTCACGTGTTCAATCTTTGCGGTACATGATTATGATGAATAAAAATGTTTGATTAAAAAATAATAATATATTTTTAATATTATTATTTAATTATATATTATTATATTATTTAAAATTATTACTTTTAATAATTATTCTAAAATTTACATTTAATATTTTTTAAATAGATAAAGTTACAACATGATTAGATGATACTAAAAATTCAAAATAAAGAAATGAGTGATAATTAGAAACAATTAATTTAGAATTGAAGTAAAAATTAAAAAATATTAAAAAGACATACTTTAAAATATAATTTTTGTAAATTGATTATTTAAGAAAATAATTCTCTTTTTAAAAAATGAAATAACTAAACAAACATGTTAAAAAGAATGTTACTAGCATTTTGATAAAAAATCTTATAAAAAAAGAAAAAATTTCTCACGCATGTTTATAGGAATATATGTTTAAAAATGTGAAGCATTCTTTTTATTTTTTTAAATTTTCCAACCATTGGGAAATATAGAATATTTTTAGTATTAATTAAAAATTGTATAAGATTTTTATATTTAAATCAATGGGTGCTTAAAAAAAGAACAAAAGCCGCTGTATGAATTTTTAAATTATATTTGTTTAAAAATTATTAATATATATATATATATATATATATATATATATATATATATATATATATAACATTCACTAGACATCTCTCAAATTTAAAGTTAAGAGGTATTGAAATTTAAAATTATCTACAATTCAAAAGGAGTTATTCAAAACCTTTATCTAATTTAAGTACCACATTTCTTGAAGAAAATATAGCAAAACTTATTTCTGCACTTATTTATGAATTATGCGTAACAGAGCAAAATACAACATTTGGGTTGTGCACACAAAACAGCACAGGAATAACAGTCTAACAAACTTATCGTGGTCCATTGACAATTCTTTCACCAGACAAATTTGAAATCTGAATTCTCAATCATATAATAACTAAAACGGTGGCATCTACTAGCCACGTAGATTTGTGCAAAAATTTTAGTCTGGCATTATTGATTTTCAGCTCCTATTATGTGCATCACCAAGACTCAAAATGAGAACATGATGCGCACAATTTGTAATAAACTTGGAAATTCAAAATCTCCTTCCCCTTCAGTTACATAAACAAGGGAAGCATAAAATAAGCAAAACTGAATATTCAAGATTACTGAATATTCAAAATTTCTACCTAAAGAGTTAGGTATGGATATCATTTTTATTACTTCGTACAACTCTAGTGTTTTGCAGCAAGTACTTCGCAACACTCTTCACATCCTTGCTAGATATAACTGGATTTTTTTGCGGTGGAAGTTTCACATTCAATGACTCCAATCTGACAAAGCACGGCGGTTGACAGCATATTGAACTGGGATTCGAGAGATCCTACACAATCAAAGTGAATTGGAGTCATATCTTAATGGATATTTTAAAATAGGAATGATACAATCATCTAAAATACTTACTAGTAGTATGTTTTCAAGGGTAACTGGAGTGATTGTCAACTTCTTTACATGAGTGAAGAGCTGCAACCATCTTATGATGTCTGAACGTGCCACAGGATTCATGTCAAAATGTACATCACAAACATGAGAAAGACTGCATGTGGAAGAGAGTTGGTGACCACGAAAACCCTTCATAGCAAAAGAACCAAGATTTGGAGTAGAAAGTACAAGTTGGTAAGCTTTGCCAAGATAAATGTGTATTCTTAATCTAGAAAGGGTAGAATTAGATATGTGGAGTACCTTTGCATCATTATGCAAAGAACAATTTTCAAGGATCAATGTATCTAGTACTGGACAATTTGAAAAGGGTACAGCACAATCATAATGAGTTGCAGTAAAACTGACATGAGCAAGATCCATGGTTTTTATTGCAGGCAACTGTATAGATTTGGGAAGTAATATCATTGAAGATTTATATCCTAAAGATAGTGTAAGTGATGTCAATGACCGAGAGCAGAAAATTAAAGGGAGTGCCTCAAAACTAGGGTAGTAGTTTGTTGATATGCGGATCATCAGGTTCTGGAGATTGTGGCACACAGCATATTCAATGACTCTATTTAGGACTTGAGGCTCAATCCAAGTCAGCATGCGGAGATTAAGCAAGGAACAGGAGTGATCTCGATTGGACAGAATCCAAGATGCAAATTTTCTAAAAATTCCACTTCGGATATGAAATGTGAGATTGGTGAGCCGTTTGCAAAGAAGCTTCCATCTTTTGGACAAAAGACAAGTTTGAACAGCATGTTTTGTGTCCATAAATTTCATTATATGAAGCAGAACACAGTCAGGCAAATCACTTAATCTATCAATATCTCTATTGTTTATCTTATTTCTTCTACTTGACCTTTCTCTTTCAATCCTCGTTACCTCCAATTTTCTTTTTCTTTCTTTTTCTTTCTTTGAAGTCTGAAACCAAAAGATAACACAATTATTCATAAATTCATCTGGTCTAAATCATACAATTACCATATTAATAACATTTTTTATTACCTTATTTTTTAATAAAATTTTTTAGAATTGTAATAATTTTTAAATAAAAATAAATAATAATTAAAAAAATACAGAATAGTAAAAGAATTTATTTTAAAATTTTTAAAAATATTTCATTTAAAAGTTTTCTTATTTAAAATAAAAATTTTAAAATTTGTAAAAAAAATTCTATATCATCTAAATATATAAAATCTAATAAATTTAAATTTCTATAAAAAAAAAAACATTTAAAAACTTAGCTTATGCAATATACTTTGTGTATGTGGTTTGTGGATTCGGAAATTTGGAGGGGAACCCAATTAAGATTGATCCAATCGTGATGGATCCTGAGCTGTTCCTTGGGGAACACCATGTTCTCGTTCGATTCCTTTAAATACACACCAAATTTTCCGGTACCAAGATCTTCGGTGATGTGGCATTCCCACCAACCGTTGTTATGGAATGCGTCAACTTTGTCGCCGGACTTGAATTGTTGGTGGTTCCCAGGTGGGGGCTGTGGCCGAAGCTGGCGAAGATGCATGACTTCTCTCAAGGGATTGGAGGTTTGCTTGTCCGTAACTAGGTTATGAAACTCAACTATGAACCTGTCCAACGCGAGGCAGCGGATGATGGTACCGGAAAACCAAGAGCCGCGGAAACCTTCTTCATCGAAGGTTACTTCCACAGAAAAACCGGGTTTAAAATAGGATGAAACACATCTAGCCGACATGAGTAAAATTGAGGTTTTACAACGTGAAACACGTATTCTCGGCATATAAGGTCCTAAATGTTTTTTAGGGTTTTCAGTTTTTATCTTTAAATTAATTTCAAAAAATAAAATCTGTTTTACAGATATAATTTTAAAATAATTTTTATTTTTAAAATAGAATTATTCAAATTTTGAAAAATAAATTTTATTTTTAAAATAGATTTAATTCAAATTTTAAAAAATAAATTTTATTTTTAAAATAGATTTGATTCAAATTTTAAAAAAATCCCTACAAACTTTTAGTCTTAAATTCCAATTCCCAGAAATAAAAACAGTTCAATTTTTTCATTTAATTTTTTTTTAAAGTAAAACATGCATATATATATATATATATATATATATATATATATATATATATATATATATATATATATATATATACAAAAAAAGACCAACGAGAATGGCATCATTAATGCAAATGAAATTAGGATAATAATATCAAATATATCAAATATAAGATTGAAGTGCGGATGAAATGGAAGTAACAGATGGATTGGGTTACCGTATAACTCAAAAGGGCGACGCTATTTTTGTATCACTCAATACAAAATGCAACTTTTTCTTTGTATCGGGATTTGCCCTTTTTCTATGCCACGTTTTTGTGATGCAAGGAAGGAGCTTCGAAAGGACCGCTACTAAGGGAAACCAACAACGAAGATGAAGCCGGTGATGAAGATTTCAATTTTTTTATTGTTTTGGAAAAAATAATATATCAAATTAATTTTTAGAATTACAAATATCGATTAATTTAATTTTTAAAATTATGAAACTACTATTTTAATGATTAAAATTATTAAATGATAATTATTTTACTTTTTAAAATTACAAGAATAAAATTAAAATAACATATATTTTTTGAAAGTCAGAACTTATATTTAAAAGTTAAGAATTCAAATTATATTTTTCAATTTCAATATTAATTAGTTGATGTTTATAATTTTAAAGATTAATTTAAATATTATTTTATTATTCTTACATTCTAAGAACTAAGAAATGCAGAATAAAAGAAAATATGACTTCAGTATCAAGATTAATTTAAGTAGCACATGTTAAATATTTAAAATAAAATTTTAATTTTAATTTTTATAAAAATTATAACTGTATTAAAATGTGAATATTCAATTCGAATAGAAATACCTTAGAAAAAGAAGAAGAAGAGGGATATTGATCTTACATAGGGATTTAGGATTAGATTATAGAATGAGGTTGCGTTGTCGATGTCGCGAGTGCACGTTGGTACTGCTGGCCAGTGTCGTTTCTGGCAGAACTCTGACCTGTATTGGTCCCACTCACTGCACCTGATCACATTACAACTACAAACTATATATAAATATCTTATTTCATAATAACAAAAAGATAGAGTACCAACAGGAAAGAATTTAGATTCATTAAGGTAGTTATTTTTATGCTGATTTAATTAAAATTAAATATTTATCTCAGTTGAAAATAAATTATTAATTTAAATTAAAAAATAATACGAAAAGAATTTATGATAATTCATCTAATTAAAATTTATAATAATTATATATATATATAAAAAATAAAAATTAGTTAAATTAATTTCTTAAATTAGTTAAAAATTAGTTATGAAATATTAAGAGAAAAACAGACTTGAAGGAAACTTTTCGAATTCAATCAGTTCCTTCCCGCGGCACTCTTCTTTTTCTGCTCTGTGACGAGCTCCACGAAAAGCAAATCAAAGAGGAGACCACGAAAAGTAAAGAAGCCGATTATCGGAACAAGGAAAAACCTCAACTGATTATATTGAATAACGGCCAAAAAAAAAAAAAGAAAGAAGAAGAGAAAAGGCAAAATAATGGGATAACCGAAATAAAAAACGCAGGTGGATTGTTAGGAGTTAGTTGGATTTTCGGTTAAGGTGGTTAGGTGGCTGATTAGCATTAACCCAGCGAAAGTAAGGCAAGAGCAGGAAATATAAATAGAAGGCCAAGGGGGCTTTGGGAGGAGTTGGAAAATCAGAAAGCAAAATTGTGAAATTACTGCGCCATTTTTCTGGAGAATCCTCGTGGAATGCCTCTGGTTTCTCTTGACGGGGCAAAATCATTCCCATCTTCTCTCGGTGCTTCTGATTTCGGAAAGAGTAGAGGCTCTGCTCCGGTAGTTTCTATTCACGTGTAGTTTCTGCAAGAAGCTACACCGCAAGCTAGGAGAAGGTCTGCAAGAAGCTCTGCCGATTCCACCATAGAGTACCGGCACGAACACTCCATTGACTCCATACAGGTTAGCCACATTCCTTCCAGTGCCTCTGAATCGAGAACTTTACATTGACTGGTTTAGGTTATCTTTAAATCAAGAATCATGTGTTAGTTTGTTCGGAGGTTAATGAATTTGTGCGATAATGATATTGTGTAAGAATCTGGTTTTAATGCAATTTGTGATTAGCTGAGAATTGATTTCCCTAAACATCTAAGCTCGGTCCCTGTTAGTTCTCACGATGAGGTATTGATGCGTATCCAATAAGAAATCCATCATAAATTAGGAATGGATTGGTTAGGTATCTGTCATTTGATTTCATACAGAGTCGTAAAGCCTGTGAGTCATACCTTTCCAGTTTGAATGAGAAATAGGACTCTGCAAGATTCCTTCTTCTCCTCCTAGATCCACCTAGTCTTCCCGATCTTCCCTAGGCTGAATCCTTAATCGGCTTGTAGTGCCGGCACAAGCACTCAGTAACTTCACACGGAGATTGCACATCATGTTTGGCATGATCTCTCCTTATCACAATTGTCGCATCAAGCATTCATACTACCTGTGCATGTTTGATGATGAATCTAGTGGAACCAATTTTTGAGAAAAAGATTGATCAACAATCCACTGATGAAATAGGAATCCTGCTGAGTTGGATACTGATGTTTTGTGGGGAAATTCAGTACCTTCAAACTGACTATGCCTTAGCTTTTGGGAAGAAGGATGAGGAGAGGGAAGTGCTGTACCTCTTCTCACAGATTTTGACCTTCGTGAAACCTCGAGATCCTATAGATATATTCTCTTTGACAAACTTGATATGGTGAAGTACCCAGGTTCACCAGATTGATTCCACATCTCTCTTTCAGTTTATATATGGTAGTTCTGCTAAAGTACCTTCGGAGTGTGAACGGATTTTGCAGCAACATGTACCTTTTAGGAAAAATGCCATTGAAATGGAAGGACATCTTGGTTACATATGGTTGTTTCCAACAGTGTTCAGGGCACTTTCAAGGTGAAAAATTTGAACTTGTACTACAGGGGTCGATCCTCAGGTTGTCACCAGGCCTCAATATGTTGTTGGCATTGCTGGAAGGGCCAGCTAGGGAAGATATGAAAGATCTTTTATTGGAGTTCTGCATGATGTTACCTGCCTGTTTGAGTTCCCTGTTGCCATACCTATCTTGTCTAACGAAGCCTGTGGTATTATGTCTTAATGGAGGTGATGAACTACTGAGTCTTGGTCTAGGAACACTTGAGTTTTGGGTTGATAGTTTGAATCCTGATTTCCTAGATTTTAACCTGGCCAATTTCATACATGAGGTGATTCCGGCCTTGTGAACTCACTTAAGACCATTTCCCTATCCTTGTGGTACAAAAGCACTGCAGATGCTTGGCAAGTTAGGTTGACAAAATAAACAACTCCTAAAAGAACCTTTGAAACTTGAGTGCAAAGAGAACCCTGAGTTTGGGCTTCAGAGGATTTTCACATTGGAGCCTTCAACCCCATTCATGATACCACTTGACCGATACGTAAATCTTGCTGTGAGGACTGTATTGAACAGAAGTATGCACATCCAGGCAGCGATCTGCATTGTTGGTTTTCACAGTTGAGGCTCACTTAGGTTTAAAGACAGACCCAATTTATGGCTGAGAAATCAGTTTTCAAATTCCTTTTAATGACTGTTATTGCTGCCAATAGTGGGCCAGATCTTGCAGATCATGCAGCTGCAGGTCCTTCTCTCTCAAATGATGTTCATGTTGGTTGAAAAAAGAAACTAGTGCTTGTCCTAATCTGAAGGGGATAGTCCTTAATTTTAATAACTGTGGATTAATTTGGTCACTGAACTTGGCACCAGCAATCCATTTGGTCCTTAACATTATAAAATCAGTCAATTTAGTTGAAATTTGAAAACCGTTGTCAATTTAGTCTTTGAATTTGACAACCATTAGGACCAAATTTATTGACGCACAAGAATGTTAGGAACTATATTGCCTAATGCACACCAGAGTCGGGGACCAAAATTACTGATAGCTGTCGATGTTAGGGATCAATTGACTGATCGTTAATATTAGGGACTAAAATGACTGACAATTGCTATCTTGAAGGACTAAAATTTATTTTTTTATTACTTTAGGGACTAATATGATTGGTGATTGTACATTGTAATTTCAAAGGATAATTTGATGGGTTTATTTATTTCTGTTCTATCCACTTTATCCATTGCTTTTTTTTTTTTTTAGTTTTTCGAAATTGAGGCTTTCCGCACTTACTTGTGAGACTTACGGTTAGGTTGTTTTATCGATTTTTGGTTTAAAATTATTACCTTGAGTACTATAGTGTACAATAAACATCATTTATATGATATATTTCAAGCTAGTTTTCTGTGTCTCTTAATCTTAGGATTGGATTTGATTTATGCTTCACAATTCAAATATTAGCTTAGCGATCCAGATTTGAATTTCAATTTGATAACTTACTTGTTGTTTTGTATATTTACATGTTCTTATACATACTCGTAGCAATTAAAATTGAGTTGCAGATGGAGATGTTGAGGATGTTGTCCCAACTGTTCCTCAAGGCAAATCTTCTGGAACTGTTCTACCCTATGTTGGTGTTGCTTGCCTCGGAGCCATTTTATTTGGCTACCATCTTGGCTATGGATAGCCTCTTCATTTTAATGGGGCATGAGTTTTTCTTTGCACTGCCGTTTAAGTTGTAAAAATGATGACTCACTTAAGTTGTAAAAATGATGACTCACTTGTTGATGTCTCCAAGTTTTTTTTACTGCAAGACATGTGCAGTCATTAAATAATCTGTGTTGTGTTGAATAGCTGACAGTTCCATATTTGGTGTAGGGTGGTAAATGGTGCTCTTGAGTACCTTGCTAAGGATCTTGGAATCGCCAAAATTTCTGTTCTAAAGCTACATATTTTGCTCAAAACTATATATATATTTTGTAAATTACTTTAAAATTTTGATTAATTTTATAGGCAATGATAGTGGTAGATATATGAGAATGCTGTTTCCTGTTTTATACACTTATTATATATAGGGCAAATTTTCGTATGCTTGCCTTTTCCATGTTGATGGTGCTGATACGTAAGAAGAAAACTAGTTGAGCTTTTTGGAAGAATGTTTAAATGAATTGTTTTATTACTTTTGTTCACATGAGTCTTTGCTACCATTAACTTCTATTAAAAAATTCTAGTTTCACTTGCATATGCCCCATCAATTGTTTTCTCTTTTGATTGTCGTAAGTTAAATCCATGAACAGGTTGTATTGTCAGCACATCACCTGCTGGAGCCACTGTTGGTTCATTCACTGGTGGAGCGTTGGCTGACAAATTTGCAAGTGATTCTCATTAACTAACTCCCAGCTACTTGATCGATTATGTTTTCCTTTTGCAACGTTCGTGATCGAAAACATCAACTCCACCCAATATGGTATTCTGCTTCTATTTTTCTTTTTGCATGAAATTATCATCATGAACATGCCTTTCAATTTCTATTATTTTCTCCCCTCCTTCATTTTAAAATTTGGCCAGCAAGCACTCCATTTACTTTTTTTTTTGTAAATTATCTAGAAACGTAATGTAATGCGAAAATTCAGCTGTGATGAAACTGTATCCTTGTTGATTTTGGATTCGATCTTTTAGACTTCCAAATTTATTTTTAAATTAAAAAATGAAAATAATAATGGCTTTCTTTCTCGGTTCTTGAAGGATTGCCGTAGCTAAGAAAGTGGATAAAAAAATTCTATGTCAAATCGATATCGTCAAGTGTTGGTAATGATTCTGTACTTATCTGTACATTTTTTTCTACTGTGAGTTATATCACATGTGAACTAAGTTGTTGCATGGTATTGTTTCTTTTACTTGTATGCAGTGAAAAAATTCTGAATGCATCCAATCGCATGAATCTTAGACTTTCCGCAATTCTCTTGGGTGGGTTTGCTCTTTCTCTTTGATCCTCTTTTATGTTAAATTTTATTTTCCCCATGCTTAATAGATATGAATAAGTATGAATGTAAGATATATCCTTGCATCTTTTTAATGGCATGTTGTGTTATTTTTTAGAAGGAGTAGCGACTGTGTATAAGAAAAAAGTGAATATCTATCATGGTAAATTTTGAATCCTTACTTTCATGGTTAATATAAATTAAAACTTTAGAAGTTTCTTTCTGAAAGAGTCAGAGTATTTCTTTAACTTTACCTTTTCTTGCAGGTGACGCTAACCGTTTTGTGGTATTAAGTTAACTTCAACATTTTCTCTGCCTGCTATGTTTACTGTTCAACTCCTTTCTTCTCTACAATTGTTTCAATTTGATTGTGCAAGGTTGAGATAAATAAACTTTCAAGAAAGACCTTCCAAAATCTTACAGGGATAAACAAGGTAGATACAGAGAAGTTCTCTTAACTTTCCAACATAAACTATTTGAATAAGGTGCTATCTCTAATATTTCAAGTTCTAATTAACAATTAGGTAAATAAACTTCACCAAACATCAAAATTATATTCTTGTTTTTGTTACAGTTACCCTCACTTGAGGATGTGAATCTTGACTATGTGGATGATACTATTAGAGCAAGAGAGAGGGAAGATCGATCAAATCGAGGTTTATTTACTTGAATTTACTAAACAAATGCATGCACGTAGGCTGTGCAAATGCTGATTGTTGTTGTTCACAGCGAATGCAAAGGATATAACATTGGTGGATGACTTTGAATTTAACGTTTCTCCAGACAATTATTTCGAGAGGTTTTTCTTTTTACTTTAATTATCTTAGTTTATATAAATTAACCATATCTCAGTCTTAATTTTGTATTAACTTTCATGTCATGTTAGATTTGATGAACAAGAAGAAGAAACACAAGCAATTTCTACCGGATTTACACTCTTTCCCTCTCACGAAGAGGAACCAGCTGTTGCTGAAAGCATTCTAGAAAATTCAGAGTACCATCGTCAAGACTCATTATCTTTACCACATAATGAAGATTTCATGGTTAACGAGCCAGACTCATTATCTTCTCCGCATAATGAAGATTTCATGGTTAACGAGCCTAGCACTTCTGCAAGAGGTGAGTAGGATTATGGAAGGAAAAAAGAATAAAAAGGAAGGATATTATTTTTAGTATAAACATGAGATAGGAGGAAGAATTATTTCTTTTTCTTTTTAATTTTTATCTATAATATTTTTCTTTTTTAATGCATTTATCATTTGGTAACTAAACCTACTATTCTGTAGGTGATACAGTTCAAGACCAACCTCTGGAACCGCCTGTCAATCAACAAGCTGACGAAGTAGGTGATACAGTTCATGACCAACATCTGGAACAGCCTGTCAGTCAACAAGCTGCTGACGAAGTAGGTGATACAGTTCAAGACCAACATCTGGAACCGCTGGCCAATCAACAAGCGGCTGACGAAGCCATTCTACCTAGACAGGTACTATAATTGTTTAACATACAACAACATTGATGATATTGAGAAAAGTAAACCATTGAAGTTCAATGTAACAGGAACCTAGAAGAGGAACACGGAAAAGGGTGGCAAATATAATATACAAAGAAGGAAAGGTTGGCTCGCAAAATAGAAGAAAGAAAAAGGTTCTCATTTGATATACATCTAGCGTTTATGTATTTTGAATAAATTGCATTTATACGTATGGTATAAGCAAATAATCAGTTATCTAAGTATATACTCAAAACAAAATACTAATGCTTCTCTCGGATGCAGCGAACTGGTTCATCAAGAAATACATATTTACCAATCATGAAGGACATTTCAGCACAACAATCTCATGGTATCTTGCTATAACCATCTATCTGTCTAAAAAGTTTTAGCAGAAGGTAACAAACGCCGTTATTATATGAAGAAAGCATTTCAGCTTATCCTCCAGGTCCATTATCTTCTTCGTCACCAGAAGTTCGTCATGAACATCGGGTGGTTCTTCATTCTTTTTTATTTTATTTTCTACATTACATTACTTAACTTATTTCTGATTAATTGTCCAAATATAAAGTCTTTTGAAGATTTTCACATGGAACATGCACCTTTTGAAGATATTCACATGGAACATGCACCAGAAGGTGCAGAGATGGAGAACTTCCTTTCCGATGAAGTGGATGGGTTTGAAGGTAGTTCTCATCAACAAAAGCTAAAATATTTTATTGATTTATTTGTTGAATTTCTTTGCATTAACATAAGTCTCTTTTTAGAATGGCTTGGGGAAACACATTTGGATCCTACGGATAATGTAATGAATTCCAGTCAAGGGTATGAAATATTTTGATAAATTTATTAATCTAAATTTTAAAGATAATTTTCAGTAATAATAACCCTCATTCATTGTATCTGAACTTGTATTTGAACGTTAACAGGCATGAGTCTTTTGAAATTGAAAGATTTGAACATGTACTGCACAAGATGAAAGCGAAGAAATATGCCTCACAAGTTTTCTATCAAATTTGTGGTAATCTGTTTGTAGTCCTTCTATTTGTGTTTTATATTAATACTTTAATAATTAATGCACAAATCTTAATCTTTAATCTAACTCTTTCCGTACACAGCTCTGGCTTCCATCGATGTCCTTGACGTTGAGCAGAATGCTGATCTTTATGCTGAGCAGATTTTCCCTATTTTCTTGTCAAGAGGATCGAATTATACGAATTTTAAAATCGATGAAGGTCTGTATCCCTCCCCAATAATGCATGTTTCTTCTGATTTGCTTATTCTTCTCTGGGTCTTTGAAGAGTTTTGCTAACGTAGTTTGTTCTCTTTAGCAGCAACGGAACCAACAAGTGGGATCGATGGTTCTAACTTTCATATCCTTCAAGATCTCTTGGACGTGTTTAGTGTGTAGCTAATGTAGTTTGTTCTCCAAGAGCAAGATAAAACGATCGCTTGTTCAAAACATAGATAGCTGACGTGTTTAGTGTGTACCTAATGTAGTTTGTTGTCCAAGAGCAAGATAAAACGATCGCTCTTTCAAAACATAGATAGCTAACGTAGTTGTAGGACAATTTGACATGATGTAATGTGTAACAAAATTTTCATGGGATTATACAGTTCTACATTCGTCTCTACATTTTTTTTTGTTTTTTTTTTTTCAAATTCTTGTTATTAAACTTACACCATATTTTCACATTCTATTAGCAGTTTGCTGGAACAAATGCTGTAGCGTATTATTCTACTTCTGTGTTCCGTAGTGCTGGAATTGCTTCTGACATTAAAGCAAGTGCCTTGGTTGGTGCATCAAATGTTTTTGGTGAGTACTTTTGAATCTTAAATGTTTATTTTGCATTCAATAAAAGAAGAGTTTGCTGTGCATGTTGCACAAACAAGCTATTATCTCTGATTCATCTTTTATTTTGTTGCAGGAACTGCTGTTGCTTCATCTTTGATGGACAAACAAGGAAGGAAAAGTCTCCTTATCACAAGCTTTAGTGGGATGGTAATATTTATTTTCAGCACACATCTGTGTTAGATCTTAAGCACAAAACATCAGATATTATATGATAGATTAATGATATGGCTGAAACTTCAGAAGCTTAACTGTGAACTTTTGATTTTTGTGGGTCATTCTTTGCCTGGTTAAACTAGTCCAGAGTAAAAAAATTATATCTTGCACTACTGAAGTGACATAATGCATGGCTGGATTATGTGTGCAAATATACTTTTACATTTGAAGTGTAATTTAGGACATGAACATTTTGATATGTCAGAAACTATCTTCTTTCATCCTTCAACTCAGCTATGATATAAAGGTCTATGTGGCAAAATGTGAATACTGGTGCCGTCTTTATCATCATTCACAATATAATAGAAATGCTTATGCACAAAAACAAATGTATTTATCCTAGTCAAGTATGCTGATTTGCTTTCTTTGTACTGCCATTTAAGTTATAAAAATGATGAGTCACTTGTTGATGTCTCTTTGTGTTGAACAGCTGACCATTCCATATTTGGTGTAGGGTGGTAAATGGTGCTCTTGAATACGTTGCTAAGGATCTTGGAATCGCCAAAATTTCTGTTCTAAAGGTACATATTCTGTTCAAAACTATGTATATTTTGTAAATTACTTTAAAACTTTGATTAATTTTTTTTATGGGCAATGATAGTGGTAGATATATGAGAATGCTGTTTCTTGTTTTATATGCTTATTATATTAGGAAAATTTTCGTATGCTTGCCTTTCCATGTTGATGGTGCTGATAAGTAAGAAGAAAACTAGGTGAGCTTTTTGGAAGAATGTTTAAATGAATTGTTTTATTACTTTTGTTCACATGAATCTTTGCTACCATTAACTTCTATTAAAAATTTCTAGTTTCACTTGCATATGCCCCATCAATTGTTTTCTCTTTTGATTGTCGTAAGTGTAAATCCATGAACAGGTTGGATTGTCAGCGCATCACCTGCTGGTGCCACTGTTGGTTCATTCACTGGTGGAGCATTGGCCGACAAATTTGGAAGAATGAGAACCTTTCAATTAGATGCAATCCCTCTAGCAATTGGAGCATTTCTTTGGTCTGTCAGTTGTTTTTGAGGACAAAATTGATCTTTTATATATTTTTGAAATGTGACATTATAAACTAGATGTGTTTACAATGCTGATAAATTTGATCTTTTATATATTTTTGAAATGTGACGATATAAACTATGATGCATTTATAGTGCTACAGCCCAGAGTGTTCAGACAATGATCATTGGTCGCTTACTTGCTGGTATAGGAATTGGCGTCACATCTGCTATAGTACCACTATGCATATGTGAGGCACTTCATAAATTATTCTTCTCTTTATGATCATGATTGCATATTTTATATGAATTGCATGGTGACTCCTTCTAATGGGCAGATTTCGCCAACTGAAATTTGTGGAGCACTCGGTTTTTTTTTTTGGTGAGGGACCACTTTTGACCTGTTTATTCTGCTGGTTTTTAGTATCATCTAGAGATGGTAAAATATTAGAAGAAAGTGGGGATTTTTTAATTTTTAATTTTTGTGAGTGAGAAATAAATGAAGTGACTAAAGAAAACATGCTCCTAGAATAGAATTTTATGAAGATTTTATATATGGCCCTGTCTGTATCCGAAGGATTTTCTCTATAAGAACTGATGTCAAGGTTTAGATTGGGGCTAAACATAGGTAGTTTATTTCTAAATAGTTTGATTTCTTTACTTTAGAAATATAACATGTCCCATCATTGATTTTCTTGTTTTAATCTTCTCATCATTGATGACACAAATGAATAGGAGAAAATTTAATTGTGAACATGAGCTTTTGTAGAAAAATGCTGCTGCAAATTCAAACTTTGGATATTGAAATTTTGTAACTATGATGAAGGATAAATTGAAGTATTCAATGAGCCAGATGGGAATTTGATATGCACAAATGATAATAAATCTATTCATTTTACCATATGAATTCACTCAAAAGTTTTACTCCTCTGCACATTTTTCTTTTCTTTTCTTTTTCGAAAAATAACTCTTCCTGGATGATTTGATTGTGTTAGTTTCAAGTTAATATTGAAAATTTGATTTTGTAAAGTGCATGTTTGATTCAGCTTAATTTGAGGAAATAATCACTTATTTTTTCCAGGTTTGTGATAGAGCTTCATCAATCATATGTTTAAGAAAAGCTCATCTAAACAAGCATGTAATGGGCTTTATAATATATTTTCCTCTTGGGGGATCCAGAACCCTTTGTTGGTCAGTTTTTTACTTCTTGTAGCTCATTTAATGTTTTAAATTTTATTTTATCAGGTGGCGGACAATGTTTGGCATTGCAATAGTTCAAGCTATTCTGTTAGCACTAGGAATGGCAATATCTCCAGAAAGTCCCCGTTGGCTTTTTCAGGTTTTACTACAATTTTATGGTACCTTTTGTTCTGGAAGCAATAAGTTCATAATCATATGACAATTAAACTAGTGGAAAAAGAAATTAGTTTTAGACACATTATTGGCTTTTTATCAAATATCTGTGTCAGAATCTAACCCTTGGACATTGATATATGGTGGCAATCCTGCAAATAAAACTACAAGCTAGCTATCGTAGTTGGAGAGTCCAAGGCCTTATAAACCCCACACTAGAATCCCATACGTCCAATGTGGACTCATGTCCCATAACTTTCAATTGAGTCCTAACATTATATTATGTTTAAAATATATTCAAGACACTATCAATTTTCTTGAATGCTTAAACTGGATTGAAAATGGTAACACTCATGATATTTTGTTATATAATCCAACAGAACATCCATATTGTCAGAGATGACATCTCTTTTATGTGTATCTGTTAAGAGTTTAACACAATAATTTTATTGTAGGCTTTCTGAGAAAATTCCATGTATTAATTTGCAGCAAGGAAAAATCACTGAAGCTGAAAAGGCCATTAAAATACTCTATGGGAAAGAAAGAGTTGCTGCAGTTATGCATGACTTAACAGCAGCAAGTCAAGGTTCTTCTGAACCTGAAGCAGGGTGGTTTGATCTGTTTAGCAGTCGATATTGGAAAGGTACGTAAATTTTAGTTTTGACTAATTCTTGGTTTGATAACACTAATGACAAAATACTTTTTGCTAATAGGCTGACCTGCATCTTTTGAAGGTCTTTTCATAAAAGTTTGCTTGTTTTTAGGGTGTCTGTGTGAAGGATGTCCAATGTAAAAACCATAAAGATTGTGATAATTTTATCTTAAATGATGATTCAAGAAAATCAATTCTCTTATTTCAACCCAAACCCACTGCATAGGTCAGATTTGATAACCCGTGAGACTTCCCTTCAATATTTGTTTTCATTGAGGCCCTTCTTCTTTTATACCCAATATATTTGTATGAAGAATTATTATTGAATGATAATATAATGGTTTTATGTTATAATTTCTCTGGCCAACTTCCTTGTTTTAGTTCACTATACAGTTGATTATGCATTCTTGTATGATAGAGCAAAGCACATATTCAAATTATGCGTTGTTGCAGTCATCAGCGTTTTTGGGGCAACACTTTTCTTGTTCCAGCAGTTTGCTGGAACAAATGCTGTAGCGTATTATTCTACTTCTGTGTTCCGTAGTGCTGGAATTGCTCCTGACATTGCAGCAAGTGCCTTGGTTGGTGCATCAAATGTTTTTGGTGAGTACTTTTGAATCTTAAATGTTTATTTTGCATTCAATAAAAGAAGAGTTTGCTGTGCATGTTGCACAAACAAGCTATTATCTCTGATTCATCTTTTATTTTGTTGCAGGAACTGCTGTTGCTTCATCTTTGATGGACAAACAAGGAAGGAAAAGTCTCCTTATCACAAGCTTTAGTGGGATGGTAATAGTTATTTTCAGCACACATCTGTGTTAGATCTTAAGCACAAAACATCAGATATTATATGATAGATTAATGATATGGCTGAAACTTCAGAAGCTTAACTGTGAACTATTGATTTTTGTGGGCCATTCTTTGCCTGGTTAAACTAGTCCAGAGTAAAAAAATTATATCTTGCACTACTGAAGTGACATAATGCATGGCTGGATTATGTGTGCAAATATACTTTTACAGAAGTGTAATTTAGGACATGAACATTTTGATATGTCAGAAACTATCTTCTTTCATCCTTCAACTCAGCTATGATATAAAGGTCTATGTGGCAAAATGTGAATACTGGTGCCGTCTTTATCATCATGCACAATATAATAGAAATGCTTATGTAGTAACTTTAGTTTTTATTGATCTGTGCAGCAAAGCAATTGATTGCAATTCGCAAATATCTTTTTTGGTGTTGAAAATGGGTTTGGTCCTAATTTGATCCCAAAAGCTAGCTCATAGGATAAGGTTTGGTCTTATCATTAAGCTAACTTGATCGCAAATACTCCTGATTGGTCTTATTCTGTCTTGTTTTATTTCTAGGGTTCGTTGGGCCAGTGGACCGAGATAAAATGGAAAAGATGAAATCGGAAGGGTTTCTACCCTTGTCTGGCTGCACTTGGGAATGGAAGGATTTGTTGATGATACTATGCCATATTTTAAAATGGAAAAGATAAAAATGAGGCAATACAATACAATTTTGAGAAGTCTAAAGAAGGGATGGAACTCTATCTTTCCACTTCTCTCATACACCCCTTTCTCATGGGTGCTTATATTTTATTCCATTCTTGAAGGAAGGAAATGCTACTTTCAAGCATAACGATGTTTGATTTCATTTCATGCTTGCATGTCAGAAGCATCATTAGGTTGGTAGATAAGGATCTTCCTAGTCTTCTTTAGTGAGCTGCACAAATGTAACTCAATTTTGTTTATAATTCAAACTAATTTAAACTAAATTCTTATACCAAATGCTTAATTTTATTTCTTGTGGTTCTGGTTGATGCAATCAAACTAAATCTAAATACCAACAGCTTAGTTTTATTTTTTGTGTGACATAACTCATTCATCTAATGGTAAAATATAAAAAACATCCTGCATTTTTTATTTGTATAATTGACAACCTTTTCATTGTCTTTCCTAGGCTGCTTCTATGTTGCTTCTTTCTCTATCATTTACTTGGAAGGTCCTTCCGCCATACTCAGGCATGCTTGCTCTCATTGGAACTGTTCTGCAAGTCATTTAATTTTGTCAGTAGCAGTGTTAGTGATTCCATTCGCTGAAAGACTTGCACACTTCAATGAACTTATAGTTTCTTTTACTGTTCAATTTCTTTTGACTCTGATCTATGATATTTAACCAGCTATGTTCTATGCCTTCTCTCTTGGTGCTGGTCCTGTGCCTGCCCTTCTTCTACGGGAGATATTTTCTTCAAGAATTAGAGCAAAAGCAGTTTCTTTGTCATTAGGCATGCATTGGGTGAGTGACTTCCCCGTGGAATCTAAATTTTACCATTTACTAATGCCTTAATCTTGTCATACACTTAGAAGCTATGCTTCTTAAAGGCTAAAACAAACTAAAATTTTTGTACTTTGAATGAGTAATTGCTTGTGAGCTTGTCAAACCCTGAACATGCTGTTCTTAAAGACAAAAATAAGTAAATAAATAAAAGCAAATAAAAAAAGTATGTTGAGTTGCCAAACCAAAGTCATTCACACAGTTTTGTTTTCTGCATAAATTGATTTTCTAAATACTATATAGATGAAGAAACATTCCTAAGAAAATAGGTTCACTGTGAATTCCTCACCCAATATTCTGCCTCAGTAGTTTCTTGGATCTTTTCTCACCAAATGATATCTAGATTGGTATGATATATGCTGCATCTAGTTTATTGCCATACTAGTTTTATTGATTGCCTTTATATTATTTTATCAATGAAATTATGTATTTTTTTTTATCTTATCAGATCTCCAGCTTTGCCATCAGCCTCTATTTCTTCGGTGTTGTAAACAAGTTTGGTATCAGCTCCGTATACCTCGGGTTCTCAGCTGTTTGTGTTCTTGTTGTTCTGTACTAGCTGGTAATGTTGTGGAAACAAAGGGTCGATCATTGGAGGAAATAGAACGTGCTCTTAGTCATTCAACATGAAAATCTCCAGAAAATGCTTGAGTCATAATTCCTATGCTACTCAAAAGAACTGTGTTACCTTTGTACTCTTGCTACTTACATTTACTCTACACATCTGTCTTGCAAGAGTGATAGTCATGCGAGCTTGTTTATTGTAACCAAATTTTGCTCAAGTGCAAATATGGGAATAATGTGAGCTTTGGTCTGGTATGTGCATTTTAATACTATCTTTTGGAACTGAGTTTTTGTCACATTGTATAGTAGAAATCAGCAACAACATGCTCACTTCAATTGTCAAATTGAATAACTTGGACATCTATCTTAAAAATTGAGAGTGACCATTTTCTTTAATGTTTATAAACAATTAGTATTGGATTTGTATAGAGAAAATAATAGATGAACAGTATAGCCACAAAGGTGCAACTAAGAAGAAAATGAAAAGGTAATGTAGTTGCAAGTATTATGTGCCCCAAGTCTGTAGGACTTGTATGAGAATTACTGCATCATGATATGCATATCCTTTCACATGAGTATCATACAGCGAACTTGTTTATAATCATGTGACTAAAATTTCGCAATTAAAAATTTTAAGAGGATATGTTTTTCTCTTAAAATGGTTGTCATACGTATTAAAAATATATTACATTCATTTTCATACAAATATAGAATAATTTTTGTATATAAATCAATCGTTTAAAGCATAGCTTGGTTCAACTTGTTTAATAAATAAAAATGTTCAAACTTGTTAAAAAGATTTTTAGATAAACAAGTCAGACTTAACCTTATAAAAAAGTCTATTTTACTTATTTAGGGGTCTAATTATATTTATATATTATATATTATATATTTATATTTATTTTAATATATTATATTTGTATAATATTTATTTTATATTTTATTTACATAATATTTATACATATTTTAGACCTTTTTATCTTGTAGGTTTTAAGTTTGGAAGCCTTTTTAATCAATTATTTATATAGACTTTAAGTTTATTTATTGATTTTTTGTAATGTAGGTTTTTAAAAAGGCTTGTAGGTCTTATAGACTTTAAATCAGACCAAGCCTTTGACAGAAAAAAAAAAAAGACAACAGGCCTAGACTTCAAAATTTTTAAATAGGCCAGACTTAACGCTCAAAACCTAAGTCGACTCGAACTACTTCCATTCCTAGCTCTCACTCGTTGACATCACTTACACTGTACTTAGTATATAAACCTCTGATGATATTACTTCCCAAATTTATGGAGTTGCTTGCATTAAAAACCCTGGATCTTGCTCATGTCAATTTTACTGCAACTCATGATAATTGTGCCGTACCCTTTTTAAATTGTCCAGTGCTAGATACATTGATCCTTGAAAATTGTTCTTTGCACTATGATGCAAAGGTGCTCCACATATCTAATTCTACCCTTTCAGATTAAGAATACACATTTATCTTGGCAAAGCTTACCAACTTGTACTCTCTACTCCAAATCTTGGTTTTATCACTATGAAGGATTTTCGTGGTCACCAACTCTCCTCCACATGCAATCTTTCTTATGTTTGTGATGTACGTTTTGACATGAATACTATGGCAAGTTCAGACATCATAAGATGGCTGCAACTCTTCACTAATGTAAAGAAGTTGACAATCACTCCAATTACCCTTGAAAACATACTATCGGTAAGTCATTTTAGTATGTTTCCCCTCTTATTATTTTTTTTAATGCTCACTAGATGCATGTAGTATTCTTATTTTAAAATATCCATTAAGATATGACTCCAATTAACTCTAATTGTGTAGGATCTCTCGAATGCTGATTCAATATGCTGTCAACCGCCTTGCTTTGTCAGATTGGAGTCGTTGAACATGAAACTTCCACGGCAAAAAAATCCAGTCATATCTAGCGAGGATGTGAAGAGTGTAGTGAAGTACTTGCTGCAAAACACTAGAGTTGTAGGAAGTGATATATCAATATCTAACTCTTTAGGTAGAGATTTTGAATATTAAGTTTTTCCTATTTTATGCTTCCCTTGTTTATGTAATTGAAGAGGAAAGAGATTTTGGATTTCCAAGTTTATCGCAAACTATGCGCATCATGTTCTCATTTTGAGTCTTGGTGATGGGCATAATAGGAGCTGAAAATCAATAATGCTAGACTGAAAATTTTGCACAAATCTGTGTGGCTAGTAGATGCAATGGTTTCAATAATTATGTCATTGAGAATTCAGATTTATCTGGTAAAAGAATTGCCAACGGAATCACAATAAGTTTGTTAGACAGGGAGGGACTTTTGCTTATAGTTTCCCTTTCATGTTCGCGGATTCGTATTATTATTTGTGTCCCTTTTCTTTCTCATTTGTGCCTTCTTTTGTTTTGTTTGGAGTGTAGATCTCTCTCTGATGAACATTGGCTTGGAACTTTTGGGTTTATATTTGTGTTCTCAAGCAATGCTAATACAACGAAATGTAGGGTATCCTCTGCTAATATACACACCATTTTGTTTTTCGTAAATATATATTTTAAGTTGGTTTTGATTGCAAATGAAATTAATGTTTTGATGATTAAAGTAACTATATAGTTTCCTGATCTGCTAGACTTTTAATAATATCTTCCAAATTGTTTGTATTTTTTTTTTCTGGTTAAGGGTTTGGAATTGTGATGCTTTTGGAATAATGAGTTTGTGAGTCTTTGAAGCTTAATATATCTGTTATCAAGCACAAACAAGCTTAATACATTCAACTACCATTGCATCATTTTTTGCTCGAAGTGATTTTTGTTATTAATATTTTGATGATTTAAGTAACAATATAGTTTTCCGATCTGCTTGACTTTTAATGATATCTTCCAAATAATTTGTATTTGTTTTAGTTAAAGGTTTGGAATTTTGATGCTTTCTAAGTCATGAGCTCGTAGGCTTTAAAGCTTAATACATCTGTTATCAAGCACGAACAAGCTCAATGCATTCCACTGTCATCCAATCTTTTTTTGCACTGAGCGGTTTTTGTTATTAACTTTATTGTCTTGAGTTTTCCTATTTTAAATCGTTTCTCAAATTTCAATAATTTAGGTTCCTATGTATTCAAAGCTGTCACAGTGATGGGAGATGGGGATTTTACACAAGACCATTTTGTTATCAAGCATGAAGAAGCTCAATGACATTCCACTATCATTGCATCATTATTTCCACTGAGTGATTTTTGTTATTAATGTTTTGATGGCTTAAGTAACTATATAGTTCCTGATCTGCTGGACTTTTAATATCTTCCAAATTGTTTGTATTGTTTTTTTTGGTTAAGGGTTTGGAATTTGATGCTTTCTGAGTAATGAGTTCGGTGGGGCTTTGAAGCTTAATATATCTGTTATCAAGCACAACCAAGGTCGATGACATTTCACTATTATTGCATCATTTTTTGATTGAGTGGTTTTTGTTATTAATTTTAATGTCGAGTTTTTCTATTCTGAATCGATTATCAAATTTCAATAATCTAAGTTTCTTATGTATTCAGAGTTGTTACAGTGATTGAAAAGGATGATTTTACACAAGACCCTATTGATGTTGAGGCATCAAATAATTGCTATTATTTTACTATCATGTATATATAGCATAAAATAAAGTAAAGTAGTTAGTTTAGGACTATCTCAGTCATGTTCATCCTCTTGTTTGTTAATAGATAGGTTTTTTATTGAAATCCAAGTGAAAAAAAAAAAGGAAGCTCCCATTAAATTAACTATTGATGTTATTCATGTGCTGTTCTTGTGTGCGGAAACAAAAAACGAGTTAATATTTAAAATAAATTTAAATTTTAAAAATAAGGAATATTTATCTTTAACTAATAAAATTTTGATTATTATAGAATATTTCTACTTTAATATATTTAATTTTTTTACTTTTTATCTATTTCATGATAATAATAAATTTTTTTCTAAACTAACCTACCGTTATTTTTTTATAAAAAATAATATTTTTTTATTATAAATTATGGTAGACTAAAACAATGTTATCATTAACGAATCAAATATTTAAATTCAAAATTAAATATATAAATTTAAATTTAATTTTTTTAAATCCTATTAAATTTTAACTAAAAATTGAACCTAATTTAATAAAAAATTAAAGTTAAAATAAAAAATTATTATTTTCAAAATTAACAAGTTGATCATCCATTTTAAATAAATAAAAATTTAATTTAGACTAAGATAAAATTTGATCAAATTTAAAATTTTCAACTTCATTTCATACTTTTAATTGGTTAAAAGAGTCGGTTAGTCATATTTTATTTATTTCAAGAATTTAAATTTTATTTCTTTATTATTATTAATAAAATATCTTACAAATTATTTATATATTAAATAAGTGATTAAATAAATTAAACATAACAAATATTTTATTATTATTAAAAAATATTTTATTATAACAGATAATATGAAATTAATGATGTAACATTTTATGTTTGACTAATTAAAATTTAAAATCAAGATATATAATAATTATTAATAAGATATATTAAAATTAAAATTAAAATTAAAATTAATTAAAATTATTAATAATTTAAATTCTGTTCAAGATAATTTTTAATTTTTAATTTTAAAAATTTTGAAAACAAAAATTATATTTTATTTTCAGTTTTTAATATTAATTTTTAATTTTTAAAAGCTATTATAAAAATAAATTAAAACTTTAAATTATATAATTTTAATATAAATTCATAAAATATATAAACAAAAATAATAATTTAAAAAAATAAATTATATCAAAATAACATAAATTTTACTTTTAAAAAAAATAAATGAAATTCTATTATTTTTATAATTATGATGTTGATAATAATTAAAAATTACAATGATAATTATAGTAATGAGAATAAATTTTTTTATAAAATAATAATAATAATGTTATGATTATAATATAAATTATTATTATTATTATAATAAAAATAATAATTGTGAGATGATAATTATAATATAAATAATATTATATAATAATATAATTATATAATTTTATATATTATTTAATAATTAATATATAAAAAAATTTATTTTTATATTATTATTATAATATTTTTTATATAATATTTATTTTATATAAAATAATATATATTATATAATAAAAATGTCTATAATATAAAATTATATTATAATATCATAAATTAACTATAATTTCTATATATCAAATAATATTATTTATTTGTAAATTTATAAAATAAATAAATAATTAATTAATAATTAAAATTTTAAAATAATAAATATAAAAAATTTAAAAATAAAATTTATTATTATTATTATTATGGTAATATTAATAATGAAAAAAATAAAAATAATAATTATAATAAAAACAATAATATAATAATTATAATATAAAAAATATTATATAATTATATAAATTTTTATTTTATATATTATCTCTTATTATATAAAGTAGAAGTGTATGCCAACAGTGTTTCTGCCTAAACTAAGCACAAGTTTTTAGCCAATTTGTAGTTGACACATGTCCATCGGTGATGGGTGTAAATGGAGACGTCACGTTGTCTGTTCCAGACTGATGGTCTAACTAGCTTCCCTTTTTCGTCCAAAAATGTATTACCGATATAGTTTCATCCCAGAGTTAATGGATACCAAAAAATCTTTTGCGTATCTTCTGTATGCCGTTTTGACTGATGCTTACAACGCTTGCTATTATGATAATGGTTTATTATACTTCATTTATGCAGGTTTCATAACTCATCCCCTATAAAGAGCGTCTGTAGCACTCACCAAGCATAAACCGCGTCTGTAGCATTCTGACCTCGGTTGTTCGTTATTGATTGGGTGGTTGGAGAAATCGTCGTCGTGTGGGTTGTTTCGACAAGACTGACTTACTCCGTTGAACCCCTTCGAACCTTCTGCAAACGTCGATCCACTGTATCAAGGTAACTTCGAAATGCCGAATGTGGTTTTTACGGCTTAACATTCGTCCCATTACCAGTCCCTCCAGAATGCCCTGATTATGGGTTCAACTATGTCGTTTTTAAAGGCTTCTTCTTATGTGGTTTATTTGTTTTTGAATTCATTGTTCAGGTGACAATATCGCCAGTAGGGATGGAAGTGAATAAGGCCGTCCGATAGGGGCCTACGGCTCGGCTTGTTTAAAGCCTAGTTAAGCTCGGCTCGTTTAATAAATAGATAGGCTCAAGCTTGTTAAAAAGCCTTTTTAGATAAACAAGTCAGGCCTAAGCTTATAAAAAGCTTATTTAACCTATTCAGGGGCCTATTTATATTTATATATTATATATTTATATTTATTTTAATATATTATATTTATATAATATTTATCTTATATTTTATTTACATAATATTAATATTAATATATATATATATATATATGTTTTCGGCCTATTTAATGGCCTTTTTATCTTATAGACTTTAAATTTGTAAGATTTTTTTAATTAATTATTTATATAGGCTTTAAGTTTATTTATTGATTTTTTTTGGTAATGTAGGCTTTTAAACAGGCTTACAGGCCTTGTAGGCTTTAAATCAGGTCAGGCCTGAACAGAAAAAAAAATAAGCCTTTAACAGGTAACAGGCCCAGGCTCAGGCTTCAAAATTTTTAAACAGGCCAGACTTGAACACTCAAAGCCTAGCTCGGCTCGGCCTACTTCCATCCCTAGTTGCCAGGTATTATTTTGAAGCCATTGTTAGCCCAGAAGTTGTAAGTTTGCAATATTATGTGTATCAAGTGGTATTTTGTATATTTCTCCACCCAATTTACATCTTTCGATTAATATTTCCTTTTTTTGGAAGGTGGAAATTCCTATATGCCCTGCCTTTTGGATGAAATTTTGAAAATTCCTATTCCCAAGCACGATTACTGTTTTTGATAGATTGGAAAACCTGAACACTCTAAGTGCTCGGCAAAGGACTGACAGTCCTTATATGATTGTTGGTAATCTAATTCATTTCTATGAATTAGAAACGCCCCATACACTTCAGCTTCATTGGGTTTTCTGTTACGAGCTAAGAATAAGGATATATAATAAGTTTTAGTATGAAATTAATTATCCACGTCATTATGTGCATCCAGAGATGTATATGCCTAAACATGATTTTGTTCATGTTGATGATGATGACAATGCTGATAATTTTGAAGAGTTTCCCCCGGATGGTGTAAGTGTCGACGAGGATGCTGCTAAACAAGAGGGTCTGCCTGATGTGGTTGATGTGAAAGATGTTGCTCCTTTAATATGGGACGTTAAAGTGTCTGCTTCTCAAGCTTCTGGGAGACAAGTATTAGTATAGTCTCATGCATCATAGTGTCATGTTTACATTTGTGTAATTAATTTCATGCATGTTTGTTTCATAACACATGAATCTTAAATTTATGTGGTAAATCTTACACTATATTCCTGCAGAGCATTCGTGAAATCTAAATATTGTATCAAATCAGTGCATTGATGTTATTGATGAAGATGACATGACTCAGACATGCATGTTGAAGAGTAGACATGGACCATATCATGAGTGTTACATAAGCAGTGGATGGTATCAATTTATACGGTCAAAACACCTGCGTGCAGGGGATATTCTACAATTTCAACTTCAGGAAAATTCACTTAGGATGAATGTTAAAGTTTTGCGTTTATAGGATTGTATTATGGTTGTGTTAATTATGTTACATTACATTATGTTACATATGTTTATATACATTACATATATTTATATGATGAAATTTGATGGACTGTTGAATATGTTTTTTACATGCTTATTGGTGTGAAGTCTCATGGAGATTATTAAACTCTGAAGGTATGTTTTTTGTAAAATAGTTGCAAGATGTATTTAAATATTCATTATGGAAAATGTATATTAGAGGATGTGACTAACAATTTTGCCTATTCAATTTGGTTAATATAAAAATAGAGTCCTCTTCATTAACTGTGGTTGTTGATTAATTCTTATGCATATATTAATGGTTCATTAAAATTATGCAGTATTTGTTAAAGGTGATAGTTCAAGGTCTATACTTTCTGTTTTATTCTGAATATCAGCTAAATTAATGAGTGTTAATAGTGTACAAAATCTGAGTTGCATATCCTTTGAGTTATCTTTTCAATGTGAGTAATATTAATGACTGTGTAAGTACAGTTTCTGGTGGTGTTTCATTTAAAATCAGCCGGTACAGCGCCTATTAAAGTGTTATCTATCTACCTGTACCAATAAGTGGTTGCTGAAATCCTATAAGTTTTCATTACATATGAATGGAAGGACATCAATATTGAAACCATCATCGAAAATTAGTCTTCACGTACGTTAAGCCTGTGGTATGTGTTAAAGTGATGGATATTTTTCTTTATTGACAAATCAATTGTATTTATTGATGGTTCTTCTGATGGTTGTTGTTATTATTAAATATATATTGTAGGTGTCATGCCGAAGCCGATTAGCAAACTTCAACAAATTGATGCTACCAAAATAGATTGAAAATAAGGATGAGGGTTTCACGGATGTAAAAGCCTCCTATGTATGGTCAATCGGATCAGGTTGGAACCGTTGACATGATTCTGGTGGATGAATGGGTAATAAGTGGAAACCATCATATATTTATGGCTGTATTTTAATTATGTCGTCTCCATCTTATGTATTGCACGTTTTACTCATAATGAACACCTTATATATGTTTAAATGTATTTTAATGTTAATATGTGCAACTTGGATGATGTATATGTATTGTGAGGCAGAATTTGGTGGCATAGTTTGAACAACAACTTCAGGAAGGCAAAACATACATTATTGAGAATCTTTTAGAAGGACAAAACTCCACAAAATTTAGGACTTATAAATAACAATATTTGTTAAACTTTATGCGGACAACCATTTTGCACCGAGATGAAGGTGAAAACATTCCCACACATGTATTCCATTTCACTCCATTTTCAGATATATGCCCTGGTGTAGATGCCTCATCTCTCATTGGTAATGACATATATACCTGGGTTTTAAATGCTTATGTTACATCTTCCTTTGCAACAGACGTTATGGTAGTCATAAATCTTTCCTGATATATAGATGTTATCGATCATGTTGTTGAGAGAAATGATATGAAGGAAGCACATGTTAGTGGAAACAGGACTAACCTCATTGATTTTGTTCTGGAGGATTTGCAGTAAGCTACTGAAATTCATGAAAACTACAATTAATATATGAATAATATAGTGCGCATTTATGTCATTCTCTTTTATGCACAGGATGAATAGGTTGGAGTGCACACTTTGGGGGCGTTATGCAGAACACATGGCTCAGTTTTCAATATCCCCACCACTAATACTCCTGTCATACTTATTTTGCAACTATGCAGAGTCAAATCTTTCAATGGTTTTTTATACTCTTTGCAGTAAATTAAATTTATAATCTTTTATATTATATTGGAATTTTATTGTTTAACCATATACCTTACATAACTTTTAAGGAAAATATGGTGTTTCAAATGCTTACAATGGTACTCATGTCATTATAAACAATGGTGTCAAGGAAATCGATGAATACAAGCAAAGGTACAGTAATGTAGAAGTGTTTCGATACATTTCAACAGTACAACTTGAAATGACATAGTTGATGAATTAGTTCATATATATTGTTATTGATGGTATGACTAAAATCCTCTCTTCATTGATTCTTATAGACATCATGAGAATTCAATAACATTGACCCAAAGTATAAGTCAAGTCAGTAACAAAACTGCAACTAGCCTAAGTGATGAATTTCTTCAAAATCCTCTATGGTTTATATATGATTTGTATGACTCTTCAGAGGTATTTCTCATATATTATTAACTATAACAACGAATGTAAACAAATTCTATAACAACAACCAATATTTGAACTGTGTGAACCTAATTTCCACAATTGATTCCTATGTGTGCAGAAGTGTATAGCAGTTGTGTTTGTGAGAGTATTTGACATAGACACAAGTTGAGGTTGGTTTTATGTATCATGTTCAAAGTGCTTGAGGAAAGTGCAACCAGTTGGAGATCAACATTATTGTGATCATTGTGGCAAAATTGCTCCCAAAATTAAAAGGTTAGAAAATCAGAAGGTTGTGTGTTTTAATCGCACAAAAACAGTAAAATTGTGAAATCTTTGTTGCAGTGATAATGTAGTCACAAAGTGTGCACAATAAGACTGGAACGATCATTCACAATTATCAAATGGTAGCTTAATTTTTCACTCATTTTGTTAGGTATAAGGTACAATTACGTGTCATCGATGACACTAGATCTGCGTCTTTTATTTTATTTGACCGTATAGTTGCTAAATATTTTCATATTTTCGCCACGAAATGTTCAATAAAATGGAGGAGGATGAGGTATGTTCTTATTGTACTATATGCTTACGTAATGGATATATTTGGGGTATGTCCACTCATTGAAAATGATGTTATTTTTCTGTACATAGTGTTTGGATTGCCCGACTAAATTATACCAACTTAAGGGAAATATGTTTCTATTCAAAGTTGATGTCAATGAAGGCAACAAGAATAGTAAGCGAAAGAATTACACGGTCAAAAGCTTCTCTAATGATGTTGAATTGATTGAATCATTTAAGATGAAACATGGATTACAGGTTTCAACCATTTCAAAAACCTTCGTAGATTCCTAATGGTCATTTACGTTTGTATATCACTTAGTTTACAATTGTTTTACTCATACCTTCAATTAATGTTGTTACTAATTGTTAGGACGTTGAAGAAGATGATAATCCAACCACCAAATCAATATTTGATTCCCAGGTTAATTTAATCATGAATACATTTACACGCTCTTACTTTGAATTTGCAGTGCATTGTTATTGAGCTGAGATTAACCAGGAATTTAACAACCATCAGTGCAGTATGAGAACCCTGTGCAGGAACCCGTTTGTCAACAATCAAGGACCAATGCTTTAAAGGTACATTGCACATCTTTGTCAACCTTTCTTTAAAGTCAAATATAATCTGTTGCCTAACAATATTAAAACATTATTATATGCAAGACTCCCTAAATGACAATGATTCCACAACACCTTCAAGAAAATATTGTAGTGGGTTGTTTTTTTTTTTTTTATCCTGGATGTAATTTGGATGGACATTTCTATCATGACATTGGAGAGACATCCTCAACAAAGGCTCGCACCATGGTTGCTGTCAAAGAGGAGAAACCTTAGCTTGGGGACATTTTTTAAAATTCTTATAATATGTATCATCTTAAGCTCAATGTTTGAAATTTTACATTTTGCTTATCAATGCTGGAATGTGCTGATTAAAACAATGTTGTATTAGCAATTAATTTGTTTTTGCCTTCGCTTATGTGGATTTCATTTTATATGAGTGATGCATATACTTGCTTCAATTATTTCATCTCTAGGATGTTACATGTATACACAGGTTATACCAGAATGATATTCATCCAGTTGTGTAATCAACAGTAAAGTCACAGTCGTCCTAACATGGTATTCTACAAGCACCCCCAGTGAAGAATAACTGACAATGTCAATGTGCAGGAATTCAATTGCATCAGACCAGATATGTGATAAGGAACATATCATTGCCTAATGTCATAGGAGCACATTTATATTTTGCATTCCATTATACACACTGCACTTAATATATATTTGTAAACAAAGTATTGTATGACATATAATTGAATTCAGAATGAGCACTCAATTGTATGTTTATTGATCAACATATTTCCCTAATAAATGTTTATCAAAGGTTGTAACCGAAATTCGATTAAATAAATACTTCTTCAATTTGATTACAATTTTTTTTGTGTACCATGAAGTCAAATAGTACACGCATTGAACATTCATTAAAGGATTCAACCACTAAAGTTGGAATAATACCTCTATAAATAACCAAACGTCAAACAAAGATAAAAAATAAAATTATATTGTAATAGTTGTGTAACATGACAGATTAGACATGCCTACATTGTAAATTAATTTTTTATTTCTACCATATGTGTGAATTTCACATCGGTAATAGAAGATTTCCATTTGTATTCATTGCAAATACCATAAAACATGTACTAACCCTTAAAAATTGTGTACACATTAATTGCTGCACTCTAAAAATACATTGATTGCATTGCATAATGCATATTGACAGCAAATAAGTATAAGTATAACTTTAAAGTTTAACTTTTTATAGGTTCACATTCCCAATGATAGCCTGTCAAAAGTCACCTAAACTATCAGAATATATGACTTCCAGTGTAAGCTTACTTCAAAATGTAGTGATGCATTTGTCACTGTTACCAAATAAGTAGGAAAATTTCAAACTTTTAACTGTGCTCGGCCTTTTCTGTTAGTTAAATTACTGTGTATTGGTATGTTAATAGCACCACATGACAATGGAACAAAACCAATAGAAGGCATTGGAGATCCCCAGTCACCAAGAGACACCATCTGAACTCGAGAACAACATTTCTTCTTGATTTCCTTTGATAGAAATCAATAGTGGTATGTTATGTATACTGCACATTGTGTCACACAGTGATAGTCTCTGTGTTACATTAATTAATATAAATATCAATGCAACAATAAGTTAAATATGTTTGTCAAACATATGATGCAATTCACCTTCTATCATCAAGAAAACAAAAACCTTTAACACAAGGTAAACATGTCTTCAACTCACGGCGAATTATCTGTCAGCAAAATCAATGTACCCAACATACTTTACCTCCACCTATTGAAGGAGGTAAGTATGTGCACTATTATCATTATTTTTGGGAAGAAAATTCATTTTAGGTTAATGGCGAATACCAATGGTCAGAACCATTATTCTTAACATTAACATTAACATCATCAATATAAATACCCATTCTTCATGTTGTCATATTCTCATAGTGAGGGAAACATTTACTAATGTAACAACTGAAGATTACAATATTGTCACACCTGACCTTACTTCAAAGAAAAGGATGTCTCCTACGACTCCCTTAACAAATAATTGCGTTGGTAAGTTTATGAAAGATTTCATCAATGATGGAATATTATACATAGTACAATATTAAAAAACCATAATTAATGGTTATTGATGTTAATCTAGTAAATGATTTATCAAGCAAGAAGCATAGGAAATTATGTACAGTTAGCCAATTTGTGACATCAATACATAATTTTTTTGAAAACTTTGAATCACCACAACGAACACCACTAGCAGATATTCAATAACAACTAAATCATCATGGTCATCTAAATGATGCAGGTAATTTTTATGCACAACTATATTTTCAATCAGTTTCAAATTTATGGATTGTTACTTGTATTTGAAATTATATCATCACTTACTTTGTGTTCATGACAAAATCAAAGAATTACACCATAGTCATTCAGGATTTAGAACACATACGGATATTGATGTAAATCTACACCCATGTCATGTTATGACGCCTCCACATTTGATACACCATAGAATGTCTAACACAACTCCATTAACTGAATACATTTATAGTAAGTAAATCATTTTAGTTTCTGTATTCATATAGATTTAAATATTTTTTTTGACGAACTAACACATGTTACATAAACCACATTGAATGCAGGGAAAGATTTAACATCTCTGTACCCCCACCATTTACATTCAACAAACAGTGTTTCCAATTCAGAACCAATAGGCTCATCTTCGGCACATCATCAAGCAAACACAGTACATAATTATTTGAATGTGGATTATGATCATAGCTCAAATCTTGGTCATAATCAATCTCATTCAGGTTATGTCAATGACATTAATATCTGTTGCATTTTTTATCTTAGTGAACATTGAGCTCACAGTAGTACTCAAAACCTCTAATTGGTCATCATTATCTTATACACATTTAAAGAAACATCTTACTAACACTTAATAATTACAATAAATACATATATTGTAGTGTGCTTAAACATAACTGCATTTACATCTATTACACAAACATTGATCAGTAAAGCCACGAAGCTGATGTACATTATAATAATGGGCCACATTCTCCTCAGAATCAATCCCAATCAGGTTACATCATTTACCATAATATTTTTTACTTTTGTCTCAAAATAACATTGTTTCTAAGTATTATGTAAGGGTCTGAATTTTGTCAATGTCCATTACATACCAAAGCAATTCTGAATTTTCATAGGTTACACGGACATTGATCACGAAACTAATGACCCTCATATTAATGGTGATCATAGGCCGATTTCTGCTCAGAAAGAATCACAGACAGGTTACTTCGATCCCTATCAATTTAATCTTTTGGGTGTCAAAAATTTAACCATAAGTATACACATTTCAACAGCTCAGGGCATTATACACATATATTCTCCATTCTATTCGAACTCAGTGTATAGCTAAACATACCTCAATTTTCATAGGTTATTCGGATATTGGTGATCAAACTCATGAATGTCATTACTGTCATGCAATAATATGGTATTCTGAATGTCTAAACAAAAGGTCCCACATAGACAACCCAAGATTTGGACTATGTTGTAGCCAAGGAAAAGTTAAACTACCCTACTTAAAAAATGCACCACCTACATTATTAAGGCTGCTGCGCAATGATACTAATCAAAGAAGATTTTTCACTCAAAATATAAGGTCGTTCAACATGATGTTTTCATTTACTTCTATGGGTGGTCAAATTCAGAGAGCAGTCAATGATGGGAATAGTCCTCCCATGTTTGTATTATGTGGAGAAAATTATCACCGAATAGGTAGTCTTCTACCTTTGCCAATGGATGCACCAAAATTCACTCAATTGTACATTTATGATATAGACAATGAAGTAGCCAACAAAATGTTGGCTGTAAAGTTAGTTTGCAATATTTTATTGTCCAATTTACTTATTAAAGATTTATAGCATCCAAACATTATCGCAAGTACCTTCTTTTTTGGTGCAGAATGAACAATGATGAAAAATTACAAACTTCATCCATCATCCAAGATTTAAAACACATGCTTGATCAGTGCAACCCCTATGTTAAAGTGTATAGAATGACAAGAGATCGATTAAAAGGATCTGAGGTCCCAAACATGAAACTGAGAATAATAGGTAAAAGAGGTAAGGATGGTAGAAGATATAATTTTTCTACAACATCCGAAGTTGTAGCACTTATTGTTGGAGACCTGGATTCTTCAGAAGGTGACAGAGACGTCGTAGTTGAGACACTAACACAATTTATTAAATGCCTATCAATACTTAATGCAACATATCTTCCACTTCAATATCCATTTCTCTTTCCCCGAGGTGAAGATGGTTATTCAGAAGGTCTTCCCTTATCCAAAAGTAGATCAATGATCAATACAACTGCAACAAATAGTTCAACACATGAAACATAGGGAAGAAAAACAATGTCTATGAGACAGTTTGTTGCATTTAGGTTGTACGAAAGAAATAATGAAAGTCCTATCTTATTCCTCTCCAAAAGATTTTTCCAACAGTTCTTGGTTGACACCTATACTATGATAGAGTCCTCAAAACTTTGCTATATCAGAACACATCAAAAATAGTTAAGGGTCGAACTTTACAATGGTGTATCAGAGGCAATTCTACGAGGTGAAAACAATCCTGCTAGACTTGGTAAAAGGATTGTGTTACCCTTATCTTTTACAGGAGGTGCAAGGTACATGTTCCAAAATTATCAAGATGCTATGACAATATGCAGATGGATAGGATATCCTAACCTATTTATTACATTTACATGCAACCAAAAATGGCCTGAGATTCGTATAACATTACAACATCATAGTTTAAGGCCTGAAGACCGACCTGACTTGCTCTGTCGTGTATTTAAGATTAAGCTTGATCATCTTATTATGGAAATAAAGCAAGGAAGTGTTTTTGGTAAAGTTGCATCAGGTACTAAAATTTACTAATACTTTATCATAATATGTTCAGTTGTTTCAATATATCAGTACCATTTTAGACCAAATATACACTGACCTGATATCTTTAACGTTCTAATGGTTGTTTTTGTGTTCAAATAGTTGTTTACACAATTGAGTTCCAAAAGTGAGGACTTCCACATGCCCATCGTCAACCAGCTGTTGAGAGATTCTTTTTCCATCTACCTGAACAACATTACATTGTCTTCCAGGATCATGACTCATTCCACCAATTAATAGATCGACTATCATCACATACAACCAAGTTTTTAGCCTGGATGGAAGCAAATGCAAAATTTGATGAAGCAAAATATTGAACATATGCAGAATTCCCTACAAAGTTTGTCTGGAAACAAACACATCATGAATGGACAAGAAGAAAACAAGCTTTCTCTATTGGCAGACTTCACTTTGTTCCTCTAGGCAATGGTGAACTGTATTACTGCGTTTGCTATTAAACAAAGTTAGAGGTCCTCAATCATATGCTAATATACCAACAGTTAATAACATAACATATCGGACTTTCAAAGAAGCTTGCTACACATTGGGATTGTTGGATGATGACAAGGAATACATAAATGCTATAAAGCAGGAAAGTGAATGGTGCTATGCATATTTCCTCAGAAAATTCTTCTCCACATTAATTTTAGCCAATCAGCTTCAGCGACCAGAATTTGTATGGCAAAAAACCCGAGTAGTTCTGACAGATGATATACTCTATAATCAACGGCATGCATTGCAACAACCAGGTACACATCATGCTATAGTTATTTAATTGAACTAACAAACATGTTTATTGTTCAATCTAACATATACCTCTATATTTGCATGTTCCCAGATTTGCTTATCCTAGAAGAAAAAATTGAAATATTAGCTTTGTTTGAAATCCATAAATTGTCGCAGAGTCACAACGAAATTTTGTCTAACTACCGCACAAGGCCTTAGCCAGATATGTCAACACTTAATGATTGTAACAATGTGCTTATACTTGATGAGTTACAGTATGATAGAGAAGAATTGGCCAAACAGCATAAAAGATATTTATCCACCATCAAAGTAGAGCAACACTCTATTTACCGCAAGATAATGGATGTTGTTTCCATTGGAGAAGGGAAACTTTTTTTCCTCTATGGCTATAGAGGTATGGGAAAAAAATTTCTGTGGAAGACAATCTTGGCTGCAATCAGGTGTAAAGGTGATATTGTTCTCACAGTGGCTTCAAGTGGTATTGCTGCCTTATTACTACGTGGTGGAAGGATCGCTCATTCAAGGTTCAACATTCCAATCAACATTGATGAAGATTCCACTTGCAACATAAAGCAAGGTGGTCAATTGGCAGAATTAATTGTAACAACTAAGTTAATCATCTGGGATGAAACACCTATGACACACAAACATTGTTTTGAAGTTGTGGATAAAACTTTCAAGGAAATTTTAAGGTTCTCAAATCTTGATAGCTGTCACAAACCATTTGGAGGCAAGGTATTTGTTTTTGGTGGTGATTTTAAGCAAATTCTTCCAGTCATTCCAAAAGGGTCAAGACAAGATGTTGTTCATGCAACACTTAACTCCTCATACCTATGGAAATTCTATGAAGTGCTAACCTTGACAAAGAACATGAGATTACAAGGAGTATGTGCAAATCCTGAAGACAATGACCTACACACATTCTCTAAATGGATTTTAAGCATTGTTGAAGGAACAATTGGAGATGAAATTGATGACACAATTGAATTACACATTCCTGATGAATTCCTCATTCATGAATCTGCGGATCTGATTGCATTTATTATTCAGGAAACCTACCCAGACTTTATAAACAATGTCAACAATCTTGACTACTTCCACAATCGTGCAATATTGGCCCCAACAAACAATATTGTCAAGAAACTTAATGACTATATGCTACATCTCATGCCAAGAGAAAGTCGCACATATATTAGTTCTGACCATCCTTCAAACATGAATGAACATTCAGTCCAACAAAGCTGAAAGTTGGTGCTGCAATAATTTTGCTAAGGAACATTGACCACACAACAAGAATGTGTAATGGCACCCGCATGGTAGTAACACAAATGGGTGACTACATTTTGCAAGCAAAAGTCATCTTTGGAAACAACATTGACCAACATATCTTCATACCTAGATTGTCACTGACCCCTTCTGATCATAGGATTCCATTCAAGTTTTAAAGAAGATAGTTTCCTATTGCACTCTCATTTGCAATGATAGTAAACAAAAGTCAAGGTCAATCATTGAAAAATGTAGGAATCTACATCCCAAAGTCACTTTTCTCTCATGGTCAACTTTATGTAGCAGTTTCAAGAGTTACACACAAAGATGAAAGTGGTCATGTGCATAATAGAATTTCCAATGTTGTTTATAAAGAAGTCTTCCATAATCTATAATGATACTTAATTATGACTTGAATTCCACATTATATTTCATATTTTACATACTTTATCATATGCTTTACAACTTGTAATATGTGTTATCTGTTTGACGTTTTAGAAATGCAGTACCCACTGTCAATGACAGTTCTGTGCATTCCTTAATCTGTACTTTTATATACAGATATCTTACCATTGACATGAGAAAAATTGGCCCACCTCTAATATCAAAATCGCTTAAAACTAACTATATTCATAAGTATAATTGCAGGTTTCTTCAAATTTAATGATTTCTTTTCATTAGACTAAAACATTGTAAACTTATTCAACTTCAAAGGTTAGAAGTACCACCCTTCCTCAAGTTCTGTTTTAAGAAAAGTTCAAATGTATTATATTCTCATGCAATAATTTTTTAATAGTATTCTTATATACTTTTAAAAAATTGAATTTTTATCTTAAGATAAATAAATAAATCAAAAATGTTTTTTAGTTAATTTTGTTACCAATAAATAAAAATATATAGACTTAAAATTTGTCAATTAATAGCATTATTGTAGTTATAAAAAATCAACATTGAAAATGATATGAGTATATTATTTAAAACATGTCTAATTATATTTTAATACGAGACCTAAAACTTAACAATTAGTCTATTTATTTCTAAACTAAAAATATTATTTATTGAAAATAATTTAACTTAAATTAAATATGAACGTTATAAATGATTATTGATGAAATTTTAATATAATTCATGTCTTGAATTTAAACTTTAAATTTTTAATTAAATTAAATCATACCTAACCAAGGTCAACATGTGTGAATTATCCTACTTTATTGTAACAAAAATAATCAATTGAAATTTAACAAGTTTCTAATATATAAGGTAAAATGCTATATTAAAAATTAAATTTTAAAAATTAGTTTAAGAGATAAAAATTATTTTTATTATATATATAAAAATAAAATTTTCCTCTATTTTAAGACAATATCAATTTCTACCAAATAACATATTTAATGTTTTTTAATTAAATAAAAAAACTATCACTCAAATTATTTAATTTTAAATTTTTACATAATAAATCAAATTTAAAAATTTTATATAATTTATAAATTAATTATTTTATTATTATCCTATTTTATTTTAATAAATGGTATGTTATTTTAAATATAAAAACTAATTATTATTAAATTATATATTAATAAATATTTAATTAAAGAAAAATTTACGTTTACGATCGTTAAGATAACATGACATAAATTAAAAATTAAAGTGATAAATTTATTTTTATTAAAAACTTCTAAAAATGTCATTTTATTAAATTTATTTTAATTTCATATATATATATATATTGAATCTTTCATATGAATACTATTAATTTAATTAACATTGTGTGTGGGATTGAATTATTATGTGAATACTGTTAATTTGAATTTAAATATGATTGAGGAGTTACTTTACCCGCAAACATCTAAACATCTGATTATAAAAGTAAATATATATTTTATTCAAGATATAACATTTATATAAAAAAATATATTAATATCGGGATCGATGAGATAAATTAAAAAATCAATATGTTAATATTTATATTAAATCAACAAGATAAAATATAAAGAGATCAAATTGATCTTGAAATAAAAAAAATTCATAAAAAATAACGTCATTTTTATGTTAAAATTTTTTTAAGAATTAAAAATAGAAAAGGATTTTGAAGAGAAACAACAGGAAAGGCTTATGATATATGAATTCCACTTTCTTCTTCTAAATTCTTGAAGATGAGTCCTTTCAAATTTTAGATCTTTAAATTTTAAAGTTCAAATCTCATAATTCATAATTAGTTGAGTGAATTCATAACTTTACAGAACGTCACATAATCCCTCACAAGCATTGTGGAAATCTTACTCATGTTCAATTTCATAGCTATACGCTTGCACATCTTGATTTGTTCCAACTCTATCTCATTCCAGGACATTCTCAACTCACTATGCTACCATTAATTTTGTTATGTAACTTATGTTTTTGTTTTTTATTTTTGTGTTTGTATACTATATCATTGATATTAATAGGTATTTGAACTTTGGAGGATCATAGTTTATTCATTGTTGTGTTTTGTTACTATGCTCATTATTGTTTCTCATTCTTACTATATTTTTATTATTTTTACTATACTCGTTTAGCCTTTCTTATATAGTTTTTTAGCTTGTATATTATCATTTGGGGTTAGTGTCTTTCTTATTATAGGTAATTAGTGATTTTTATGTTTATATTGGCATATTGAAAATTTTGATGTGATTTGGATGGTTAATCCCATATTAGCTCTTCCTATTTGAGTTAAGGTTAGCTCCACAAAATGTTATGAGAAGTGTTAAGTATTAATATAATCTTCACTATAATTGTGATACAATTCTTACTTATATCACTTTTTCATTTGACTTTTTCTTCTTTTGAAAATCAAATAATTTCTAACTACCGATATTTATCTTCTATTTGAGAAGCACTAGTTTACCCTCAAACTTTTATGAATGCAACCAATATATCTTTTTTATAATCTTTATTAATTTCAAATAAATATCCAACAAAAAAATTACTTCATCATGTGACTTAAAGGTTGTGTGATTTATTTATAATATGTATGTGTAGAGCATTACTCAATCTATAGATTAAAAAGATGCATCTTAATTTTATAAATTAAATTGATTGTTATTTATTATATTTTTAAAAGAACACAACAACATACAAGAAAGGTGTTGAACAAAGATGTTTGGAACCAATTTAGAAGATTTAAATCAGTTCATAAAAAAAATTTGTTAAAAAAACCATAATTACCCATGTTATTTAAAGAAATAAATATAAAAAAAAATACACAATGATATATACTAGTTTATTCTCATAAATTAAAAGTTCCGTCTAGTCTTTGTTTAAATAGAAATAGAAGCTTTAATATAAGAAAAAACTTCTTATACTAAAAAAAATTTGTCCAATTTTTTTCATGGTCATTCTAGGTTTAAATTTAAGTATTTTTTTCAAAAAATCTTTTCAAGTTATATCAAGAAAATATTATTTATAAAATCAAAGAACAAGAAAGTTTCAAACAGTGGAACAAAGAGTTCAAGCATATATACAAAGAAAAGAAAAGAAGAAGAAAAACATACAAGAATTTTTATATAATAAAAATGAATGCAAAAAAGAGATTTCTATTATCTTATTTTTTAATAACATTACTTTGTATAAAAGAGACAAAAAAAGTCATTGGAAGATAGGTATGCATTTTCGAATATTATTTTATTAATTGCATGATCTCGATTTTAAAGAAAGAAAGAAATTTTTTGAAAGTGAATTTACTTTTATTATTATCTACTTTGACTTTTGTACATTATAGTAAAAAAATTTTTTGTTTTTGTCCAAACATAAAATCATAAGATGTTTAAAAATTTATTTTTGTATAAATTTTTTTTTTCACAAATGGAAACATTTTATTGGTTTGAGGTACTTTACTTTAGACATTTATACTCTTAAAAAATAATGTTGTAGTTGAGGTTTCTTATTACTTCAAATGATGCTATGCTAAAACGATTATTGTCATAAGAATTTAAATAAAATATTTTGTATATGTCTAATAACTTCACATGATAACTATTTTAAATGAATTTGTACATCAATTTAAAACTTGACAAGTTTGCAATATATGAATAAATGCAAACTCTATAATTAAAGTTTTTACTCTTAAAAGTTTTTAGGCTCGTAAAGCTTAGACAATCTTCAAGTCCAACTTTCTTTCCCTTTTTATAATAACAAACCTTGAATTATTTGTTTGGCTGCATATAAGGTTAGGATATACAACATATAGATGTTCTTGGGTTCCAATGTTCTCCTCCTCTTGTATATATCGGGAGGGAGTGCATTATTTATGTCGAAGAAAGATGTAAGGAATATAAAGTATTATTAAAGGAAAAAGGAAGTGAAAAGGAGAGAGTGGATTAATAGAGAGTTAAAATAGTTCTATACAAATCCAAGACTAAAAAAATTTTAAAAGTAAAAGAAAATAAGAATTTTTGTACAAAGATAAAAATAATTACGTTAAAATAACACAAAGAGGTTAAGGTTAAATTGATAAATGGAAGAAAACAAGATAAATGTGGAAAAATGGTGTAGGAGGTTAATAAGAAAAAAAAAATAGAGATGAGAACATTGCACCCAATGTTACTGGTAATCTTTGCTTATATCCTAATCAACCTTCTAAATATTAGACAACCTAAATGAGCAAGAAGATTAAGCAGTGAATCATTTGTAGTGATTCTTTAACCATTAAAAATACTTAAAAGCATTACAACAATCATTTTCCAAGAAGAAAATGTGCAAGTCACCAAGAAAAACAGAAGGGATAGCTATGGCATAATATAAGTACACCTTCCTCTAGTTGAGCTTCGACTCATTTTTATACAACAACCTTGTCATAATCTTGTCAGGAATTGTTAGAAAATATAAATTGATATATTGAATCTAAATTAAGAAATAAATGTAAGAGTTTGAATTTATAAGAGATTCTATGATAGAGATATAATTGATTTTGTTATAACAAACTAATAGTATAACTAAAAGGATAATCCACTAGATAAGACTAACTATATGTTATTTGTATGTTATTTAGGCATGATGAGAAGTTTGGGAAAACTAATCAATCACTCTAATTTTAGTTTGGAGTAGATAAAATCTTATAATAATTATGAGAAGATATGCAATTTGTTCTTGAGATGGAATATGGCCAACTATGAGATTCTTGTTGATAACCTTTTCTTGGATAAAATGTAAGTCAAGCTCCATGTGTTTGGTTTATGATTGAAAAATGACATTGTGAACTAAGAATAAAAAGCTTAGATTATCATAATATATTATTAGTGTACAAGTAGGAAATTTGAGTTTATTTAGAAGACATTGTATCCATAAAATTTCATGACGTTAGTAGCTAAGCTAAGATATTCTACTTTAGCACTAAAGCTACCAACTTGTTATAACTTTTTAGACCACCATGATACCAAATTTGAGCCAAAATAGATACAAATTTCAAGGGTATACGTAAACACTCGATTATGTCCGAGGCTCCTATTCTAAAAATAATTGGTGAATAAACTATAACATAAATAAATATTAAGATCAACAAAATGGAAAAAAACAGACACAAAATCAAAATAAAAGCAAAAAAAAACAAAAAAAAACACAAAACAAACAACAAAAAGAAATAAAAAAGAAAAAAAGGAGGATATAAAGCAGAGAATAATAGAAAGAATAATAAAAAAGAAAAAAATAGCAAATAAATAACCAAAAATAAATTAATATTAAATCTAATTCTGATAAAGATCAAATAAAAAGAGAGAATAATAAAGATATATGAAAACAAAAAGGAAAAATAAATATATATATATAATATAATGTATATAAATAAATAAATAAAGCAAGAAATAATAAAAGAAAAAGAAGAAAGAAAAGAAAACAAAAGAAATAAAATAATGAGGAGCATAGGAAATTTGGAAAAGGTAAGCGACGAAGTAAGAGAGGAATATATTAAAAAGTGATAGACACAAGGGAAAATGAAAAACGGAGGCACCACGCCCAGTGGTTTGAACAGTATAAATAAGGCCCTTGGTTCAGAATAAGGATTGTTGAAAATTGGGGAGAGGGAGGAAAAGAGAAAGAAAGCAGTGAGGATTCATGTAGGAACTCTCTCATTCTCGCTAAAGGATTCTGGAAATTTTGGTTGCAACAGAAGGATCTTGAGGTCTTCAACCTTTGACGGTGCATTGGCGAGGAGTCCGATTGGGAGATAGGAAGAAGAATGCCACAAACTACAATGATCAAGGCATAAGAGCGCGATACAAAGGCTCCACTCAGTTTACCCAACTTAGCCATGTTCTCCTTGATGCTTTTGAATTAAGAACGAATCATGTAGGATAATACAGCGTAAACCGAATTAAGCAATCAAGCATCACACTAAAATGATGTAGTTAGATTTGAAATTGCATGATAGTTGTACTTGAAGAGTTAAGAACTGATGCGGTGACAATTCTTAATAAGAATCACACTTTTAAGACAAGTTCATAATCAGATAAAGGTTAATATGGTTAGAAGTTCAAATGTTTGATCCATGCTTGAAGAGAAGCTAATCGTAGGTAGAAAGATAAACATGTCGAATGTTTAGCCATAATATAGAGTCGTCCTCTGATCACATGTGCTAAGTGACGTTCCTAGTTCTTAATTGCTCATTAGTTTCGTTCATAAGATGCCTCTATTTTGAGCCTCCATGATACTTATGCTTATCCCTGAGGATTCGGATGGAAGCAATGGAATAGCTAAATGTTGGCTGTTGACGTAAGGATCTATTAGAGTTAGATTCGAAACCGCTAACCAGGCCAAATGATACACCCTCGTTCATGAAGAAGAGACAAGGAGAGTGCTCTATACTCGGCCACAGAGTTTGGTTACTGGTAATCGGTAGGTGTTTGCAAGGGAACCTCGTCAAACCCTTCGAAAATATCGAAACTAATAAGAACATTGATGCGTCATCGATGGGACTTCCAACTCTGAGCGAGTCCTACCATTGCTATCATATGTTGAGGCGAACCGAGCCCAAATACTCTGTTAACTCCCCTGATCACCAAACAGCAAATGTGGTGAGAAGGACGTACCGTTCGATCTGTTAAGCATTATAGAGGGCTCGTGATAGAGGTTCGGGTACCCCTCATGGAGAGGAAAGACACGAGGGAGTTCAACACTAATGCTCATCGTGAATATGCTCGGGTGAACACACCGTTTCCCATGTAAAGACACAGCCAGGGGAGAAACCAGAAAACACCAACCATATCTTACGTTTCATTGAATGAGCAAGACAAGGAGAAAGAGTTGACCTGTCATAGTGAAGCACCTATGGTCATGGCGAAATACATACGCTTAGGAGTGTAAGGAACCTAAGAGAGGATTGGAAAATAAGGGGGGAGACCTAATTCTGAAGCCATGCTATGTGCCACACCAAGGTTATTCACAGAGGTATAATGAGTGAAGAACAGCCCACACCCTTATCCCATGCTGCGTACATCACGAACCATAACGCGAACAAATCGATCTTCTCATAGTATTTACCATGACCCTTCGGAGACTTTCCTCCGCTATCAACAAACCTTCCACCAACGACATCTCTATTTATCGCATGCCTGCTTCGCTCTCCATGCAAGGGAAAGGTAAATCTCACGCTACTTGGATAAAACAGCTCAACGATCCTCTCCAGGTCATACACCCCGAGATTGAGGATATAATTGAACTTGAAAAAGCACGTCAATGGGAAGGACTGGAACCGATACCTTCAGAAGGCTTCTCGTCGTTGCCAGTGACGCAAGCTGTTGGATCAATGATAACAAACGAATACAGCAAAGGATATCCCGATGCTAGATAATAGGGTGGAAACAAGTACATTAACATGGATTAGACATTATGTCAGAAACGTGCACTAGGGAGTTTTTGATTGGATCCAGCGAAACAGGGAGCTAAGGTGCAGCCATTACCAAAAGAAAATTCTTAATAACTGCTTTGCATTTGCACAGAGATGTTAAAGAAAGGCTACGAGCTTGTATCAGATGGGAACTGAGAACCATTTAATGTCAATAAATTTAAGGAATAAGGGCGTTGATGAATCAAGGCTTGAGAAGATATTAGAGTCAGTTCATAGAGCTGCCAACAAAATTACCATTTCCAAGGATGCGTCAGCTATGGTTCTTGAGGGGCATCCAAGGGTATAGTTAAACAAGATTATAAGAAAATAGCAGAATACTTTGATACGAATGTTGAATTAGACTTGCAGATTAAGGAAAATGCCCAAAGCACGAAATGAAAAGGATTTGGTGGTTGATTTGTATTCGGATGAATACATTCAATCTAAGATTACTAATCTTCATCAACAAGTGGAAGGTTATGCTAAGCGGTTTCCCTTCGACTATTAACTGTGTATGGACGTTGACCATTTCAAACCTGACTAAAGACAATGACCTCCCTATGCACATTGCCATGCCGCCTCCTCCATAGGCCAGACGACATTTCAATCATAAAAAGAACTCCCTATATTTCACTTAAAAATTTTTAAAAAAATGGATCGGGATTTCTCCACATGAGCACACCATGGCTCCTATATGCAGTTATGATTACCAACTTGCTCCTGCACCGGGTGGTGGTATGATCACGAATAATGCTAAGCTAGGGTCCTCCCCCATGCACGCAATCCACAAGGCTTGAAGAACTCAAATTTTAACGTGCCTCGTACAAGTAACCTTGAAATATGCATGGGTACCCGACGAAGGAGAGATTGCATGCATAAGGCAAGGATAACTAAGATAATCATGGGCCCATTAGCAAAATCCTACTTGAAAGCAAAATGGCCTTGCCCTATGTAAATGGAGCCTAGATCATAGAATTAGGATGACCCAAGTGGTTGAGTGCTTGGTTAACCAATCCCTTCACCCTCGCTTTGAGTCCCATGCATGGTATTTTTGTTCCCCATTGATTATTCAATCTAACCCGTGTAATCCTTAATATTTCAATTTAACCCTATACTTCTTATTATTTAAATTTAACCCATGCACTCCCCAATATTCTAATTTAACCCTTATACTCTGTATTATTTAAATTTAAACCCTATACTTCTTATTATTTCAATCTAACACCTATACTGCTCATTATTTCAATTTAACCCCTATACTCCTCATCATTCCAATTTAACCACTATGTTCCCCAAAATTCTAATTGAGCCCCACATATTTCTCATTATTCCAATTAAGTCCTGTATTCCCTTTATCCCAATCAAGTCTCCGCATTCCCCTTCATTGCAATCACGCCCGGTTCATTTTTCTTATCGTTATTGCCCTCAAATTAAAATGTTACGGGAATAAAGTCTCATGCAATGGGCTCTAAATGGGAAACTGGAGGTTTTCACTGCTGTTCCATATTTAGGGATCCATATAGGCCCCAGTGCAACCTTAGTTGCCTCGAACCTTGTGCATAAGTGGACTAAAAATTACTACTCAAAAAATAAAACTCTTTTAAAAATATTCGTGGGAATCAATATTCTCACGCAATGGGCTCTAAATGGGAAATTGACGGTTTTCACTACTGTTTGATATTTAGAGATTCATATAAGTCCTAGTGCAGCCTTAGTTGCCTCGGACCTTGTGCATAAGTGGACTAAAAATTCCTACTCAAAAAATAAAACTCTTTTAAAAATATTCTTGGGAATCAATAGGCTCATGCAATGGACTAAAAATGCCTTTTGATGGCCATTAATTTTATAAAATGAGTATGTCATAGCTTCCTTCTTAAATTCCTGATGGCCATTTTGTGAGCCCCTGCAACATATCATAGTGCACTTTATTATCAGGTATAACAAGTGACTCTGTGTGTCTATCCACAAAAGTCACTGCCTCGGGTTCTGCCACAATGGTTCAGGGATGGTATTCAATTTCCACATAATTCCCTAGCCACCCTACTGATTTACTCGACATATTCTCATTTTCTAGGGATAGACTTGCATAATACACCTACGTTAGGACAGCCCATTACATTTGATACATCTGTTTCCTGCTTGAGTGATTTTGACCGAATGTGTGAAGCCACACCAGCTGCCTATGTATAGTTTTGGGACGTATGAATAACCTTTCCTGGTAAGACTGTTTAATGCTAGACAGTACCCTTTCTTCTGAAACTTGGCCATCTATTTACACACAGAGTGGGACTTAACAAGTAAATCAACTGCATACACTTTGACCTTTGTTTTCATCATACAGCCCATTGATATAACTCAATCTTGGCATCGTTTATCTTGCTCACTTATTCAGTCAAGCATTTAGAACCGTTATACAGGTATAGACGTCAAGGTACAATTGTAGCAACTGTTTTTCTCGCGTGCACATAATTTTTCCTCTTGTTCCATACATCATACACTCGAATATGCCACACATCATTAGATTATAAAGCAATATCGGTTCTATAAAAGCTATCATCAACAAAGAACATTAAATTGTACACGTGGTGATTGCATTATTAATCCTCCAAGATTTTTGAGGTTCATACACAATAAGAAGAACTCAAAGATGGCACCAACTCAATTTACCCTCAGTTACATTACATCCACCTCGAAGAACATAATTAGAATGCATCTATATCAGCCACCTATTCCACTAAATAGGATACTGTAAGGAAGGAAAAAATGTGTGAAAAATCTTACCTGGATGATGATGAGTATAACGGATGCAGACGTTTTCTTTCTACTCAAGTGCTGATGTTCGAATGATGATCGTTTCCAAGAAAGAAAATGAGGGGGAGAAAACGTGAAACTTTCCTCTGCTTAAGTGTTCATTTTTCTTATCATTATTTCCCTCAAATTGAAATGTTATGGGAATAAAGTCTCACGCAATGGGCTCTAAATGAGAAACTGGAGGTTTTCACTGCTATTCCATATTTAAGGATCCACATAGGCCCAAGTGCAACCTTAGTTGCCTCGGACCTTATGCATAAGTGGACTAAAAAATCCTACTAAAAAAATAAAACACTTTTAAAAATATTCTTGGGAATCAATAATCTCATGCAATGGGCTCTAAATGGGAAACTGGCAGTTTTCACTGCTGTTCGATATTTCGACATTCATATCGGCCCCAGTGAATCCTTAGTTGCCTTGGAGCTTGTGCATAAGTGGACTACAAATTCCTACTCAAAACATAAAACACTTTTAAAAATATTCTTGGGAATCAATAGTCTCACGCAATGATCTCTAAATGGAAAACTGACAGTTTTTACTCTTGTTCGATATTTAGAGATTCATAAAGGCCCTAGTGCAACCTTAGTTGCCTCGGACCTTGTGCATAAGTGGACTAAATATTCCTACTCAAAAAATAAAACACTTTTAAATATATTCTTGGGAAACAATAGTCTCATGCGATGAGATCTAAATGGGAAATTGGCGGTTTTCACTGTTGTTCGATATTTAGAGATTCATATACGCCGGAGTGCAGCCTTAGTTTCCTTGAACCTTGTGCATATATGGAATAAATTTTCCTACTCAAAAAATAAAACTCTTAAAAATAGTCTTGGGAATAAATAGTGTGTCACAATGGGCTCTAAATGGGAAACTGACAGTTTTCACTACTGTTCAATATTTAGAGATTCATATTCTCCCCAGTGTAGCCTTAGATGCCTCGGACCTTGTGCATAAGTGGACTAAAAATTCCTACTAAAAAAAAACTCTTTTAAAAATATTCTTGGGAATCAATAGTCTGACACGATGAGATCTTAACGGGAAATTGGCGGTTTTCATTGCTGTTCAATATTTTCAGAGATTCATATAGGCCCCAATGAAGCATTAGTTGCCTCGGATGTTGTGCATAAGTGGACTAAAAATTCCTACTCAAAACATAAAACTCTTTTAAAAATATTCTTGGGAATCAATAGTCTCACGCAATGATCTCTAAATAGGAAACTGGTAGTTTTCATTGTTGTTCGATATTTAGAGATTCGTATAAGCCCCAGTGCAGCCTTAGTTGCCTCGGACCTTGTGCATATATGGACTAAAAATTCCAACTCAAAAATTAAAACTCTTTGAAATATATTCTTTGGAATCAATAGTCTCACGCAATGGTCTAAATGGGAAACTGACGGTTTTCACTACTGTTCAATATTTAGAGATTCATATACGCCCAAGGTTAGCCTTACTTTCCTCGGACCTTGTGCACTAGTGGACTTAAAATTCCTACTCCAAAAATAAAACTCTTTAGAAAATATTCTTGGGTATCAATAGTCTCACACGATGAGATCTAAACGGGAAATTGGCGGTTTTCGCTGTTGTTAAATATTCAGAGGTTTATATAGGTCCCAATGAAGCCTTAGTTGGCTCGGACCTTGTGCACAAGTGGACTAAAAATTCCTACTAAAAAAATAAAACCCTTTTAAAAATATTCTTGGGAATCAATAGTCTCACGTGATGAGATCTAAATGGGAAATTGGCAGTTTTCACTGCTGTTCGACATTTAGAGATTCATATAGGCCCCAGTCCAGCCTTAGTTGCCTCGGACCTTATGCATAATTGGATGAAATATTATAACTCAAAAAACAAAACTCTTTCAAGAATATTCTAGGGAATCAATAGTCTCAAGCATTGGGCTCTAAACTGAAAACTAGCAGTTTTCACTGCTGTTCGATATTTAACGATTCATATAGGCCCCAGTGCAGCCTTAATTGCCTCAAACCTTGTGCTTAGGAGGAAAAAAATTCATACTCAAAAAATAAAACTCTTTTAAAAATATTCTAGGAAATCAATAGTCTCACGCAATGGAATTTGAATGGGAAACTGGTGGTTTTCACTACTGTTCGATATTTAGATATTCATATAGGATCGAGGGCAGCCTTGGATAAGTGGACTAAAAATAAGTACTCTAAAAATAAAACTCTTTTAAAAATATTCTTGGGAATCAATAGTCTCACGCAACGATCTCTAAATGGGAAATTGGCCGTTTTCACTGTTGTTCAATGTTTCGAGATTCATATACGCCATAGTGCAGCCTTAGTTGCCCCGGACCTTGTGCATAAGTGGACTAAAAATTCCTACTCAAAAAATGAAACCCTTTTAAAAATGTTCTTGGGAATCAATAGTCTCACGGGATGAGATCTAAATGGGAAATTGGCGGGTTTCACTGCTGTTCAATATTTAGAGATTCATATAGGCCCCGGTCCAGCCTTAGTTGCCTCGGACCTTGTGCATAAGTGAACGAAAAATTGTAACTCAAAAAATAAAACTCTTGTAAGAATATTCTGGGGAATTAATAGTCTCAGGCAATGGGTTCTAAACTGAAAACTGGCGATTTTCTCTACTGTTCGATATTTAGAGATTCATATAGGCCCCAGAGCAGCCTTAGTTGCCTCCGAGCTTGTATCTATGTGGACTAAAATTCCAACTCAAAAAATAAAACTCTTTGAAAAATATTCTAGGAAATCAATAGTCTCACGCAAGGGGATCTAAAGGGGAAACTAGTGGTTTTCACTGCTGTTCGATATTTAGAGACTCATATACGCCCAAGTGCAGCCTTAGTTGTCCTGGACCTTGTGCATACGTGGACTTAAAATTCCTACTCAAAAAATGAAACCCTTTTAAAAATATTCTTGGGAATCAATAGTTTCACGGGATGAGATCTAAATGGGAAATTGATGGGTTTCACTACTGTTCAATATTTAGAGATTCATATAGGCCCCAGTCCAGCCTTTGTTGCCTCACACCTTGTGCATAAGTGGACGAAAAATTCTAACTCTAAAAACAAAACTCTTTTAAGAATATTCTCGGGAATCAATAGTCTCAGGCAATGGGCTCTAAACTGAAAACTGGCGATTTTCACTGCTGTTCTATATTTAGAAATTCATATAGGCCCCGGTGCAGCCTTAGTTGCCTCGAACCTTGTGCATAAGTGGACTAAAACTACCTAGTCAAAAAATAAAACTCTTTTATAAATATTCTTCGAAATCAATAGTCTCACACAATGATCTCGAAATGGGAAACTGGCAGTTTTTAATGTTATTCAATGTTTTGAGATTCATATACGCCTCAGTGCAGCCTTAGTTGCCTTAGACCTTGTGACTATGTGGACTAAAAATTCCTACTCAAAAAATAAAACTCTTCTAAAAATATTTCTCGCAATCAATTGTCTCACGCGATAAGATCTGAATGGGAAATTGACGGTTTTCACTGCTGTTTGATATTTAAAGATTCATATTGGCCCTAGTGCAGCCTTAGTTGCCTCGGACATTGTGCATACATGGACTAAAAATTCCTACTCTAGAAATAAAACACTTTTTAAAATATTCTTGTGAATCAATAGTCTCACACAAAGAACTCTAAATGGGAAATTGGCGGTTTTCACTACTGTTCGATATTTAAAGATTCATATAGGCCCCAATGCAGCCTTAGTTGCCTCGGACCTTGTGCAAAAGTGGACGAAATATTGCAACTAAAAAAAACACTCTTTTAAGAATATTCGGGGGAATTAACAGTCTGAATCAATGGGCTCTAAACATAAAACTGGCAGTAAACATAAAACCCTAGTGCAGCCTTAGTTTCCTCAAATCTTATGCATAAGTGGACTAAAATTCCTATTAAAAAAATAATACACTTTTAAAAATATTCTAGGAAATCAATAGTCTCACGCAATTGGATCTGAATGGAAAATTGGTGGCTTTCGCTGCTGTTCGATATTTAGAGATTTATATAGGCTCAGTGCAGCCTTTGATGCCTCGGACCTTGATCATAAGTGGACTAAAAATACCTACTAAAAAATAAAACTCTTTTATAAATATTCTTGGGAATCAATATTCTCACACAATGGGCTCTAAATGGGAAATTGGCGGTTTTCACTGCTGTTTGTTATTTAGATATTCGTATAGGCCCCAGTGCAACCTTCATTGCCTCGGACCTTATGCACATGTGGACTAAAAATTCCTACTCAAAAAATAAAACTCTTAAAAATATTCCTTGGAATCAATAGTGTCATGCAATGGTGTCTAAATTGGAAACTGGCGATTTTCACTGCTGTTCGATATTGACAGATTGATATAGGCCCTAGTGCAGCCTTAGTTGCCTTGGAATTTGTGTACATGTGGACTAAAAATTTTTACACAAAAAAGAAAACTCTTTTAAAAATAGTCTTTGGAATCAATAGTGTCACGCAATGGGGTGGAAATGGTGAACTGGCGGTTTTCACTGCTGTTTGATATTTAGTGATTCAATAAGCCCAAGTGCAGCCTTAGTTGCCTCGCACCTTATGCATAAATGGACATAAAATTCATTCTCCATAAATAAAAATCTTTTAAAAATATTCTTGCGAATCAATAGTCTCACGCGATGAGCTCTAAAGGGGAAATTGGCGGTTTTCAATGCTGTTCAATATTTAGAGATTCATATAGGCATAGATGAAGTCTTTGTTGCCTCGGACCTTGTGCACAAGTGGACTAAAAGTTGCAATTCAAAAATTAAAACACTTTTAAAAATATTCTTTGGAATTAATAGTCTCCCGCAATGGGCTCTAAAAGGGAAACTAGCGGTCTACACTGCTGTTCGATATTTAGAGATTCATATAGGCCCCAGTGTAGCCTTAGTTGCCTCGGACCTTGTGCATAAATGGACTAAAAATTCCTACTAAAAAAATAAGACTCTTTAAAAAATATTCTTGGGAATCAATAGTGTCACGCAATGGGCTTTAAATGGGAAATTGGCCGTTTTCAATGCTATTCGATATTTAGAGATTTCTATAGGCCCCAGTGCAGCCTTAGTTGCCCTGGACCTTGTGCATATGTGGACTAAAAATTCCTACTCAAAAAATAAAACTCTTTTAAAAACATTCCTTGGAATCAATAGTGTCACGCAATGGGGTCTAAATGGGAAACTGGCGGTTTTCACAACTGTTCGATATTTAGATATTCATATAAGCCCAAGTGTAGCCTTAGTTGTCTCGCACCTTATGCATAAGTGGAATTAAAATTCATATTCAAAAAATAAAATTCTGTTAAAAATATTTTTCGGAATCAATAGTCTCACGCAATGAGCTCTAAAGGGAAAATTTGCTGTTTTCACTTTTGTTCAATATTTAGAGATTCATATAGGCTCCAGTGAAGTCTTTGTTGCCTCAGACCTTGTGCACAAGTGGACTAAAAATTCCTATTCAAAAAATAAAACTTTTAAAAATTTTGGTGGGAATCAATAGTCTCACGCGATGAGCTCTCAAGGGGAAATTGACGGTTTTCACTGCTATTCAATATTTAGAGATTCATATAGGCTCCAGCGAAGGCTTTATTGCCTCAGAACTTGTGCACAAGTGGATTAAAAATTCCTATTCAAAAAATACAACTCTTTTGAAAATATTCTTGGGAATCAATAGTCTCCTGCAATGGGCTCTAAATGGGAAACTGGCGGCTTTCACTGCTGTTTGATATTTAGAGATTCATATTCGCCCCAGTGTAGCCTTAGTTTCCTCGGACTTTGTGTATAAGTGGACTAAAAATTCCTACTAAAAAAATAAAACTCTTTTAAAAAATTCTTGGAAATCAATAGTCTCACGTGATGAGATCTAAATGAGAAATCTGCGGTTTTCACTGCTGTTCAATATTCAGAGATTCATATAGGCCCCAATTAAGCCTTAGTTTCCTCGGACCTTGTGCATAGGTGGACTAAAAATTCCTACTCAAAAAATGAAACTCAGTTAAAAATATTCGTGGGAATCAACAGTCTCACGCAATGGATTCTAAATAGGAAACTAGCGATTTTCACTACTGTTTGATATGTAGAGATTGATACAGGCCCCAATGCAGCTTTAGTTTCTTCGGACCTTGTGCATAAGTGGACTAAAAATTCATACTAAAAAAAAATTCTTTCAAAAAAATTCTGGGAATTAACAGTCTCACGCAATGGGGTCTAAATGGGAAACTGCTGGTTTTCACTATTGTTTGATATTTTGAGATTCATATAGGCCCCAGTGCAGCCTTAGTTTCCTCGGACCTTGTGCATATGTGGACTAAAAATTCCTACCTAAAAAAATAAAACTCTTTTAAAAATATTCTTGGGAATCAATAGTGTCACGCGATGAGCTTTAAATGGGAAACTGGAGGTTTTCGCTGCTGTTTGATATTTTAAGATTCATATAGGCCCTCGTGAAGCCATAGTTGCCTTGGACCTTATGCCTAAGTGGACTAAAAATTCCTACTTAAAAAATAAATCTTTTTTAAAAAGATTCTTGGTAATCAATAGTCTCACGCAATTGGCTCATAATGGCAAATTGGCGGTTTTCATTGTTGTCCGATATTTAGAGATTCAAATAAGCCCCAGTGCAGCCTTTGCCTCAGACCTTGTGCTTATATGGACTAAAATTTCCTACTCAAAAAATAAAACCCTTTTAAAAATATTCTTGCGAATCAATAGTCTCATGTAATTGGCTCGAAATGGGAAACTGGCTATTTTCACTACTCTATATTTAGTGATTCATTTTGGCCCTAGTGTAGCCTTAGTTACCTCGGAGCTTGTGCATATATGGACTAAAAATTCCTACTCAATAAATAAAATGCTTTTAAAAATATTATTAGGACTCAATTGTCTCATGCGATGAGCTTTAAATGGGAAATTGGCGGTTTTCACTGCAATTCGATATTTAGAGATTCATATAGGCTCAAATGTAGTCTTAGTTGTCTCGGACCTTGAGTATAAGTAGAGTAAAAATTCCTACTCAAAAAGTAAAACTCATTTAAAAATATTCTTCGGAATTAATAGTCTCAATATTCAGAGATTTATATCGGCCCCAATAAAAGCCTTAGTTGCGTCGGACCTTGTGCACAAGTGGACTAAAAATTCCTACTCAAAAAATAAAACTCTTTTAAAAGTATTCTTAGGAATCAAATGTCTTACACGACGAGGTCTAAATGGGAAAATGGCGGTTTTCACTGCTATTCGATATTTAGTGATTCATATAGGCCCAAGTGAAGCCTTAGTTGCCTCTGACCTTATGCATAAGTGGACTAAAAATTCCTACTAAAAAAATAAATCTCTTATAGCAATATTCTTGGGAATCAATAATCTCATGCGATAAGCTTTGAATTAGAAATTCGCGGTTTTCACTGCTGTTCGATATTTAGAGATTCATATAGGCCCTGGTGCAGCCTTAGTTGTCCCAGACCTAGTGCATAAGTGGACTAAAAATATCCTACTCAAAAAGTAAAACTCTTTTAAAAATATTCTTCCAAATCAATAGTCTCACGCGATGAGATCTAAATAGGAAATTGGCAGTTTTCACTCCTGTTCAATATTCAAAGATTCATATAGGCCCCAATTAAGCCTGAGTTGCCTCGGACCTTGTGCATAGGTGGACTAAAAATTCCTACTCAAAAAATGAAACTCTTTTAAAAATATTTATGGGAATCAACAGTCTCACGCAATGGGTTCTAAATGGGAAACTAGCAGTTTTCACTGCTGTTCGATATTTAGTGATTCATATAGGCCCAAGAGCAGCCTTAGTATCCTAAGACCACGTGCATATGTGGACAAAAAATTTCTACTCAAAAATAAAACTCGTTTAAAAATAGTCTTGGGAATCAATAGTCCCACGCAATGGGCTCTAAATGGGAAATTGGAGGTTTTCACTCCTGTTCGATTATTAGAGATTCATATAGGCCCTAGTATAGCCTTAGTTACCTCGGTCATTGTGCATATGTGCACTAAAAATTCGTACTCAAAAAATAAAACTCGTTTAAAATATTCTTGGGAATCAATAGTCTCATGCAGTAGGCTCTAAATGGGAAATTGGCGGTTTTCACTGTTGTTCGATATTTAGAGATTCATATAGGCCCCAGTGCAGCCTTAGTTTCCTCGGATCTTGTGCATAACGGGACTAAAAATTCCTACTCAAAAACTAAACTCTTTTAAAAGTATTGTTGGGAATCAATAGTCTCAAGCGATGAGCTCTAAATTGGAAAGTGGTGGTTTTGACTACATTTCGATATTTAGAGATTCATATAGGCCCTAGTGCAACCTTAGTTTCCTCGGACCTTGTGCAGACGTGGACTAAAAATTCCTACTCTAAAAATAATACTCTTTTAAAAATATTTTTAGGAATCAATAGTCTCATGCAATGGGCTGTAAATGTGAAATTGGAGGTTTTCACTCCTGTTTGACTATTAGAGATTCCTATAGGCTCTAGTGAAACTTTATTTTCCTCGGACCTTGTGCATAAGTGGGTTAAAAATTCCTACACTAAAAATAAAACCCTTTAAAAATTATTCTTGGGAATCAATAGTCTCACGCAATGGGCTCAAAATGGGAAACTGCCGACTCTCAGTGCTGTTCAATATTTAGAGATTCCTATAGGCTCCAGTGCAGCTTTAGTTTCCTCGGACCTTGTGCATAAGTGGACTAAAAATTCCTACTCAAAAAATAAAACCCTTTTAAAAGTATTCTTGGGAAACAATAGTCTCATGCGATGAGCTCCAAATCAGAAAATGGAAGTTTTGACTATTATTCTGTATTTAGAGGTTCATATGGGCCCCAGTGCAGCCTTAGTTGCCTAGAACCTTGTGCATAAGTGAACTAAAAATTCCAAATCAAAAAAGAAACTCTTTTAAAAGTATTCTTGGGAATCAATAGCCTCACACGATGAGCTGTAAATTGGAAACTGGTGGTTTTCACCGCATTTCGATATTTAGAGATTCATATAGGCCCTAGTGCAGCCCTAGTTGCTCCGGACTATATGCATAAGTGGACTAAAAATTCCTACTCAAAAAATAAAACTCTTTCAAAAATATTCTTGGGAATCAATAGTGTCAAGTGATGAGCTCCAAATGGGAAAATGGCGATTTTCACTACTATTCGGTATTTAGAAGTTCATATAGGCCCCAGTGCAGCATTAGTTCCCTCAGACCTTGTGCATAAGTTGACTAAAGACTCCTACTCAAAAAATATCACTCCTTTAAAAGTATTCTTCAGAATCAATAGTCTCACGTGATGAGCTCCATATGGGAAAATGGCGGTTTTTACTGCTATTCGGTAAGTAGAGGTTCATATAGGACCCAGTGCAGCCTTAGTTGCCTCACACCTTATGCATAAGTGGACTAAAAATTACTACTCAAATGATAAAACTCTTTTCAAGGTATTCTTGGGAATCAATAGTCTCACGGGATGTGCTCTAAAGCCCCAGTGCAGCATTAGTTCCCTCAGACCTTGTGCATAAGTTGACTAAAAACTCCTACTCAAAAAATATCACTCCTTTAAAAGTATTCTTCAGAATCAATAGTCTCACGTGATGAGCTCCATATGGGAAAATGGCGGTTTTTACTGCTATTCGGTAATTAGAGGTTCATATAGGACCCAGTGCAGCCTTAGTTGCCTCACACCTTATGCATAAGTGGACTAAAAATTACTACTCAAATGATAAAACTCTTTTCAAGGTATTCTTGGGAATCAATAGTCTCACGGGATGTGCTCTAAATTGGAAACTTGTGGTTTTCATTGCATTTCGGTATTTTCAGATTTAGATAGGCCTTAGTGTTGCCTTAGTTTCCTTGTACCTTGTGCAGAAGTGGACTAAGAATTTATTCTAAAGAAAAACAACTCCTTTTAAAATATTCCGGGGAATCAATAGTCTCACGCAATGGGGTCTAAATGGAAAACTGGTGGTTTTCCCTCCTGTTTGATATTTAGAGATTCATATAGGCCCCAGTTCAGCCTTGGTTGCCTCGGACCTTTGCATAAGTGGACTTAATATTCCTACTCCAAAAATAAAACTCGTTTAAAAATATTCTTGGGAATCATTAGTCTCATGCAGTAGGCTCTAAATGGGAAATTGGCAGTTTTCACTGTTGTTTAATATTTAGAGATTCATATAAGCCCAAGTGCAACCTTAGTTTCCTCGGATCTTGTGCACAAGGGGGCTAAAAATTCCTACTCAAAAAATAAAATTCTTTTCAAATTTTCTTGGGAATCAATAGTCTCACGCGATGAGCTCTAAATTGGAAACTGGTGGTTTTCACTGCATTTCGATATTTTGAGGTTCATATAGGCCCTAGTGAAGCCTTAGTTGCCTCGGACCTTGGGAATAAGTCGACTAAAATCCTACTCAAAAAATAAAACTCGTTTAAAAGTATTCTTCGGAATCAATAGTCTCACGCGATGAGCTCAAAATTGGAAGCTGGTGGTTTTCATTGCATTTCGATATTTAGAGATTCATATAGGCCCTAGTACAGCCTTAGTTTCATTGGACCTTGTGCAGACGTGGACTAAAAATTCCTACTCAAAAAATAAAACTCTTTTAAAAGTATTCTTCGGAATTAATAGTCTCACGCAATGGGCTCTAAATGGGAAATTAGAGGTTTTCACTCCTGTTCGAGTATTAGAGATTCCTATAGGCTCTAGTGTAGTTTTAGTTTCCTCGGACCTTGTGCATAGGTGGGCCAAATATTCCTACTCAAAAAATAAAACTCTTTTAAGAATATTCTTGGGAATCAATAGTCTCACGCAATAGGGTGTCAATGGGAAACTGGCGGTTTTCCCTCCTGTTTGATATTTAGAAATTCATATAGGCCCGAGTGCAACCTTGGTTGCCTCTGACCTTGCACATAAGTGGACTTAATATTTCTACTGAAAAAATAAAACTCGTTTAAAAATATTCTTGGGAATCAATAGTCTCATGCAGGGGGCTGTAAATGGGAAATTGGCGGTTTTCACTGTTGGTCGATATTTAGAGATTTATATAGGCCCCAATGTAGCCATAGTTTCCTCGGACCTTGTGCATAAGTGGACTAAAAATTCCTACTCAAAAAATAAAACTCTTTTCAAAGTATTCTTGGGAATCAATAGTCTCACACGATGAGCTCTAAATTGGAAACTGGTGGTTTTCACTGCATTTTGATATTTAGAGATTCATATAGGCCCTAGTGCAGCCTTAGTTTCCTCAGACCTTGTGCAGACTTGGACTAAAAATTCCTACCCAAAAATTGAAACTCTTTTAAAAATATTCTTGGGAATCAATAGTTTCATGCAATGACCTCTAAATGGAAAATTGGAGGTTTTCACTCTTGTTCGATTATTAGAGATTCATATAGGTCCTAATGTAGCCTTAGTTACCTCGGTCGTTGTGCATATGTGCACTAAAAATTCGTACTCAAAAAATAAAACTCTTTTAAAAATATTGTTGGGAATCAATATTCTAACGTAATGGGCTCTAAAGGGGAAACTGGCGGTATTCACTGTTGATCGATATGTAGAGATTCATATACGTCTAGTGCATTCTTAGTTGCCCTGGACCTTGTGCATAAATGGACTAAAAATTTGTAATCAAAAAATAAAAATCTTTTAAAATTATTCTAGGGAATCAATAGTCTCACGCAATGGGCTCTAAATGGGAAATTGGCGGCTTTCACTGCTGTTCGATATTTAGAGATTCCTATAGGCTCCAGTGCAACTTTAGTCTCCTCGGACCTTGTGCATAAGTGGACTAAAAATTCCTACTCAAAAAATAAAATTCTTTTAAAAGTATTCTTGGGAAAAGATAGTCTCACGCGATGAGCTCCAATTGGGAAAATGGCGGTTTTCACTGCTATTCTCTATTTAGAGGTTGATATAGGCCCCAATATAGCCTTAGTTGGCTCGGACCTTGGGAAAAAGTGGACTAAATATTCCTACTCAAAAAATAAAACTCTTTTAAAAGTATTCTTAGGAATCAATAGTCTCACGCGAAGAGCTCTTAATTGGAAGCTGGTGGTTTTCACTGCATTTCGATAATTAGAGATTCATATAGGCCCTAGTGTAGCCTTAGTTTCCTCGCACCTTGTGCAGACGTGGACTAAAAATTCCAACTCAAAAAATAAAACTGTTTTAATAGTATTCTTGGGAATCAATAGTCTCACGCAATGGGCTCTAAATGGGAAATTGAAGGTTTTCACTCCTGTTCGAGTATTAGAGATTCCTATAGGCTCCAGTGCAGCTTTAGTTTCCTCGAACCTTGTGCATAAGTGGGCTAAAAATGCCTACTAAAAAATAAAAATCTTTTAAAAATATTCATGGGAATCAATAGTCTCACGCAATGGGGTCTAAATGGGAAACTAGCGGTTTTTCTTCTTGTTTGATGTTTAGACAGTCATATAGGCCCCAGTGCAGCCTTGGTTGCCTCGGACCTTACGCATAAGTGGACTTAATATTTCTACTTAAAAAATAAAACTCGTTTAAAAATATTCTCGGGTATCAATAGTCTCATGTAGTGAGCTCTAAATGGGAAATTGGCGGTTTTCACTGTTGTTCGATATTTAGAGATTCATATAGGCCCCAGAGCAGCCTTAGTTGCGTCGGACCTTGTGCAAAAGTGGACTCAAAATTCCTACTCAAAAAATAAAACTCTTTTAAAGGTATTCTTGGGAATTAAAGGTCTCATGCTATGTGCTCTAAATTGGAAACCGATGGTTTTCATTGCATTTCGATATTTTGAGATTCAGATAGGCCATAGTGCTGCCTTAGTTTCCTTGGACCTTGTGCATAACTGGACTAAGAAATTGTACTAAAAAAAACAACTCTTTTTAAAATATTCTAGGGAATCAATAGTCTCACGCAATGGGGTCTAAATGGGAAACTGGCGGTTTTCCTTCCTGTTTGATATTTAGAGATTCATATAGGCCCCAGTGTAACCTTGGTTGCCTCGGACCTTGTGCATAGGTGGACTTAAAATTCCTACTCAAAAAATAAAACTCGTTTAAAAATATTCTTGGGAATCAATAGTGTCATATAGTGGGCTCTAAATGGGAAATGTGCAGTTTTCACTGTTGTTCAGTATTTAGAGATTCATATAGGCCCCAGTGCAGCCTTAGTTATGTCGGACCTTGTGCAAAAGTGGACTAAAAATTCCTACTCAAAAAATAGAACGCTTTTAAAAGTATTCTTGGGAATCAATAGTCTAATGCGATGAGCTTTAAATTGGAAATTGGTGGTTTTCAATGCATTTCGATATTTATAGATTCATATAGGCCCTAGTGCAGCCGTAGTTTCCTCGGAGCTTGAGCAGACGTCGACTAAAAATTCCTACTCCATAAATAAAACTCTTTTAAATACTCTTGGGAATCAATAGTCTCACGCAATGGGCTCTAAATGGGAAATTGAAAGGTTTCACTCTTGTTCGATTATTAGAGATTCATATAGGTCCTAGTGTAGCCTTAGTTACCTCGGTCGTTGTGCATATGTGCACTAAAAATTCCAACTCAAAGAATACAACTCATTCAAAAATATTCGTGGGAATTAATAGTCTCACGCAATGGGCTCTAAATCGGAAACTGGCGGCTTTCATTGCTGCTCGATATTTAGAGATTCCTATAAGCTCCAGTGCAGCTTTAGTTTCCTCGGCCCTTGTGCATAAGTGGCATAAAAATTCCTACTTAAAAAATATAACTCTTTTAAAAGTATTCTTGGGAAACGATAGTCTCACGCGATGAGCTCCAAATGGAAAAATGGAGGTTTTCACTGCTGTTCTGTATTTAGAGGTTCATATAGGCCCCAATGTAGCCTTAGTTTCCTCGGACCTTGTGCAGACGTGGACTAAAAATTCCTACTCCAAAAATAAAACTCTTTTAAAAGTATTCTAGGGAATCAATAGTCTCACGCGATGAGCTCCAAATGGGAAAATGGAGGTTTTCACTGCTATTCTGTATTTAGAGGTTCATATAGGCTCCAGTGCAGCCTTAGTTGCCTCGGACCTTATGCATAAGTGGACTAAAAATTGCAGCTTAAAAAATAAAACGATTTTTAAAGTATTCTTGGGAATCAATAGTCTCACACGATGAGCTCTAAATTGGAAACTAGTGGTTTTCATTGCATTTCGATATTTAGAGATTCATATAGGCCCTAGTGCAACCTTCGTTGCTTCGGACCTTATGCATAAGTGGACTAAATTTTCCTACTCAAAAAATAAAACTCACTCAAAATTATTCTTGGGAATATATAGTCTCACGCGTTGAGCTCCAAATGGGAAAATGGAGATTTTCATAGCTATTCGGTATTTAGAGGTTCATATAGGACCCACTGCAGCATTAGTTGCCTCAAACGTTGTGCATAAGTTGACTAAAAATTCCTTCTCAAAAAATATAGCTGTTTTAAAAGTATTCTTCAGAATCAATAGTATCACGCGATGAGCTGCATATGGGAAAATGGTGGTTTTCACTGTTATTCGGTAGTTAGAGGTTCATATAGGACCCAATGAAGCCTTAGTTGCCTCGTACCTTGTGCATAAGTGGACTAAAAATTACTACTCAAAAAATAAAACACTTTTAAAGGTATTCTTGGGAATTAATAGTCTAACGCGATGTGCTCTTTATTGGAAACTGGTGGTTTTCATTTCATTTCGATATTTGGAGATTCATATAGGCCCGAGTGCAGCTTTAGTTTCTTCGGACATTGTGCATAAGTGGGCTAAAAGTTCATACTCAAAAAATAAAACTCTTTTAAAACTATTGTTTGGAATCAATAGTCTCACGCGATGAGCTCTAAATTGGAAACTGGTGGTTTTCACTACATTTCGATATTTCGAGATTCATATAGGCCCTAGTGTAGCCTTAGTTTCCTCGGACCTTGTGCAGACGTGGACTAAAAATTCCTACTCAAAAAATAAAAGTCTTTTCAAAATATTATTGGGAATCAATAGTTTCACGCAATGGGCTCTAAATGGGAAATTGGAGGTTTCACTCCTATTCAATTATTAGAGATTCATATAGGCCCTAGGGTAGCCTTAGTTACCTCAGTCTTTGTGCATATGTGTACTAAAAATTCCTACTCAAAAAATTAAACTCATTCAAAAATATTCTACGGAATCAATAGTCTCACGCAATGGGCTCTAAATGGGAAACTGACGGTTTTCACTACTGTTCGATATTTAGAGATTCCTATAGGCTCTAGTGCAGCTTTAGTTTCGTCTGACCTTGTGCATAAGTGGACTAAAAATTCCTACTCAAAAAATAAAACTCTTTTAAAAGTATTCTTGCGAAAAGATAGTCTCACACGATGAGCTCCAAATGGGAAAATGGCGGTTTTCACTGCTATTCTATATTTAGAGGTTCATATAGGCCCCTGTGCAGCTTTAGTTGCCTCGAACTATGTGCATAAGTGGAGTAAAAATTCCTACTCAAAAAATAAAACTCTTTTAAAAGTATTCTTGGGAATCAAAGTCTCACGCGATGAGCTCTAAATTGGAAACTAGTGGTTTTCACTGCATTTCGATATTTAGAGATTCATATAGGCCCTAGTGCAGCCTTAGTTTCCTGAGACCTTGTGCAGACGTGGACTATAAATTCCTAGTTAAAAAATAAAACTCTTTTAAAAATATTCTGGGGAATCAATAGTCTCACGTAATGGGCTCTAAATGTTAAATTGGCGGTTTTCACAACTGTTCGATATTTCGAGATTCCTATAGGCTCTAGTGCTGCTTTAGTTTCCTCGGACCTTGTGCTTAAGTGGACTAAAAATTCCTACTCAAAAAATAAATCACTTTTAAAAGTATTCTTCGGAAACAATAGTCGCATGGGATGAGCTCCAAATGGGAAAATGGCAGTTTTCACTGCTATTCTGTATTTAGAGGTTCATATAGGCCCGAGTGCAGCCTTAGTTTCCTTGGACCTTGTGCATAAGTGGACTAAAAAGTCCTACTCAAAAAATTAAACTCTTTTAAAAGTATTGTTGGGAATCAATAGTCTGATGAGCTCTAAATTTGAAACTGGTGATTTTTACTGCATTTCGATATTTAAAGATTCATATAGGCCCTTGTGCAGCCTTAGTTGCCTCAGACCTTGGGCATAAGTTGACTAAAAATTTCTACTCAAAAAATATAACTCTTTTAAAAGTATTCTCCGGAATCAATAATCTCACGCGATGATTTCCAAATGTGAAAATGGGGGTTTTCACTGCTATTCGGTATTTAGAGGTTCATATAGGCCCCAGTGCAGGCTTACTTTTCTCTAACCTTATGCATAAGTGGACTAAAAGTTCCTACTCAAAAAATGAAACTCTTTTCAAAGTATTCTTGGGAATCAATAGTTTCACGCGATGAGCTCTAAATTGGAAACAGGTGGTTTTCACTGCATTTCGATATTTAGATATTCATATAGGCCCTAGTGCAGCCTTAGTTTCCTCGGACCTTGTGCAGACGTGGACTAAAAATTCCTACTCAAAAAATAAAATTCTTTTCACAGTATTCTTCGGAAACAATAGTGTCACGCGGTGAGCTTTAAATGGGAAATTGATGGTTTTCACTGCTATTCGGTATTTAGAGGATCACATAGGCCCCAGTGCAGCCTCAGTTGCCTCAGACCTTCTGCACACGTGGGCTAAAAAATCCTACTCAAAAAATAAAACTCTTTTAAAAGTATTCTTGGGAATCGATAGACTCAGACGATGAGCTGTAAAGGGGAAACTGGCGGTTTTCACTGCTGTTCGATATTTAGAGATTCATATAGTCCCCAGTGCAGCCTTAGTTGCCTCGGACCTTGTGTATAAGTGGTTTAAAAATTTTTACTCAAAAAATATTACCTTTTAACAGTATTGTTGGGAATCAATAGTCTCACGCGATGAACTTTAAATCGGAAAATGGTGGTTTTCCCTACTATTTGATATTTATAGATTCATAGAGGCCGCAGTGCCACCTTTGTTGCCTCACACCTTGTTCATAAGTGATTAAAAATTCCTGCTCAAAAAATAAAACTCTTGTATAAATATTCTAGTGAATCAATAGTCTCACGCAATGGCCTCTAAATAGGAAATTGGCGGTTTTCACCGTTGTTCGATATTTAGAGATTCATATAGGCCCCAGTGCAGCCTTAGTTGCCTTCGACCTTATGTATAAGTGGACTAAAAATTCCTGCTCAAAAAATAAAAGTCTCTTAAAAGTATTCTTGGGAATCAATTGTCTCCCACGAAGAGCTCTAAATAGGAAAATGGTAGTTTTCACTGCTGCTCGATATTTATAGATTCATATAGGCCCCAGTGCAGCCTTTGTTGCCTCAGACCTTATGGATAAGTGGAGTATAAATTCCTACTGTAAAAATATAACTCTTTTAAAAATATTTTTGGTAATCAATAGTCTCACACGATTAGCTCTAAATGGGAAACTGGCGGTTTTCACTTCTATTTGATATTTAAAGATTCATATAGGCCCTAGAGCAGCTTTAGTTGCCTCCGACCTTGTGCATACGTGGACTAAAAACTCCTACTCAAAAAATATAACTCTTTCAAAAGTAGTCTTGGGAATCAATACTCTCACGTGATGAATTGTAAATGGGAAAATGACGGTTTTCACTGCTATTCGATATGTAGCTGTTCATATAGGTCCCAGTGCAGCCTTAGTTGCCTCGGAACTTGTGCGTAAGTGGACTAAAAATTCCTGCTCAAAAAATAAAACTCTTGTAAAAATATTCCTGTGAATCAATAGTCTCACGCAATGGGCTCCAAATGGGAAAATGGCAGTTTTCACTGTTGTTCGATATTAAGAAATTCATATAGGCCCCAGTGCAGCCTTAGATGCCTTAGACCTTGTGTATAAGTGGACTAAAAATTTTTACTCAAAAAATAAAAGTCTCTTAAAAGTATTCTTGTGAATCAATAGTCTCCCGCGAAGAGCTCTAAATAGGAAAATGGTAGTTTTCACTATTGTTCGATATTTAGAGATTCATATAGGCCCGAGTGCAGCCTTAGTTTCCTTGGAACTTATGCATAAGTGGACTAAAAATTCCTGCTCAAAAAATAAAACTCTTATAAAAATAATCTTGTGAATCAATAATCTCACGTAGTGGGCTCTAAATGAGAAATTGGCAGTTTTCACTATTGTTTGATATTTAGAGACTCATATAGGCCCTAGTGCAGCCTTAGATGTGTTGAACCTTATGCATATGTGGACTAAAGATTCCACCTCAAAAAATATAACTCTTTTAAAAGTACTCTTGGGAATCAATAGTCACATGCGATGAGCTCTGAAAGGGAAAATGGTGGTTTTCATTGCTGTTCGATATTTAGAGATTCATATAAGCCCCCATGCAGCCGTCGTTGCCTTGGACATTGTGTATAAGTGGACTAAAAATTAATGCTCAAACAAAATAACTCTTTTAAAAGTATTCTTGGGAATCAATAGTCCCACGCGATGAGCTCTAAATAGGAAAATGGCAATTTTAACTGCTATTCGATTTTTCAAGATTTATAAAGGCCCGAGTGTAGCCTTAGTTGCCGTGGACCTTGTGCATACATGGACAAAAAATTCCTACTCAAAAAAAAAAAGTATTTTAAATGTATTCTTGGGAATCCATAGTCTCTCGCGATGAGCTCTAAATAGGAAACCGGCAGTTTTCACTGCTTTTCGATATTAAGAAATTCGCATAGGCCCCAGTGCAGCCTTAGTTGCCTTAGACCTTGTGTATAAGTGGACTAAAAATTCATACTCAAAATATATAAGTCATTTCACAATATTCTTCGGAATCAATAGTCTCACTCGATTAACTCTAAATGGGAAAATGGCAGTTTTCATTGGTGTTCGATATTTATAGATTCATACAAGCCCCAGTGCAGCCTTTGTGGCCTTGGACCTTGTGCATAAGTGAGTAAAAATTCCTACTCAAAAAATATAACTCTTTTAAAAGTATTATTGGGAATCAATAGTCTCACACGATGAGATTTAAATTGGGAAATGCTGGTTTTTACTACTATTCGATATTTTTAGTTTCATATAGGCCCAGTGCAGCCTTTGTTGCCTCGGACCTTGTGCATAAGTGACTAAAAATTCCTACACAAAAAATTAAACACTTTTAAATATATTCTTCGGAATCAACAGTCTCATACGATGACCTCTAAATGGGAAACTAGCGATTTTCAGTCCTGTTCGACATTTAGAGATTCATATAAGCCCTAGTGCAGCCTTAGTTGCCTTGGTCCTTGTGCAATCGTGGACTAAAAATTCCTACTCAAAAAATAAAATTCTTTTAAATGTATTTTTTGGAATCAATAGTCTCCTGCGATGAGCTCTAAGTAGGAAAATGGAAGTTTTCACTGGTTTTCGATATTTAGAGATTCATATAGGCTCGAGTGCAGCCTTAGTTGCCTCGGAACATGTGCATAAGTGGACAAAAAATTCTTGCTCAAAAAATAAAACTCTTGTCAAAATATTCTTGTGAATCAATAGTCTCACGCAATGGGCTCTAAATGGGAAATTGGCGGTTTTAACTATAGTTCGATATTTAGAGATTCATATAGGCCCCAGTGCAGCCTTAGATGCCTCAGACCTTGTGCATATGTGAACTAAAAATTCCTACTCAAAAAATATAACCCTTTTAAAAGTACTCGTGGGAATCAAAAGTCTCATGCGATATGCTGTAAATGGGAAAATGGCACTTTTTAGAGTGGGTCAATATTTAGAGATTCATATAGGCCCTAGTGTATCCTTAGTTGCCTTAGACCTTTTGTATAAGTGCACTAAAAATTCCTACTCAAAAAATATAACTCTTGTAACAGTATTCTTTGGAATCAGTAGTCTCACGCGATGAACTCTAAATGGGAAAATGGCGGTTTTCACTGCTATTCGATATTTATAAATTCATGCAGGCCCCAGTGTAGCCTTTGTTGCCTCAGACCTTGTGCATAAGTGACTAAAAATTGTTACACAAAAAATATAACTCTATTAAAAGTATTCTTGGGAATCAATACTCTTACACGATGAGCTATAAATAGGGAAATGGTGGTTCTCACAGTTGGTCGATATTTAGAGATTCATATAGGCCCCAGTGCAGTCTTAGTTGCCTCAGACCTTGCGCATATGTAGACTAAAAATTCCTTCTCAAAAAATATAACTCTTTTTAAAGTATTCTTAGGAATCAATAGTTTTATGCAATTAGCTCTAAGTGGGAAAATGACGATTTTCATTGCTATTCAATATATAGAGATTCATACAGGCCCCAGTACAACCTTTGTTGCCTCGGAACTTGTGCATAAGTGACTAAAAAGTCCAACTCAAAAAATAAAACTCTTTTAAAAATATTCTTCGGAATGAAAGTCTCACACGATAAGCTCTAAATGGGAAACTTGCGGTTTTCACTACTGTTCGATATTTTGAGATTCATATAAGCCCCAGTGCAGCCTTAGTTGCCTCAGACCTTGTGCATACGTGGACTAAAAATTCCTACTAAAAAAATAAAAGTCTTTTAAAAGTATTCTTGGGAATCAATAGTCTCCCGCAATTAGCTCTACAAAGGAAAATGGAAGTTTTGACTGTTGTTCGATATTTAAAGATTCAAATACGACCGAGTGCAGCTTTAGTTGCCTCGTAACTTATGCATAAGTGGACTAAAAATTCTTGCTCAAAAAATAAAACTCTTGTAAAAATATTCTTGTGAATCAATAGTCTCAGGCAATGGTCTCTAAATAGGAAATTGACGGTTTTCACTGTTGTTCGATATTTAAAGATTCATATAGGGCCCAGTGCAGCCTTAGATGCCTCGGACCTTGTGCATATGTGGACTAAAAATTGCTACTCAAAAAATAAAACTCTTTTAAAAGTACTCTTGGGAATCAATAGTCTTACGCGATGAGCTCTAAATAGGAAACTAGCGGTTTTCGTTGCGGTTCGATATTTAGAGAATCATATAGCCCCTAGTGTAGCCTTAGTTGCCTTGCACCTTGTGCATAAGTGGCTAAAAATTCTTACTCAAAAACAAAACTCTTATAAACTATTCTTCAGAATCAATAGTCTTACGCGATGAGCTCTAAATTGGAAAATGGCGATTTTCACAGTTGGTCGATATTTAGAGATTTATATAGGCCCCTGAGCAGCCTTAGTTGTCTCAGACCGTATGTATAAGTGCACTGAAAATTCCTACTCAAAAAACATAACTCTTTTTACAGTATTCTTGGGAATCAATAGTCTCACGCGATGAACTTTAAATGGGAAAAGGGCGGTTTTCACTGCTATTCGATATTTATAGATTCATACAGGCCCGGGTGCAGCCTTTGTTGCCTCGAGCCTTGTGCATAAGTGACTAAGAATTCCTACTCAAAAAAGATAACACTTTTAAAAGTATTCTTGGGAATCAGTAGTCTTACGCGATGAGCTCTAAATGGGAAAATAGCTATTTTCACTGGTGTTTGATATTTAGATATTCATATAGGCCCTAGTGCACCCTTAGTTGCCTCAGATTTTGTGTATAGGTGGACTAAAAATTCCTACTCAAAAAATATAACACTTTTAAACCTATTCATGTCAATCAATACTCTCACGCGATGAGCTCTAAATGGGATAATGGCAGTTTTCACTGCTATTCGATATTTAGGGTTCATATACCTCCCAGTGCAGCCTTTGTTGCCTCAGACTTTGTGCGTAGGTGACTAAAAATTCCTACCCAAAAAATATAAATCTTGTAAAAGTATTCTTCACAATCAATAGTCTCACGCGATGAGCTCTTAATGGGAAAATGGTGGTTTTCACTATTGTTCGATATTTAGAGATTCATATAGGCCCCCGTGCGGCCTTAGATGCCTCAGATATTGTGTATAAGGGGACTAAAATTACTACTCAAAGAATATAACTCTTTTAAAAGTATTCTTTGGAATTAATAGTCTCTCGCGATAAGCTCTAAATGGGAAAATGACGGTATTCACTGCTATTCGATATTTAAAGATTCATACAGCTCTAGTACAGTCTTTGTTGCCTCGGACCTTGTGCGTAAGTGACTAAAAATTCCTATTCAAAAAATACAACTCTTTCAAAAGTATTCTTGGGAATCAATAGTCACACGCGTTGAGCCTGCAAGGGAAAATGGAGGTTTTCATTACTGTTCGATATTTAGAGATTCATATAGGCCCCCGTGCAGCCCTCGTTGCCTCGGATATTGTGTATAAGTGCACTAAAAATTACTACTCAAACAATATAACTCTTTTAAAAGTATTCTTGGGAATCAATAGTCTCACGCGATGAGCTCTAAATGGGAAAATGGTAGTTTTCTCTGCTTTTCGATATTTCGAGATTTATATAGGCCCCAATGCAGCCTTAGTTGCCTAGGACCTTCTGCATACGTGGACAAAAAATTCCCACTAAAAAAGCAAAAGTATTTTAAAAGTATTTTTGGGAATCCATAGTCTCCCGCGATGAGCTCTTAATGGGAAAATGACAGTTTTTACTGTTGTTCGATATTTATAGATTCGTATAGGCCGTAGGGCAGCCTTAGTTGCTTTGGACCTTGTGCATAAGTGGACATAAACTTCCTACACAAAAAATAAAACTCTTTTAAAAATATTCATGGTAATCAACAGTGTCACACGATGAGCTCTAAAGGGGAAACCAGCGGTTTTCACTTCTGTTCAATATGTAGAGATTCATATACGCCCCAGTGCAGCCTTAGTTACCTCAGACCTTGTGCTTACGTGGACTAAAATTCCTACTGAAAAAATATAACTCTTTTAAAACTATTCTTGGGAATGAATAGTCTCACTCGATGAGCTCTAAATGGGAAAATGGCGGTTTTAACTGCTGTTCTGTATTTAGAAATTCATATAAGCCCCAATCCATCCGTAGTTGCCTCAGACCTTATGTAAAAGTGGACTAAAAATTGCTACTTAAAAAATATAACTCTTTTAAAATTATTATTGGGAATCAATAGTCTCAAACGATGAGCTCTAAATGGGAAAAATCTGGCTTTCATTGCTATTCGATATTTAGATTTCACATAGGTCACAGTGCAGCCTTTGTTGCCTTGGAGCTTGTGCATAAGTGGTTAAAAATTAATACTCAACAAATAAAACTCTTTGAAAAATATTCTTGGGAATCAATAGTCTCACACGATGAGCTCTAAATGGGAAACTAGCGGTTGTCACTGTTCATCGATATTTAGAGATTCATATAAACCCCAGTGTGGCCTTAGTTGCCTCGAACATTGTGCATACGTGGACTAAAATTCGTACTTATGAAATAAAATTCCTTTAAAAGTATTCTTCGGAATCAATAGTCTCACGTGGTGAGCTCTAAATGGGAGAATGGCAGTTTTCATTGCTGTTCGACATTTCGAGATTTATATTGGCCCCAGTGCAGCCTTAGTTACCTTGGACCTTGTGTATAGGTGAATAAAAAATTCCTACCTAAAAATAAAAGTCTTTTAAAACTATTCTTGGGAATCGATAGACTCCCGCGATGACCTCTAAATAGGAAACTAGCGGTTTTCGTTGCTGTTTGATATTTAGAGAATCATATAGGCCCTAGAGCAGCCTTAGTTGCCTCGGACCTTCCGCATGAGTGACTAAAAATTCCTACTAAAAAAAAACTCTGTTAAAAGTATTCTTGGGAATCAATAGTCTCACACGATGAGCTCTAAATGGGAAAATGGCGGTTTTCACAGTTGGTCGATATTTAGAGATACATATAGGCCCCAGTGCAGCCTTAGTTGCCTCGGACCTTGTGTATAAGTGCACTAAAAATTACGACTCTAAAAATATAACTCTTTTTACAGTATTCTTGGGAATCAATAGTCTCAAGCGATGAACTCTAAATAGGAAAATGGCGGTTTTAATTGCTATTCGATTTATATAGATTCAAACAGGCCCCGGTGCAACCTTTGTTGCCTCGGACCTTGTGCATAAGTGACTAAAAATTCCTACTCAAAAAATATAACTCTTTTAAAAGTATTCTTAGGAATCAATAGTGTCACGCGAAGGGCTCTAAATGGGAAAATGGTGGTTTTCACTGGTGTTCGATATTTAGAGATTTATATAGGCCCAGTGCAGCCTTAGTTGCCTCAGACATTGTGTATAAATGGACTAAAAATTACTACTCAAAGAATATAACTCTTTTAAAAGTATTCTTCTAAATCAATAGTCTCACGTGGTGAGCTCTAAATGGGAAAATAGCGGTTTACACTGCTATTTAGTATTTAGAAATTCATATAAGCCCCAATCCAACCTTTGTTGCCTCAGACCTTATGTAAAAGTGGACTAAAAATTCCTACTCAAAAAATATAACTCTTTTAAAAGTATTATTGGGAATCAATAGTCTCATACGATGAACTCTAAATGGGAAAACGTTGATTTTCACTGCTATTCGATATTTAGAGTTTCATATACGCCTAAGTGCAGCCTTTGTTTCCCTGGAGCTTGTGCATAAGTGATTAAAATTTCCTACTCAAAAGATAAAATTCTTTTATAAATATTCTTGTGAATCAACAATCTCACACGATGAGCGCTAAATGGGAAACTAGCGGTTTTCACTGCTGTTTGATATTTAGAGATTCATATAGGCCCTGGTGCAGCCTTAGTTGCCTCAGACCTGGTGCATACATGGACTAAAAATTCCTACTCAAAAAATAAAAGTCTTTTAAAAGTATTCTTGGGAATCAATAGTCTCTCACGATGAGCTCTAAATAGGAAAATGGCAGTTTTCACTGTTGTTCGATATTTAGAGATTCATAAAGGCCCGAGTGCAGCCTTAGTTGCCTCGGAACTTATGCATAAGTGGGCTAAAAATTCCTACTCAAGAATTAAAATACTTGTAAAAATATTCTTGTGAATCAATAGTCTCACGGAATGGGTTCTAAATGTGAAATTGGCGGTTTTCACTGTTATTTGATATTTAGTGCTTCATATAGTCCCCTGTGCAGCCTTTCTTTCCTCGGACCTTGTGTGTAAGTGACTAAAAATTCGTACTAAAAAAAATATAACTCTTTTAACAGTATTCCTGGGAATTAATAGTCTCACGCGACGAACTGTAAATAGGAAAATGGCGGTTTTCATTGCTATTCGATATTTATAGTTTCATACAGGCCCCGGTGCAGCCTTGGTTACCTCGGACCTTGTGCATTAGTGACTAAAAATTCCTACTAAAAAAATATAACTCTTTTAAAAGTATTCTTAAGAATCAACAGTCTCCGCCAGTGCAGTTTTCACTGGTGTTTCATATTTAGAGATTCATATAGGCACCATTGCAGCCTTAGTTCCCTCGGATCTTACGTATAAGTGGACTAAAAATTCCTACTCAAAAAATATAAGAATCAATAGTCTCACGCAATGAGCTCTAAATGGGAAAATGTCGATTTTCACTTCTATTCAATATTTAGAGAATCATCTAGGCCCTAGTGCAGCCTTTATTGCCTCGAACCTTATGCGTAAGTGACTAAAAATTCCTACTCAAAAAATATAAATCTTTCAAAAGTATTCTTGGGAATCAATAGTCTCACGTGATGAGCTCTAAATGGGAAAACGGTGGTTTTCACTCCTGTTCGATATTTAGGGATTCATATAGGCCCCCGTGCAGCCTTAGTTTCCTCGGACATTGTGTATAATTGGACTAAAAGCTAGTACTCCAAGAATATAACTCTTTCAAAAGAATTCTTGGGAATCAATAGTCTCTCGCGGTGAGCTCTAAATGGGAAAATGGTGGTTTTCACTGGTATTCGATATTTAGAGATTCATATAGGCCCCAGTGCAGGGTTCGTTGCCTCGGACCTTGTGCATAAGTGACTAAAAATTCCTACTCAAAAAATATAACTCTTTCAAAACTATTCTTGTGAATCAATAGTCACAAGCGATAAGCTCTAAAAGGGGCAATGGTGGTTTTCATTATTGTTTGATATTTAGAGATTCATATAGACCGCCGTGCAGCCCTCGTTGGCCTGGACATGTGTATAAGTGGACTAAAAATTACTCCTAAAAGAATATAACTCTTTTAAAAGTATTCCTGGGAATGAATAGTCTAATACGATGAGCTCTGAATGGGAAAATGGCAGTTTTCACTGCTGTTCGATATTTCGAGATTTATATAGGCCCCAGTGTAGCCTTAGTTACCTTGGACCTTGTGCATACGTGGACAAAAAATTCCTACTCAAAAAAAAAATTCATTTAAAAGTATTCTTGGGAATCCATAGTCTCCCACGATGACCTCTAAATGGGAAAATGACAGTTTTCACTTTTGCTCGATATTTAGAGATTCGTATAGGCCCTAGAGCAGCCTTAGTTGCCTCAGACCTAGTGCATAAGGGGACTAGCGGAATCAACAGTCTCACACGATGCGCTGTAAATGGGAAACTAGCGGTTGTCACTGCTGTTCGATATTTAGAGATTCATATAAACCCCAAAGCAGCCTTAGTTGCCTCACACCTTGTGCATACATGGACTAAAAATTCCTACTCAAAAAATATATCTCTTTTAAAAGTATTATTGGGAATCAATAGTCTCACCTCATGAGCTCTAAATGGGAAAATGGCGGTTTTCACTGCTGTGAAATTCATACAAGCCCCAGTGTAGCCTTAGTTGCCTCGGAGCTTACGTAAAACTGGACTAAAAATTCCTACTCAAAAAATATAACTGTTTTAAAAGTATTATTGGGAATCAATAGTCTCACACAATGAGCTCTATATGGGAAAATACCGGTTTTCACTGCTATTCGATATTTAGAGTTTCATATAGGCCCCAGTGCAACCTTAGTTGCCGTGGACCTTGTGCATACCTGGACAAAAAATTCCTACTCAAAAAACAAAAGTCTCTTCAAAGTATTCTTGGGAATCCATATTCTCCCGCAATGAGCTCTAAATAGGAAAATGAAATTCTTCACTGTTGTTCGATATTTAGAGATTCATATACGCCCGAGTGTAGCCTTAGTTGCCTCGGAACTTGTATATAACTGGACTAAAAATTCTTGCTCAAAAAATAAAACTCTTGTAAAAATATTCTTGTGAATAAATAGTCTCACGCAATGGTATCTAAATGGGAAATTGGCGGTTTTCACAGTTGTTCGATATTTCGAGATTCATATAAGCCCCAGTACAGCCACAGATGCCTCTCAACTTATGCATAAGTGGACTAAAAATTCCTACTCAAAAAATAAAACTCTTGTAAAAATATTCTTGTGAATCAATAGTCTCACGCAATGATATCTAAATGGGAAATTGGCGGTTGTAACTATTGTTGGATATTTAGATATTCATATAGGCCCCAATGCAGCCATAGACGCCTTAGAACTTGTGCATAAGCGGACTAAAAATTCCTGTTCAAAAAATATTGGCGGTTTTCACAAGAATCATATAGGCCCCAATGCATATTCTTGTGAATCAATACTTTCACGCTATGGGCTCTAAATTGGAAATTGGCGGTTTTCACTGTTGTTCGATATTTCGAGATTCATATAGGCCTCTGTACAACCTTAGATGCCTCAGACATTGTGCATATGTCGACTAAAAATTCCTCCTCAAAAAATATAACTCTTTTAAAATTACTCTTGGGAATCAATAGTCTCACACGATGAGCTCTAAATAGGAAACTAGC